>CM077519.1:21147515-22347515 GCA_039654895.1 Mongoloraphidia duomilia
ATTACAGGCCGGTACACATGCATGTAAAGCAGCTAATATATATAGTGGGTATGGCAAACAAGTATTTGTTACATTTCTTTAACCTAATTGATAGGCAATCTAAATTCAAAAGCAATCAGTCGGTCGATTTATTGAAATTTTGCGTAAAGCCATAATTTCACATTCACAACAACTTTTAATTTCTTAGTAACGTTTTGCCGTATTTTAAACGGGGAAGGTATTTTACCTGCAGTAAAGAATATAATTTTTGCATGAGTGTCAAGGGGCAAGGTTGACTTGAAAAAAACTAAAAATCGGCTTAAAATTATTTTCCGACTAAACAGGGCTTAATCCCAAACTGATAAACGTAAATTCAAATTATCCAAGTGTGTAAGCTTTCACGGTCGGCATTGTTTCAAGTCTTCATGGTTTCCGGGCTTGTAGGCCGTGGTTCGGTGGTATTTCTACCTGACGTTTCGTCTACATATACAGAGAGGCCATAGAAATACATAAACACACACAGAATTTCAACCGAAAAGATGAAGGCCTCAATCTCAGTAAAACCTGGACACCAGCACTCCGACATACAAAACCAATGACCAAATCGTACAAGGACGGGATACGACCGAGTAGAGAACTCACTCCCACCACTACACACTGCGCAGTTGACCAATGACAGAGAAACGGGCTACGACCGAACAGAGAACACACTGGTACTAGGCATAAAAGAAGGGAGAACACCAGTCACTGACACACTGACCTGTGAGCCGCCAAGGAGGACACTTCGACCGCTGCCACATCGCCTTTGAGAATGTCTACCGCAGTTGTAGACGAAACCGGACCACGGCCTACAAGCCCGGAAACCATGAAGACTTGGTAAATTCAAATTTTTTTAGTCAATCACCCTTGTAACACCTGGGGTACACTACATGTTCCTCTGTGAATTTCTTGCATTTTCTAAACTCACTATGTCAAAACTTAAGACTCGTCAGATCGAAAGGTTTTTAACTCAAGTTTAATTTTAAAAAAGACGGCAAAATCGACGAACAAGAACCACCCTTCCTCTCTCCCCCAGCTGAATCTATGGAAAATCTAGCCTGAATTTGTCGTCCATATTATGATTCGGTAATGATCGTCAACGTCCTAGTTTTTATACAAATAAGTTCAATTTGACTTTTTCCATACTTTTTGTTGTTGCAAATAAGTTTTTATTTTTATATTCGCCAGAAAAGAAATAAAAACGTTGAACGACTTCTATCCGGTGGGAGTGCGGGTTTAGACGGTGGAAGCGCAGTGCGCTGTCCGTGCGAAATAGGCGAAACAGACAGGGAACACTGAACGACATTAGATTATCCTTGTCTAGCTTCTATGAGGATGGCCCTATTTGAATGCCACACGATATATTTAGAGCGTGTTAAAACACGAACAGTTTGACATTTATAAATGCACAATATTATGCAAAGTGAATCTGTTTGTTCACGACTCCTGCAGGTTATCAAAAGAGTTGTTTTTTTTTAAGTAGGTGCGTGCAACTATTTACAGCCGGACAGTGTTGCCAGACAAATTTCTTTGTAACTTAAGACAAGTACGTTGTTTAAAACCTCGCATCCACCAAAGCTAGTGTCTGTAAAAAAAGCGGTCAAGCGCGTGTGGAACTCGCGCTACGAGGATTGCGTACCGTTACAACAATTATATTAGGTAGCCATATTCTGTGAAAATTTCAACCCGCTACATGTCACGGTTCCAAAGATACAGCCTTTAAAAGGTTTTTCCGTTTTTTGTGTGGGACCTCCTTTAATTTTTACTTTTTGTGATTTTCGAATTTTTCCTTTTACTTGTGCTACTAGATCTTGCTTTTTGCCAAATTTCATGAATCTAGGTCAACGGGAAGTACCCTATAAGTTTTGATTAGTGATTTTGCGAATATCAAAATAGGTATAGGACCCCCTTTAATTTTTACATTTTGTGATTTTCGGATTTTTCCCTTTACTTGTGCTGCGAGAGCTTGCTTTTTGCCAAATTTCATGATCCTAGGTCAACGGCAAGTAGGTACCCTATAGGTTTTTGATGAAATGACAAAATGGCCGTCTCTTTTGATTGCGTTGATCTAGAAGCTTAAATTCTTTACAACTTTAAAGGACCGTAGACCTTAGTATTTCGTATAAATTTCAACTCGATATCTCTATCCGTTCCTGAGAAAATGGGCTTGACTGACGGACACCCAGCCAGCCAGCCGGACAAATGAATGATCCTATAAGGGTTCCGTTTTTTCTTATTAAGAGACGGAACCCTAAAAAAATGTCCGTGGATCTCCGCCGCAGCAGTCCGCGCATGAATCTATCGCAAAGTGTACAAGCAAATTCGTTCGCTTTCCACAGAGATATACTAATTTATTAAAGCGAATTCATGAATACACTGTTCCATAACCTACTTTTTTTAACAGATATTAGACACATCTGTAGATGACTAATCTGTTTTTATTGATGGCTAAACAAAAAATATTTTATTACCCAAATTCGTCCCTGCTACGAACTTTATACACAAATATTATAGAACAGTAACAATTTATGATAACGTTTACAAACACCTTATAAATAGTTAAAAAATCTTTTACTGCAGTTTGACAACATTGCAATCGAAATCCAATTTTGTACAAAGAAAAAGATTAATAAACTTTTATGTTAAAAAACGTTCTTCGATATTTAAATAGGTCCTCTGAATGTTTCGTGACTAATGTATTTATTTATTTTTTTAGACGTAGGTACATACGTCACAATATGGTGTAGTCCTGTTGAACTTGAAAAGACCTATTCTTAATAGATCAAAACATGTAATTCGATTTTATCGCATAAATAATACACGCGACATAATTCCCAACATAAACATAGCTTTTTGAAGTGAAACATTTTAGTTCGCAGTAACGCAAAATTGTCTATCACGGAAAAGTGCGCATATTGTCAATATTGAAAAAAACAAACAAACAAATATGTATAATTCGGCATTTGAACCTGGAGGGTTTGACATATCTACCAATATTACCAATATTAGTAGTGCAGTTGTAATTTTATTTTTAAAAACTATATTTTTTTGATTTTTAAAGTGTATTTTTTTAAAGAAAAATTCAAAAAATCGTAACTAAGTATATTTACAACCAGTCCATAAAAAAATAACAAAAATATTAACAAAATGTCATAACCCCATGTTAAAATCTTATGTCCCTAATTAAGTGGGTATATGGGTAATAATAATAATAATAATAATATATTTAGCTGCAAAGGAGACCGTCTATTACATAGTCAGGCAAAAGTATACAATACATAATACATAAAGTGTCACTTAAAAAAATTTAAAAATTCATTCACAGAATAAAAACAGTGATTTATTAAAACGTCTTTTACCTTTTTTTTTAAATTTTTTAGAGTCAAGGCATTTGATGCACTCAGGTAAAACATTAAAATATCTGATTCCAATATTCATAGGACCGTCATATGCTAGCTTGGTCCTACAAAACGGCTGTATTAAATTGTCGTTATTCCTCGTAGCGTAACTATGAATACTGCTGCGTTTTGAAACTTCACTGGAGTGAATAAGAATTAAAATTTTATATAAAAATACACAATAAAACGGTAAAATTTTGGTCCCTTTAAAAAGATCTCTGCACGGAGAATTGTAAGGAGCATTAAATATTGTACGGATTATTCTTTTTTGAATTCTAAATATGTAGTTGCTGTCTGTCGCTAATCCCCAGAAAATGATGCCATATGACATTCGCGAATAAAAATATCCATAATATATTTGTAGCAGTACATTTGTAGATACCGTGTTTTTAAGTTTATAAACCATGTAACATACTGTAGAGAGTTTAGATGCTAAATTATTTATATGAACCTGCCATTGCAATTTATGGTCAATACAGATGCCGAGAAATTTTGCATTTTGTACTTGTGCTATTGATTTTTTATTAAGTCTAATTAGAGAACTGTATTCATATTTTTTATTTTTTGAGATAAATTTTATTATTTGTGTTTTGTGTTTTGTATCTATATATAATTAATAAAATTGTATTAAAAGAAGTTTCACTTTTACCGAGTGTGAACACGTTACACAACACACCTGATCTTTTTTAATTTTTCTCAAGAACGATCACTAGAGGTACTAAGTTGAAATTAATATCAAATACTAAGGTCTACAACCCCATAGTCCTGTAAAAAATTCAAGCTTCTAACCTTTAGTGTCGAAAGTGGCGTCATCTGCGATGATTTTAAACTATATCTAAAAATTATTACGTGACGAACTTAATTTTTATTCAATTGTTATAAAGGTACGGAACCCTCAGGACGCGAATATTACTGCACTTAACCGGTTTTTTAATACTGAGTTTTGTGTACATTTATTTCTCAGAACGAAGGGCTGATCCATTAAATTTCCAGGGTTGTTAATTGTAAAATATTCGAAAAGCGCCGAAATCCACTAGAAAACGATATTACTGACAAAGATCCCGTTGCTATTTTATATATTGATACTTGTAAAAAGTGGTATCAAGCTGTGTTGGACAAATATAAATGTTACTTAGAATTCATAGATCCTGAGTTTTACATGTCCTTATTATGGTGGAGGGGCCGAGTTAACATGGTGTGAGAGACGTTAATCATACTTGTATGGCCTCATGCGGAGTAGACTTTAACGCCGAGCCGGCACTGTATGCTAGCCGAGCATTTGTATTTTTTGGCACTAGTTTCGCAATCAATGGGGCGGCGCCACATTCACTCGAGGAACACATTATAACTTGGTCAAGGTTAGTTTCTTGCGTGATGACAGCCATAACCGGCCATTAATCGACTGTGGAAAAACGTCTTGAGAGGTGCGTTTACACCGTAAAATTTATCGAATCAGTTAAAATCGTGTCGACTGATCCTTTTTCAATACTGCGTTGATTGACGAGTCTATCAATATATAGGATACTTGCAATGGATCACAATTTTAAAGGAAAACACGTTTATTCAAAGGCAAATCAGATACATTTTACCTTAAAGCAAAAAAGAACACAATTTAATTTGGATTCATAACAAAATCAGCATTTGACATTTTAGGCCCGTAGCATAAGAAGTTACACTTCAAAATGAACTCGCTATATACGCTAATTTGTTTCGGAAATCTGGTGACTCAAAGTTTGACGCTATCATGAATTGAAATTAAATAAAAATAACGTTCCGGTTTAGCTTTGAAAAATTTAATCAGGTTTTGGTTTCGGTTTTCAACGATATACTTTTAAAAATTAAATGCCAGAACGCATGTATAAGCAAATACACTATTTTGTCGACAAGGTTTTGAACTGCGACCAGCATTTTTATTTATACTAGTATCGACCATTTGTGTCTGTAAAGTAACGAAATTCTAATTGGAATTTATAACATCAACATAACTGTACCGACAACGAAGAAATCCGACAAAACGATACCCTCTACATATTGATAGTTCATAGAATCTCCGTGGTGTGTCGCCAGAGGTCTCAAATTACACCAAACAGCGAGAGAAACAACGCTATGTATTTGTTTGCATGTAATATTCTCCCGTGCAGAGAAACTTTATGGATATTTGGATGTATATCTGTTAGGAAATAAATGTTTATGTTAACGGCAACATACACACATGATTTTTTTGTGCACATCTATGACACAGTACCTTTAGAATGATATAAGTTCCATTCCCCTCCTTTAATAATAAATAGTAAAAAAAGGTACCACAGTTTTCGGTGTTCATGTATTAATATAAGTATAAATTTCATTTTATACCTGTAATTTGATGCGTGGTGTCTGTTCGTAAATAAATAAATAAAACTTCATGGAGTGTGTTGTGAAAACAGAGCTTATACAGAGTAAGGCCATAAAGTATACAGATTGACAGCTGAAACGCGCGGGAAAGCGTGACGACACGTGACCTTATCGAACTACATAATTCAGTTATTTATGCAACTGAACTGATCGATAATTGTTCGTACGTTGTTCAACAACAATCACCACCAGTGGTGCGCGCGCGAGATTTAACAACAAAGCTATGTCATTAAAAAAACCCTTAAAGCAGTGTTTCCTAAACTTTTTTGCCTACACACCCCTCAAATATTAGCAAAATGTTTGCGGACACCCATTAATATAATACAAAGTAATTTATTTATTTAAATTTTTTGAAGTGTAGGTACCTAAATGTCAATTTATAACATTAGATATAGATTTTGTGTAAGTTTCATTTCTGTAGTGTGCAGTATAAACAACATATGTATATCTACGAAAATCGTATATATATATAAAAGAAAATTTACATAATTTTCAATCTACTGGGGAAATTCACTCTTATAATGTCAAGAGCAAAACCAATATTAGAATACCACTATATATAAATTAAAAAACAAAGGAATGGGGTAAGTTATTGGTCCATAAAAATGTTTCTTTACTTATATTTTACTTTTTCTTTTTAGTGTTTCAAAATGTTTCCGTATCAAATGTAATTAAATTAATTTTTAAAGTGAAAAATTCCAAAACGTTTACTTTATATTAAAAAAAACAATCACGTATCGTCAGCTGGACTTGAACCCGGCTCATCGTGGTGGCATGCGAACGCCTAGCGCGTTACCGCTACTCCACGTGTACCGTACGGCACAGACAATGGTATATATTTGATACACCTGGTACAGCTCTATGCTTAATTTTCCGTTTCCCGTGGGAATTTAAGGACTTAGGATTTTCGTTTAGGTTTTTCTGTAAACTATGAGTGAGGCTCTATATTCCCTATTTTTTCAAAATTTTAGACTCAGTAGTTTCGGAGATAGGGGGGGGAGATCGGACGAACAGATAGACAAACAGACACGAGAGTGATCCTATAAGGGTTCCGTAAAATGATAATGGAACGAAAATCTTTGATTTTCGTCACATCGTCACAAACATCGTTACTGAAGTTACCTATAGCGATTTTGCCTGTTTCATAAAAAGTTTTACATGAGTAAGTTGAAATCGGTAACGTACGCCCGCGAATATAGACGTAGTCCAATATGTCAATAAAAATCTTTTAAAGTACGAACACCATTATTTTAATAAGCTGTTAACTTCAGTCTCGAGAACAGTTCATAATCCGTTTTGCGTCATAAACGAAATGCAAAGCTTTATACGATTGTTCTCTGCTCACAATAATAGCCGATGTAAATAATTAATAAATAAAACATTGCGTGCACCATTGATTAAAAAAAGTCGAATTTAACAATCAGTGGCGGCGGAACTTTGCGTTAAATTAGTTTGTGCACTCTGTAAACATTTTATACGCTTCTAATACAGTTAAAATATTTGAACGCAATTGAGGACATTTAGCTTTAACCAGTGACTCAACGACGAATTGGAATTTGATGTTTATTCAGCACTGTTCGGTTTTGACATCAAATAACATAGACGCTCTTCCGACGCTAATGACCTCGGTTGTTGAGCGTCTATAATTTGCTATTACAATTTAGACGCTCTTCCACCAGTAATAGATATTACAGTGCCTATAATGACAGGGGAAAATTTGAGTGTCATTAAGTTAGAAAAAAAAAATTGATGCAGTAGATTTATACATAAATATGCTGTTGCGACATTTTGTTTGTTTTTTCTTTCTTTAATTTACAATATCTGCTGATGGATTTAGAGCCCCTTGTCATTGGCGCCCCTAAACACGGAGTGACTGGTTTACTCCGCCTGTAGCTAATTTCGACACGTCATGGTAACATGTGACTACGACGTAACCGTGATGTTACCGTCTTTTCGAGGTCTCCTTCTCCTACACTAGTGATGGACAACACTAGTCTGACTAGTACAAATATTTGTGCATGATCGAGGACATGTGGCTTTTATAGAACTGCCAAATGGAAGATAATGTTTGTTCACTAACTTATGCTGGGCTGCAGAAAGCATTGTCAGAAAATCTAGTTTGACAGTGACCTTAGATTGTGACCACACATATTTCTCCATAAGAAAAGCGTAGAATTTTAAATCGATCTTGCTCGAAAAATAATTGATCGAATGAAACGATACTTTTTAACTATGTATACATATTGTCCGTAAGCTATTCTGAACATAGCCATTTACTTTGCATGTTTATTTAAATATAGTTTAAAAATTTACCTGTCCGCATGATAAGCATTCTATCTTTCTCGAGCTACTTGTTCCTTGTTGCACTCATTAATTTTCTCTGTTCAAATTCGCTTTCGGACAATCTGTATATGTATTTAACATAGTTTTTGTGCAATTTCCACTTCGAAACAAAATTTTTCTATGCATTTTGATCAAAATTTAATTTGAAGGCCGATCTTATTCTATATGTCGATCAGTCATCTGTTATTCTACGAGTATAATCTGTTTTATACATAACAAATATAGTTCTACAACATTAGACCGTTCCTGCGTAAATATAAAATGTGAAATTATTATCACAATCTAAGGTACTGTCAAATAATATTTTCTGACAATGCATTCTGCAACCCTGCATTAATGTCAGTTTCAGTTCAGTGTCGTCCCGACATACTCGAAATTGGCCGCTCCTTGCTATTGAGTCCATACTCTCAACTCATCTTCGATTCTCGAAGTGATCAACAGAATGTGAATAAGTAGTCGCTAAAATATTGAAACAGTTTATTTTAGCATACAATCCCAATAGAATAAACTCCAAACAGGAATCATGATTCAAACTAAAAAATTCGACTGATGACCAGTCCTATACTTCCCACCTACTAAATATTTGCAAAAAATAAACACTCTTTTTTTATTCTTTGAAAAAAACATGGCCCTCTTTTTTAACACGCTTATACAGTGTGTCCACAGACTCATCCTCAACATGGGGATCTCCGTTGTTATGGGAGATAGAGATTTGGTTAAATGAGACAAAATGTGCAGAATCTCCAGTACTACTACCCTGCGCAGTCAAACTTTCCATATTTTGCTTGGTTCGCGACCGACAGTTGAAAAACGAGATTTACCCATTTTCGTTTTTTGTTTATAACTCGCTTATTAAGTAAGTTAGAAAAAAAATATTTTCACTTTCTTAAGACCCTTTTTTATGAAGATTTCAAATCTCTTTTCATATTTTTAGTTACTTTTATAGTTTTGGAGATACGTGTATTAACTTTGTTTTTTTAAATACACGTCGAAGATGGCCATGACACCATTCGAAAGAGATTTTTTTTCTCTTTAATTTGATATGAGGGTTGATGGATTTATTTTCAAAAATAGCGGAGTTATACGTAAAACACTGATTTTTAATAGTAGGCTATGCTAAATTAATTGATAAAACAACAGAAGGCTTAGCAAACAGTTGAAATTCGCGTTGGCTTAGTAAACGGCTGTTTTGTTTTAGCTGTCAAAGTGTAGTTTGTTGCTAATTTGCCAGTTTATTAAGTGATTTATTAAATTTACTTTTGTTATCATGGATCCATATTGTAACAATGAAAAATAAGCGATTTTCAACAATTGATCGTAAAACAGTAGTTTTGGCTTCTTCACTTATTCGCGTTGACTTAGTAAACGGCTTTTTAAATGATCCATAGTTTATTAAATTTACTCGTAAGTTTCTGTAAATAGACGAATGAGGTTGTCTTCGGTCTGGATACTGATCGAAGTACATTTCTGCAGCTCTGGTCGAATTTTTGTGACATAGAATGTAACAAGATAACATATCAAATTTTTCATTGTTACAAAATGGTTCTATGATAACAAAAGTAAATTTAATAAATCACTTAGTAAAACTGGCAAATTAGCAACAAACTACACTTTGACAGCTAGAACAAAAAAGCCGTTTACTAAGCCAACGCGAATTTCAACTGTTTGCTAAGCCTTCTGTTGTTTTATCAATTAATTTAGCATAGCCTACTATTAAAAATCAGTGTTTTACGTATAACTCTGTTATTTTTGAAAATAAATCCATCAACCCTCATATCAAATTAAAGAGAAAAAAAATCTCTTTCGAATGGTGTCATGGCCATCTTTGACGTGTATTTAAAAAAACAAAGTTAATACACGTATCTCTAAAACTATAAAAGTAAATAAAAATATGAAAAGAGATTTGAAATCTTCATAAAAAAGGGCCTTAAGAAAGTGAAAATAGTTTTTTTCTAACTTACTTAATAAGCGAGTTATAAACAAAAAACGAAAATGGGTAAATCTCGTTTTTCAACTGTCGGTCGCGAACCAAGCAAAATATGGAAAGTTTGACTACACAGGGTATTAGTACTGGAGATTCTGCACATTTTGTCTCATTTAACCAAATCTCTATCTCCCATAACAACGGAGATCCCCATGTTGAGGATGAGTCTGTGGACACACTGTATTAGCTTCACCTGTATGTTTGTGTGCTTGCTTGCGGGCTTGTGTGTCAGATTGTAACCGACTTCTTTGAACTTAATTTTGACCAACTTTGAACGGTCAGATTTAGTTTAAACTTTGCACACTTATCAAGGACCGACGACAATACAATAATTCAACAAGTTTGTCCCATTATCCTGACCAGGATCTCCAGGACTAACAAAAAAAAGCAAAAAACTTCAGATTGAACTGAAACTTTGCACACTTATCAAGGACCGATTACAATACAATAATTCCATAAGTTTGTCCCATTATCCTGACCAGGATCTCCAGGACTAAAAAAAAAAAAAGCAAAAAACTTCAGATTGAACTGAAACTTTGCACACTTATCAAGGACCGACGACAATACAATAATTCCATAAGTTTGTCCCATTATCCTGACCAGGATCTCCAGGACTAAAAAAAAAAAAGCAAAAAACTTCAGATTGAACTGAAACTTTGCACACTTATCAAGGACCGACGACAATACAATAATTCCATAAGTTTGTCCCATTATCCTGACCAGGATCTCCAGGACTAAAAAAAAAAAAGCAAAAAACTTCAGATTGAACTGAAACTTTGCACACTTCTCAAGGACCGATTACAATACAATATTCCATAAGTTTGTCCCATTATCCTGACCAGGATCTCCAGGACTAAAAAGCAAAAATAAATTATAAATTAAAAAAACTAAAAAACACGCTTTAATGAACTAAAAAGTAAAAAATAATTAATTTTAAAAAAGCGTGGGGTGCTTTGTATCATATTTTCATACTACCCCACGCTTTTTTAAAATTAATTATTTTTTACTTTTTAGTTCATTAAAGCGTGTTTTTTAGTTTTTTTAAATTATAATTTATTGTTTAGTGTTGTACTGATGGCTAGCTTAATATAGCAAATATCATGGTTACCTTGATTTACGTACAATTTTTATTTTTTTTAGTAAAATATTTTTTTTCTCGAAAACTACATTTTAGAGAAAAAAAATATTTACATTTTTTCATATTATAACATCTAGAATTCACTTATATTTTTACTTCCCACCTCTACTATGGTAGGGAAGTAATGGATTCAGTCCGAAAACAATATTTCGAGATTTTAACAGATTTTCACGTTTTGAGACCCTAGCAATCGTTTAAGATCATTTTCTGACTGATGTCTGTATGTGTGTGTGTATGTGTGTATGTGTGTGTGTGTGTATGTGGTCAATTTTTCGCCTTCGATATCTTAAGAACGGAACAACATACGGGCATGCCGATTGTTCTATTGTGTTTATCAGCCCTTAACTTAGATCTGATTAGATTTTGAGTCAAATCGGTTCAGTGGATCCTGAGATATTCAAAAAAACGTCCTCAATGTCACGTATTAACATAGGTAAAAAAAAATATAAATGAATTCTAGATGTTATAATATGAAAAAAATGTAAATATTTTTTTTCTCTAAAATGTATAGTTTTCGAGAAAAAAAATATTTTACTAAAAAAAATAAAAATTGTACGTAAATCAAGGTAACCATGATTTTTGCTATATTAAGCTAGCCATCAATAGATCACCAAACAAAAAAGAGGGCCATGCTTTTTTCAAAGAATAAAAATTAAATTGTGTTTTAAAGACCACCAACAGCTAAGGTTATTTGGGCCTAGTCAAAGAATAAAAAAAAAGAGTGTTTATTTTTTGCAAATATTTACTAGGTGGGAAGTATAGGACTGGTCATCAGTCGAATTTTTTTTACCTATGTTAATACGTGACATTGAGAACGTTTTTTTTAATATCTCAGGATCCACTGAACCGATTTGACTCAAAATCTAATCAGATCTAAGTTAAAGGCTGATAAACACAATAGAACAATCGGCATGGCCGTATGTTGTTCCGTTTTTAGGATATCGAAAGCGAAAAACTGACCACATACACACACACACATACAGCATCAGTCAGAAAATGATCTTAAACAATTGTTAGGGTCTCAAAACGTGAAGATCTGTTAAAATCTCGAAATATTTTTTTCGGACTAAATCCATTACTTCCTTACCATAGTAGAGGTGGGAAGTAAAAATGTTTTCGTCTAAACCGGCGCATTTGGCCGCTGCTTATTTTTTTATTATTGTTTTCTATCAATGGTAATTATTAGTGTTTGTCAAATTCGGGTTGATGCGAAAGTAGAGCTTGAATTTTGCCACCCTAAACTATAGCCCAGTCACTAGTCAGTCCCTACGTAAATATACAATCGACTAGGCCCTGCAGTCAGGGTTCATTCTGATTGGTCGATTACCCCATTTTTATGTCGTTTGACACACACACATTACACACCTAAACGAACGTAACAACTAACTAGTGAACTCTGTATACTAATATGGATAGTTGATAGCGATTAAAAATGGGTTTTGTATGTGGACAATGTTCAAATACATATTTTTCAAGACAGGCATTAATGTTCACAAAATTAGAATGAAAACTTCAGGTAAGGCTTGTAATCTAATTCTTTCTATAAAAGTCGATCAATTTTTTGACAGTTCAAAATAAAACCTAATTTAATATTATTAATTGAGATATTAGGATATCCAAAATTTATACAATTGGAATAGAAAAATAAATTTTAATTAAGTTTTATTTTGAAATGTCGGAAAATTGATCGATTTTTATAGAAAGAATTAGATTACAAGCCTTACCTGAAGTTTTCATTCTAATTTTGTGAACATTAATGCCTGTCTTGAAGAATATGCATTTGAACATTCTCCACATACAACACCCATTTTTTAATCACTATATCAACTATCCATATTAGTATACATAGTTCACTAGTTAGTTGCTACGTTCATTTAGGACTTAGGTGTATGTGTGTGTGTCAAACAACATAAAGGGGGATTTGACCAATTAGAATGGACCCTGACTGCAGAGCCTAGTCGCTTGTTGTAAATATACGTTTGGATTGCAGTGTAACTCATATTTCACCAAAAGGTAAACATTTCTACACAGTTCACGAAACAGAACTCCAAACAGGGAAATTGAAACGCGAAACTCGTAGCGTCTGATTCCTGACAAATTGCGCACAAAATTTTAATATAGCTCCGTTAGCGTGGATTTAATATCGAAGGATTAGCAAAGCTAATATTTATCAGACAAAACAAACCCCTTCATTTCTCAGTGTTGAGGCGCAAGCTGAGGTCAGACACAGCGTTAGTTACTCTGAATAATTAATTAAAATCAAATATTACAGTCGCCATTATAATGACATTATAGCGTGCGCCGGAAATAGAGTTAATTATTAATTATACAAGGTGTACAAAAAATCACCGACCGGCACACAAGGTCATTATAATAAAATAACGTTCTATGATCTTAGAACTAAATAGACGGGTTATATGAGTATAAAAACGATACTGTGCAGTGCATAGACCACTTTTATTGTGTCATTAAAAATAAATACTACCTTTCGATACGATTTTCATTGGCTGTCATTTGGATTCTACGTACTTAAGTCTATAAACAGTTCCCATTTGACAGTTTTAAAAAGAGAGATCATTGACAATTTATTATGGAAGATCTTATAGTCCAGGCGTCGCGTCGTTTGAAAAATTATTCATATTCAATTTTTTTGCAGAATATTGTGTTCAGGATAAAGCACTCATAATAAAAGTGCATGTTGCCGGTCGTGAACCGGGTCCGGTCGTTTTTGAATGGACATTGTTTAAACAATTAAGCAACATTCATTTTTTTATTATAAACGTTGTCGTCCATGGCTATGATGTTGGATTGATTTAGTTAGGGAGATTAGACAAATAATAACAGAGCCTGAAGAAGTTCCAGAAATTGGAGCGAAACGTCGCAAGTTAAGGATATTATATACAATAATTAACAACAAATTGATAATATTTGTCCAATATCCCTATAACTAAATCAATCCAACATTCATTTTTTTATTTCGAATTTTTTATATTTAGTCTAATTATAACAAAAAATCTTCAATAACTTTTTATTGCAAAGTCAATAGTTTTCGAGTAATTTTTTTTTTAATTTGAAAATGTATGAATTTCGCTATTTTCAACTCCCTGAAAGTATAGGTACGTTAGAATTATATTATTGATCGGCTACTGTCTTTTACATCTTCTTTCAACCATGCTTTAATTTTTGTTCAATTTGGAAATTGTATCTCGACATTTATGACACTCTGTAAAAATGCGGGTCCCAGTAGGGCTGTATTATCCACTAGGTCACTAGTTTATCCTAGGCTATAGCTTAGGGCGCTGCGAAGCAAATATAGGCGCCCAGAAAGCTCGAACGAAAATTTAGTATTGTTGTTTTGATGACGTATATTATTATTTATTTCATTATAGGCGCCATTTTATTAGTAGTCTGGGGCGGAAAATTATCTTAATCCGACAAAATAGTTTATTTTAAACGTATTATTATGTGAACTTAAATTCGTTTTTTGACAAAATAAAAAATGTAACCTCTTGAGTCTTGATGCATCCCTTAAAATGATTAAATTTTTTTCAGTATCAATACATATTTGGTAGCCGTTCAGTCGGTCTAACATCTGGACCAAATGATAGATAATATATATATCTACATCTTTTCGGAAGTAGGTAATGCACTATCCACCAAAATATAGTGCTTTCATAAATTCTAGGGCTTGAGAATAGCCGAGAGTGTAGCAATGCTATGTTATTTACATGGCGTTGCTATGGTTCCTCTATTACAAATCCCCAGTTCCCGGGTTCTAGCCCGAGAGCTGGTAAAAGTGTCAATTGGATTTTCAATTTATTATTAAAAAAAATTAATGAATTGAAAATATGCATTGGTACTAGGCCCAAATAACCTTAGCTGTTGGTGGTCTTTAAAAACACATTTTTTTCTTCATAAATTTTAGAGACACATTTTAATCTTTACTATAAAGGGTTAAATTTCGATTTTCAACCAATTCCGCTATTTTTTTCGATATTTTTGCCTAATTTTTTTTCAACCCCTAAATACAACCCATCGTGCGCTAATAGATCCCAACATGTACACCAAATTTCGTTTATACATTAAGTATTTGGAAAGTTTATCGTTTCAATTCACTATAGACTATAGTATTGAGATTCCAACATATTTTATAGGTTTATATTTTGTTAATATTTTACTGACTAGTTCTAAATATTCTTAGTAATGATTTTGTGAATTTATTTTTAAAAAATTCTCTAAAAAATAAAAAATATATTTTTGAAAATAAAATTACAACTGCATTTTGTATACCAGTTTTAAGGGCATCCGTTAATTCATCATTTGTAAGCCGAGCATTTTTGCCGACTGTTACAAACAATAATTTGCTAATAATTAACAGTCTATAATATAACAAAAAACTAAAAACCTTAATTTATTTGTAAGAAAGCATAGTAATTTTTGTCTTTCTTTTTAAAATTTGGCCGAATATGAACTACGGACCTGGCACAGTTATCTAATTAGAATGTATAGATTCTTGTTTGTGTACGATAAAAGTAAAGTAAAGTAGTTTGATTCGCAACTGTTTCCGTCGACCGTCATCTTTTATAAAACATTAGAACGTCGACCGCAGACAACCCGGAACGTTGATTGAAGGAGACAGTTGACGGATCGGATGTGACGCCAGTTCGATATCCGCCGTTTGTGATGGCGGGAAACTGGCGGGAAAAACCCTACTTGTCCTTGACACGGTATATAGACGTTTCATTTTGTGTACACAGATGCGTCAGAAGTCTTACAATATTAGCCGTAAATTTGATATGATTTTTTTCATAAAATAGAAAACTTTTTAAGTTGTGTAAATTAGTTTGTAGCAAACGGTCATCATTTCACTAGATTCTCCACACGACATCACCTATACGTACGCTTTTTTATAGGGCTTCATACCCAAAGGATGGAACATCGAAACCTTAATAATTGTTCTCAAAATTCTACCGCGAGATATAACATAATGGTTCATTATGCAACTTTTTTTCATTATAGCACTGACAAGCGTTGCATAATGGATCATTATGTAACGAGTTACATATTGAACCATTATAGCACTGAAAATCGTTACATAATGGTCACTAGTCAATAAACGGCTATTTAAGATCCGCAAAACAGATACGAAAAAACACTAAAAGCGTGCATGACGTTTTGAATAAAAATGTTTATACAAAAGTAGAAGAGAATTTTATTCTCTACAAGATTGATAATAACCGTTTTTTACAAAAAATGGAACGGAATCGTTTTTCGTGACCTTGACCGCGCGTAAAATTTTTAGCAGCATTCGGATCGATGGGAACTTTTGACATTTTCTTTAGAATGACAATATCAAGGTTCATACTAAAATTCAGCTTTCCCCTAGTTTTTTCGAAGTGCAATGTCAAATTTCACTGGGCTGCTGTAACCTACATAAAAGTGTTAACTAATATTCAATACGTAATCGTATAATATGATAGTAGATTGTATATCTAGATGTGTAATGGACAATCTTACGACGAGTGATGACAGTATCTAAAAACGCGCGATAGCGAGTTTTTACTGTCACACGAGTCGTAATACCATTACGAACTAGATATGTATGGTATTTTTTGACATACCCACTATAAAATACCTACTTTTCACTTCATTTTCAAAAAATGTTGAGAGTTCATTTGCGTCGCCATCTTAACTTCTACAGTATACCGTGAAGTTCGTAAGTAACAGTAAGTAATGGCAGGCGCACGCAGGCGTATAGAACAAATAAACAGAAGTTGCTATGGCAACCGTTTACTTACCGCCCTAGTACGGTAAGTAAAACACTTTCTGCACAGCTGCCTGTTAAATGACTCATTAAAGAGCCCTATACATACATCGAAAGTAGCTATTTTGTAGTGGGTATGGCAAAAAAGTGTTTTATCATCCAACAAAATGTATAAAGCTGCTTTATACATTCTGCTGTACTGGTTTGCGATAGCGCCATTTAAATACATGGAAAAAGCATGTATATAAATTGTGAAAAAAAATTGCTTAAAGCTTAATTATTGATTTATGCCCAGCCTTAGGGCAAATATATATAATTTTTGAAAGATTGACAAAATATAGGTAACTAAAATATTTTAAAACATTTTCACGTAATTCTTGGAAACATTAGGTATTAAAATACACAGGTAAACGCTTACCTATAAAGTATTAGCATTGTTTAACATATTACTAGAAGATTTTGATCCTTATGAGCGTAAATGAGGCCACTTTTAATAGAGGCAGCTAGACGTCGCACTATTGGCCATCTGTTGACTAGCATCCTAAGTTTTATTATTTAATCTTTGAGTACAGAATAATTGTAGAGTTTACAGAAGTGAGTTGTGTTGACAATCGTTAGGCCATCTGGTGACTAGCATCTTAATTTTATTTAAGACAATCTTGCGTCATTGGTTCATATTGCATAATATTTCGCGGTGACTATTAATAGACAACCCCTAACGTTCTTTCGAAACGCCTCTTTTTTGAGATGTATATATTTACGAGGAATATTATTATAAGTATATAGAGGCAGAACCATAAGTAAAAGATTTTTTATAAAAATTTGTTTCATGCAAGTTTATTGACAATGTTGTATCCTGTGACATCGTATTTTTATTATTATTATGATAATCTGATAAATATTTTAAATTGCAATTTAGATAATCTGGCTGCCCGGTTGTGATCAAGTTGTCTACGAAGTATGCGATATGTAAATTTATGTTGTATACAATATATCTGAAGCATATATTTTAAAATTTTTGGATAAGCTGCGATGTTGACTGGTTTATACATGGTCCGTACACAATATCACAATAATTAAAAGATGATAAAATGAGCGATTCCACTAAGTATTTGTCTATGTATAATCCTAAATTTTTGCAGTAGTCTACAGAATTAGTTTGATGACCAGACAGCGTTACGGCACTTTAGCCAACTGATTCCGGCTTTCTATAGACATTATATTGAATTTAATTGGATTTAACATTAGGGCAAGACTTTTGGACCATTCTGATATTTTATTTAATTTTAAACTTAATAATGTTAATCATTATTATGTCAAACTAAAAATATTCATACATAAGAAAATTAGATAATCAAATTCATTAAAGGGGCCTACACACGATTAGTTTAACTGCGCAGTTTAACCCTTGTGGCGTCATGTCTGAGCGATAAACTGAGATAACTGCATAGTTCCGACAAATTTTAACGCAGGCTTTTGGCCTGCGCATTTGACTCTTATTTGCACCGATAAACTGCGAAGTCAGCTCAGTTAATTGAACAGTTGGCACAGTCATGTGTAGTCTTTGGGTAAGTTCGGTTTTGCGCTCAGATCAATCTGAGCGCAAAACCGAACTTCCCTTTCTAGTCGTGTCTAGCCAGGCACGTCAGCTCTTCAAACTGAGAACAATTGAGGAGCAAACTGAAATAGCCCACACACCGTACAGTTCACACAACTGTGCAGTTTGACTGCACAGATAACCTGCGAAGTTAAACTGATCGTGTGTAGGCCCCTAACGATTGGAAAAATTGTGAAAGATTTATTTTAAATTCTTTTATTTAACAACAAATTTTACAATCTTAATGAATTTGATTATCTAATTCTCTTAAACTGCTTGCTTTTGTTAACTAATTAGTATAAGTTGCTATGATAGACTAAGAGCGGATAACACTTTTTTATGTGTTTTTAGAAGACTTGGAACTTTTTTTAAAAGATAACTTTTAAATATCTCTACAAGGGGTAAATAGTCTGTCATTCCAAACGCGGGGCAAAACTTTTTCTAGACTTTACTAATGATAAACACACATAAGTCTTTTTTCGCAAGAGTGAACAAAAAAATATGGGGTGGTTTTGCCCCGCGTTTGGAATGACAGACTATATACCCCTTGTAGAGATATATAAAATTCATCTTTTAAAAAAGTTCCAAGTCTTATAAAAACACATGAAAAAAGTGTTATCAGCTCTTAGCCTATGAATACATCAAAATATATTTTACGAGTGTTTGAACAATTTTTATTCAGAGACAAAGAAATATAAAATCAGTTAGCGTTTACAGATAAATTATGTAACTAAACTAAGTTCACTTTATATAAGTTTTATACAGTCTCAACAAATTTCAAAACATTAAAATAATGTCAGCTGCGGCAATGATGTAAATATCTTATATCATTATTTAGGATCAGTTAGAGGTTAGAGGTAGCATTGACAATATCTGAGCTGTTAGTTCAACAATAATATAGGTGGAAGCACAAGTCAACATTGAGTTTGTGGGCCAGGGGAATGAAACGTAAGCGGGCAGCTATAGTATATTTTTCAGTACATGGAATCACTATCTTCCCATATAATATGTTAATCAATGGTATTAGTATATTTATTTTAGATTAGATAGATGAACATTTTTATTGTCAAGTATATTATATAAAAAAAACTCGGGTCGCAGTGCCAAACCCTGCCGACAATATAGTGTATTTGCTAATACATAGGCATTGTGGCATTATTATGTGAACTTAAGTTTGTTTTTTGACAAATTAAAAATTTAACCCCTTAATACATCCCTTAAAATAATTAAGTTTTTCTAAATTTCGATATGGATTTTATCAGTACAACATCTGCACCAAATTAAATACACCCTTCCATAAGTAAATCCATATCAACAAACTAGTGTTTTCATAAAACTTGAAAGTCCGGTCCTGTCGGGCCGATTTTATTAAAATTTTAGCAGCACATTTTAATCTTTACTAAAGAGTTAAATTCCAATTTTGAAACGATTTTGACAATTTTTTTGGAACCCCTAAATACAACCCTGAAAATGGTCCGATCCGGCCCATTTTAAATAGGGTTCTTGTGGTGATGGGTTCCAATGTGTGTACCAAATTTCGTTTAAATCGATTAAGTCTGTCGAGAATTATCGTGTACACACACATATATATAATATATATATAAACATTTTCAAAAATGGTGGCAAATTGTTCAGGAGGGTATGAAACGTCGAGAAATTTTGGTCCGACCCCTAGGTCCCGCCATCCGATCGACGCCAATAGTGTATGTACCATATTCTATGGCAAATACACTAAAAATTAATAACGATAGAATGCAGTATATATAGGTATACATTGTTCCAAATACCATTGATTTATACATAAACATGATTATCGAGCTTTTATGTTATGTTACACTAATATTGTAGATATGGAAAAATTCTAAAAAAACCATACAGAAATTTGGGATTTATTTTTACTTTCTAAATGCATTCTCAAAACAAAGGGCCTGATTTATGAAACATTCTGTATATCAAAGCGAAATAATAAAAAAAAACTTCTTACAATAATGGTTTTCAAGAACATAAAAAGTATATAGGTAGGTAGGTATTCATTTATATTGTTGTCCCATAACATTTTTATTATTGTATAATCATACTAATCATTAATGCGTATAAAGTTGTAGCAGGACCTCTATACCTAGGCTTGCCATACGTCCGGATTTGGTAACCATGTCCGGACTTTTGTTCGGACTCGTGATTACGTCCGGATTTTTAATAAATAAAAACAAACAAAGTTTTATTAAAGAACGCCCCTACGTCTGAAAAGTACCTGCGAATGGTACTCAGAATCAGAAGAAGCCAAACGAAGACGTGAAAATGAAGCTGGGGATGAAGAAGGACTGAGTCAATAGCCATTTATATAATAATAAGAACATGAACGTAATTATGTATTAAATTTAAATAAATACATATTATGTTGATTTTGAGTTTTTTAATTACTAATATCCACCTATCTCACCTTATCTATACATTCTTCAGTAGTTTATCTCTTAGTTTTCCCAATTTCTACAACCGACATTTGAATTAAAATACCAAAAAAAATTTTCGCGACTCGTGCTTCACGGTTGCTACGATTTATCCCCAGATCTGCTGGACCGTCCGGACTAAACTCTAACAAATTATGGCAACACTATAGACTATACCTGCAGTTTCGTTTTCTTGTATTACTTATAATACTGAAAGAGAAGATGTTTCCATAATGTTTAGTAAAATGATTTTTTCCTATATGTTTCGAAACAATTATATAATTGGCTGCTCTCCAACGAAAAAATCTTTCAATTGCATACAGCCGTATAAAAAAACTATTCCAAGTCTTCATGGTTTCCGGGCTTGTAGGCCGTGGTCCGGTGGTATTTCTACATGACGTTTCGTCAACGACTGCGGTAGACATTCTCAAAGACGATGTGGCAGCGGTCGAAGTGTCCTCCTTGGCGGCTCACAGGTCAGTGACACTGAAATACCACCGGACCACGGCCTACAAGCCCGGAAACCATGAAGTCTTGGAACAATGCCGGCCGTGAAAGCTTGCACACTTGGATAAAAAACTATTGTTATCATAATGTTTATGTTCGTATGCGGGCAACACTCAAAAACAAACTAGGTACCTATTTACAGTCTAGAATACGTTTCACCTGACTTAATACTCTTGGTTTAAAATAGGATTCCCGTCAAAACCAATTCATTAACGTGAACGAATCTGTGAATTAAATCAGTTTTCAGTCAGGTAAAGCCACGAGTAGAATCTTATCAAGATTAGGTGAAATTGAAATAAACGACAAACGATTTCATCAAGATTGTATCTAAAAATAAATATCTGTACTAGAGTGTCATGACTCTTGGAATAGAAACGTAAGTATATTATTAGACAGTCGAATTTATGAATGCTACATAGCACAAAAAGCGACAACCTTTTGAATATTAGAAAAGACCATGAGCGCTGTAGTAGAGATCAACTGAACTCAAATTCAGAATAAATTACGTGGGAAACAGAATTACCTATTGACGAAAATGTCTTGGGACAGAATCGATTAATAAATAATCCTCAAACCCAAGTCTCTGTTCTACTTCTCTGTTTTTCATTCCTTGACACCAAAGAATGTATACAGTTTAACGCTGAATAGCGAACATGCTTGTAATGGCATTCTACGGCGAGTGGGTCAAATAAACTCGAAGCGATGGGACATCACCGTTTTTATGACTGTATTAAGATTTAAAATATATCTACGTTAGTGAATAAATTTCAAGTTCAAAAATTTTTTTAACAAAAAAAAACTTCCTTCAAAATAGCCACTGAAAACAGGCGCGGACTGGCTATATTTTTTTTAGGGATGCTAACAATTGTAGGGGGCCCGAGAGAGAGAGACTTGAGTTATTTTTTATTTATTGGGATTGGAAAATGGGAGGGTCCAGGCCTTCTCCAACTCCGGGGATCCGGGATGCTCCAGCACCTAGCACCCCTGACCTGTCCACGCCTGACTGAAAAATAATAAAATTTTGAGGTCTGCGCCAATTTAATAAAATATGAAGTCGGTTAAAAAGTATAGTGTAGTAATTAATATCTTCTTTTTAAATTGGGGCCGACCTCAAAATGTTATTATTTTTCTGTTTTTAGTGACTTTTTTGAAAGAGATATGTTTTTTGTTAAAAAGTTTTTTATTTTTTACTTTTTAGTGGCTTTACAATACGTAGTTTGCACGTTATTAAATGACTTCTATCTGAATATTTGACATTTACCTTGACGGTGTTACAGTCTGTTAATTACTCATTGTTAAAATCAATCGAACAACTGAACCGATTTAAGTAAAATTTATATGGAACCACCCCGGAGGTATACCCTATTAAATAAAACAATAATCATCAAAATCGGTTCACAAATACCTACAGGAGAAATCGGTAAACATACATACATAAAAAAACATAGAACTTCCTCCTTTTTTGAAGTCGGTTAAAAATGTTTATAAACTCTCCAGTGACTGTGTACCTACACTGGAGGATTTATAAACCTTTTTGAAATACAGTTTAAATTTAGAATTTATACACAGATTAAACTTTTTTACACAATATTACGTACAAAAGGTTTATCTCGAGATTTAGAAAAATTAGTAAGCAATATTAAAGTCTAAATCTGTCTTCATTTGAAATAATAAAATAGCGTAATTATTCGAAAATTTGATTCGAATTTCGAAATACCGATAGCGAAATCGTGTTTACCGACCTTGAAAACCTACAAATACAAAATGTCTTGCAAATTAACGAAGTAATAATTTTCAGGTACCGATTTAGAGTCACCCGACTGGAATTTCGTAAAAAACGGTTTTCGAATTCCAGATTTCTGAAAAACCGGTTTTAGCCAGTTTTCGAATTTTTGTCAAAAAAAAAATAGGGAAAAATATGTTACTTAATTTATATAAAATAACGAAAAACGAAATCAATATCAAAGTCAAAATATAAAAAAAAATTCGACTGATGACCAGTCCTATACTTCCCACCTAGTAAATATTTGCAAAAAATAAACACTCTTTTTTTTATTCTTTGACTAGGCCCAAATAACCTTAGCTGTTGGTGGTCTTTAAAACACAATTTAATTTTTATTCTTTGAAAAAAGCATGGCCCTCTTTTTTGTTTGGTGATCTACTGATGGCTAGCTTAATATAGCAAAAATCATGGTTACCTTGATTTACGTACAATTTTTATTTTTTTTAGTAAAATATTTTTTTTCTCGAAAACTATACATTTTAGAGAAAAAAAATATTTACATTTTTTTCATATTATAACATCTAGAATTCATTTATATTTTTTTTTACCTATGTTAATACGTGACATTGAGGACGTTTTTTTGAATATCTCAGGATCCACTGAACCGATTTGACTCAAAATCTAATCAGATCTAAGTTAAAGGCTGATAAACACAATAGAACAATCGGCATGCCCGTATGTTGTTCCGTTCTTAAGATATCGAAGGCGAAAAATTGACCACATACACACACACACACATACACACATACACACATACACACATACACACACACATACAGACATCAGTCAGAAAATGATCTTAAACGATTGCTAGGGTCTCAAAACGTGAAAATCTGTTAAAATCTCGAAATATTGTTTTCGGACTGAATCCATTACTTCCCTACCATAGTAGAGGTGGGAAGTAAAAATTAAGGATTACACATTACTTACAGTTTACACAAAATAACGAAAACTCAAACAAAAATTTCAAATAATATCTGGGGCCACGGCAGTGGCCCCCGCCAAGTCGAGCAAACAACAGACGGCCGCTACCGTGTATACCTTTTCTCGAAGCAACTCAAGGCACTTTTCAACTTTCTATATCTCTGTTACAAATGCAAGCAGAAGGCTGAAAATTTCGCTAGAGATTGTACCTAACGGTCTTAACGAATTCCCCAAATTACAAGTTTCTAATAAATATAGTTCAGAAAATTTCAACCCCCAAAATTGTCTATTTTGTCATCACTCACTCACTCACTGACATAGCGATCATCAAAAAGCTAGGGCACTTCCAGTAGTCCTAGAAAGTTGAAATTTGGTATGCAGGCTGGGTTTTACGTACAAGTAACGAAAAAATTCCAATATCTGTGTTTTTCCCCCTCCAACCCCTAAAAGGGGGTGGTGCATATTTCTATTATTATAGGCTAAGTCCGTAGTCAGAGAAAGCTGAAATTTGGTATGCAGGCTAGGTTTCGCGAACAAGTAACGAGAAAATTAACAAATCTATGTTTTTCCCCCTCCAACCCCTAAAAGGGGTGGTGCATATTTCTATTATTATAGGCTAAGTCCGTAGTCAGAAAAAGCTGAAATTTGGTATGCAGGCTAGGTTTCGCGTACAAGTAACGAGGAAATTAAAACATGTGTGATCTTACCCCTCCAACCCCTAAAAGGGGGTGTTGCAGATTTCTATAGGTCCTTAGTCAGAGAAAGCTGAAATTTGGTACTTATGCATGCTAGGTTTCACGTACAAGTAACGAGAAAATTCAAATATTTGTGATTTTCCCTTTTCAACCTTACAAAAAGAACTGAGATCCCATCAAAAATATTCTTGTAAAGAAAAAAAAATGCCAAGTCTCGCAACACTTTCGCCGTAAAAAGTTTTGAGATCCCGAAAAGTACCAAGTCAGCCATTCTATTACCTTTGACTATGAAGTTAGCAAATTACTCGATAGTTGTCTTAAAACTACACAGGTAAAATAAAGAATAATTTATAAGTAATATTTTATGACTGTAAACTTGTAGTACCTTTTGAACTTGGCAATCACGTGGCATCAGGATATATGACACCGTGCGATAAAGTTTTAATAAAAACAATATCTCATCACAGTGCACCTATGCCACGTGATTGCCAAGTTCAAAAGGTACTACAAGTTTACAGTCATAAAATATTATTTATAAATTATTCTTTATTTTACCTGTGTAGTTTTAAGACAACTATCGAGTAATTTGCTAACTTCATAGTCAAAGGTAATAGAATGGCTGACTTGGTACTTTTCGGGATCTCAAAACTTTTTACGACGAAAGTGTTGCGAGACTTGGCATTTTTTTTTCTTTACAAGAATATTTTTGATGGGTTTATATTTAGTTCACTAATTTTAATTTCTCCTAAGAAAATAGGATTTTAAAAAACATAAAATATCCACTGATCGATAACTAAGTCTTGTTCTTATTTTGAATACAATATTGCCTGAAATTGAAAATACTCGTTCAGTAGCTACTGAACTTGGTTTCATAGTTTTCAAGGCATCAAAACATAACAAATCTAAGTTTACCGACTTATTCATTTTTATGTGAAATTAAAGTTATTAAATAAATATTTTTGAAGTTTATTTTACAATTTTATTATTTTAACTAGATATTAATATTAATGTAATTTAAAGAAATCTACACATTTTTTTGGAATTTTGAAAAAACACGCATCTTCTTCATCTAATTCCGAAACTTAATAAAGACATAATTTATGTCGAAACGTTGCGAAAGAAAATATGAATTATTTTAACATCCTGTGTTTTATTTAAAATCCCATTAGACAGAAGCCAGAACTTTTTATTTTACACTAATTTTTGAGAGAAGAAATTTATATAAAAAATAAAATGTAAAATAGAAAATACAAAATAAGTTAAAAATTAATTTTTACATAGTAATTTGAATTCTTTTAAACCGGTTTTCTTAATTTAAAAACCGGTTTTCGAATGTGACAAATTTATTTTAAAAACCGGTTTTTTAAAACCGGGTTTGAAAAACCGTCAAACCCTATTTAGCAGTGCTGGAGACCTCCGGAAATGAAATTTCATCACGATCGAACAAACATAATTTTTTGATAAGAAGATTCGGCCCCTTTTTCCATGCTTGGGATTTTTCACATCATTCTCGGGTTTCCATGCCGAATTTCAACTTTATAACTCACCGGGAAGTACAAAAAATCGTTTAAAAGGAAAAACAAACAAACACGGCATGAATCCTTATATTATAGATCACCAAAAATTCTAAATAAATTTCAAATTTAGCATGCTTATAGAAAATGGCGCGCTGAATCCATTTAACACACTCGCCGTCATATATAGAACTACGAGTGTGTTCAGTGGATAAATAGGTCATTCAATTCTTTTTATTATATTAATTTTTATTTTTAAGAAATGTTAAATGCTTACAGTAAATTTTAAACTAACAATTTTTTATGTCATTTTCTGTAAGTCTAGGTACCCAGTTTGAGAACATTCAACGACTTTTCCCTGTTTGTCAAAAATCGATAATTTGGCCTTACTGCAGCCTGCTTATTTTCACAAAATGACAAATATTTCAGTTTTTTTCAATTTGAAAATATGTTCATAAAAAATCGACATTCTGAATTAAAAGAATACACCCACAGCTCTGTATCCCTTTCAATTTTACAAATACGGGCATATAAATATTTTAATGCTATTTGCATATATTAATTCATGCTCGTGGATCGAAACCTATTACAGATTTTATATAGTAAAATGTTTAAGGGTGAATACTTGAGACTCACCATGTGTCAAAATGTTGATCGTCTCGTTGTGCCAATAAAACAGACTGTGTATGCAGCCCCATATCGAAAGCAGAGGCCGATATCCCGTGAAGATATACGGGTTGAATTGAAGGTGCCTCGGCATGTCCCTCCAGTGGAGCAGCATCCTCTTGTGTCTCTTGTTCCATTTTCCCTGATCCTTCTTATCACTGATACTGTTATTGCTGCCGCCTTTGGCTGACGTGTCAGCGAACTCGCCGTCACAAACGTCTTCGAACGCTCTCCTCCTACTGGTTACACTACCACTTCCTCCTAGTCCACCACTCATCTCATGCACTTCATTTAACTCGTCAAAAATCGATTTGGCGTTTTCCGGTTGTTTAAAATACGATCCGGTTTCGTCGCACAATTCCCTCAATTCATCAAATATCGATTTCTCCGCGTTCTTGCCGTACTCTTTAAATATTTTGTCATCATACAGCTCGTCGAATTCAACGTTTCGTATAACACTTTCTTCGTCGTCGATCCAAGTTCCGTTCGACTTATCACACTTATCATCAATAATTGTATGATTATTTACAGTAATTGTTTCATCATTATTGCTATCAAGTTTATCGTATTTAACATATAGTTTATCGGTAGCTTCTTCTTGCATTTTAACAATTGAATTTTGGTGTTAACTGAGTTAGCATTATTTTTACCCTATTTCAAAATTGCCTGTATACATAATCAATTTTTATATATCAGTGATTTTCTGTGCGACGGTTAATTGCTTTTGTACGCCA
This sequence comes from Mongoloraphidia duomilia, assembly GCA_039654895.1. Lineage (NCBI taxonomy): Eukaryota > Metazoa > Arthropoda > Insecta > Raphidioptera > Raphidiidae > Mongoloraphidia > Mongoloraphidia duomilia. The sequence continues at coordinate 21,175,422 of CM077519.1, forward strand.
GTTTTTTAACATTTCCAATTTATTTAATTGACTTTTCCATATCCACAAAAATTTCACTATGATAATTGTGTCGAAAAATTTTTAAAAATTCATTTAAAAAATAATTTTTACTGAAACTGACATGATGAGTGAATTTAGTTTGATAACATGGAAACAAGAATGAATCAATGACCACTGTAACTTAACAAATGAACGCGAGGAGGCGATTAGGCTTCTTTTATAACAACAATAAATTAGTGCCGCGGTAGTTTTAATCGTGGGTTTAGTTTGTTTACTGTTTGGGTTTGTTGGTTTGTTAGTTATTTATATAGACTGACTTTGGTAATTGCAGCGTGCCATGCCGGCTAGCACAGCTCTGTGTCCCACAAGAAAACTGCAACCGGAACCTCAGTGTGCGCACTCGATTAGCGCCGAACGTATACGCCGCCGTTCATAGGGATCGTTGAACGCCGGCGCTACCAGTGACGCTGGTTTCACACACAACGGTTTTGGACGTACGTCAAAAAGACATATAATATTTTATCGTAGCGTCTTGTTTTTACACAGAACGATTGTTTTCCGTTGGTTGAGCTCTCTTGACGTCATTAAAGACAATGTGTTGCAATGAATCGAGCAAAAATAGGGTATACTATGCATGAAAATTGTTTTTTCGTTATATTAAAAGAGCAGTAAATTCTGAATAAAATGACATATTTTTTACTTCTTTCTGATTTCAAATAAGCTCAAAAATAAGTTTTGAAATATGTATGTAAGCCCCACCCGCTAAAAAACGGTTTTGCTCGTGACGTCATGATACATGCAAGTATAGAGAACGTGCGTTTATATTATCTGCTAATACTATCTAAAAACCAAGAAACAAACTGTTGAAAAATATTGTTTTGTCTAAGACTCGTTGTATGTGAAAATCTGCGTTTAACCACATAGGCCAAGGGTCGGCAACCTTTTGAGACGGAAGAGCCAAAAGTTACAATTTACAAAATTTTCCAGTTTTTAAAGAGCCACTAACATTTTTATTTCAATATTATAGTATTTGATTAGGATTATAACTAAACAAACAGAACATTGTTGCCACATTTAAAAAATGTCAGCTGTCCGTATACTCTCTATTCCACCTATTCTCACTTTCTCTGTTGAGTGTTTTTATCCTGTTTAAAGTTTTTTTTGCAGTATAATATTTCTTATGAGTTTTGAAAATAAAATAATATAATTATTAATATTTGCGCATGGAACTGGAGAGCCACATCTTGACATCATAAGAGCCGCATGCGGCTCGCGAGCCGCAGGTTGCCGACCCCTGACATAGGCCACTGTCGATTTGGTACGACGCGGTCGCCGTCCATTGTAGTCGCAATGGATAGCCACTGAACGGCACGGTCTAGGCGCCGTGTCGTTGCCGTCCTGTCTGAAAAGTCTCATTCACATTTCACTGCTTCATTCCACTGATGGAATGTGGACGTACGTCTTTTTTACGTACGTCCAAAACCGCTGTGTGTGAAACCAGCGTTGTTCTAACGTACAAGTCATTGTGTGCTGAGGAACAACTCTAAAAGATAAAGTAATGATTATCACAATTCATATACATATTATTATACTTAACTTAATTAATTTATTTTTATTATGACTATAAAAATTCATCACAAGAAGAGTTATCGCAGCAAATAATCAGATTTATTCTAATAATGCACAACCTCTGTCGTTTGGAGGACCCATAATAAAATTCTACATTCGCGGTGTGCATTGTGTAAGTTGATAGAACTGAATAATTTTTAATAAAATGAAAAACAGAAATTTTATTATCAAACATGAAAGTTGTAGATACTTATAATGATTAGCAGTGATGGTAATATTTCTTTAAAAGAATCGATAACTCTTCATTTCATTATGTTTGATACAGCAGTGTTTTTTTTATTTTATTTTATTTATTTATTTTATTTTATCTGCGATGGATTGCAAAAAATGCTCGCTGCAAGTCCGGCTATTCTCAAACGCTAAAATTCTCTCAGCACTCCCATTCTACAGTCTACCTTATGAACTCGACGTCGCGCGTCGGAACGTCAGGCATTGTGTTCGCGAGACGTTCGGGTTACGACGCTAACCGAGCGCAGCTTGCACCGCTTCCAAGCTGCTTGCTGGTACGGTGGTCGCAGCTCCACAGTGCGACAACATATCGATTGCCGCAACCCGCCGTGCACTGCTGTTCTGTAACCTGCATATTTCCTTTGAGCCCCGGTGAGTACAGACAACACCAGCGAAACAAAGACAATTATCAAAAACAAAATCGAAAAGACAATTAAAAATAATGGACATTTACTGTTAGATAATAATAATAATAAATAATCTTTATTAATGCCAAAAGCACCAAAAGGCGAGGCTCAGACAATGGCTGTTTTACAACCTAACCTTTCCATATACACATTATAAAGAAGATACAACACACATGTGAACAATACATACAAACAAATAGAATAATATATAATATTATAAAATGATACTTAAACGAATAATGAGTTAGTAGTTATATAACTTTGAATTAATTACCTACTACCACAATGAAAACTCAGTTGAATAAATATTTTTTGATTTTAGTCTTAAATGAATTCAAATTTAGGGATTTGAATTCAACTGGTAATTTATTGTACCTGGTACCACTTTGCCGCCATGTAGGAAAAGCTACTTTCAAATTTATTAGTGCGATGTCTAGGAACTGAAATTTGATTGTGACCACAAAGATTTAAATGATCAATTTATTAACGCATCTCTCCAGAACAATTTCTCGTATAAATAATCAGGTTCGCCAATTGATACAATTTTGTGGAGTAAAACGAAAAAAATGAACCACCATATTGTTGTACACACTGTTCAAATTAGGTATTTAAATTTAAAAAAAATTATTGATTTTTTAATTTTTTCTAATAATTTAACATAAATAATATTGAAAATCGAAAAGAAACATTTTTTTAAAGCTATAGATAAATTACTAAAAATTAATTAAAATGTATAAAAATTTAAAAAATATCACGTGACTTCAAAACGCGCCAGGAATGTTTGTGACGTCGTTATGTTAAAATGTGTCTGCATTTGTTGGTATTTGTGTATATGTATTACACATACTATCAAAAATAATAAATTTTTAACTTGGTAACCATGGATACAAAGACCATAGATTACATAATGACGTCACACGCGTTCGGATTCTTTCGGCGCGTTATCGGAACTGAGTTTAAAAATTAATTTTTATTTAAATATAACTTTTTAATTAGTAAGCAAAAAAATTAAATAAAAACAGTTTTGCTATAAAAGTTGATGTGGTCCTTCCATTTAAGTAAAAAAAAATTCGTTTAAAAACCCAATTGCACATTTTTCTGTGAAGAGAAATATGCTCAAACTTGCGAATCCCGTAAGAAAACCGAACACAGGAATTTTGCAATAATCGCAGTCTATTTAAGTCGATCATTCTAAGATTTGGGACATACACGGAATCACAGTATTCATTATTCAATAACAAATAAAACTAAGGACTTGCAAAAATTAAGTTTAATTGAATTATTCAAACCAGACCTGAAAGGAAAGATTGATTTCAGACGAGACTGTAGGCATATTGTAATTTTTTATTGACATGCTCTATGAAAATTAGCTCTTCGGCAATATATATCCCAAGGCTTTAAGAAATATACAGGCCCAAGAATATATAAATGCAGAAATTGTTTCGTAGAGTTCTCGTGAATATTAGTAGATTATATGTCTTGATACGTAATGGGGCATATTACGGCGAGTAATGACAGTATGTAAAAACGAGCGCTAGCGAGTTTTTAGTCACACGAGCCGTAATACCATTACGTACGAGACATACAGTGCAACCTCGATATTACAAAACTGAAGGGAATTAGAAAATATTCGTTATACCAAGTGATTTGTTACAATGAGGTTTGTTATATAGAAGTTAGGTTGGACTACGATTCGTTTTAACAAGGTTTCTCTGCCATTGCAACTTAAGTTGACAAAACAAAGGTAAATAATACTTTCTATTTATATTTTGCAATGATTGAAAATTCGTTATAAAGAGGTTTTTGACAAATGTATACGTAATGTAAAGGCTCTTACGGGCAGTTCTAGGTGATTTCGAAAAATTTGTTAAATCGAGGAAATCGTTATATTGAGGCTCGTTATATTATGGTTACACTGTATATGGTATTTTTTGCCATACTCACTACAAAATACCTACTTTTCAAGTCATTTTCAAAAAATTCTGACAGTTCATTTTCGTCGCCATCTTTCCTTCCACAGTGTCCCGCGAAGTTCGTGCAAGTAAGTAATGACAATTGACAGGCGCACGTAAGCGTACGCAGGCGTATAGAGCGAATAAACAGAAGTTGCTATGGCAACCGTTATTTTCTGCGCTAGTGCGGAAAATAAAACATTTTCCGCACACCTGCCTGTTAAATGTCTCATTAAAGGCCGCTATACATACATCGAAAGTAGCTATTTTGTAGTGGGTATGACAAAAAATATTTTATATTGTTTTATTCGTTGAAAAAAATTAAGCACATTCAAGCATTAGGTACCTACCTAAAAAACTTGCTGAACATAGAAGTTGTAATAAAAATTAAATTTAAAAAATCAGAAAACCCGACTGCATCAAAAGCTAGCTAAGAAGATGAAAACAAAAACAAATGATAACATGCAGTTGGAGGTATCAGAGATTTCTGTTCAATTTATTACTACTTATACATGTATCCCTCCGACTGCATGTTATCATTTCATCTTGTTTCCATCTTTTTAGTTCGCTTATGACGCAGTCGGGTTTTTTGATTTTTTTAATTCAATTTTGTTTACATCTTTTTAGTTTTTTGAAATCGTCTCAAAGAGACCTTTCTTTTGGCATTCATATATCGATGTTTTTAGAAGGTAAGTTTCTTTTACATTCTGACAAAGTGGCGGCTAGCGTCCGCCATATTGAATTTTCCGTGACGTCATATACCCTATGTCTGCACTATCGGGATTAAGTCGAATCTAGTGACACCTCAGTTATTAAAATTATTCAGCTCGTTTTGTCGCTCGTTTTAGCATACTATCACTAAACCTCATTAGATAGATAGATAGATGTTTATTAATTGTTAGTTATAATCGATAACAATGCGTCATATAATCATAAAACAGTTTAAAAACTAAGGTAATCATTAACGTGGTAAAAACAGTTCTTCAATAAAAAATCACGAAGATTGCACTTAAAATTTTTAAAGTTATCAATATTTTTAATAGATGCAGGCAGTTTATTAAAAAGTTTGGTACTTGAACTTAGTGGACCCTTGTTATACATTGATAACCGATTTTTTGATATGTGAAGGTCATTTGCCTGACGCGTGTTATGCCCATGCACGTCCCTGTTATGAATGAATTCAGATATATTCTGTTTAACAAATTTGCACGATTCGTAAATGTATATAGATGGAAAGGTAAGTATTTTAAGGTTGGTAAAATAAGGACGACAAGACTCTGTACGGCCGAGGCCAAGTATTAATCTTATAATGCGTTTCTGCAGAATAAGAATTCTTTTGCAGTTACTACTACTACCCCATATGGTCACATTATAACTCATAGCCGAGAATGCAAAGGCGTAATACACGTTAAGCAACGAAACAGTATCACTAAGTACAGCTTTTAAGCAACGAATTGAATAAATTGTGTAATTCAGTTTTTTGCACACGTTACTAACATGATCAGTCATAGTTAGAGATTGGTCCAATGTAACCCCCAAAAACTTGGTTTGCTGTGACAGATTGAAATGGTTACTTAATACTGCATTTTTGTGTAAGATCTTGCTAAAATTAACTATTGAAGTTTTATCGTCATTTAATATTAAACGATTTTTTGCACACCATATTCGAAAACTATCGATTGCGTTGGTAATATTGGTTACAAGTTCTTGTTCACTATTAGCCGAGACACCAATAGTCGTATCGTCTGCAAACAGGGTAATATGATCACAGATAACGTTGTCAGGCAAGTCATTGATATAAACAAGAAAAAGTAATGATAGATAGATAGATAGATCAATTTATTTGCATAGCCAAAAATATGGATACAAAAAGTCAAGTCAAGAATACAATATAAAAAAGTATATCAATTACAAATTAAAAATCACAATTTAAAAATTCATTATCGCTATAAAAACAATGTTTAATTAGAAGCGTTTTGACTAATTTCTTAAATTTTTTTAAGGGTTGCACTTTTATTAAATCCGGTAATTTATTATAATATTTCATAGATAAATAATTGAAACTTTTTTGACTAGTAGTGTATTTGTGCAATGGTAAACAAATTGAACCTTTATGTCTCGTATCATGTGAGTGGCAGTCAGAATGTTTAAGAAACTTTTCAATATTTTCTTTGGCATATATCAAATTTGAATATATATATAAAGATGGTAAAGGCATTATTTTCAAATCAGAGAAGATAGGTCTACAATGGGTTCGATGTGGCACTTTGGTGATCGCTCGAAGAGCCATTTTCTGTAAAACAAAAACACGTTCAGCTGAAGGCGCACTACCCCAGACTAAAATTCCATACTGAATTCGAGAATGTATGAGTCCGAAGTAGGCGGTTCTAGACGCTACTATGGAAGTGGATTCAGCAACACGTCTGATGGCAAAAATTGCAGAGGATAACTGATTACATAAGTTGTTTATGTGATTGTCCCATTTTAAGCAGGGATTAAGAATAAATCCTAAGAATTTGACGGTATCGTTCGCATAATTATTTTTTAATTTAAATGTTATGTTTTCAGTTTTATCTACATTTAGACTTAATTTGTTGGCAGTAAACCACTCCAAAGCCCTTGACTGAACATCGCATGAATTACTGTCAGTCGATAATAAGGTGGTATCATCAGCAAAAAGATAGGTAGTATGAGGCTTCATGGATACAGGCAAATCGTTAATATAAATAATAAAAAGAATAGGTCCCAGAATTGAACCCTGTGGAACACCGTGATTTATATTTTTCATGTCAGAATGTACATTATTTACTTTAACACACTGTAAACGATTAGTGAAATAAGATTCAAAAAGATTTAAAGCCGTCCCCCGGACTCCATAATGTTCTAGTTTTGACAGTACTACTTCATGCGATACGCAGTCAAAAGCCTTGGATAGATCACAAAAAATCCCATTGACGGTAGAACTATTTTCCCATGCATTGTGTATGAAGTTTGTTACAGCAGCCATTGCAGAAGTAGTAGACCTACCTTCTCTGAATCCAAACTGAGCTTCTGAAAATAATTTTGATTTATCGAAATAAGATAATAGCCTATCTTTGATTATTATTTCAAATATTTTAGAGAAAATAGGTAAGATGGAAATTGGTCTATAATTGTTGATATCAGATGTTATACCTTTTTTAAAAACCGGAATAACCTTAGCAATTTTCAAATTGTCAGGGAAGATACCTTGATTTATACAACTATTTATGATATATGTCAGCGGATCTACAATATAATCAGTGACAATCATAATAATTTCGCTGGTGAAACCAAAATAATCAGGGCTTTTGCTTCTTTTTAACATTGCAATAATTGAAATAATTTCCTCACGAGAAACCTCTGAAAAGAAAAACGATGAAGATGGTGATTTAATAGGTTTCATAAACTGACTGTAATGAATATTAACATGTTGTAGTTTTTTGATAAGTTGATCTGCAATAGATACAAAGAAATTATTAAACTCATTTGAACTTATATTTACGTTATTATCATTTTTCCTAGCTTTGTTCATTGTTTTATTTACCATTGCCCAAATCGTTTTACTTTTGTTGTCAGATGTCAATATTAAATTATCGTTATATTTTTGTTTTGCAACCCTTATTTGTTTTCTGTAATCATTCCTGATACTCCTATATAAATCATTTAATTGTTCATTATTTTCAATTTTCCTAAGATTGTTAATAAAATACAATAATTCTTTTTGATTGATAATATCCTGTGTAATCCACTGATTTTCAGAATTAGTTTGATTGTTTGTTTGTTTAATGACATTTTTTTCAGGAAAGCACATATTAAAAAAGTACTGAAATATATTTAAAAACACATTAAAACTTTGCTCAGCGTCACTGCAAGCATACACTTCATGCCAATCGCAACTTTTTAAAAGATTTACAAAGTCAATTTTATTATAGGTATTGAAAAATCGTTTTTTAATATATATTTTTTCTAATTTGATGTCCGGCTTGCCACATTTAATTTTAATTAGCTGAGCATTATGGTCAGAAAGACAGGGGTCAACAACGTTAATTTTATAATCAACTGAATTTATATTTGTTAAAATATTGTCCAGGCATGTAGAACTTACGGCTGTAATCCTAGTGGCTTCATGAACTGTGGCATGAATTCCATAGGAATTCATTACTTGAAATAGTTCGAATCTCTCCTTCGAGTCCTTAAGAAAATTTACGTTAAAATCGCCACATATTACAACTGATTTATTAAGCTTAGTAATGAGGTCTAACATATGTTTAAATCTGTCCATAAAAATTAAAAAATCACCAGTAGGAGCTCTATATATTGTAACAACACTAAGGTTAAGATCTGTTAATTTAATACACGTCGCTTCAAAATGTTTGTCTATAGATAACTTATTTACGGTTTCACATTTAGTAAATTTAATTTGATATTTTGTAAAAATTATTACCCCGCCGTGGATCATAGCCGTTCGACAGTAGTAATTAGCCGAGTTATAGCGAGTTAAGTTAAAGCAAGCAACTTCATTAGTAGAGAGCCAATGCTCTGAGATGCATAAAACATCAATATTTTTATTGTCTTTTAGAAACACTTCCAATTCAGTGTGTTTGTTCCTAAGGCACTGCATATTAATATGAAAAATATTAATCGTATTATCTATTTTAATTATCTTGTTTTTGGGTGACAAAGTCTGCTGGCTTTTTGGATCGAAAAAGAAACCTCTTGACAACAGTACCCTGAGGCCAGAACTGAGCATCATACATTTTATCTTCCAGTTTCCTATTTGCACAAATTCGAAAACAGGCATTGGTTCCACGTGTGGGTATAGCTTCAATTTCAAATGATTCATTCGGTAGCTGTTCTTCCAGAAAAGCTGAAATGTCCTCACACTTAGTGCCAGGTGCAATCCGACCTAAAAACAACCACAATTTGGAATCAGCAGCTTTAAAATTTGATATCACCGACGATTTCCCAATAACAACATTGTTCTTCCTTCTTCTTTTGACTTCTATAAATTCATCTTCAGCATTTTTATCACTCTTATATCCTGCATCTAGATTGTTTTCTTCTATATTTTCATTTACTGCTTTTTCACTAATCTCAGTTTCCGATGTAATATTTACTTCTTTATCTGTTTCTTTACTTTCATTATTATTTCTATTTTGAGAAGCTTTTGACCGTGTTTGTATATAATTATTGTTTACATTCTTTTGTACTGTTTTATTATTAATAGGTTTAGTTTGAGCATGACTACTAGTCTGTGAATTCAATACAGATGCGAAACTAGGTTTATCATGCATAATTTCAGTCACTTTGTCGTCTATATTTTTGATATTATCAGATTGTTCTTTAATTGAACGTTTTAGATTTTTAATTTCATTTGTTAAATCCTTGATTAAGGTAAATATATTAACATCCTTGCACTCATCACAGGACCAATTTAAATTATCGCATTCAAGTAACACTTTAAATTGTTTATTTTTAGATATTAAACATTCACTATGATATCGGCCATTACAAAGCCCATTACATTTAATTATGACATCGGTTTCTTTTTTGAAACCTTTATCACAGATCAAACATCGCTTTTCATTCATTTTAACTAAGTTATTTTTTTAATTAATCATGCCAAAATTTTTATAAAAATAATTGAGATTAAAAATAAATAATATCGAAGAGCATTTATAAAACACGTCCGTTCCGATCACTATCACTATCACCACAAGCACAGAGCCCTGAGGAACACCCAGACTTATATCAGAAGAATGAGAGTGAACGTTACCGTATTGAACATATAGCTTTCTGTTTGTAAGATAAGACTTGATCCAGTTTGCTGCATTACCTCTTATTCCAAGACAGTTGAGTTTATATATTAAGTAACCAATATCAACGCAGTCGAAAGCTTTCGACAAATCAAAGAAAATGCCAACCACAAGCTTTCCACAATCAATTGATTTGTATACATATTCAGTGAAATTAAAAGAGGCTGTACACGTAGACTTTCCTGCCTGAAAACCATGTTGGCATTGCGAAATCAATTTAAATTTACGAAAAAAAACAGTTAATCTCTGAAACATAAGTCTCTCAAAAATTTTAGACAGTGCTGTCAATAGGTGAATTGGTCTGTAATTATTTAGAGATGTTTGATCGTCCTTTTTATAGAGCGGAATGACTTTAGATAGTTTCAAATTTGAAGGAAAAGTCCCTTCAGTGAAGGACAAATTAGCAATGTGGGTAATTAAATTTACAATATTCACAGCGCAACGTTTTAACAATGAGTTGGAAATATCATCAAAGCCTGAGGAATTGGTATTGTCCAGTTTATTAATAATATTAGTTATTTCAGCAGGTGTGACTTCATTGATAAAAAAACTTCGCTCAAATTTAGCTGAAGATGTACACGTTGTAGACGGAATAGTGTTGTAATGATTGGATATTAATTTAGTAGCGGCTTGAGAGAAATAATTGCAAAAGGTATTCGCAACGACAGCAGGATCAGACAGAAGTGTGTTGTTCACTTGGATATTTATAACTATTTGATGACATTTATTTCGACCTAGTATCTTATTTATATTAGACCAGATCTGTTTAGGTTTGTTTTTGGAGTTATTTGTTAAATCGTTAAAATAGCGACGTTTAGCATTTTCTAAATTATTTTTATATTTATTTTTCCTAATTTTGTAAATATTGTCAATTAAATTAGAGTTCGATTTTATTTTAATGTTGTATAAGTCTTTAATATTTTCACTTTCTGTGATCAACTCTTTGGTAATCCAGCCACTGTGCTTACTATTAGGTTTAGTTTTTATTTTTGTCATTGGACAGCTTACATTGAGACACCAATATAAGGTTTCAAAGAAATTATTAAAGGATTCATCCGTATTGTTTGATAAATACACATTCAACCAATCGCTATTAGATAGCAAAAAATTGAAATGTGTTACATTAGATTCATTAAAAATTCGTTTGTTTACATATGTGGTAGTTTCTGGTGTTATGTCATCTTTTGAACATAGAAGATACTTGAACGTTAGAAGTTGTGCTGTATGGTCTGAGAGGGTTTCTTTAAGGACTTCAGCTTCAAAATCTTTGTCATCGGCGTTAGTTAAAACATAATCAATTAAAGTTTCACTCGACGACGTTATTCTGGTGGGAGCACTTATACATTGATTTAGATTAAATGAATTGAAAACATCCACTAGATCACTTTTTATTGCTGAGTCTCTTAAGAAATCAACGTTGAAGTCACCGCAGACTGCAATTATTTTGTCATTTGCATACACATCATTTAATACATTATACAACGAGTCAATGAATTGATCTACATTGCTTAAAGGAGATCTATATAGCACTAAAACAACAAGACAGACATCATTTTTTAGTTTAAGCTCAACACCAGAGCACTCAAATATGAAGTCATTACAAAATGAGTACAAATCAATGGTTTTAGTGTGGCAGATTAAGTTATCCTTACAAAAAATGGCAGTCCCACCATGGGTGCCTGTAACTCTGCAGTAATTGGCTACCAGTTTATATCTATGAATATTTATAGTACTTAAACTTGTATCACTTTGCCAGTGCTCACTAATACAAAGAATATTTGGGTCATATTTTTGAAGGAAAATTTCCAGAGCGTTTACTTTATTTGCAATACACTGTATATTAATGTGAGAAATTTTAAAAGTTGGGTTAATATTGTCCGCTTTTAATGTGAAACTAGAACAACGCGACGAGTAATTAGTAGTCTCATTCAGACAAGACCTGAAATTATTTGCACCATTCAACGTTATATTCAGGCCTGGCTGACTGGTTCTTCTAAAAAATTTATTTTTCTATTTCTTGGAAACCAAAAACGTTTAATGGCAATACCTTTGGGCCAGTTAGCGACATCTAAGAATTTATCCTTTTGGTCGAAAGGAACTCCTACCATGAAAGCATTTGTATCACCCAGTGTTCTTAACTGCTTGCACGTAAAATCTGATCCAAATTTTTTCAAATATTCTAGAACTGTGACAGAGGTCACTGATTTATTGGCTTTGCCAATATAAATCCATGCCCGCTGATCAGCAGATGTAAAGGCTGTAGTATTCTCAGCAGTTCCATATGAAGTATTACGTTTTTTTACCTCAGACTGACTTCTCTTGCGTACACTATCGATAAGAGCCGAACCTGGTGAACTTTGTGCAACTGTAGCATAACTAGTTTTAGCAGACATATTGTTCGCCTGTGACCTAGTAACACGACCTTCACAAATAGGCTGATTATTTACTGCTTTAGTATTACTCACTGATTTTTTTAATGTCGAAATGTCTTTTTCAAGTTCTTTGATCACATTATTTGTAGTAGCTAGCTGATCTTCCATAAATTTGCTTACACAATTTGTAACGGCTGTTATAATAGCATTTTTGAAATCTTCAGACACTAAAACTTCACGCATAGCACGACTTAAAGAATTTGCCAGATCATTCATCCCACTAGTATCATTGGCTGAACTACCCGCTTTTGCGGGAGGCGCCATTTATAAAATTCAAAATAAAATAATTAATTCAGAGCAGAATAAAACACGTCTATATCATACACGTCTATATCATACGACGGCTTAGTGTCTACCATGCATTTTTCCAATCTATTATTCAATATGGAATAATCTTTTGGGGCAATTCGGTCTGGGCACAAAACATTTTTCTAATACAAAAAAAATGTATTCGTATCATAGCGGGTGTGGCACCTAAGCATTGTAAAAATTTATTTATTCAGTACAACATACTAACACTAATAGATCTTTATATCCTAAATTGTGCAAATTTTGTACAATTTTATCCATCTGTGTTTAATGAAAATCAAAATAATCACGAATACACTACAAGATACAAAAATAATTTAAAAACTACTAATTGTAGACTTGCGGTGACTCACAAGAGTGTCCGCAACGCTATGATACGAATACACAATAATATACCTACGGAGATCAAAACTGCAAATTCCAATCAACAGTTTAGGAATAATTTAAAAAAATATTTATTATCTAAAGCTCACTACAAATTGAACGAGTTTTTATAATTTTTTTCTGTTTGACAATTGACACTATTTATGTACATTTGTACGAATCAAATAAAGATATCTATCTATTAAATATAGCGTCAACATGGTTTACTGCAAACAAAGTATTTCTAAATAAAAATAAGACACAGCGCTGTGTTTTTTAAGTATAAAACTCCTGTTTTCTCCGCAGAACCTGTTACTAGCGTAAAATGTCTCGGGATTCATATTAATAATAATCTTAAATGGAACACACATATCGATTTGATTTGTAATAGGCTATCGCAAATCTTATTCCTTTTAAGGAAAATTGTAAACATAAGTTTGTTTTTGGACAAAATAAAAAATTTAACCCCTTAATACATCCCTTAAAATAATATTTTTTTTCTTAATTTCAATATTATTATCAATGCAATCTCTGTACCAAATTAAATACACCCTTCAGTAAGTAAATCACTATCCGCAAACTAGTGTTTTCATAAAATTTGTAAGTCCGGACCTGTCGGGGCGATTTTATTAAAATTTTAGCAGCACATTTCAATCTTCACTAAAGGGTTAAATTTCAATTTTGAAACAATTCTGAGAATTTTTTCAGTATTTTTGGGCCCAAAAACATTTTTCAACCCCTAAAAACTACCCTTAAAATAGTCCGATTGGGCCCATTTTAAATAGGCTTCGTGCGGTGATGGATTGCAACGTGCCTACCCAATTTCGTCAAAATCAATTAACTCTTTCGAAAGTTATAGCCCGTACACATATATATATATATATATATATAAATATATAAATATATATATACATATATAAACAGACATTTCCAAAAATGGTGCCAAAGTGTTCAGGAGGCTATGAAACGTCGAGAAATTTTGGTCCGACCCCTAGGTCCCGCCATCCGACCGACGCCAATAGTGTATGTGCCATATGGCAAATACACTAATAAGACACAGCGCTGTGTTTTTAAGTATAAAACTCCTGTTTTCTCCGCAGAACCTGTAACTAGCGTAAAATGTCTCGGGATTCATATTAATAATAATCTTAAATGGAACACACATATCGATTCGATTTGTAATAGGCTATCGCAAATCTTATTCCTTTTAAGGAAAATTGTAAACATAGTGTCCACAGATATAGAGTGAGATCCCAGTCACCCCAGACTTACGTGATTTTAGGAAAGATAAAATTTTTAGGATTGCTAGTATAACATAAACTTAGAAAGGAATGGATACTCGCTAAGCTGAAAGCGGGGCCGTTTTACAGGTAGCAGGTATCAAAGGTGGAAAAAAATCATGCCAACTTACGTCATTTTAGGAAGGCTGAATTTTATATATATTAATAAGTATAATATTTAAAAATATTTCCCAATGAGCCAGACAAATCTGATGGGCCAAACATCCCCCCAGACTCGTTAAAAGTTCCACTATGCGAGGAAGCATATATGCGAGCGTACACAACGAAGCAGTGAGTGTAGCAGATATAAGCGCCGTTACAAGAGCTGGTAGATACAAGAATGTATCTCACCATTCTTTCAGTGCGCTGACTACTACGACTACTACAATCAACGTGTGACAACTGTCAAATGGCCGTTACAAGTTTCACAATGGATGTGACTAGTTTAATAAATGAAACTTACGTCAAAGTTGGAAGGCTGGTTTTTACATATTTCATATATGATATTGTTATAAACAAACATATACAGTTGCCAGACACTTCCTGTGGGCCATAACTTTTGACAGACACTTTAAAAGTTGTAAAAAAATGTGGCAACTTACGTCATTTTAGGAAGGCTGAATTTTATATATATTATTAAGTATAATATTTAAAAATATTTCCCAATAAGCCAGACAAATGTGACGGGCCAAACATCCCCCCAGACTCGTTAAAAGTTCCACTATGCGAGGAAGCGCGAGAGCATTATTCAAGCGCATAAGTACAAGTGAGATGCACTCTGACGCGTGAATATCTCTCTCTTACAACTCGTGGCTACTCTGAGTTAGTGTGTTGTTAAAAGTTCCGCTGTTCGAGGAAGCGCGAGAGCATTATTCAAGTCAATTTAAAACCGATCAAGTGCGAGTCGGACTCGCGCATTGAGGGTTCCGTACAATAATAAAAATAAAGAGTTAGGTAGGGGTAAAAAAATCAGATTTGTTTTTAAAAAGTTTTTTTACTTATACGAGTACTAGGTACCTATTTTATTTTGATCTTTTTTCCGTATCAAAAATTAAAATATATTTTTCAAGTAAAAAAAAAATATATTAATAGAATATTTCAAGAATAAAAAATAAAGTGAAAAATTCCAAAATGTTTACATTATATTAAAAAAAATCACGTATCGCCAGTTGGATTTGAATCCGGCTCTTCGTGTTGGCATGCGAATGCGTTACCATTACTCCACGTGTAACAAGGCACAAGCAATTATTTGATACACTTAGTACAGCTCTATGCCTAATTTTCCGTTTCCCATGGGAACTTAAGGACTTAGGATTTTCGTTTAGGTTTTCCTGTAAACTATGCGTGAGGACAAATTATATTTCCTATTTTTAAAATTTAGGGCTCATGAGTTTCGGAGATAAGGGGGGGGGGAGATCGGACAGACAGACAGACACAGACACGAGAGTGATCCTATAAGGGTTCAGTTTTTTCATTCTGAAATACGGAACACTAAAAATTGAAGAAAATGTAAAACAAACTGGGGAGCTTGGGTCTACAATTTGAGAAGCAACAGTGGCGTAACTACAAGGTGGCAGGACTGGCAAAAAGCCAAGGGCCACTGGCTGCAAGGGGCCCCGCCGCAGCTAACAATAAGTGGATATGCAGCACACCTCTCGACATAAAGGTACATGCAGTACGCAGCTGGGATTCTAGATGGTAGCATGTATGGTACTTAGATGGTGGCTGAAATTATAAGCGCTTTGTTATATATTGTAAATCATGCTTTAGAATTATTAACTATAAAAATTATGTAATTTAATACTTTTAAGTATTATATAAAATGAGTTTAAAACATTTCTTTTATTTTAAAATAAAATATTCAGTTGTATCTAAGCTGTAATTGAAATACGATTAATTTAATAAATATTCTGTCTACTTCGATTCTTTTGTCTATTTCTATTTAATTGTTATTCACGGACATAACATATTGGCGACGAGGACAAAAATAAGAGGAACTTATTCAAGATGCCAGATCAAGAAATAATTGCTACTCCAAGATTTATTCAAGCGACAAGTCGTCCACCTGAATTCGATCCAGATGTTTTGGAATTTGAAACATGGCTAATAAAATTTGAAAATTTCCTTACTCTAAGTAATATTGAAGATATGAGTTTAAAGCGAGCACTACTTATAGAATCACTGGGAACGCGGCCATTTCACACACTTATATCATTGTGTCGGCCAAAAGTTCCGAAAGAATTCAAATACGATGAGCTAATTGAAAAATTGAAGAAAAATTATCTACGAATAACGTTTAAAAGTACAGAACGATGCAAATTTTTCTCCGTGAAACAAATTCCTGGCCAATCTTTAACGGATTTTGCGAACAATATAAAGGATATTTCTGTAAAATGCCAATTTCCAGAAAATTTCTATGAAGACGCACTTATTACCGCTTTTGTTACGGGACTATCTGATGAAGCCCTTCGAAGACAGCTACTTCAAAAGGATTTAAAAGCATTCGATTCTACTGTAGAGTTAGCACGCACTGCTGAAACAATTATCAGTTCGACACTGAATGATACAAATACGATGATAAATAAAATTCGAAGGACACAAAGCAATAACACTCCAAGGAATCAAGGCAACATTCCGAACACAATGAAGGCTTGTTACGGATGCGGGGGACATCATTTCCGGGATCAATGTCGCTTCAAAGAGGCAACTTGCTTTAACTGCGGAAAAAAGGGGCATATTTCTAAAGTCTGCAAATCTACCCCATCTGCAAACTCTTCAACGAATTACAAACAAAGATACAATAGTAATAATAAATCGAATTTTGTTCAAAATGAAACGGAAGAACCTGAATTGTACGAAGTAAGGCAAGTAAGACGTATTTCTCCTTCGCCACCTATACTAATTCCTGTTAAAATTAATTCGCATCAAATAAAAATGGAATTAGATACAGGAAGCTGTGTGACAATAGCATCTGAAAACGTTTGGGAATCCATTGGTAAACCAACTCTGAAAACTACTTCTACTATCTTATCAAGCTTCTCTGGACATCCGATACAAATTCTTGGTGAAGCTGATGTTAATATTCAATTTCATTGTAAACAGAATACTCTACGTTTATATTTCGCAAAGGGACATGCTAGTAATATTCTTGGGAGAGACTGGATCCAAAAACTTGATTTAGCTTCACTAACACTTCACGAACTTCAAAACGAAGATAACAATGTCTTATCCGTTGATGTGAAAGTTGAGAATGACAATTTCAATTCGACCTCAATCGCAAAGTTAAACAATCTACTTGCTTCATTTCAAAAAGTTTTCGGTGGAGACCTGGGTCATTGTACACAACTGAAAGCGCATTTAGAATTAAAATCTGATGCTCAACCAGTTTTCAAGAAGGCTCGACCGCTACCCTTCGCTATCAAGGAAGCCGTTGAAAATGAAATTTTAACCATGGTTGACAAAGGTATACTTCAGCCAGTTCCTTACTCACGATGGGCTGCACCAATCGTACCTATCAAGAAACCTGGTGGAAAAATACGTTTATGTGCTGATTTTAGCACTGGTTTAAATCAAGCACTAGAAACCCACCAGTATCCATTACCACGATCCGAAGAAATATTTGCTGCTTTGAATGGTGGTCAAAGATTCACTGTATTAGATTTTTCGGAAGCCTACCTACAGATTGAATTAGATAATACGAGCAAAGAATTGACGGTTATAAATACTCATAAGGGCTTATACGCATTTAATCGTTTGCCTTATGGAATATCTTCAGCTCCTGGAATATATCAGCAGGTCATGGATTCAATGTTGGGAGGAATTCCTGGCACTGCATGGTACTTAGACGATGTGATAATCACGGGAAAGGATGATAATGAACATTTGTCAAATTTACGACAAGTTTTAGAAAAAATTCAAACATTCAACTTCCGCATTAATACGAAGAAATGCTCATTCATGAAACCATCAGTAGAATACCTGGGATTTAAAATTGATTTTCAAGGACTACACAAATCGCAATCTAAAGTCGACGCTATTTTACAGATGCCTAGACCTACGAACATTGAAAAACTTCAGTCTTTTCTAGGTATGGTCAACTATTACTGTAAATTCATTCCACGATTAGCTGACCTTACATATCCATTAAATCAGTTACGAAAAAAAAATGCTTCATGGGACTGGAATGACGCATGTGAAAATTCTTTCAAGAAAATAAAAGAAATTTTAGCATCGCCAACATCGCTGACACATTTTGATCCGAAACTTTGTATAGTATTAGCTGCAGATGCGAGCAGTCAAGGCATTGGCGCTGTAATCTACCATAGATTTCCGGATAATACAGAAAAACCGATTGCCTACGCATCTAAAACTCTTACGACTACAGAACAAAAATACTCACAGATAGAGCGAGAAGCACTAGCGATTGTATTCGGAATTAAGAAGTTCCACCAATATTTATGGGGAAGAAATTTTATTTTGCTGACAGATCACAAACCTTTAGTCACAATTTTTGGCTCCAAAAAAGGAATTCCTACTACCACTGCAAACAGACTTCAACGCTGGGCTATACTTTTAATGGGCTACAGCTTCAAAATTGAATACATTTCTACATCTAAATTTGGTCAAGCGGATGGACTGTCAAGATTACCTATGGGTTCTGATAAATCGTTTGATCAAATAGATTATGCATTTAACTATGTAATATCTAAAATCGAAGAGGAAAGTCTAAACCAGCTTCCTATAAAAGCTGAAGACGTCATAAAAAGTACCTTGGTGGATTCAGTTTTATTAAAAGTAATCCACTTCATAAATGCCGGCTGGCCAAAAAAGGTATCTGCAGAATTAGAACCATATTTCTCAAAAAGACATGCGTTAACAGTATCAAAACAATGCGTGTTCTGGGGAAATCGAATTGTTATTCCGACAAAATTACAAGGCAGAATTCTTCAGTACCTTCATCAAACTCACTCTGGAATCGTTAGGATGAAATCAGAAGCACGTACACATTTTTGGTGGCCAAAATTGGATACACATATTGAAAACATTGTAAACAACTGCATTGCATGCTCGAACATAAATAAAGATCCGCCAAAAATCCACACCAAGTGGCCAAACGTGGAAGATCCATGGAAGAGGATACATATGGACTTCGCAGGCCCCTTCAAAAACAAAATGTTTCTTGTAATCGTTGATGCTCATTCTAAATGGCCGGAAATATTTTGTGTAAAACAAGCTAATACCTATGAAACTATAAAAATTTTAAAGAAATTATTTCTTACCTACGGGCTATGCACAGAAATCGTCACTGACAATGGGACTCCATTTGTGTCGCAACAATTTAAAGAATTTTGTTCTGGCTATGGCATAAATCACATAACGACTCCTATTTATCACCCAAATTCTAACGGCCAAGCCGAAAGATATGTGCAAAACTTCAAAGCTGCTATAAAAAAAATGTGCTTCAACAATAACGTTGAAAACATTGAATACTGCATTGACAATTATCTGTTTCGTTACAGAACAACGCAGCATCCAACAACCAAGTACACTCCAAGCGAGTTATTTTTAAAAAGATCCATCAAAACACCATTACATTTATTGCAGCCTCCAGAACCAAAAACCATTCCTACTTGGAATGCAGGAAAATTTTTTGCAGGACAAGATATTCTCATAAAATGTTATAAAAACAATTCCTTTTATTGGAAAAAAGGAAAAATTCAAAAAAGAACGGGGGTTGACATGTGGTTAGTACAAACAGAAAATAAAACTCTAAAGAGACACACTGATCAAATAAAAGGATACAAAGGACAAATTGAAGGAGGCCACAACGAAGAAAGAGACTTATGGTTACAAATACCGCCAACACCAAACATCACACCCTATCATACACCATTGGCACTAAGAAAACCAATAAGGCAATGTCTACCTCCACGCCGGCTGCGGTTTGAAGAATTGGGAGAAGGGATTGATTGAATAATAAAGAAAAAAAAGGAGATAGAGAAGAAAAGTTAATTTTGATTTTTATGTGGAATTTCATTTAAGTGCTAAAGTTTGAAGAAAAAACAAAATTTGGAGAAGGATGATGTTATATATTGTAAATCATGCTTTAGAATTATTAACTATAAAAATTATGTAATTTAATACTTTTAAGTATTATATAAAATGAGTTTAAACATTTCTTTTATTTTAAAATAAAATATTCAGTTGTATCTAAGCTGTAATTGAAATACGATTAATTTAATAAATATTCTGTCTACTTCGATTCTTTTGTCTATTTCTATTTAATTGTTATTCACGGACATAACACGCTTATACTTTATAGGTTTGCACAACGAAGCTTTGATACTAGCATTGCTACAAGCTTAAATCGCGTTTGAAATGTCAGATAGCGAAGACGAATATTTGTGTTCTTCTGCTACAAAGTGGTATATTTTAAATACAAATTTGGGTAGGAGCTATCATGTTCACCCTATTAATAGAAAACGCTCTAAATATGGCGTATTTCATCATTTATACCAAGAATTAAAATTTTACCCAAACCGATTTTTTGAATATGTACGTATGGAACCTAATACTTCTGAATACGTCTTAGAAAAAACTCAAAACAAATTAAATAAAAACTGGCAAAATTTCATTTATTAAACTAGTCACATCCATTGTGAAACTTGTAACGGCCATTTGACAGTTGTCACACGTTGATTGTAGTAGACGTAGTAGTCAGCGCACTGAAAGAATGGTGAGATACATTCTTGTATCTACCAGCTCTTGTAACGGCGCTTATATCTGCTACACTCACTGCTTCGTTGTGTACGCTCGCATATATGCTTCCTCGCATAGTGGAACTTTTAACGAGTCTGGGGGGATGTTTGGCCCATCAGATTGGTCTGGCTCATTGGGAAATATTTTTAAATATTATACTTATTAATATATATAAAATTCAGCCTTCCTAAAATGACGTAAGTTGGCATGATTTTTTTCCACCTTTGATACCTGCTACCTGTAAAACGGCCCCGCTTTCAGCTTAGCGACTATCCATTCCTTTCTAAGTTTCCGTTATACTAGCAATCCTAAAAATTTCATCTTTCCTAAAATCACGTAAGTCTGGGGTGACTGGGATCTTGGACTAATATATTATGTATTACAATCTACAACGGACTTTTCAATTCTATTTTGCAGTATGGACTGATTATATGGGGTGCTGACTCTCATGTTGATAGAGTCTTTAAACTGCAAAAGAAAGCAGTCAGAATAATAACTAAAGCGAAACATAATGCTCACTGTGCTCCTCTTTTCAGGGCTCTAAATATCATGACGCTACCCTCTCTTTTTGTTTTTGTCAATCTTTTGTACGTCAAACGAAATTTATCTAAATTCCAAATTGTTGAGGAAGTACATTCTCACAATACACGTGGTGCGAGAGACATCAGAGTGCCTTTTCATTCTGTAAACAAACAGAAATATGGACCTAATTATTGGTCACTAAGATTATATAATTCTCTACCTTTGGAAACGCGTTCTCTTCCCGAAAATAGTTTCAAAAAAGTTGTCAAAAAGCAACTAATGGAGATTTGTCTATACAATTTTAAAGATTTTTTGAATATTAATGTAACATGACATATTTTATATTATCATTGTATTTTGACGTTTTGTCAATCTTTATATAGCTGTGACAAATAAATATTCTATCTATCTATCTATCCATCTATCTATCCATCTATCTATCCATCTATCTATCCATCTATCTATCCATCTATCTATCTATCTATACAATCTGCTAGTATGCTACAAGTGCGGAAAAGTGAATTATTTGGCATGGGGTAGTTACTTATAGAGCTCGCCTCTGGTTGTGCTGTGTCACAGGAGAGCTCGTGTCTCGTGTGGATAGTCAGTAGTCACTCTCGCCGTTGAGTGAAGTAAAATCCTTCAGTCAACACTCAACGCTCTCGCCTTCGGCTCTAGCGACTATATCCACACTCATTCTCCTGTGACACAGTAATTACTAATCAAACAAAATTATGATTGGCTTCTGTTCCCCCTAAAGCTGGAGCTCGGGGCCTACGGCCCTTTGGCCCGCCCCACTTCGCACGGCCCTGGTCCCTGTGAGTAAAGTCAATTTTTGGGTACGCGCTTTACATACAGTGTAGAGTTCATACATTTATGCGTAGAAACCAGATTTGGTTCGTACCGGTCTATTCTATTTTTGAAGGGGTGCGCCAGTTTATGTGTACATGTTGTCATTCAGTGTTCACCGTTTAGGTTATAATATTACCTACATGCTGTTAAAAATTGAGTATTGAATTGTGTTTGAAGTGCATTATCAGTGATGCATGTTTATTTATTTATTTATTGTAGACTAGCCGTTACCCGTGGCTTCGCCCACGTATTTTACGATTTATAATTTATTATCCTCCCCGCGACAAATTCTTCTCCTGCGAAGCGAAGCCGGGCTGGTAGTGTTTATTCGCTCGAATTTTATAATAAATAACTCACTCGCTTCGCTCATTTGCTCGGATTTTATTAATACATTACCCACTCGCTTCGCTCGTTCGCTTGATTATTATTAATATATTACTTACTCGCCTCGCTTGTTCGCTTGAATATTATTAATACATTACTCACTCCGCTCACTCGCTTCGCTCGTTCGCTCGAATTTTATTTATACATTATTGCTCACCTACGATACCTATATAAAGAACTCCTGTGCAAAATTTGTTATCCCCTCGCGAGAATCTCCCCCCTAATTTGTTATCCCCCCGCGAGAATCTCCCCGCCCAATTTGTTATCCCCCGCGAGAATCTCCCCCCCCCTAATTTGTTATCCCCCCGCGAGAAGCTTCCCCCCTAATTTGTTAACCCACCGCGAGAATCTCCCCCCTTAATTTGTTATCCCACCGAGAGAATCTCCCCCCCTAATTTGTTATCCCACCGCGAGAATATCCCCCCTAATTTGTTATCCCACCGCGAGAATCTCCCCCCCCTAATTTGTTATCCCACCGCGAGATTCTCCACCCCTAATTTGTTATCTCCCGCGAGAATCTTCCCCCCTAATTTGTTATCCCCCCCGCGAGAATCTTCCCCCCTAATTTGTTATCCCCCGCGATAATCCCCCCTTCTGCGTAGCTTTCTATTAGTGAAAGAATTTTTAGAATCGGTTTAGTAATAACAGAATTAAAACAAAAACAAATCTATCCCACGGGAATCGTACATTTTTCCGGGATAAAAATTAGCCTATAACATTCTCTGACCCCTAAGCTACCACTATGCATAAAATCATGTCGATCCCTTGCTCAGTGAAAAACAAAAACAAAACTATCCCACGGGAACCGTACATTTTTCCGGGATAAAAAGTAGCCTATGTGCTATTCCAGACTATAATCTATCTCTGTGCCAAATTTCATCCAGATCCGTTCAGCCGTTCTGGCGTGATTGAGTAACAAACATCCATACATCCATCCATCTATCCATCCATCCAAACTTTCACATTTATAATATTAGTTAGATTATAGACGCGTCGAGAACTTCGCATGTTTATTAACATTTTTATTGTGTTTTAATTAAGCCCCCAGTAACTATACGTCTGTGTGTCAGAATCTGTTTTGGGTATACAACTGACTACTTCTCCCACCAGTTTATTTCGCAGGTTTCCGTTAGGATTTGGTTTTCTCTAAATGTATAGAGCGTGCCCTAGGCCCCGGGCATCAACATTTTTTGATGTCCGGGGTCTATAGGGTGAATGGTGATTATTAGTGATTACGAATGGTGAGTATTATAATCCGGACGCACGACCCTGTTTACTCATGAAAACGGCGATCCGAGATAGCAGATGTGTGACCATGGATTTGCCTTGTACATTTCCTTTTTTTCATCAAACATTGAAAACACTTTCAGTTCAATCAAATTATATGAGCACTCTCAGTATTATTTCGGCCTTTTGATTTTTAAATTTTCTGTTGAAACCTTATTTATCTAATCCATTCATTTCTTGAAAACTATGAAACAGAGTGGAATAACTGCAAACATGGCTCCAGCTATTTGTGAAAGAATTGTAAGTTTTCTATGACAGTTATTGCGCAAATTTGCTCTATAAAAACTTAGCGTAACTCAAAAACAATTGTATTTATTGTAGATTATAGACGCGTCGACAACTCAGGTCATTAGCGTCTTCAACACAACAAATAACATATTTGTGTATTAAAATCCGCCAGCCGACATACACAAACCGACTGGTACGAGCTCGGGTTCCTGGGAGCGCTAATTCCCAAAGAACATTGGAATGCAATTGCGATAACAATTACATCCCATTGTCCCCCCTAGGGGGAGCTCTACAAAAAAAAAAACCAAGACTAATTCTATAAATATTATATTAAAAAGCAATTTAATTTATTTGTGCAATTTTACAGTTCACAGAAATAAGTATTGAAGTTTTATAAAATAGATTCATTAGTTTTTTGACATAAAAAAAATCTGTAAATCGGTTGACCCTGCAAGCCATCCCTGGAACTTCCCGCTATTTTCAAGCGCTTTGAGTTCAAAGCACTTGATAATATACCCAAAAGTAGACTTTTGAGCTCTTCGAGCTCAAAAATCTGAAAATTGCTGATAACACTATTTTAATTTTTGAAAAGCTATGACTTGAACGCGTCGTTCGAGGTTTACATACACACACACACACGCACACACACACACGCACACACACACACACATACAGACATACTGACATCACCGTAAAAATAGTCAGAATAGCTTCCTAGGATCACAGAACGACGAGATCTGATGAAAACTCGATTTTCAAAAATCGGGGTGAAATCAATAACTTCCCTATTTTTGAAAATTTTCCATTTTCTTAGCGGGAAGTTAAAAATTAATGGAAGACAGGCATATAATTGTCCTCGTAAATACTTACTGAATTGATGAATAACTATAAAATTTAAGAAAAACAGACATATTCATTCTTGTTAGTCCGGTTCTAATTTAATTTAAAAGTTTTTGCAATGAAATCGGCCAACTGGCACTCGACCAAATTTCGTGTTCTAGTTGTTACAAAATTCATAAACAATGAAATGTCACAATGTGTGTTAATTTGCGCAAAAAACGTTGTATTTTGATTGTTGATGTAAGGCATAAGTGTGTGATGTTTTAAATGAATAATGATACTTATAGCTTCTTAACATTATAACTTCTTAACAAGAGATACCGCAGTTTTCTTTTACCTTTTGCTTATTGTTGGAATCCACTATTCACTGTGTCAAAGTTGTATTATCCTATAGAGCAGGGGTTCCCAATATTTTCTTTACTGCGACTCCCTTTACAGGTTGCAACTTTTTGCGACGCCCTTCTAAAAGAAGATACCTGTGTGTAGCTCTAGCAGATAATAAAATTACTTTATAATTCAAAGAAAACTTCAAGGAATATAGAATCTAATTCTAAAAATTAGAAAACATAAAAAAATACAAACAATATAATTAATGAGCAGGATGAGCTTGCTTTTCTGAGCATAACTTCTCAAATCGGGACTGAAGTTCTGAAATTGCGACTCCCCTAGGGAACCTCTGCAATATAGATTATAGACGATAGACCACTATAGACTATGTGCAAGATTGCGTGATTTGCCACAAAGAACGGAATCTGTCAGCGACCCTACACCAAAGACAATCCCTATATTTTCCCCACGGTAAATTGAAAGATACTAAAAAAGTGTGAGGAATATCGCTCTATTTTTCCTGTTATCTTTACTAGGTCGTAGTAGGTCCTCTATAAGTGTGAATATTTTCAAATTTTTTGGCCTACAAGAGCAAAAATCTACGCCACTGACAATATCTATCAACATATATCTTTCACTAAGACAAAATACCTCATACAAAACCAGTGGCGGATTTACCAGCAGGCTGAGTAGGCTGGAGCCTAGGGCGGCAGATTTTAGGGGCGGAAAATTTGGGGTCAAACTTTTTTTTATGTCTTACAGAAATTAAAAAGATTCATACAAACAATAATTCAACATGTAATAATTAATATGTTTCACCACTTAGATAATTTTTTCCTCGATTTTTTCTAAAATTTGCGAAGTCGCGTTTGGTTGCTTAATTAGGACGATCGATAGTGCACAAATCATAAAGTTACAATTTCATTGACAACAAATTTTAATTAATATGATTGTGAACTAGGTTATCGAATTGAAGAGGTCGGTAGGGGCGGCAAAATTTGAATAGCCTACTGGCGGCAAATGTGTAAATCCGCCACTGTACAAAACTGCGTATTCATCAACAGTGAATATCTATCTCTGTAAAAACACGAACTTTGTGAAGGGAGACAGATACATGCGCCACACGCGTACATGTTCGACATAGATGCACGTACGAATCTTTCATACACACTGGAACGCTTATCTATGCGTACTTTTAAATGACGTACTTATCTTAAAACAAGTAGGTGTAATCCGATTACTCTAAGAATGATACCGCTACGTCAATGACAGAAAACACCTATTTATCTAGTCACCGCCTACTTGACTCAGTGGCCTAGTGTGCAAAGGGTTACTGAAAAAATGAAAAAAAAAACAAAACAAAAAAAAGTTATTGTTTTGTTTTTTTTCCTTTTTAAGTGGCTTTTTGATGATTGACGCCAATACATTGATGACGTATCGGTACCATTCTAAGAGTAATTGGACTATGCGTCTGTATCTGGCTAGTGCTGAGTTTCTAGTACGACCTTCCTCCAGGGGGAACTTTGTTCTCGCAATTGCATTCCAATGTTCTTTGGGAATTGACGTTCCCAGGAGCCCGAGCTCGCACCAGTCGGTTTATGTATGCCGGCTGGCAGATTCTAATACACAAATGAATTATTAATTGTGTTGAAGACGCTAATGACCTGAGTTGTCGACGCGTCTATAATCTAGAATAATAATAATCTAGTACGACTTTTAGTCTTAAATCTATATTAAAGGCTGAACGTCGTACCAGAAACACGCCATAAAGGATCAACAAATAATTCGTTTCCTAGCAACCGCAGCAGAATCACTACAACACGAGATCTAAATTACACGCAACGCATCGCCTGAGCATCAATAGTCCGCGTGGAATACTTAAGGCGCTAACGACGGCCTATTGTAACTGCAAAAAGCACAAAGACAATATAATATACCCGTATCGACAACAACTACAGGTAACCAGCGATCGGTTATTGGCTGATAGACGCTGTCGAAAGGTTTCGTTTCTCTTGCCTCGCACCGTACGAAGTGATAATGTCAGCGAACAGACGAAGGTATGAGACATTTATTTATTTATGTAGGTTTTCAATTTTCAATATAAGGAAATACTCCAACGACGTTACTATAAGTTTTATGAAATTTACCTACCTAACTTGGATCATGATCAGTTTAGGATATGCTAATTATGTGATTTTATTTAGGTAGAATTATAGGCATAAGGAAAGACTGCAGGTATTAATTACAAAATCAAAAGAAAAAACCATAAAAAACTGTATTTTTATAACTGAGAGCACTAACACCGTTATTAAAGTAATTACCATTACCTACTGATAATAACTGTTCAGGTTACCCTTGTAGAATTACAATCACATAGTCTATCCCAACCTCTAAAACTGTTGCAAAATCGCGGCCAAATTTGCGACCACTGCACTGGTCGCGCAACCATCAAGTCTCATTGTGATAAATAGCAAACAACGCACCAAGCGACCGCGACCAGACGGGTCTCAATATTTCATATTTTTAACCGACTTCAAAAAAACAAATGTTTTCAATTCGATATTTTAGGCGCGATCTAAAGCGAAGCTAGAAGCGCCTATATACACTCGCTTTGTCTGTTAATCTGTTAATCTGTTATTCTGTTAATCTGTGACGGATTTTTTGTATCAGTCGTACAGCCCAAACGAGTTAACCGATTTTAAAAAAGTTTTTTTTGTTCGATTCCTCTCGGGGTCTATTTGATCCTAACGTCGCCCAATTTTTGAATTTTGGCCCCAGAGGGGAGCAAATTAGAAAAAACGATGTTTTTTGCTTATAGTTCGCTCAATTCAAGTCAGATCAATTCGAAACCTATCTTAAACGAAAGAGGAGAAAATTTTAGATAGATTTTATGTATAATATTGTGTGAAAACAGTTTTTTTATACACATTTAATTGCTAATTTCAACTATATAAATGCGACTTTATCTAATAAATCGCGAACTTGTTTCGGTTGTCCTTGTCTGTTGCACAGTGTGATATGGATATTGGAAGACAGCGTATGCTTTGACTTAAAATAAAAACGGGTGCTACCAAGGTTATTAGAGTACAGGTTGCCTCATTACATCTGACCAATCAGCGTAAGCGCGGGAATGACGTCAGCTAGAATTTAGTTTAAATCAAGTACAAAAATTGTTGAAGATTATGCTTATTTATATTAGGTGCTTCGTGCAGATTTTTTCTTAAAATTGGCAGGAGACAATAAATAGAAGAATAGATGTTAAAAAATAGGATAATTTTTATTTTTATTACAAAATTTAGGTTTTAATATCTATAATATAAACAAACAAAAAATTAAATAATGCTCAAGAAATGGCAGATCTTGTTAATTACCTATTTTTTTAAATTTAAGAAACGAATAGAATTAACTAACAAATAGATAAATTAATTATTTTATCTTTTATATTCACAAAATATTAAAAATAACCACAAAACACCATAACACTTAACAGCTATCGCAAAATTGACAACTTATCATATTTTTTTCACTAACAGAAGAATCATGTTTCTATTAGGTATTGAAAAAACATATCACACTACCATGGTTACTGTGATTTTTATTTCCAAAAATTAGCAGCGGCCATCGTCTGATCTTTTCTATTGAAGTGAGTAAGCATGGTATATTCTGAGTGACGTAATCCCCCCACTACTATCTATCGGAATGAGGCAACCTATACTCTACTAACCTTGGGGTGCTACATTATAATATAGTCATTCAATTTTTTGACTGGTGACGTTTGATTTTTGTGTTTAAAAACCATGGCCTACTGAGTTAAAATGACCTGTAACTAATTATTGACGTCGGTCGGATGGCGGGATCTAGGGATCGGACCAAAATTTCTCGATGTTTCATATCTTCCTGAACAATTTGGCTTTCTCTGTCTGTATGTCCGTTTGAAAGGTTATAACTCGAGAACCACTGATCCGATTTACGTGAAAAGTGTAACGTCATTTTTGTAAAAATTATCCGATCCTTTTGAAAATTGATATTTAAGAGTTTCATAGGTCACAAAAAAATAAAATGACATCAGATTTCAAAATGGCAGCCATATGTACTTTTTTGTAAAAATTATCCGATCCTTTTGAAAATCGGTATTTGAAAGTTTCATAGGACACAAAAAGATAAAATGATGTCAGATTTCAAAATGGCGGCCGTATGTACTTTTTTTGTAAAAATTATCCGATCTTTTTGAAAATTGATATTTGAGAGTTTCATAGAACACAAAAAAATAAAATGATTTCAGATTTCAAAATGGCGGCCGTATGTACATTTTTGTAAAATTATCCGATCTTTTTGAAAATTGATATTTGAGAGTTTCATAGGTCACAAAAAAATAAAATGACGTCAGATTTCAAAATGGCGGCCATATGTACTTTTTTGTAAAAATAATCCGATCCTTTTGAAAATCGGTATTTGAAAGTTTCATAGGACACAAAAAAATAAAATGATGTCAGATTTCAAAATGGCGGCCGTATGTACCTACTTTTTTGTAAAAATTATCCGATCTTTTTGAAAATTGATATTTGAGAGTTTCATAGGACACAAAAAAATAAAATGATGTCAGATTTCAAAATGGCGGCCGTATGTACTTTTTTGTAAAAATTATCCGATCCTTTTGAAAATTGATATTTGAGAGTTCCATAGAACACAAAAAAATAAAATGACGTCAGATTTCAAAATGGCGGCCATATGTACTTTTTTGCAAAAATGATCCGATCTTTTTGAAAATCGGTATTTGAGAGTTTCATAGGACATAAAAAAAATAAAATGACGTCATATTTCAAAATGGCGGTCATAGGTATATACTTCTTTGTAAAAATTATCCGATCCTTTTGAAAATTGATATTTGAGAATTTAACAAGACACAAAAAAATAAAATGGCGTCAGATTTCAAAATGGCGATCAAATAATAACTTTTTAATTGTATTATTTATATCTTTGATAAATTCGGTTTTATATACAATGCGTAAGAAGCATAGCTTCTGTCGGGTGTCTTATGACACATCATGACTGTTTTTATTTAGCCGGTTCCAAGTTACGCTTAATAGTCAACCGTTGCTATGGAAAATTGTTGAAAAAATTCACTGTACTATTTTTTCCATGAAATCCAATACATATTTATATTTGGTCTTATGGCTCATAGCCTACTACAAAATTATAAATCTTCTCAGTGTTATTTTCCCTATGTTCGATAAAACCGTTTACACACAGTACCTACATGAATATCGCGCCTTGTAATTCTTGAATTACTTGTATGCTCCAAAAATTTTTTATATATTTTCAAAGTTTGTTTAGCATAGTTTCTCGAGGAGTTGACCAATTTGAATAATTTCGACGCAGTTGGGTTCAAAATGTTTACGGAATGGTTCCATACAAAGTAGATATTATAATATAATTAATACAAAGTTTTAGTAATTAATATAGCCCGGGACTTTGCGTTGCATTTTAGGTAGTGTTTTCCCCCCCCATCGATTGTTATCTTTTTCGATAATAAGTAAACCAAACGTCAGCTGGCGCACCCGCGGTGGGTGTGGGTGTAAGAGGCTGTGAAAGTGGTAAAAAAAATTTTTTTTAAGTAATAGTACGCCGGCTAAACTTGTTTTTATAAATAGTTGACATCATTGTGAGTTGAAAAATAATCGTCAGCTGCATCGTGGAAGGGGGATTGTGCGTCAGCTGGTCGCATGAACTTGTAAAAAAACACGTAAAATATTGTGCATTTCACTTTTTTGCACTGACAGCAGCGGAGACAATTTCGTTACCTAGGATTATGATTATATCGCTATCATAATCCTAGGTAACGTAATTGTCTCAGCTGCTGTCAGTGCAAAAAAGTGAAATGCGCAAGATTTTACGTGTTTTTTTTACAAGTTCATGCGACCAGCTAACACACAATCCTCCTTCCACGATGCAGCTGCAGACGATTATTTTTCAACTCACAATGATGTCAACTATTTATAAAAACAAGTTTCAGCCGGCGTACTATTATACTTAAAAAATTTTTTTTTACCACTTTCGCAGTCTCTCACACCCAAACCAACCGCTACTTGAGCAGCTGACGGTCGGTTTACTGATTAGTTGTACGAGATCAACTATCGATATCAAAATCATCCGGCTTACTATGACTTTTTCATTTGCAATGCAAACTCCCGGACTAATATAAAAATGTACTTATCAATGTAAGCTTTCACGGCCGGCTTCTATAGAAATGATTTATTTCGGATTTCTGAGCAGTGATCTTCTAGGTAACTAGGGCATATTCTACTACTACTACTACTGCTGCGGCAAGCATCTTCAGTGATGCGGCGGACGTGGTGAGTAGTCCAGTAGACCACGGCTCAGAAACCCGAAACAAATCATTTCTATTTAGTAATTAAATTTTCGTCGACCTCAAAATTTTCTTATTTTCCTTTTTTCAGTGGCTTTTATTAAATTTTTTTTTTTATTCTGACTACGTTTTTTATCGCGCGACCATGGTCGTCATTTCAAAAATTTTCGCGACCAGTGGTCGCAAGTTTGGCCGCGATTTTGGTCGCTAGTGGGCTGCCGCCCTTAGCTAATTACCTATTTCGTGATAAGAACTCAGCAGACTTGGACACAAAAGAGAGATTTAGGAGAAAGACGAGGTAACAAAGGGAATTTCGCGTAAAATTGTCGAGAATGATCCTCTAACTAGGGGTCGACAAGACAAGAATTCTTGTCTTGACAATAACTTCTTGTCTTGTCTTGAAAAAAAATCAAGAAATCTTAAAAAATCTTGTCTTGACGTTTTCTTGACATCTTATGTCTTGTCTTGACTCAAGAAATTTCAAGATCTTGAAATTTCTTGATTAACCGGTGACACCGTACTTGGTGATTCCTCGCCGGCGAACTTTTTATTGCGTTGCGTGCTAACACGGCAATCTGGTGGTTCCCCGATCTTTATTTGTTTTCTGACGAACGCAAATAACTCAGAATCTTGGAAGTATGAAATTGAAAAATACTTAAATGAGCCTAGAGGACAGAAAATTCTGAGAATATACTTGATTGGTGGAGAAGACACGAAATGTCTACCCGTCGTTATCGAAAATGGCCAAGGATTTTTTCGGAACGCCAGCAACATCTTACATCTGTAGGTACCTACGGAAAGGCTATTTTCAAGACCAGCTTTAACAATAACAAAGCCAAGAAATCGGCTAGGCGTTGACTCCATAAGAAGTCTTATGTGCCTTAATTCATGGCTTATATATATATATATATATATATATATATATATATATATATATATATATATATATATTATATGTATGTATATATATGTGTGTGTGTGTGTGTGTGTGTACACGATACTCTCGACAGACTTAATCGATTTAAACGAAATTTGGTACACACATTGGAACCCATCACCGCACGAAGCCTATTTAAAATGGGCCCGATCGGGCCATTTTAAGGGTAGTTTTTAGGAGTTGAAAAAAGTTTTTGAGCCCAAAAATACCGAAAAAAATCTCAGAATTGTTTCAAAATTGGAATTTAACCCTTTGGTAGAGATTAAAATGTGTTGCTAAAATTTTAACAAAATCGGCACAACAGGACCGGACTTACAAATTTTATGAAAACACTAGTTCGCGGATAGTGATTTATTTGCTGACGGGTGTATTTAATTTGGTACAGAGGTTGCATTGATAATAATATTGAAATTAAGAAAAATAATATTATTTTAAGGAATGTATTAAGGGGTTAAATTTTTTGATTTTGCCAAAAACACACAAGACCTTATTAGCAAATACACTATATTATTGTCGGTAGGGTTTGGCAGTGCGACCCGAGTTTTTTCATTTATTGTTTTTAATTTACATTTTTGTGAATCGGTCTAGCAAAAAATGTGTTCAATAAATTAAAATGATAAATAATAATACGTTATGTTATGTTAAAATATGTTATCTTTTTCACAAATAAATATACGTTTTAGCGTTTTCATTGTTAGTCAAGATATTTCAAGATTTCTTGTTTTCTTGACAAGAAATCTTGGTATTGACATAACATTTCTTGTCTTGTCTTGAAATCTAAAATTACTTCTTGTCTTGATCTTGTCTTGAAATCAAGACAAGATCAAGACAAGATCTTGAAATTTTCAAGAATTTGGCGACCCCTACCTCTAACTAACATACTAAAAATCCCATCCACGCCACCATTCTGTTACTTTTTATAGGGGTAAAACTACTCCCAAATCACTAAGTCGCTTAGAGTTTAGACTATTAAATTCTTATCTTAAAAATGTTCTCAATCTTTTGAGATCGGACAAAAAGCGTCGTTTACTTTAGGGCATTTTATTTCCTATGGATTCCTAAACGGGTTTTTTTTATTCGGTGTAGTAGAATTTTACCATCGTCCCCCTTCGGATGATCCTCATAATTTATCCTACGGTCAGAGGCTTTAGATTTATAGTGTGTTACGTAACTAACGGGACCAACCGCCAATTTCCCGCAAAATACCCTTTGTTAACTCAGTTTCCTGTGAATGTCACTTTTGTGCGTAATTCGTCTAGACTAACATAAATTGTTCAAATTCTAATAAAGATATTTCAAATATTTTAAGTTTTGACATTTGGCTGTGCCTAATGCCTATATTTTATCATAAGCGTGGCTCTACTGCTACCAAGTACCACTGAGGTAAAGTCTATAGAGGACGCATACTGTATACAACTGCTTATATAAAATTGAAGTCAAGTTTGACGTCAAAGGGCCCATCAAAAATGGCGGCAAAACACGCGATGTATTGGGAATATTTTTACTTCCCACCTCTACTATGGTAGGGAAGTAATGGATTCAGTCCGAAAACAATATTTCGAGATTTTAACAGATTTTCACGTTTTGAGACCCTAGCAATCGTTTAAGATCATTTTCTGACTGATGTCTGTATGTGTGTGTGTGTGTGTGTGTATGTGTGTGTGTATGTGTGTATGTGTGTGTGTGTGTATGTGGTCAATTTTTCGCCTTCGATATCTTAAGAACGGAACAACATACGGGCATGCCGATTGTTCTATTGTGTTTATCAGCCTTTAACTTAGATCTGATTAGATTTTGAGTCAAATCGGTTCAGTGGATCCTGAGATATTCAAAAAAACGTCCTCAATGTCACGTATTAACATAGGTAAAAAAATATATAAATGAATTCTAGATGTTATAATATGAAAAAAATGTAAATATTTTTTTTCTCTAAAATGTATAGTTTTCGAGAAAAAAAATATTTTACTAAAAAAAATAAAAATTGTACGTAAATCAAGGTAACCATGATTTTTGCTATATTAAGCTAGCCATCAGTAGACCACCAAACAAAAAAGAGGGCCATGCTTTTTTCAAAGAATAAAAATTAAATTGTGTTTTAAAGACCACCAACAGCTAAGGTTATTTGGGCCTAGTCAAAGAATAAAAAAAAAGAGTGTTTATTTTTTGCAAATATTTTCTAGGTGGGAAGTATAGGACTGGTCATCAGTCGAATTTTTTTTCTTCTTCTCACATATAAAATGAGGGCCTAATTACAATGGCGACTGGCTTCACTTTTAAATGCTTATACTTTCTCTATTGCTTTGACCTCACTGACTGCTACGCATGAAGATAGAGATAACCATAGAGCAAAAAATAATGTAGTTAAACAATTATTGGATAGATGCCAGATGGGCAGTATAGTAGCGTCTGTTCATGTCGGTAATATAGATACCTATTGCATTCTTGGATCTGTTCTTGGATGTTAAAAATTATTGTAGTCAGTCTTTTGATTTAAATAGTATTTTCTAAGGAAAATAGCCAGATTTTCGTAAAAAAATAGTTGAAAAGCTTCGGTTCGAATGTTGTTTCGTGAAAAATTGTCACAGTTTAAGTGAAAACTGTGAATATAATAAGAGAAAAGTACAGTTTTTGAGTGAATGCGTGAAACGGGTCGTCGACACTCGACACTCCGTTCCAGCCAATCCGTGGAGCTTGGCTTGGATCGATGTTTAGTTCGCTTCTACGTAGCCATATAATTCAAGGTTCTGCAGCTAAGACTTGGGATTGTCTTACAAGATTCGCTAATTTCTTTTGGTTTACATTAAATCGGCCCAGACAATACATAGTAAGTATTTTGATTCCAATATTATTTTATAAAAACAAAAGTGAATCAAACCATAAACATAGTACACACTGATTTCATAGCGTCGCCAATGAACGTCAAACCAAAATGGCGATTCCATTTCTGGACATGTAAATTTGTCATTCACTAACGAAAAAAGTAACTTATTGTAAAAAGGTTTTGCTGTAAACAACCTTTTTCTATTTTCGTATAGGTAGATTATTATTAAGCAGTGATATTTTCTTGAAGTTCTGAAGTTTTTGGTATGAGTAACGTAATAAAAGTAAGTTATTTGTCAATTAATGGTTTTCATTTGTAAAATGTTTGTTCATTGAAGACGCGTTTCGACAACTGTATACAGTATACTGTAGATTACAAAATTAAAATTATATTTAAAAAAAAACAAAGATTCAAGAAGTGCGTTTTTTCTGTTTGTCAAAGCTTTTAAGGTAAAGTATAAGGGTTTTGGTAAGAGTTTGATATTTTATAGTAATTCTGCTCCTTAGTTTATTTTTTCTTTTTTTTTTGTAAATTTTTAGATGAACCAACTGCTCAATAATTGCTATAGAACCGTTATAGAAGTGAAAAGCTGAGTTTTGAAGGAAAATCAACTTCTGTAGCAGTAGGCAGTTGGTTCGTCGAAAAATTACCAAAAAAACGCAAGGTGAAACTATCAAACTTTTTCAGACATTGTGAAACCTGGATAAAACTTTTTAGTTCGCTACGTCGGTAACCATCTGCTCAATAATTGCTATAGAACCGTTATAGAACTGAAAAGCTGAGTTTCAACGAAAAGTCTATTCTTTAACTTCTGTAGCAGTAGGCAGTTGGTTCGACGAAAAATTATTAAAGAAACTCAAGGTGAAACTATCAAACTTTTTCAGACATCATGAAACCCGTATAAAACTCTTTTTAGTTCGCTAAGTCGGTCCCTTCCTGATCTAGGTTACGAATCCCTTGAGCTTTGCATAAACGAAGATTTATCTTGAATATATAAATAACTAAACGCCTAATCCATAATACATAATTACAGTGAATTCGTCAAAACACCAAAATACAAATAAAATAATAAAATACAAGTAGGTAGACTGTTGCAAAATACATATTAAGTATGCAAATCATCAAAGTAGTGTTGCCTTTATTTCTTTATTTAAAAATTTATTCATTTCCACATTTTTAATATCATGCAGCAACATATTAAACATTTTTAGAGCATGATATTCGGCGCTGTTATTAAATAATGTCGTTGTAGAATGTAGACTTCGGCAGATATACATTAGTGTTGTTTCTTGTGTCATGTCCATTGACAGACTGAAATGTGTTGTAATATTTATTACGTTGCTTGGTAAAGCACAAGGCAAAACAGACATATGGACGACACAATTAAAATACTTCAGACAAAAGCCAATCCTATGAATTGCTTTAGGTATAATGAACAATAATTATTGTTGCAGATGCCCCGTTCAAGGAGGAGGCACCATTCGCGGTCTCGGTCCAGATCGCGGTCACACTCACATGACAGAGATCGTGAGCCAAAACGGAGGCGTCTGGACTCGCAGGAAGTCGTGCATAAGAGATCATCTGTTAGGTAAGTCGATATTGTACCAGATTACAGTATAATTAAAATATTTTATTCGTCGACTATATTTTTTTGTGATTTTGTATGCCCGTCTGTTACACTTGAAAATTCTGCTACCATCATAAATTTACGTAAATTAGAGGCAATGTTCGCTGAGATTAAGATAAAATGGCTTCCGATGTCGTAAATAAAAAACAGTTGTTTAATTTTTATGTAGAATATATTAATTTAAAATTATTAAAGAGAACATACAACACACAATTTCCTAATTTGAGGATTTTTCTTCATGAATAAGTTCTGTTTTGGACAAGTTCCTGACACTATTTATATTATGTATCCATTAATAATATTCTTTGAATATGGTTTCGACAAAAACCTTATACAGTAGAGTCTGTTTATTACGACTAACCGTTTTTAGCGACGTAAATGCAAACTTAAGGTAGATTTCATATAGACATACTAAGAAAGCGTATCCGTATAGTACGACTCCGGTTTAAGCGACCAACTGCTTTTAGCGACCTAATTTTATAATAATCGTCTGGCTAGAACGACGTGCACAAACAATACCTCGCTCAAGAGCAAGTAGATTACAGTGGTTTAAGTTTCAGCGTAACCGGGGAATACCCGTAAATGGACCTCTGCTTCACAATGCTGTACGAAGTTTCTACTATTGAACAAAAATCGGTCACAAACAAACGAAAATTACAGACTTTTTACACTGAGAAAAAAAAAGCAGTCGTATTCACCGAAAAACCCGTAACATTTACCGACAAATTAGGTTATTTAGGAACCTACCTTTCAAACGGTGTAAGTCAATCGGTTGAAATCAAAAGAGTTACATTGACAGAGTAAATGGTTAAAATATTTACTCGGTTAAAAACAATGACATCACTGTTTTTAACAGAGTATCGGTTGAAAACAACCGTTTCCTCAGTTAATGTAAACTAGCAAGACTAGTAGAGTCTACCGTTTCCTAAGCTGATTCTACTTATGGATTAGGTCAGTTTTAGCGAACGGTTAAAAACAATTCTTCTCAGTGTAGAAAATGTAGATCTGTACAAAAAATTAGAATACATATTGTTCCTCTGATCTGTAATACACACATATATTCAGTGTTTCATTTTAAATTAATTTATTGTACACTATATGTATTATATAAAAACAAGCTTAAATTATGCGTCCCCTTTGTGCGCCGTCCGGTTAATAGGACCTCCAACAGCTAAGGTTATTTGGGCCTAGCACCAGTTCATATTTTCAATTCATTATTTTTTTATTTTTTTTAATAATAAATTGAAAATCCAATTGACACTTTTACCACCTCTTGGGTTAGAACCCGGGAACTCGGGATTTGCAATAGAGGAACCATAGCAACGTCATGTAAACAACAGCATTGCTACACGCTCGGCCATTGTCAAGCCCGTCGGTTAAAATGTAGATAATTAAGTACTATACTATACTTTTTAACCGACTTAATATTTTATTGAATTGGCGCAGACCTCAAAATGTTACCATTTTCCTCTTTTTAGTGGCCTTTTTGAAGGTTTTTTTTTTGTTAAAACGCCTTTTCGTTATGCATTAAACTGGGGTTCTGCTGTGGCGTTAGTTGTGTTGCCTGCCATTTGCCAGTATTGTATTATTGCTTATTTATCACAGCAGCCGTTCGCGCTGTTGCTATTTAAAATACCGGACGTTTTTGAAGTTACGTTTTTGTCGAACGGGATTCGGGAACGACTTTTGCGTCTAATTGGTGTCATCATAATGACAAATAACTACATTTTTGAGCAAGAAAGTGTGTAATATAACTGCTTTTAATAGAAAATAAATCATTATTTGATTTCTCGAAAATAACTTCCAGTATCATTCTTATGACACTGCTACTAGCCTTTATTCGCGGCTTCGCACGCGTTAATGCCGGGTTTGACAGAAACGCGGTGACATCTATGCTCGGTTGCACAAAGCGTGGTCAAAAAATTTGATTTGACAACGACCTTAGATTGTGATAATATAATTACAGTTTTTATACATGCAGGAGCAGTCTAATTTCGTTGTGAAATTCCCTGTCATGTAGAATATTAGATTGTACTCACATAAAAATAAATGATTGATCTAGATAGAACAAGATCGCTTTTCAAGCTAAATTTTGATCAAAATGCGTAGAAAAATGTTGTTTCGAAGTGGAAATTGTAGAAAAAAACGATGTTAAATACATGTATTAGACCAGAGCTGAAGCCTTTGAAAATGGTAAAAAGTGAAAAAAAATAATAGTAGGATGAAACCCATTGGAAAAGGAAGAGAATACAACAAAAATGAAAGGAAAAATAATTTACGGGCGATCTGAGGTCGGGAAGTGGTAGGGGGTAAGTTTTTAAGGGTGAAAAATGGTTTATCTCGATTTTCGGCAAAACTACAAGTCCTATGGAAAAAAGTTTAATGGCAAAGTTGTAGGTAATAAAAAGATCTACAACTTTTGTATCACACTTTTTTCACATAACCTCAAAATTTATGTGAAAAACTCAAATAACCAAGTTTTTGGTTTTTTATTTTTATCTTTTACAAAAAAATTTTTTTTTCACGAAATTTGGTGAAAACTTACCTTTTTATGTCCCAAACACACTGTAATTTTTTTGATTTAAAATATTTATTTTTTCACCTTATTTTGACTTAATATCGAAAAAACACCCTAATTTTCAATCGAAAATTCTCACGTCAAAATATCTGCTTTTTTTAAAAAGTCGGTGGGCTTTTTGTTCGTTGAAATCTCTACTTTATGATGGTGTAAAAAAAATATACATTACTACGGTAAATGTTCTCAGAAAATTGAGCAGAAAATTGATTATTTAAATTTTTCACATAAATTTTGAGGTTATGTGAAAAAAGTGTGATACAAAAGTTGTAGATCTTTTTATTACTTACAACTTTGCTATTAAACTTTTTTCCATAGGACTTGTAGTTTTGCCGGAAATCGAGATAAACCGTTTTTTACCCTTAAAAACTCACCCCCTACCACTTCCCGACCTCAGATCGCCCGTAAATTATTTTTATTTTTGTTATATTCTCTTCCTTTTCCAATGGGTTTCATCCTACTATTATTTTTTTTGGTTTCAAAAATTATCGACCCTGGTCTATATACACAGTTTGTGTTTATATGTGACCCAATCTAAGGTCATTGTACAATCAAATTTTTTGACAACGCTTTCTGCAACTGAGCACTAGACTGTTGGCATACACAGACAGTAAAAAATAATGTGGACGTATACGTTTTTCATCTCGTCATTGAAAATGTCCACCAAGAAGATCTCTGAAACTGAATACCAGATGAAATCTATGTTTCGGACAAAAAAATATTTTTTAATTAGTGAATAATTTTAAGGTCAACTTTGGTTCTGTAGTTCGACTGATTTTAATAAAAAGTAAGTAACGGGATATAACACCGTTAAGGTAAATGTCAAATACCAAGACAGAATTCGGTTAATAACGTGCAAACTACGTATTGTAAAGCCACTAAAAAGAGGAAAATAATAAAATTTTGATGTCGGCGCTAATTTAATAAAATACGAAGTCGGTTAAAAAGTATAGTATAGTAATTAATATCTACTTTAAAGTTATAATGAAAACAGTGACTGACAAACATTTTTTCAACTTTTCTACTTTCAATATTTTTTTCTAGCTTTAAAAAAAAAATTTCGATTAACCAACAGCAGTTTGCAAAATTATGAAACGCGCCATCTGGGCGCAATATAAATTCAGATGCGCGACTCGAGTCGCGCGTAAAACGCGTCATCTGGACAAACTCTAAACTATGCGAATCTATTCGTAATTCGGAACAAGATTTTTGGATTTGCATATTATCTTGTTTCATTAGTTTCGCCAGCGTTTTTATCTGGTTACGTGTTTATAAATAACATTGTTTCTATAACTGAATCTCGTTTGACCAACAGATTTCACACGTTTCATGCAAAGTAGCTATTTCTTGTTAATGCGACATATTTTCTTTCTATCGTGAATTTGATTTCACCATGTTTGCACCTGATAAAGACAACTTTGTCGTAACTATTATTAGTGTATTTGCCATATGGCACATACACTATTGGCGTCGGTCGGATGGTGGGACCTAGGGGTCGGACCAAAATTTCTCGACGTTTCATAGCCTCCTGAACACTTTGGCACCATTTTTAAAAATGTTTATATATATATGTATGTATATATACCGTGTGAGTTTTTTCAAAGCGTACATAGACTGTTTCACAATTTAAAATCGTGGTATAGACATTGTTGGTATCTATCTGGTCTGCCTGGAAACTGCACACTAAATAACGCAGAGACTTGCCGACAACTATTTCTCCCAGAATACAAATTGTACATAAGAACATTTTCTTCCACGGTGTACATTTTTTATAGAAAAAATATTAAATAAATCTCTGAACTTATAAAATTTATTATCACAACTCAATAATAATAAATTGTAAATAAAAACATCCGTTTCCATAGTTTCTAACAATATCTATACCACGATTTCAAATTGTGAAACAGCCTATGTACGTTTTGAAAAAACTCGCACGGTATATATATTTATATATTTATATATATATGTGTGTACACGATAACTCTCGACAGACTTAATCGATTGAAACGAAATTTGGTACACACATTGGAACCCATCACCGCAAGAAGCCTATTTAAAATGGGCCCGATCGGACCATTTTCAGGGTTGTATTTAGGGGTTCCAAAAAGTTTTTGGGCCCAAAAATACCGAAAAATTTGTCAGAATCGTTTCAAAATTGAAATTTAACTCTTTAGTAAAGATTAAAATGTGCTGCTAAAATTTTAATAAAATCGGCCCGACAGGACCGGACTTTCAAATTTTATGAAAACACTAGTTTGTTGATACGGATTTACTTAGATATGGAAGGGTGTATTTAATTGGGTGTATTGATGAAATCCATGTCTAATATTGAAATTTAGAAAAATTTAATTATTTTAAGGGCTGTATTAAGGGGTTAAATTTTTTATTTTGTCAAA
Organism: Mongoloraphidia duomilia; assembly: GCA_039654895.1. Classification (NCBI taxonomy): domain Eukaryota; kingdom Metazoa; phylum Arthropoda; class Insecta; order Raphidioptera; family Raphidiidae; genus Mongoloraphidia; species Mongoloraphidia duomilia. The sequence continues at coordinate 21,217,781 of CM077519.1, forward strand.
AAACAAACTTAAGTTTACATAATAATGCCACAATGCCTGTATTAGCAAATACACTATATTGTCGGCAGGGTTTTGGCACTGCGACCCGAGTTTTTTATTATTATTGGAATAGAATATTCATTAAATTCAAAAAATCATGCAAACGCTCAGAAAGATTCGTCACACCATGTGCACAAATAATATTTAAGAAACATATTTATGTGATGCTATATAGCGGCCCGATTCTGCTTCGCCCGAATGCTATGAATTTATGAGTTCCGCGAGGCGAAGCCGGGCTGATGATGTTTATGATATTAGTAGGATTCTGCCATTACGCCAAAATGCAAAAAAATTGCAGAGATGCGTTTTGTTACTATCCCACAGAATTACCCCCCCCCCCGCGCGCGAAATATTCTTCCCCTGCGAATCCAAAGCTGGTATGGATTGAATCCCCCCCCCCCGGAGATTTTCTCCTCCTGCGAAGCGAAGCCGAGCTTGTCGTGTTTATAATATTCGTAGGATTCCGCCAATACGCTAATTTTTAATATCATCATAACATTAGCTATAATTTGCACAAAACACTCATAAATTATGTACCTAAACCTTCCTTGACAGACGCGGCGGGGAACTTACTCGACTGCCCTACGCCAAGGAGGATGGTATATTATTTTTAACAGTCGATATAAGTTTGGAATTTTTGTAGGCTGGACTGTAAAGACTATGAAACGATGATTTTTGTCTTTTCTCGCGATCGGAACACTGGACGTATAATTTTTCGAGAAAAAAAACTGCAGCGAACGGTAGATGTCCATTTTTCAAATTAAAAAGTTTTTGAAATCTGTTTCGGAATAAAAGTTAGCACTACTAAAAAAAATGCATACGGCTGATTTAGGGGTTCCCCGGTTTAAAAGTTCGAGAAACACTAATCTCTAGCCTCGACAATACGTTGTCGTCAAGTGAACACGTGTTGGTCGATACTCAAAGTGCACGACGCGTTAGGTAAATCGATGTGTGTTTATTGATGTCAATTGTTGTTGCGCCACAGCAAACCAATAATATTATTCAATAAACAGTCAATAACATAAAAATGCACACGCGTTTTCTTCCTGTTTTGAACACCACAAAATAAATGCATAACTAGGAAAGTAGGCTGTGCGTCTACAAGTGAAAGCTGACAGCAGAATGCCAATCGAATGTTTAGATTGGATAACCAATGTCTTTTGTTGTTTTCGACATTGTTTTGTTTCCATATTTATAGGCATTTTTTGTGTAAAGTGTAAACGAAAGTTGTGCCCAACACGCGAAATGACAATGTTGACTTTTGATTCTTTTTTTATGTTTTTTTTTAAATGATATTGTTGAAGAAAGTGCTAATCGAATGTACAGTGAAACGTACGACTTTCATACAACAACAAGTTTGATCGATCTTTCTGTAGAGGTCGTGTTTTATGAAATTGTTAGTTATTAATAAAGGGCTGTCCATAAATTAGGTCACGTATGCTGTGACTATTGTGATGAGGGCAAGGGAGGGTGTCATATAGTACGTGACGTCACATTACACTTAACTCGTAAGTTAAAGAACAAGAAAAGTCTTGCGGGGGTAACTTTTTAACATGATTGTAGCGATGACATATAGCAAACGATCTGTAAAATAGAAGTAGTATATGTATGGCTAAACATTAATTAATCTCTGACATCTGACTGCGGTAATTTGTGATTATTTCTGCACTCAATGGTCTATTTATTTATTGTAGATTATAGACGCGTCGACAATTTAGGCCAAACTTATCAAGAAGACTTCTTTTTGAAAATTGTATTTGTTCAAGGACTAACAAATTTAATTCTGTTTATTTTTGACCTCAAACTCGCCTTTACCATGTTTCATCAAAATTGGTCCGGACGATCTCGAGTGATGTGGCTACAGACAGACTAAAATTTTTGAAACACGTTTTCCCATCTATAAAGTGTCACAAACCCTCACGAAAATGAAATTACAGACACATACAGGGTGGCACATCTTAAACAATGCAGTGAAATATCTCGTAAACAGTACAAACCATAAAAAAATGTTTTATACAAAAGTTACAGAGTGTCAAGGGGGACAGAAGACTGTGATATCAGATTTAACATAAGTGGTGCTGTGAAGGTCAGGCGAAGGTCAGCTTCGATTTTTTAATTGTAACAGTGCATTTTTATTCCAGAATACGATACAGTATTTAATAGTGAACAGTAAATTATTAAGGTACATATGAGCTAAAGTTAATAAATATTGAGATATTTAGAAATTAAATAACGGCCAGAATGAACGACAATTAGATAAATTATGGCATAGCAGATAGCCATGATATTACGCACCGCCCTTCTTGGCATGAATTCAATTCATAAAGAACCGAATTGACAAATTAAATTTGTTATTTAATTTTTAAATATCTCAATATTTATCAACTTTAGCTCATATTATGTACCTTAATAATTTACTGTTCACTATTAAATACTGTATCGTATTCTGGAATAAAAATGCACTGTTACAATAAAAAAATCGAAGCTGACCTTCACAGCACAATCTATGTTAAATCTGATATCGCAGTCTTCTGTCCCCCATGACACTCTATTACTTTTGTATAAAACATTTTTTATGGTTTGTACCGTTTACGAGATATTTCACTGCATTGTTTAAGATGTGCCACCCTGTATATTCCTGTTACAGTTTTCTATAATATGTAAACTTTGGTGTTGTGTCCGGGCAGCATATTGTTTCGAACCCAGTCCAGCGAGAGAAAGCCGTTGTATCTACCTGCTGATAGGTGACACCTTCCTTTAAGGTCACTTGGATAATATTTTTTTTTTTTTCATTTAACGTATACCACAATATGAACTGATATTTCAACGATGTTTTTAATTTCGTTATGAAAATATGTTGGAAAATAGTTAAACGTTCTTCCATTTTAATAACCCTTTAAAATCAGTATTAATAACAATTAATAATAGTAATAATAATAATTATAATGCGTTAAACGTCCGTTTCTCGACATTATGTCATAACAGACGCCATTCGCAACATTACTATTTTCTATTTTACCACTTCTCGTTGTTTTCTACATTTTTTTAAATTTCAACTTTTTTTTATTAATAAGCAATGTGCGAATGGAGGAATTATAGGAAATTAGGATAAGGTAGACAAATTTTGGAGCATCATAGGAGTTTGACAGGTAATCGGCCATGGCCTTGAATAAAGAACCATCTCGATATTCATCTGGAATTATCGAGGGAAACCATGAAAAACCTCAAACAAGATGGCCGGTACAGGGATTACCGTTTCTCGACGTGAGGCAGTAGGAAAAAGTCCTAGCCACATCTGCCCCCGTCGGGAATCGAACTCAGTACCTTCCCAATGCGAGTCTAGTGCTGTACCACTAAGCTACATCGCTGGGTTATAGATAACAATTTAAGAAACCACTACTTTGTGCGAAACAATTGTTATACCAAGTTCTTAAGTGTAAATAGTTTAAACGTTGTTTTATTTAATTTTAAAATGTAGATAATATCTCCATTCTCCCATGAAACAGGGAGCAGACACATATCATCCCCGTATAGATATATGTTGTCTATTTTTTCTGTGTAAATAGAAGTGTCCCGTCAAGCATTTACAAAATTTGGTCGATCAAACCTGCATTCTTACCAAAATTTATACAGTGCTGCGAAATAAAAATAAAACTTTGAAACTTGCATATTTAAAAATATTTTTAAGAAGTTTAATCCGTTCAAAATAAAATAGAAGACTTGTGATGAGACAAACTAGCGTTGCCAGACGTCCCGATTTTTAGCAAAAAATTAAATGTCCCGCGCGGGACAGGCTCAGTCCCGCGTTTCGGGGGTTACTCGACGATGCGGCGATATTTAAAAACGATTATATACATTTTTTTTTAGTATGTCCCGCTTTCGACGAAAGAATCCCGCTTTTTTTTTACTCAAAAGGATTCAAAATCCCGCTTTGCCCGAAAAAAATCTGACAACGCTGGGACAAACATAGTTTTTATTAATATAGCAGGGTAGCCGTAAGGCGAGTAACTTTCTGTTTAGTTAGCAGTAAAGCCACGGTGTGTTATTTCATAGCCAGTTGATGCGAACAATACAGGAGGTTGCGGTGGAAATCGACACCGACACAGCACTTACACATGCGTGAACAGCCACCGAGACCGACCCTAGTGTCGTATTTCATAAAATATGTCGCCAAAGTGTCGCCCGGTCGTACTTTATAAATTCAAAATATAACCTGAGCACTTCCAGTTTCCACTACAAAACATAACCTATAACGTTCTTTGATCAGCTGTTCGCCGCCATTATGGTCGTATTATTTATGTTCCGACACTGAGGTTAATGCTATAGAGGGATTATAAGCAATGAAAAGTGAAGCCAGTCGCCATTGTAATTAGAACCTTATTTTAAATGTGAGAAGAAGAAGAAGAGAATAATATTCCCAATCCATCCCGTGTTTTGCCGCCATCTTTGATGAGACCTGTGACGTCAAAACTGGCTTCAATTTTGTATAAGCAGTTGTATACGGTATGCGTCCTCTATAGATTTTACCTCAGTGTGTTCCGATAAAAACTGTGATATCTTGTAACACTTTAGATGTTATAATAATCAACACTGATGACGCTCTATAGGGGAATATGCTAAACTATACATAATTGACGACAAATAAAATATTCAATCAGTTCAAAATCATTGAATCATTAAATTTATCTTATTTGGTGTCATGATATGTAGTGTGATAATAACATCACTATTCTCAACCTTATTAATGTCACAATTAATTTGGTTGTTTGGTATTTGCAATCTCTTAAGGCCCGTATTCACCGAGCCTAGTTAGTTATTTATTCCGTTGATTTCTTCCCCTGGTAACTATTACTCAGAATAAATAGTGATAATTCAAATCACCAACATAGTAAAGTTTACTGCAGGTATAAATCGTAAGAATAGTTATTCTGTCCAATTTCAAGGGTATAAATATTTATTCGCCTAGTTAAATAGGGTGTGCACGAAATGCATAAATTACCTTATGGCCTGGCGACCTTTTTAGGTAAATATTAATTTCATATCTTTCAGGTAAAGGATTTTGTCAGTAAAATATTTCAATATTTAAAAGTGTCAATTGGATTTTCAATTTATTATTAAAAAAAATAAAAAAATAATGAATTGAAAATATGAATTGGTGCTAGGCCCAAATAACCTTAGCTGTTGGTGGTCTTTAAAATACAATACAATACAATATTCACAATTTTACATTTTCGATCGATGCGCCATCGGTCGGATCTTTGGTAAACGTGCTTTAGAATCAAAATATTTGACAAAATCTCCAGGGTGTATGGTATATAGTAAATTTTTACCTGAGGTTACTGTTCTATGGATTGAATTGCTTGGTGAATAGAAAGTTAATTTTATTCCAAGGAGTAAATTTATTCTAAGGTTAGTAACTTCTATCTTTAACAGTGTTTGGTGAATACGGGCCTAAGTAGAATTAATTTAATCACAAAAATAAATTGGAAGATTCTTCTCGATCGGCTATTTTGGTGATACTTTTAGTTCATACAGTCTACTTTTAACGATTTAAGGAATTTGGAAGTATAGCGACCATCAACTGCAGGTAATGCAATATCGGGTATAAAAAGAAAAACTGTCTTCAGGTGGCTGTGCCCCACGGCATCAGCACTTTCACTAATGCTCAGCTGTGTGCGCTGCGCTTGGAATTTAACACAAATATTCTTCTTATGACTCATTCTAATTGTCTGAAAACGTCGTTTTCTTCTATTTTATCGACTGTCGACTTAATCCGTAAAACCGATTAAGCCATCTGAAAATAACAGAAGAATGTGATCTGCATCTCTCAGACTTCTTCATGTTGGCTTCAACAACTTGTTATCAGAAAATCTGATTGTGATCATAATATAGTACAAAGATGGCGAACCTATATGGCACGCGACAGAATATTTTCGGCACGGCGTTGATTGAGAAACAGAATCGAAATAATTAAAAATATGTTAGATGTTAATCTCTGAAAAATTTAAACTATCATTCGAACAACAAATATGAGATTGACACAAGTCGACGAAAGTTTCATAGCGCTCAAGTTTACTGTAATTTTGATTTATATTTTTTGTCCACTAAATTTCTTTGGTTGCTTGTTGGCGCGTCATGGCCACATTTAACATTTTTTTGGAAAAAATTGGCACGTAGATGTGAAAAGGTTCGTCATCCCTTATACAGGGTGAGTTCGACCACCCGTATCAGTTGTTTTTTTCGAAAATGGTTAGTCGTAGAGAGTTGTGTCAAAAATTTGTATTATAAAAGCCCTAATAAAGAATCGAATGGTGATAATATTTTTTTTCGGGAAGGTCGGCTTCCCTATTAGTTTGCTCCAGAATATCCAGAACTCCGGAATTATAAATGTAACGATAGGTCGAAAGTGGTATTGTTGAAAAGAACTTTAAAAAATTAGCAAGTTTTGTACGGATTTTTTTATTATTACTGCCACCCCTGTTAAGTAATATTTGTTTGAAATTACTAAAATAAAATGTCATAATAACGAATTTTTTAAAAGTTTGCATTTAAAATCTAGTTACCTATCTATCGATCATTAAACACTGAAGAAGTACACTCACAGTATAACCAGAAGAGCTCAGTAGTATGTATTAAAGAGTAAATGGAAGACAGAACACTTGTGACAATGTCTAAGGTTGCTAGATTTTTAATGCCGACTTCGATCGTCATTATGAAATTTTGATTTAATAATTTCAAACGATTGTTACTTAACAGAGGTGGCAGTAATTAAATAATTTTTCCTACAAAACTTGCCTGTTTTTTAAAGATCTTTTCAACAGCACCACTTTTGACCTATCGTTACATTTATAATTCCGGAGTTCTGGACATTCTGGAGCAAACTAATAGGGAAGTCGACCTTCCCGGATAAAAAATTATCACCATTCGATTCTTTATTAGGGCTTTTATAATACAAATTTTTGACACAACTCTCTACGACTAACCGTTTTCGAAAAAAACGACTGATACGGGTGGTCGAACTCACCCTGTATAGTACCTATAAGCTATAATCATAGTTATATTAAACGTAGGAACAGTCAGAGTCGTCCTCAATTTTTATTTTTTTTATTATAGAACTTTAGATTGTACCTAGTCACAGAAAAAGGAATGCCATATACATTAATACATTCACAAAAAAAAATCGTTTTTCTAGCAAAATTTTAACAAAAAAGCTTTTAAAAATTGTTTCAAAGAGGAAGTTAAACAAAAAAAGCCTTATTCTATCTATATAAAATACTTGCCGTATCTTGTTGTTTTCCCTTCCAGAAGTTTTTTCGCATACTTCCCGATGAGCTACAAGGTTGAAATTCAGCCTAGAATGTTTGTTTAATTTCTCTTTTTAAATAAAATCAGTGTTATTGTTAGTTTCAAAATAAAATCTCGCGAAAATTGAACATTTTACGAAATTTCGTAGACACCCTGTGATCATATCTATATGGGAAAGTTGAAACAGATGTCAGCGAACGTTCCCTGCTCCTCTCCGCAGTTTTATTTACCCCGTAAATCAATCAACATTATTATATTGGCCAAGTCATAAATAGTGTTGAGGTCGATAAATTATAACCATAAAAAGCAATAGTTTTCTGTAATCGTGCAGGTAAATACATAATATAAATCTACGTGTATTAGTAGAGATCAGATATAGTTTAATTTTTTTATATATTGTGTTGGCTGCACGCTCAAAATTCCAAATCATTGCCCAATGCCACCTGTCATCGGAGTAACATGGGAACAGAGCCGTTTTAGCATTTTCATGAATCCTAGGCATTTTTCCTAAGTCGACTATGCATGGGATATAGCCTGATTTTGCTTCTGAATCATTAATTTCGATAACCTATGTTTTGCCAACCGGAGAATTTTTCTTGAACATGTCTCCAGAGCAGCGTTTTGCGAGGGATTGAACACGTTCCCAGCGAAGTGGTTTATGCGAGATTATACTTTAATTTGTGTCGCTCAATTATGGAGGAAATTTTTTCGCCAATCTGGCTTGCGCTTAATGGAGAATTTTCTCGTCAGTCACAGTTCTTCTAACCGGGCCATTTCATCGCTTGTCTGTTTTGCCAATCGGGAGATTTTTCTGGAACACGTCCCCAGTAAGCGATTCAGCGAATTAACTAATGATTGAGCCTTTGGATCACACTGTCGCGGGTTCGAATCCTACCTGCGCTCATGGATGTTTTGTGATGTCATTTAGTTTTAAGAGAATTGTTATTTAATGTATTTAAGACGCTAATGATCTTAGTTGTCGACGCGTCTATAATCTACAATAAATAAATAACTATATAATGATTGCGTTTAATTCCCCCCCAATAGACGTTAAGCCAGACAAATGAATGATACGGCCGAACCAGTTTGGAAGACAGATGCACTATAAACTAATATAAAATATAGCCTGAAGTATTAACGCGTATCACGAGATCGCAATGCATAACTACGGCATGAATCATAACCTTTACCTGTGCAATTGTAGTCATTGTTGTCGTGGTGATTGTTGCCAAATGGACACAAAAAGTCATCTGCCGACCAGACTACTGATGCCATGTGTGTCAAGTTGTATGGACCAACTTAAATTTTTTCAACTTTTTCAACGCCAATCGTTTGCTCTACGTTTGTTCCGGACCCCTACAAAATTTCAGCGTTTGTTCCGAAAAAATAAAAAAGTTATTAGCAAAAATAAAAGACCAACCAGTAGTATATTTACACTACTGGTTAAAAGTAATTCACTTACACCACTTTACTTTTGACCAATAGTGTAAATATTCTAGTCGTTGGTCTCTTATTTTTGCTGATAACTTTTTTATTTTTTCGGAACAAACGCTGAAATTTTGTAGATGTCCGGAACAAACCGAGAACAAACGATTGGCATAATTAAAGTTCTCAAAATGTTGTTATTTGGACGTGGTCCATCCAACTTGACGTCAAGTTGGCTGGCCACCTATTATTGCAAAAAACTTTTTTATTTTTTCGGAACAAACGCTGAAATTTTGTAGGGGTCCGGAACAAACGTAGAACAAACGATTGGCGTTGAAAAAGTTGAAAAAATTTAAGTTGGTCCATACAACTTGACACGCATACTGATGCCGACGGATGCAAATAATAATCATCTGTCAGGCAAAGATGCTCAACAGCAAGGGTCCACACTTCTGCAACTGCTCGAAGCCTTTGCTATTTAATTGTTGACCAATCCCAAGTTTGATCAGTGAAATATTTTTATTTATTTAATTATTAATTAAGCCTACAAACTGCCAAAGCTATCCAGGACTAGTACCAAACCCTTTTTTTCAATTTGGTATTTTAAATACATTTTTGCCATCACTACAAAATAGCTACTTTCGATGTATGTATAGCGGCCTTTAATGAGTCATTTAAGAGGCAGGTGTGCGAAAAATGTTTTATTTTCTGCACTAGCGCAGAAAATAACGTTTGCCATAGCAACTTCTGTTTATTCGCTCTATTATACACCTGCGTACGCTTGCGTGCGCCTGTCATTACTTACTTGCACGAACTTCGCGGTACAGGGTGGAAGGAAAGATGGCGACGCAAATGAACTGTCAGAATTTTTTGAAAATGACGTGAAAAATAGGTATTTTGTAGTGGGTATGGCAAAAAATATCATATATGGCTCGTTTTTACATACTGTCACAATTCGCCGTAACATGCCCCATTACGTTTCTAGACATACAATCTACTATAAAAAATAAAAATCCAATTGATATATCACCAGTTCTCAAATTAAAATCTGGAAACTGGGGGTTTATCCTAGACGAACACAAATAGAGCTTATACTGAAAAAAGTTGTTCCAGGGAGCAAAAGAAAGTAAAAGAATCAATAGAAACAAAATGGACGCCTGTATAAAATATGAGTTCCTCCTGCTCGAAGCTAATCGGTCAGATAGAAAGATGCTCAAGGTTACGAGTTTTCCCCCCGTCATGACAGCCCACCTGGGAATAAAATGTTAAGTCAAAACAGCCAAGAGAAATATCAGTACCTACTAATACATAAAATTGTAACGAGACCTCTGTCATAAATTTCGGTTTCGATAGAATAAAAAATGCACAAGTTACGTTGACAAGTAGAAAAATGTCACGGGTACATATAGAAATTAATTTGATTGGCTAATTAAATTGTAAAAAGTTTAACAAAACTTAAATTCGAATGTTTAGCTAAATAAACTCAGAGGTGGCCCGATCTTAGAAGCTTGAAACCCTTACCTTACTGCGTCGGTAATAATTATTCGACCGCATTCAGTCGAGACGTCGTCCCTTAACTTATATTATGTGACAACGTCACAACTTGCGGTTCAGTTGTTTAGTGTTCTATTTTCGGAAATGTTAAGGACGTTATTCTTACTTTTTTTGATTTGTAGAATTTATATTAAATGTGTTCAACTCACGAAGAGCGATAAAAATAAACTGTTCATTTGGCTGCACTCTATCTCATTTGAACAATCTTTCTCTATATGCATAAACCGAAAATGTAATAATATTATACAGCTATATGGACCCCACTGGTTCGGCGCGCAATATCATACTCGATCGAACGGTGTTTTTTTTTTTTTTTATCTCATATTATTCAACACTATTGGGATCCGTCAAATGAGCATATGACATCTGGTGGTACAAAACTGTACTCAAAACAAGGGAAAATTTTACATGCAAACAGTGCAAATTTATCGTGAAATTGTTAATTACAAATATAAAACAAGTAAAATAAACAAAAAGTTTATCGAAAATGGAATTCGCGACGTTTTCTAATATCATGGCATTAAACACTGTCAGTTATTGCCTTGTAAAACTGACTTTACAGCGAATTATTTTCTAATGAAATGTGAAAAAACTGTTTTTATGAATTAAAAAAAAAAAAAAAAAAAAAAAAAAAAATTATATTAATAATAGGGCTTGAGAATAGTCGAGAGTGTAGCGGCGCTGTTGTTTACATGGCGTTGCTATGGTTCCTCTATTACAAGTCCCCAGTTCCCGAGTTCTAGCCCGAGAGCTGGTAAAAGTGTCAATTGGATTTTCAATTTATTATTAAAAAAAAAAAAAATAATAATAATGAATTGAAAATATGAATTGGTGCTAGGCCCAAATAACCTTAGCTGTTGGTGGTCTTTAAAATACAATTACAATTATATTAATAATAAGATGTACTTATTATCATACTGTACTACAATAGTAAAATCATTTGACGATTGAGAAATTAATAGGACTAACTTTGTATACAAATATTTTGAGGTTAGTAACTTACATACTTATTTATAACATATTATGTTGCAGTTATGTGTTTACATTATTCACCTAACCCTGCCTTAAAGAAGCATTGAACGGATGATTAATTTCGTGGAGATTTTCTTTTAATTTTGATGTTTTTAAGCAATATGCCGTAAAGATTACTACTTTTGACAGCTCAGTTATCTTGTTTTTTTAACACATTTGATAATATGTCCGGCTTTGAGAATCCGTTCTCCTTCAACGAAATTCCTTTGTTTAGGATTCGTGTCGGCTCAATTGCAAATTGCACTTAGGTATATTTATTATTTCTTATCACTTTGAAAATCACAAAATTACACGAAAAAGTATACCCCGTATATAAAATTTCCCCCCTTTGCGCCATGTTTTTTAAGCTCCACCCATTTGACGGATCCCAATAGTGTTCAGATACACAGAACTGATTTTTTTTATGTATAAACATTTCAGCCTAGAGTGAATCCGTAAGATCTTACATAATATGCGAGAGTCTCGTATGATTTGTATTTAATTTCAATCAAAGAATAATTAAGCAAAGTTTTATTAAAATTCTGCATTAAATGCATCCACTGGACAACTACCTTATGGAAGATTTCGCTGTATTCACAAAAAAAAAAATTCGACTGATGACCAGTCCTATACTTCCCACCTAGTAAATATTTGCAAAAAATAAACACTCTTTTTTTTATTCTTTGACTAGGCCCAAATAACCTTAGCTGTTGGTGGTCTTTAAAACACAATTTAATTTTTATTCTTTGAAAAAAGCATGGCCCTCTTTTTTGTTTGGTGATCTACTGATGGCTAACTTAATATAGCAAAAATCATGGTTACTTTGATTTACGTACAATTTTTATTTTTACTTCCCACCTCTACTATGGTAGGGAAGTAATGGATTCAGTCCGAAAACAATATTTCGAGATTTTAACAGATTTTCACGTTTTGAGACCCTAGCAATCGTTTAAGATCATTTTCTGACTGATGTCTGTATGTGTGTGTGTATGTGTGTATGTGTGTATGTGTGTGTGTATGTGGTCAATTTTTCGCCTTCGATATCTTAAGAACGGAACAACATACGGGCATGCCGATTGTTCTATTGTGTTTATCAGCCTTTAACTTAGATCTGATTAGATTTTGAGTCAAATCGGTTCAGTGGATCCTGAGATATTCAAAAAAACGTCCTCAATGTCACGTATTAACATAGGTAAAAAAAAATATAAATGAATTCTAGATGTTATAATATGAAAAAAATGTAAATATTTTTTTTCTCTAAAATGTATAGTTTTCGAGAAAAAAAATATTTTACTAAAAAAAATAAAAATTGTACGTAAATCAAGGTAACCATGATTTTTGCTATATTAAGCTAGCCATCAATAGATCACCAAACAAAAAAGAGGGCCATGCTTTTTTCAAAGAATAAAAATTAAATTGTGTTTTAAAGACCACCAACAGCTAAGGTTATTTGGGCCTAGTCAAAGAATAAAAAAAAGAGTGTTTATTTTTTGCAAATATTTACTAGGTGGGAAGTATAGGACTGGTCATCAGTCGAATTTTTTTTAGTAAAATATTTTTTTTCTCGAAAACTATACATTTTAGAGAAAAAAAATATTTACATTTTTTTCATATTATAACATCTAGAATTCATTTATATTTTTTTTTACCTATGTTAATACGTGACATTGAGGACGTTTTTTTGAATATCTCAGGATCCACTGAACCGATTTGACTCAAAATCTAATCAGATCTAAGTTAAAGGCTGATAAACACAATAGAACAATCGGCATGCCCGTATGTTGTTCCGTTCTTAAGATATCGAAGGCGAAAAATTGACCACACACACACACACACACACACATACAGACATCAGTCAGAAAATGATCTTAAACGATTGCTAGGGTCTCAAAACGTGAGAATCTGTTAAAATCTCGAAATATTTTTTTCGGACTAAATCCATTACTTCCCTACCATAGCGAAGTACCGGACAAAAGTTAGTTTTTTTTATTGTCGCGTGCAATCGGCAAGCACTTCCCACACAATAAAATCGGGTTTTGACTGACGCACCGCGGTACAGACGGGGCGCTCTGCCCTCTCTGACCAACGCGGCGTGCGTCGGTCGCGTGGCGGGGGGGCAGAGCCGCAGCACAACAATAATAATCTAACAGCATTGAAAGAGCACATGGACTGATAGACCTATTAGTGAAGCGATCAGTAAAACGTCACCGACTTACCTAGCTGGTTGGTAGGCTCTGGCCAGCCCGATTGTTGCTTGTATTAATATTATAGTGACTTGTTTTTAATGTTTGTAGATTGTTTTGTTTAGTGTTCGTGTTGTGTTTTATTTTTATCGCTGATTTGTTGTTCATTAATAAATAATTTAATTGTGCAGTGAAATTGCAACAAGAATCTGAGAAAAATTGAAAGGTTGCCTTCGTATCATAATTAGATGCAGTTGAATTCTTAGTTCAAATTAAAAGCAAATTTCGTTTCAATACGAAGTTCATAAAATTTGTTTTTGTTTACCGTGAAATATGCAATTTATTAGCTCGATTCAGTCAAATTTCTATCGATCGAAATGCTGTCAATGAATTATTAGTTCGATTAATTGACTTTCAAGTGGATTTCAATGTTTTAAAAATAAAACCATGTCTGCAGTTGTTTTTAAATTCAAGGTCCATATACACATTCACGGGACGTGTTCATTTTAAACTTTAGCACTGTACATCAATTTTAAATTAATTAATAATTATTTCGAGTTATGGCACAGTTTTGAATGTTTGGTTATTGTAAGATCCAAATTAAATGCTCTATTAAATGCACTCATTCCTTTTAAATGAGAAGTATCCAGTTATGAGATAGCTGCGCAGATATGATATTTTGCAGTAAGCCAAATCAGACTTCGAAAGAGTTCCAAAGTAAAAGATTTTATCAAATAACTGGCTTTTACCCGATGCTTCGTTCGCGTTAATTTTGTCGGGATTTGAGGAAAACCTTATTTTAACCCAATCGTTACCGGATTAAAAGTAGCCTGTAATTTAAATTTGAATACTAGCGCAGATGGTATATCAAGTTTAATCAAAATCAGTCCAGCTGTTTTTCTTATCCTGAAACGGTACTGAGTTTAAAGTGTTCGGTTATCTAGGCGCAGCAAAGCTGGCATACGACATAAGCATCATATTTACACGAATCGACTTAGGCCAATTTACCACCACCATCATCATATCTTCGCTTCCCATTAAGCTAGTGACATGAAATAATTGTTTTATGTTGTTGAAGTCCGTTTCATCAAGGCCCTGTAAAATTTTAAGCTTTTATCTCAAAGCGTTTATTTAGGAGAGACAGGTTCCAGAAAATCGCATATTTTGTTACCGACTCATCAAAACCTACAAAGTACTTTCCGTGGATTTAAAAACTTTAAGTTTGGCAGATAGGTAGAGTTTTGGGTATAAAGGAAAATATTAAAAAACCCTTTAGGTACCAACCTAAACTAGAGCATGTCTGTGAATTTTTATGTGTGTAACGTTAGTTAATTCTGCAAAAAGTGGATATTGATAGCCTACAAAAAACATAAATGTGAATGAAGAAGCCAAGTTTTCGTTTATCAGTTTGTTCGGTCATAAAACGAATTGAACTCTATAATGGTGCCAAGTTCCATTCCAGTCAGAAACTCATAAAACCATGATTAGAAACAAAGTTCGGAAATAAATTTAATAGTGTCACTTCTTCAGG
The DNA here is from genome assembly GCA_039654895.1 of Mongoloraphidia duomilia. Classification (NCBI taxonomy): domain Eukaryota; kingdom Metazoa; phylum Arthropoda; class Insecta; order Raphidioptera; family Raphidiidae; genus Mongoloraphidia; species Mongoloraphidia duomilia. The sequence continues at coordinate 21,232,829 of CM077519.1, forward strand.
CTTTTACTTGGCAAATTGAATATACAAGGTGTTTCTAAAATAGGGGGTCGAATTTCTACAGGGAGTAGTATTCATCCAAATAAGTAAAAAAATTCGTATAAACATATGACCTAAAAAGCAGACGTAGAAATTCGGTCCCCTATTTTAGAAACAGCCTGTATAGCTAAAAAACTTCATAAAACTAGAAGCTTGCCGAGTAAAAGTGAAGGAGTGTGAAATTTATTTCAGAACTCATATTCCAAATCACATTTTTCGAGTTTGGGATCTTTTTTAATGGAACACCGTTTGAGACTGCAATTCTTTTGATGGCCTAACAAACTGATAGACGAGAACTTTCCTCCTTTTTCACATTTATGGTTTTGGTAGGTTGTGAGTTAACGAAACCCGTTTATTGCTTTTAAAATGCGAGAGTTCAGTTACATGAACGACAAGTAGTTCATAGGTCCTAAGTCTTATTCCTTAGGTTTATAAGATCTGAAGATTTTTTTTGTGATATTTTACTACCTCGTTTACCGGCAGCGCCATATTTAGACTTGGTGAGGTAAGCTATAAAATGCTTAGAAGCTCCTTGCTCAAAAATTGCACTGGATTTATTTATTTTTGATTATAGACGCGTCGACAACTAGGACATTAGCGTCTTAAATTACATTAAATAACAACTAACTTTAAACTAAATAACATTACAAAACATCCATGAGCATTGAGCGCAGGTGGGATTCAAATCCACAACAGTCTAGTGTAGAGGCTGGTATCAAGTACGCTATCCACTAGGCTACACTGCCCTCTATTTGCACTGGAAGGTCTCTTAAAATATTGAAAACATATTATTTATTTAACCAGTGTTGAAGAAAGCCAGTAAATGATTAAGGACAAATTCTTTATATTTTCCATTAATGCTTCGAAAAAGTTGTTATTTTGCCATTATTAGTGTATTTGCCATATGGCACATACACTATTGGCGTCGGTCGGATGGCGGGACCTAGGGGTCGGACCAAAATTTCTCGACGTTTCATAGCCTCCTGAACAGTTTGGCACCATTTTTGGAAATGTTTATATATATAATATGTATATATATATTTATTTATTTATATATATATATATATATATATATATATATGTGTTCGCGGCATAACTCTCGAAAGACTTAATTGATTTGAACGAAATTTGGTAGACACGTTGGCATCCATCACCGCACGGAACCTATTTAAAATGGGCCCAATCGGACCATTTTAAGGGTAGTTTTTAGGGGTTGAAAAAAGTTTTTGGGCCCAAAAATACCGAAAAAAATCTCAGAATTGTTTCAAAATTGGAATTTAACCCTTTAGTAGAGATTAAAATATGTTGCTAAAATTTTAACAAAATCGGTACGATTGGACCGGACTTACAAATTTTATGAAAAAGTGAGTTTACGGATAGTGATTTATTTGCTGACGGGTGTATTTAATTTGGTACAGAGGTTGCATTGATAATAATATTGAAATTAGGAAAAAAATATTATTTTAAGGGATGTATTAAGGGGTTAATTTTTTTATTTTGTCCAAAAACAAACTTAAGTTCACATAATAAAGCCACAATGCCAGTATTAGCAAATACACTATATTGTCGGCAGGGTTTTGGCACTGCGACCCGAGTTTTTTTACTTTTTGCAAACACTTAAAAAACCCTAAAATTTCAGTAATGTTTTGAGGCTCCTGCGGATTGTGAGTCCGTAATCTTTACTCTATAGTATCTTTAATATTTATGTCTAAATCCAGCACTAATTTAACCGGGAAAAATTCTAGTTTTGTTTGTAAGCAAAATTCTATCACGCAGCTCCATAGTAAAACCTATTAACCCATTTCCTAACAGTGTTTTTTTATAAATCAATTGAAATCTATTCCATATCATTGCAAATAAAAATGTGTTTGCACTTTGCATACAGAAAGAAAAAATCTTATTTCAACCAATAGCACTGGTGGGAAATCGGTTAATTTTACAGACGTCGGGCTACAGCAGAACGTTACAATTTCATATGCATTTAAAGTTTCACATCTAGAAGTATTATGGGTACACAATGACATGTGCATATATTGCATATTATATTTATGACGATTTTAAGTTTAGGTTATAAATGTATAGTAGTTTCCAAGACTGGCAGTATTAGGTATTACGTACACTGATTACTTATTTTAATACAGCCGAAACTCAAGGGACTGAGCAATTTCTTTCGTTATAAGGAGTGAGTATCGGTTCTTAATATGGAAAACCAACCAGGTTCAACAAATATTTACTTTATAGAATTTTACATTATAGAGAGTTTTGACTGTATTTTTTGGCATAATTCGACAATTTACTCCCACATTAGCTTATAAAATGGATAAAAATCAATTGTTGATCCAAATAATCGACCCAGGTGTACGCAATCTAGACCGTTACGATCTCGCGCATATGCATAAGGTCAACTTGTATGTATTTAGAATAGGGCGACCCTGGCGCTTCGCCCCGCTAGCAAAGAGCTAATGCAATTGCAGATCTGTGTGTTTATCTTCCAATCCATCTGTTGGTTGGTTTGCGCACAGAACCGTACCTAAAATTTTGCAGTCCATAAAATGTTTTCAACTAAAGCCCATTAACCCTAAATAGGTAATAAATCAAATGTACAGCAGACTTCAAATAGTCCTGAGAGGTTGGGAAATTAAATTCATGGGATAATAATCGAATAACCTGTGAAAAAATTATACGTTTTTGCGATAACTGATCATAATATTGCGGTATTGATAACCTGTTATAAAATACAAATAAATAAATATATCATTGTGTAATATGAGCCAAATAATAGTAGTTTTTCTAACACATATTTGAAATGTACAACATTTCGTGTCTCTAGTCGACTGCTTAAAATAATTGTATATCGCACGCGTATAATAATATACAATATTTTACTCCATACGACAGTATAGGGAGGCGTGCGGTGCGTTAAATATAGACTGTGACGTCAGTGTACAATAATGCATATTTTATGCCATACGAGAAATATAGTTGCTATGGTAACGAAGTAAATAAGTATTGGATCAAGGCCAATATTGTTGGAGAGATTTAGGTGTTTGAAATTATTTCAATGAAGCTCTAAAGTTGAATATGTTGTGCATTTCACTTAAGAACTTTATTGAATTAATGTCAAACCCGTAAATTCACTAACAGCAATAATTTGGCCCTGATACAATATTTATTTACTTCGTTACCATAGCAATGCATCTAGCCATACTGTCGTATGCATAGAGATACCATAAATAAAGTAGGGAAGCCTCCCAAAAAGGTGTGGATGCAAAAGATAGAGATATAGAAAATATAAAATTGTGTTTTAAAGACCACCAACAGCTAAGGTTATTTGGGTCTGGCACCAATTCATATATTCAATTCATTATTTATTTTTTTAATAATAAATTGACACTTTTACCAGCTCTCGGGCTAGAACCCGGGAACTAAGGACTTGTAATAGAGGAACCGTAGCAACGCCATATAAACAACAGCACCGCTACACGCTCGGCCATTCTCAAGCGCTAGAGAAAATATAGGTGTTCTATCTTTTTCTAACGCTTTGGTGGTATCTATAGAAACAAGGAAAAGACAACTCTTATTCATTTTCTATCTCTCTTTTCGAAGGTGACACTGTCACACTCACTTATCGTTGTACGTATGGCGCCCCTACTCTATTTATGTTATCTCTATGGTCGTAACTCGTATGGCGTAAAATAGTGGATTATTGTACGCTGACTTCACAGTCTATATTTTACGGACGTCTCACTATATACTGTCGTATGGAGTAAAATATTGCATTATTGTACGCGTGCGATATAATGTATTATTTTAAGCAGCCAACTAAAGGCACGAAATGTACATTTCAAATATGTGTTACAAAAAGATGCGTAATATAAACTATCATATTGTTATTCCATTGTAGTTAATACGTGAATTAATTAATTTTAATACTAAAATAAATTAATAGGATTTAAATATTTCCATTTATTTATTATTATTTAATAATTAACTTGCAAACAATTGTATCAATATATTTATATGGAATTAATATGGCAATTCAAGTTACGGGTACAGCAAAAATTAATTATCTGCCTTGCAATAAATCAAATACCTCCAACCTTGCATCAAAAATATTGCCACGGGAGAAATCTTCAAGTTTGTCGTAGGTACAAGTGATTTTCGAAATTTATAGTCAAATACACCGAAAGACCCAATCTTATTTTCGTGTTTATTCAAAATGTATTTAACTTGCCTTACGTTTGCTGTAGGGCACAAAGGAAGGTTTTATTAAAGACTGTTTCGATCGTATTCCGGGTTTCGCGTAAAAATGAAATTATCAGTTTTTTAATGGTCCGGACGAATAAAATAAAATCATGATTTATTTCGAAAATTAACATTAAACCTGTTTTTGATCTAAATCAGAGAGACTCGCATAATTTGGCATTTTTAAATATTGATAGTATATAATTGTAAAATATAGATGATCGACAACAAAGATCATTGACAGACGCTAATGACCTCTGTTGTCGAGCGTCTATAATTCACAATTCATTCATTCAACAAAGGTCATTAGCGTCTTCAAAAATATTGCGCTCTAATCTTTGCGGATTGGCCTACTGTGGGACTGACTCTCTCATGATCGAAAGCCCTGAACCATATCGTCACCTCTAAACCAAGGCTCCGATCGCGCTGGCCGACCTGCTGTTGTGCTGCCATCGCCAAATAAGGCATTAAACTTTATAATAGTTAGCTATTATACACATAATGTATGTGGTCAAAAAGCAAAATCGCTCATGTCGAATTTATGATAAGACACATTGTATAATTCAGTTCTCCATTTTTCGCTGCACACGAGGGTCACGAACGACGAGTCAAACGGAATTCGTTCATCAATATGTATACATTTTATGCAGACACTTAAATGACCTCAGTTGTCGAGCATCTATAATAATCTACAATCTCATTATTTCTGCGTTAGATTCAGAGTGACCCACACACCCACGTTGAGAGAATATGCTGTTTTAAGATTTTAAGTTAACGCTAGTGTCCTCCACTGTCGAACGTCTATAATCTACCATTTTTATCTTTCTCTCTGTCTCTCTTTAAATTAAATTGAAATTACCAGATGAGAGAAAGTAATTGTTGGATATTATATCTCGGCTGCAATTTGTTTCAACATTTGTGCTAATACCTACATATTTTGTTTTGTGCATATCTTTTCCTGTGAGCAGATTAGATTCGTTTATTATTATTATTATTGTTGTTACACAATACACAAAGTAGTGTTAAATAAATAAATAGAGGATATACAGGGTGGACCAAATTATAGTGGCAATAATTCACCATTCGATGGTCCATCGAAAAATAAGTAGACATGCATAATTTTATTTTTTTCCAAAACGCTTCCTAAGGGAGATACAGCTCTTCAAAGTCCAGTTTTAAAAATCAATACTGACAAGTGTCATAAATTATCTCAAAACCAAGTATCACCTACTTTGTTGATTATTTTCATAAGTTATTTATTTGTTGTTTTTAATTTAATTAATGAATTATTTATTTAAATTCGTCAAACAGTAAAAAATTTACAATTGTTGTACAAGATTCCAGACCTATTATTTTCATATAGGTGGCTATTTTAGAAGTGTTCTAAACTTTCAACTAATTATCTCGTAAACGAAGCCTCAAATCGAAATTTTGCAAGAGTGACTTTTTTTCTAAATTGAACAGGGAATTCGAAAAAAATGTTATTCTTTAAAAATATCCAGTGGCGCAGAAAATAGGGCGGGAAAAGTGAAACAACCCCCCTCTATCTACGCCACTTGACAATTTTGACAAAAGTTACTTACGTCAAGTAATGAGTATCTATTGCATAAATACTTGTACCAAATTTGGTCAAAAACGTATTAATGACCTGAGAGTTAGGACAAAAAAAAAAGAATTTTAAAACTGAACTTTGAAGGGGTGTATCTCCCTTAGGAAGCGTTTTGGAAAAAAGTAAAATTATGAATGTCGACTTATTTTTCGATGGACCATCGAATGGTGAATTATTGCTACTATAACCTGGTCCACCCTGTATATAAAAAAATCCAGAAATTCGACATAATGTGTGATTTTGGTTTTTGATGGTGCACAGGAACAGGTATACCTAAACCTTTACTAACTGAGAAGTGGACACGAGGCATCGGAAGGCGGTTTTCGATACGGAACGCCGCCGTTCTATTAGATTTTTTTTAATATTATATACTTCGTTTTTATGAAACATTTTTAAGCAGTAACTTCAACTCAACTTATAATTAAAACTTTTGTTCGTGGCTTCGCTCGCTTGAGCTGTAATTTTTTCTGCAGATTTTGTCGCGTTAGTGTCCTTTTTGACAGAAATTCTTGCTAATGTACTAAACTATCAAATTACGTCCAGCCGTGCTCTAGTGGTGCTGATACAGAGAAAAAAATTTTTGAAAACACGTTTTCCCCTAATACGAAATACCCGAAACTCGGAAAAAATGAAATTACAGAAACAAGTTTTTTAGCTAATTTAAGTACACAGGGTGTTAAAAAACAAATGTATATTTATTAAATTAAATTAGTCGAAACATCCAAATAAACAGGTGTCCTAAAATTAACCATTTAAAAGATACGGTTGGTTTTTTTAACCTTGTTCGATTCATTGACGTAATTCGTCGCAAAATGGTAGTCAGTTTTTTATACAAATACCGGGAATTCTTTAAAGAGTTGTTCATTTATTGGAAGGTCTAATGCATGTGTTAAAACTGATGGGGGGCATTTTGAACATTTACGTCAGCACTAAAACATTTCAAATTAATTTTAGTGTTTTGTAAGTTTTTAAAAAATAAGTAGGTAAATAACAACCAACCATATATGTATCTCTGAAACGGGTAATTTTAGGACACCTGTTTTGGTCTCTACTGTATGTCCCACAAATAAAATAGGTACATTTGTTTTTTTAACACTCTGTATATCTTAGTATTGATTGAGTTGTTCGAACGTTTTTCCACATTACTTGTAAATTTATTACAAATACAGTAAAACCTCGTTTATCCGAGGTAAAATGGGGAGGAGGTACCTCGGATAAGCGAAAACTCGGATAACACGGAAGAAATAAAAAATTTTAATCATTTTTTATGTATTTGAAATGGTCTTATCCCTATATTATTAAACGAGTAAATCTTGTATATATGTTTCTATGTACCTATATAAATATTTTCTCGAAAACGGCTCTAACGATTTTGATCAAATTTACCGAAAAGGGGTTTCGGGGGGCAAAAAATCGATCTAGCTAGGTCTCATCTCTGGAAAAATTCGTTTTCTTATCGATTTTATCATTTTAAAAAACAGTTTTTTAACGTCATAAAACAGTGTCGTATTGTGAGTAGGCTTTGGAAAAACAAACTATTTTCATTATTTATGTCAAAATTACTCTGACAGTCAATCTTTAACTTATTAAAATAATCAGTAATTATTTGAAAAGTAAAAAAATAACAACAATAAAATCTAAACATAATTATGTAAGTAGTTGTAGCTAATATTTAAATAAATAGGTATGTTATTTTTATATTACTTATATAAAATATGTAGTATAGGTAAGTAGGTACGTTAAATGTAGTATATGACGTATAATCTTCCCTAGACCTTTTTTTCTCAAAAACGACTAACGATTTTGATGAAATTTACAGAATGAGGTTTTTTCGGGACGAGAAATTGATCTAGGTAGGAATTTTGGTTCCAGAGGGGAGCAATTAAAAAAAAGGTGTCTTTTTTTATTTATTATAACTCGCTCAATTAAAGTCAGATTGATTCGAAGTCTATTTCTACATAGATTTTATATAATATATCACAAGTGTTAAAATTGTAAATGAACACTAATATAAGAGTGTCTTGCACAATACGTAAATAATGACAAAACGGCGGGTCTGTGTAAAAAAACATCGATTTTTAAAAACTATTGTTAAGATATATACAAAAAAGTTTTGCGTATCTAAAAATTGGCATGGCGGCCCAAAGGGCCGCACTTCTAGCGCCACAGGCATGTGTATCAAAACACATCGATTTTTAAAAACTATGGTGAAGATACATGCAAAAAAAATTTGCGCAGGTTATAGTCTGACGTTTATTATTAAAAGAATCGATTTTTGTGAGTTTTTCAGTAGGTACCTATGCAAAAAAAAGTATTTGAAATTTACTGGAAGTTGTTAAGATGACATCACAGAGAAAAAGTACTTCGATAAAGTTGATATTTGATATTAATGCTTAAAATTGGATTGTTAAAATGGTAACGGGCGAGCAAAATTTCACCTGATTCGAACATTTTTACAAGATATTCAATCTATGAAAATCGGTTTTTGCGAGTTCTTCAGTCAACAAAACAATAACGGCGGTAGAATTGAAAATGGCGACCTAAATAATATTTACAGGAAAAAATGCTTGATTCAAGTTGATACTTAGTTTTTACGCTTAAAAATACACATAGGTACTTATTTAAATTATTTAACAGAAACAATTATTTTAAATTATGTCTCAGAAATAAATTCGTTTCGGAATAATATTCTGAGAAAATAATATCTCACAGCATACAAGTACTGTTTTTATTGAACTCATCCGAGCAAAGCTCGGCACCCAGATATTTAAATTTAATCACAAAAGTATATAAAAATACTACGCGGATTCATCCGTTTTATCCGAGTTTTTCCGTATTATTCGAGCATACACCTCGATTAGTGCGGAATGCTCGGATAAGTCCGTTGCCTCGGATAACGCGGAGACTCGGTTGATCGAAGGCCGGATAAACGAGGTTTTACTGTACAATGACCTCTAAAACGGGTAATTTTAGGACACCTGTTTCAGTCTCTACTGTATGTCCCACATATTAATACACTTGTTTTTAACACCCTGTATATCTTAGTATTGATTGAGTTGTTCGAACGTTTTTCCACATTGCTTGTAAATTTATTACAAAATATACAATGACCGCGACGGATACCCACCAAAAACAATATTATATGTTCATACAGGAAATTCAGTGCCATGTTTAAGTGGGTCACTCAAGCAGCAAAAGCGCACGCATTCCACGCAACAACAATAAAAAACAGTGTTATGTGTTTTAGTTTTTAAAACACACACATAACGCTGTTTGCACAAGTTGTGTCTCCTGCTTGCATAGTTTTGTTAATTAATATTGCGTCAAGAGCGGTGTGTATACGGGGTGCTTCAGAAAGTTTTATTCCAAGTTACGAAACACAATGTCTGAAAATTTTAAAAAGATTAACATAAGTTAGGTGATTCGACGAAATGAGATGATTCAACTTAATTTATCTATGTCCTAAAATGATATCGCCCCATCCCCTTCTTTTAAATTTAAAAATGCGGTGTTCCTTCGGAATGACCTATTGTATTACTTATAATGAAATTGGTTGCATTTATTAAAGGCGATATCTCGTTGAAATTTCTAAGATTTAGCAGTGAAAAATATAATAGGGTTTTGTTATTACCAAAAGGTTTTTGTTTGTGATTTTTTTTTAACTTTAAATAAGAACATCAACTTTTTGTTTTGTTGGTGAAAAGTATAATCAATAAGTTTTGAAGAAAAAAAGCACCCCGTCCCCCTCTCCAAAATTATACAGAAGGTCATCGTGAGCCGCCAGTTGGAAACCCCTGCATTAGACTTTTGAACATTCGATTGGCTTTAATTAAAACTGGACAATTTTCGCAGAAATGAAGAATTTTTGCAAAAAACATTTACAAATTACTAAATATTCGAAAACGGTCCCTAATGTTTTTGCGTCCTCCAAATTCTCTACATCTAGATCGCCTTTATACCGTTTGTGTTTACAGAATTATACGTGCGGCAAAAACCGATCAATATTCGTTATTTTTACATTAAAATAGTTCCATTTGTGTAAAATATGCTTTCATATCGACGCGGCGTCATTGTGAGACCGTTTGATTTGAAAACAGCTGCATTTCCTGCAAATTCAAATATATGAGATCTTTTGCTATTATATAGTTCGTTAGAACTGGATATTTTTTAATTTTAAATTGAGTATTTATAGTTTACAATAAAAATTGGATTAATTTATTAAAATTGACGATCATAATACCTATATTACTGCGTGATCAGTGATTTGATTGACAGCATTGCTGTTCGAAAACAATCTAGACAAAGATCTAGAGATGTTAATAGATTCGAATTTTTTTATAGGTCTCCACGGTAATTTGTGTGCGTGCAAAAGTGAATGTTTATTGACAGATTTAAATTTTTTTTTGTTTGTCATTTAAATATTCAAATTGCGCGAGAAAATACCCATCCTAAATTTATTTATAATGTTTGTGAACATTGAGACGGATCAGTATTGTTAAAAATGTGAAAAAATTGTCGCATAAGTCCTGTAAGCAACAGCAGGAATGGTTGACATGGTTAGCGGCGGACTTGCGTTCGCCCACACTTGCAACAGCAGAAAACAACGAGTCGATCTAGGTGCGTCCCTTACCTATCCGGAAGTTCATCAGGAGCCGTTCTTGCCGAACGCCGTCGTGGCACTGTCGCCTAATTTGCAACGAAAACTGTACGAACTTCAATTTTCGTCGGTGCGCAAGTCACATCTGAATTTTGTCGATGACCCGCCCGATGGCGCATTTCGCCGAACTGAAACGTTTCGACGATCTCTCGGCACCGTTTCGATGCTGCAAGAAAAGTATACGAGAAAGCTGGAGGAGATCAAGTTTCGAGACAGCGCAACGGAAGTGAAAAAACACGACGGGAAAAGTGAGCACGTGGACAAGTTGGAGAGTCATGAAACGATCGCGATCGGAGACGCCGCGTTCCTACATCGACAGTCGAGAAAGACTGCGACTACGGTGATTGCAAAATTCAAACGCGGCGGTGATACTTGCACTAGTCAGAAACCTTCAGACCGATGCGATTCGAAAGTCGACGCGAATTCTGAACGGAAACGATCGATCGCGACTGTCGGTTGTTTGAAAATCGCAGGCGGCCAAAGGAAATGTTCGATTTTGTCGAAAGTTCAGAGCAAAATGTCGCTGTGTTCGGCGACCGGAGAGGACGATCCGGCCGAGGACAGCATCTTCGTGAAAGACGGCGCGTCGAAACAGAGATCGCCTCCTCACGTACACGCCGTCAAGAGATCGGTTGTTTCGTTTAGAACTTTCTCTTCTTATGCCTCGCCAGTCAAGGAGAAGAGCAGAGTCGTGTGCCGCAAAAAGGAAATGTTAAATTTAAAACCCGAATCTGTGCCATCGACGTCTCCAAAAAGAGAACCTTGCTCAGAGAGCGTCACCTCTTCACGTGTAGTTTCAGATTCGTTGCAGATTTCTTCAAAAGAAATTTCTTCGAAAACGGAATCTTGTAAAGATTCGCAACAACAAAAAATTGTGTCTTCGGTTTATTTAAAAATTAACGAAAACAAACAGATAACGTGTTTGACGCCGCCAGGCGACGTAAAAATTTCGCCACAATCGGCGAACAGTTCGAAATGCGCCAAGCGCATAAGCAATAATAAAGAGGTGGCGTTCAACGGCCGCGATGATTGTAACGCCAGCAATCGAGGCTCTTCGCCTCCCGTGTATGTGACCGTAGCAACTTGGGTGCCCAAATGTAACCGGGGGAAAGTTGTTCAACACCAACACCACCATCACCATTGCAAGAATAAAATGTACGATTTCTGTTCTGTTTTCATTTTATTGTAGATTATAGACGCCTCGACAACTAAGGTCATTAACGTCTTAAATTACATTAAATAACAACTAACTTAAAACTAAATAACATCCATGAGCGCAGGTGGGATTCAAACCCACGACAGTCTAGTCTAGAGGCTGGTACCAAGTACGCTATCCACTAAGCTACACTGCCCTCTGTTCTGTTTTCATTTTAATAATATATTTAATAATTATTCACGTAACCTGTGAGTTGTGACCTATCACGAGTCGTAGGTCGTCAAGTAATTTTCGTTTTTACACTAGTACAGTAAATAGAGACACAAACATCGGGTTTACTAAAAAAAAATACTTAATGGCTGAAATTTTGAGGAAGTGTTCGGGGGCATGTCCTGAGTCTAAAACCGAGTTTTCGTATTCGAGGGGGTGGGGGAAGTTACATCCCCCGGTCAATATAGGGCTAAGTTTGTTTTAATTTTTTATCTTCGTTGCTGTTGCCCGTACAGTCAAGTCCAAGAGATCAAACTTTTAGGAAATGAAATTATCTATCCAATGATAATAAAATCAAGGTCATAGGTTGATCAGGTCAATCACAATGGCCGGTAAAGGGTCAAAAGTGAGGGGTAGTTTTATTTTCTGACATTTCAAAATAAAACTTAATAAAAATTTATTTTTCTATTCCAATTTTTCAAGAACACTGTTATTGTATAAATTTTGGACATCCTAATATCTCAAATAATAATATTAAACTAGGTTTTATTTTGAAATGTCAGAAAATTGGTCGACTTTTATAGAAAGAATTAGATTACAAGCCTTATCTGAAGTTTTCATTCTAATTTTGTGAACATTAATAAATAAAACTACCCCTCACTTTTGACCTTTTACCGGCCATTGTGATTGACCTGATCGACCTATGATCTTGATTTTATTATCATTGGATAGATAATTTCATTTCCTACAAGTTTGATCTCTTGGACTTGACTGTACGGGCAATAGCAACGAAGATAAAAAATTAAAACAAACTTACCCCTATATTGACCTGAAGATGTAACTTCCCCCACTCCCTCGAATACGAAAACTCGGTTTTAGACTCAGGACATGCCTCCGAACACCCCCTCAAAATTTCAGCCATTAAGTATTTTTTTAGTAAAATATACCGTTTTACTGTACCTACTATACAGGATGTCTGGAAATCAGACCGGTAGACACGTGATTGCTTTGAACAGGGATTCTGAATCTTTTTTTTACCCACACACCTCGCCAGAAAGGTTACTGAATGTGGAAGCTTCCTGTGCTTCCTTAAGTTAATTAAGGAAATTTAAACTTCAAAATTTTATCCAATAAAGGAGCATCCCCTGCATCCTCATTGCGTCTCTCTTAAGAAGCACTATGCCGCACTTTTGACAGTAAAACATACCTATTAAAAAAAGTTCAACTTATATTTATTTAGTATTTCTTTTTACAAAAATAATACATTCATGGAGCGTTAAAAATATTTCACAATTCACGTACCTAACTTGAAACGTGTCCAACTTTATAATACTAATAAAAAAATTAACTTAGGACATAATAATTTTAGGGCTTGAGAATAGCCGAGAGTGTAGCGGCGCTGTTGTTTACATGGCGTTGCTATGGTTCCTCTATTACAAGTCCCCAGTTCTCGAGTTCTAGCCCGAGAGCTGGTAAAAGTGTCAATTGGATTTTCAATTTATTATAAAAAAAAAAAAAAATGAATTGAAAATATGAATTGGTGCTAGGCCCAAATAACCTTAGCTGTTGGTGGTCTTTAAAATACAATTACAATACAATTACATAATAATTTTATCTTAATGTTCGTGGATTAAAATATTAATTTGAAATAGCACTTTTGAAATAACTTTTCAACATCCAATACTAATTTGTTTAAATATATCTTGTCGAGCGTCTATAATTTACAAGCATCGTCCATCCATTAAAGTTTATTGCTAAATTAAAAAAAAAATACACCTTCGACTTTTGACTACCCACCCTACACATTTTTCTCTCTTGGGGGCTGTGAATATTTATTGAAATACATTTACTTAATTTTATTAAAATGATTTGCTCTTCTCGTGTGGAAAATAGAGGCAGCTATTATTTTGCAAACAGACGCGAAAAATATTTTTTAATTATCCCTCTACGCAGGGTTGCCAGATTCGTCTGACAAAAAAAAAGAAAATCGTCACTAAAGCCGTCAGAGCATGCTAAAAAATGACAATTTGATTTTAATCACTTTTTTACTTAAAAATAATCAATTAAATCAGCCTCATTAATTCTACGTCTTGCCGTCTTTGGAAATAAAACGTCAACTAGTCCAGAATAGAAAAGTAATTATCTGCTATACGTAAGTCCTTAGCATATAATTGACAAAAAATACAAACTTTAGTCCCAGAAGGGTGGTAGTTTCGCTAATTTTGTTAACGATTTCAAAAAATCGGACAGTTCAAAGCCCGGTTTTCTTTTCATTTTTCACCCGGACACCTGGCAGCCCTACTTATATGTGTTGTTGACTTTTGACCTAGAACTCTTTCTTTTTTTTTTAGAATATTGCCGCAATTTGTGCAGGCCTTGTCATGCAAATTAACTAAAGATAAAAAAAGGAGTATATAAATGCGAGTGTATCTGTACCTCTTGTTGATTCCGTTTATTATTCATCGGTCTAGGGTTGTACAAACTTACGAACGTCTCGCGTGACAAGGCTGAAAATTATCTCTTACTATCACGGCAATGTCGTCATGATACTTAAATTTCATTAAAATACAGGGATGTCTCAAAAGTCCTTGTGTATTTTTTTCCTAAAAGAGTAATAACAAATTTTCTGAAGCATATCAAGGTGAGCGGTTTTTGTGATCGTCGCGTCGCCTGTACAAACAGTTTTTTTTTTATTATTTTGGCAAGTCTCTTCCATTCAGTGAAAACGAATGGTTTTTCATTAGCCTTCAGGTACGACATTTATATCGATTGATTTACCACTCAATAGGCATAAAAAATCGCCTCATCACTGAACAAAATTTGGTCCATTAAATACGTCTTGTTTAAAATCCGATTTAACCTCAATATGCAGATAATTTTGGGACAGTTATTTTTTTAAAACTCATAATAATTGAAATATTTAAAACGTATCCCGGAAACAAACCTTAAATATACATGTGTATAAATTACGAGATCAGGATGTCATTGTATTTTAGTTTCGCCGAAAATTAAAATATCCTATGTCCAAAGTTTTATAAGGAAAAAATGCAGAATTTCCTGTGTAAGCGGATTTCATTGTATTTTCTTGGTCTTCCGTATGGAATTTTAAAAAGATCAATGGATCCATATAAAATGGGATTGTTACTTCGATTTCAGTTGAGATTGATTAAGAAAAAATGAACCGAATCTGAATCCTTCAATTTCAACAGAATCCTTCCTCCCCCATCACTGAACTTCAAAATTAACACAAGGATACACTCCCTTTGTAATTTCGCAGTTTAGTGATGGGACAGTGATTCGGTTGAATCTCGGGGAATCAAAAATCGAGTCGATTCAATATTTCTTACTAAAGATCGAGTAGAACGATTATTGTCGTAGCAACAATCGCGATTTTGTGTAGAGATAATATATCTGAGTCTCTGAGATAACCATTGTATAAACTAATCCAGCGCATTGCATTGCAGTAGTCAGCGCGACAAGCGGTCGCGGCAACATGATCGCGGCACCTCGGCCGAGAAGCGGTACAAGCGGTCGCACAGGCGCTCGCCAACGTCGAACAGACGTCATGGACGCGGCGGCGGCGGTCATCGGCATCGCGACGACCGGTCGGCGTCGACAAGGCGATCAAGACGTAAGCGCTCGTATTCGTCGGCACAGGTGAGTACCGTTAAACTGGTTGAACGCAACCGCATCCGGTTGTTTTTTTTTTAGTAGTTGATGTTGTTTTTTAAGGTCAAATGTTGAGTCAGTGTTGATATATTATGATGAGGTTGAGTTCTCGCAGCCAACAACTGTCACTGGTTGGCTGGGAGACCCAATCACGAACTGTTTATACCAGATGTCCAATTGTTTTTTTTTTTTATGAATTAATGATATTGTTGCTATGCTAAATTTGGTTGGTTTAAATATGCACCGTTATTGTAGTTGCGACGAATCACGAACGAGATGGTTAATTGATTAGGATTATAAATACAATATGAAACTTGATTAGAAGTAACAAAAAAAATATTTTTTTTTCATCGCTGATAATTTTTTATGTATTTGTTAAACTGAAATTGGTAAATTTGACAACTGTCGTGATTATCAAACATACGTTTATTTTGTGTGTGAATGTTGTTAGATGGTTGAATAAGTGCTTTTATTTTTATTTTCTCATAAATGATTACAATATTGTATCTAGGTACCTATTAATTAATTATGTAATTTGGCCTGTCTTAATTTCGCACTACGTATTATTATTATTAATTATCATTTTAATGTTCAGGTCCAATACTATTAGTTAATAAAATATAAGGTTATATACCTAGACCAGGAATTAATTATTTCGTGTTACTCTTTATTCATCAATTCCCCGACGTTTCGCCGGTTTTAATCCGACTTCCTCAGGATCTATAGGATCACATATATTAAATAAATAAATTTATTATATGTGATTCTGTAGTGCCTGAGAAAGTCGGAATGAAACCGACTAAACGTCGCGGATTTGATGAATAAAAACAGTGGCGTATCTACCACAGGTGTCCCAGGTGGCAATCACCGGGGCCCCCTAACCTCGAGGGGCTCCCAATTTTTGGGTCAACTACTGATTGATTAATCCTTACACTCGATTTTTTTCTCAGTCCAATTATATATGATCTAAGCGCAGATTGCATTTATTTTATGAAGACGACTGGAAGATTTATTTATCCTTAAATATAAAAGAGCGCAATATTATTATCTGAAGAATACCAGTAGAACTTCTTTTAATTACAGAGTCGTTTATATATGACGTAGAACATTTTGAGAATACAATCAAATGTTGATGGGATGATGATCTCATGAATAATTGGAAATTTTTCTTAGTTGGGTAAAGTGGGGGGAGGGGGGGTCCCAAAAACAATTTTACACCTGGGCCCCGCGAAGTAAAGGTACGCCACTGAATAAAAAGTAATACGAAATAATTAATTCCTGGTCCATTACTCTATTACTTATTATTATTAATTAATGTGTTTTTATCGTTTCTGCTAAAAAAAGGCTCAATTTCAAATTTCTATTATTTTAAACGAGATTTCCTATTGTCTACAATCTACATATTAAATATTCAGTTTTTTTTAAATTAATTACGCAAAAACTACACGTCAAATCTTCCTCAAAAATTAAATTATATGTATTTAATATCGATCAATATAACATTACAAATTCAGCTCGTTATTCTTACTTTGCTTTAATGCGCGTGCAACTTTAAAATGCCAAAATGGCTTGTGTCCCACGGAGAACATTTTTACCAACCATACTATCTAACATAGTATAAGATCTGCTGTCGCCAATGAAATATTTTTCCAATAATTTAGTACGAAACTGAAAGACGCGTGGTCGGTATAGTTTTGAAGTTGTACAAGTTTTAGAGTAAAAAATGTCTCCATTCTTCGTTAATGTCAATTTAACCGTTTGTTGTAAGTAGGATAAAAGATATTTCATTTTCCCGGAGTCTTTAACATCGATATAGGAACCATCTCTTAAATAAAGTGTATTGCTGGAGTTGGGAGATATTTTTTATCCCTAGAAAATATCGTTTTAACCGTTTGTACTACATGAAAAATCGTTGATATGAAAGCAAGTTTTCTGAGAGACGCCACTACTTTGCATTGAAATTAAGCATACAGAGTGATAACACATAGAGGTAATAAAAAATACAATGAATCTCTTGTACTCTCAAGTGATGAACCTCAAAACATTTTGATAACTGACCAAGGAGGATAAAATATACACCACTTCGTGACATTTCACCGATTCACTAGTAGAAATAGGGGAGAGGATCAGTAAAATACACATCAGAAAGTTGAACACAGCGATTTGTTGAAACCTTAGCGAATTATACAACACGTTTTGATGTCTTGGACTAGCCGAAGAGCATAGGTCTTTGAGACGATCAGTTTATTGGTAAATTGTGAAGGAACTGTGAAAGATGTCTGACCGAATCAAATGAAACATCTGGAATAAGAAAGGGCTTCCTTCCATCGGTAGTTTTTGACCGAATTCGGTATCCGTTCGTCCCACTGTTCCCCGCTCCCCGCATTTTCAATGCCGTCGTCGCCTCAACTATTTCTGGATCTCGGCAAACAGAATCGCGCGCGCGCGCGTTCTATTTTGGTCGCCTGGCGTCACCGCCATCGTGTTTGTGCGTCTTGCTTCTGCCTTCTCCTGCGGTCGTACGGCGCGGTGATCTGCGTGCATGTTTCATTGCTGCCGCTGGCATCTACATCGGCGGACACCACCTCCTGCAGGTGCTGCCGACCGCCGCGATGACAAACAATGAAGATCGCGTCCTCTCGGTTAAACGAGCCAAAAGAAACAATGGTCGTAGACGTCATATTGTCACATGGCTTATCACCGATTAATGACGGACGGTTGCGTGGTGAAAATATTAGAAACAAATCTGATCCATATCGAGTCTGTGTGCTGCAATTTAAGAAATAAAATATTACGTGCTTTAAAGATGTCCGTTCGAAAAGACGCGAATAGATATTATAATGATCTAGTCAAATCTGTGATTTTAAATTAAATAACGTCGTAGCGAATTGCATTTTTTAAAATTGGTGTTTATGTGCGCAAGTTATGCGAAGAAGTGCCAACATTAGTGTCATAAAAACACTACATTGGAGTTTATTTACGTCATTGTTCTAAAAAAAGAGCCAATAGCGCCGCGCACTACGCGAACGCGTTTCCCAACTTGTGTCGAGTTGTTTGTTGATTTTTTTTTAAACTTGCCAATTGATTCGTCCATCTCGCTTCTGCGATAATTGTATTTAATCAACAAGCGGTTTGTTTGGTTTCTTTTGTTTTTTGCTAAATCGGGCGTAAATTGTAGAAACTTCTTAAGTGCTAATATTTATTGTGTAATCGGTAGTGTTTTTCACTGGACTCATTTTTAAAATGTCCGGCCTTCGTGATTGGCCACCGTCTAGAAGCGCACATGCGCAATCATCCAGTGTTCCTCGCGTTCCAGCGCGCACCAAACATCTTCGTCGTCAAAACACGCTCACAAACATATCTCCGCCAAAGGTGAAGCCTTGCGAACCTCCTTCTGTTGCCACTGCGGCGATTTTCAAATCTACTTATAATCGACCAGCCGTAGCACTCGTCCATTCCTCGTGGTGGCCCGTCCATACCGCTGAGGAGGTTCCTCCTCCGAGACCGCCGTTACCAACTAATATCGACTGGCACGATGAGACAAACAGTCGTGCCGAAAAGTGGAACGGTGCACCGAAAGAGTCTGTTGCTTGTACAAACGATAAAGGCACATTGAACGATAGGCTGGCTGACAAAAGCAGCAAGAGTTTCAAAGACGATAACGCCTGGGTGAACAGAAATAACGACAAAAACTCAAATCGCTCCAAAAAAGACGTAAAAAACGTGCCCAGGCGTGTCGGAAGTTTTCGTAACCCGCCCGATAAATGCAAGGGCTCTTATAAGCAGCATTTGAACGTCGATTGGAACGCCGTAATCAACAAACTGGAAACTTCTTCGGACAATCCGAAATCAAAAGAATGGCCGGTGTCCTGCAAGAATAAACAAAATGCCGACGCATCTGTCAGAAAGTCAGTGTCTTCGGAATGGGCGCCGGGCGGCGGCAAGAGCAAAACATATTTGAAGCCGGCAGCAGACTACTTTATGCCATCGTTCTGCCAGAACCGGGACGACGGCGAGGCCGACACGAGGTCATTCAGAAGACCGAGTAGCTACACAAAGGCAATTAACAACAGTAGCGGAGACTACGATTTTTATCCGTCCAATTGGAACAACTCGGAGAAACGTGGCTCAAATCCACCGCCGGCGCCGATCCATCAACAGCAATCGGTCAGTTTGAATTGGAACGATATCATCGAATCGAAAGAAACGACTAACACTGAAAAAATCAGTTGGAACGACAATCCCGGTTTTGTTGATGCGAAGAACCTCGGCGTCAGCGGCGATTCAAAAGAGTGCGAGGCTCTTCCCGACGAATGTCCGACAATTTGGATTGGCGGCAGGAAGACCGACATTGACTTTGTTGATTCACAACCAGCTAAATCGGGAGACGCGGCGGTCGGAGACAACGTCGGTGACGGCTCCGAAAGCATCGATCCCCTTGGGGGAAGCGACGATGTCGAAACACCCACCGAGGAGGAGGTGCGTGATTGAACTTCCCTGTTTCTTTTGGTTTTCCATATCGTTTGATGAAGTGTCCACTTACAGATCAACATGCTAATTTGTTTGCCATCTGTTTTTAAGGTGTTTATACATCATTCAGTCTCTCTTTGGTGTGAAGACTGAATATTAAAAACGTGCGTCGGGGTAAAATTGTTAGTGTTTTGTGAACAAAAATTAGCGTTTTTTTTTCCAATGATATCACTGTAAGTGGACAATTCGATTCAAATGTCTTACATATTATGATGCATAGTAGTAATGATAATGTGGTCGATTAAATGACGGAAATGTTGCATAGAAAAAATACCATTTTTGAGCTGAAATCAAATATAGACTCCAAAATTGGTTAAATCAAACATTAAAAATTGAAAGTATCCCATTTTTTTTAACACCTTAACGAGCTATAATTTTATTTTTTATTCAATTATAAAAACAAATTTTATATTATTTTCTCGTACAGTAAACTCTGTGATGATAGTAGATTGTATGTCTATAGATACGTAATGGGGCATATTACGGCGAGTGATGACAGTATGTAAAAACGAACGATGGCGAGTTTTTACAGTCACACGAACCGTAATACCATTACGTACGAGACATACATGGTATTTTTTGCCATACCCACTACAAAATACCTACTTTTCACGTCATTTTCAAAAAATTCTGACAGTTTATTTGCGTCGCCATCTTTCCTTCCACACTGTGCTGCGAAGTTCGTGCAATAGTAAGTAATGACAGGCGTATAGAGCGAATAAATAGAAATTGGTATGGCAACCGTTATTTTCTGCACTAGTGCAGAAAGTAAACCATTTTCCCCACACCTACCTGTTAAATGGGTCATTAATGGCCGCTATATATACATCGAAAGGAGCTATTTTGTAGTGGGTATGGCAAAAAAATAATTTCGAAACCAAGTCGAAACTGTCTCTGAAAAATTAATGCCACTTTCTG
The DNA here is from genome assembly GCA_039654895.1 of Mongoloraphidia duomilia. NCBI lineage: Eukaryota > Metazoa > Arthropoda > Insecta > Raphidioptera > Raphidiidae > Mongoloraphidia > Mongoloraphidia duomilia. The sequence continues at coordinate 21,253,859 of CM077519.1, forward strand.
ATTTGACTCGACTATGCTTACATGAGCAAGGCCGTATTATTATATTGATTTGAAAAGTAAAAATGCAATAATTTTTTTTAATTTTTAAACTACAGTTAAAACAAATTTAAAAGTAAGCATGCTTTTGATATGCAAATATGAATGTTTCGTGCTAATGAAAAATACTAAATACTAATATGCTTGGTACACCACTGGCATTAAGCTGTGTGTTTCTATTGCCAACATTTTTGACATCGCCGATAGGTCAGGGTCGTACGCAAAGTATTTAATCTGAGGATTTGAACATGAACCAAATAGTTTTGTAGTCCTCAGTACACATAATTGATAACTTATATAATCCGACATTTAAACAACAAGGTAACGTCTTTATGAACACGTTTTACCTGCCGAACACAATGTAGATAATAAATCTTTCAAGAGACGCATGTTTATAATTTTTTTAGTGGACAAATTGTATTGGCAAATTCTCTAACATGAGTTTGCGAATAGCCGAGATCGTACTGAAGTTGTTTATACAGGGTGTTTTCGGTCTATTTATTTTATTTTTAATGCGTGATAGTACAGGTCAAAAGGAGCCGATTAGTGTTAAACCACCTTAGTATTAATTTGATGATAATTTTGATGCACTTGTTCCCCGTAAATTAGCATCATGTCAACTAATTCAATATTTGAATATGAATTTAAATAATCGTTTTCCTCTCTTATCATACAACTTTTACTAAGATGTTTTTTTGACCTATGCTCTATCACCCATTAAAAGTAAAATACGTGGACTGCCAAAAAATCTATACTAAGTTATAAAGCTGAAGAGTTTGTGTTGTTTGTGGGTTTGAACGCGTTTATCTCAGGAACTACCAGTCCGATTTGAAAAAAAATTTGTTAAATAGCCCGTTTATTGAGGAAGGTAATAAGCTATTCAATTTTTTTTAATTTAACCCCAAAAGGGGTATAACGGAGGTGTAGGATTTTTTGACTATCTACGCTAATATACTGTACTAATATTATAAACTGTAGGCAAGTACGCGAAGCGAAAACACCACCAGCCCCACTTCGCTTCGCAGTGGGAGAATCTCAGGGGTAAGGGTGGGGGGTAATTAATCATAAATTCTTATCTCTGGAACTACTGAACCGATTCTAAAAATTCTTTTACTAATATATAGGCTATACGTATATTACTCGTATAGGCTATATTTTATTTTGATAAATTTCTCGCGGAGGGGGATAATTCCGGTGGGATAGTAACAAAACGTAACTCTGAAATTCTTTTGAATTTTAGCATATAGACGGAATCCTACTAATATTATAAACACCACTAGCCCGACTTTACTTCGCGGGGAGGGATAATAAATCATAAATTCTTAGCACCCGGGCGAAGCCGGAAGGGAACCGCTAGTTTTTAATAAATTGGAAATCCAATTGATACTTTTACTAGTTATCAGATTAGAACCTGAGGATTGGGGCTTGTAATAGAGGAACCTTGGAAACGCAATATAAAAACGCCTCGGCTATTCTGGAGCCTTCGATTCGTTATTAAAAATAATATATTGACTGTATATGAAAATGAATGGGTAGTACCTATAGACACAGATATAATAACAGTCGATATCTAAACACGCGAGCAAAACATGCACTTAGAATTCCTTACACACGGCTAAAAATTGCACAAAAATCACCCAACACTCTAGGAATAAAAATATTTAATAAATTACCCCAATCTATTACAACACATAATAAATTACACAATTTCAAAAAACATTTAAAAATATATTTAATTGAACATTCCTTCTATAAAATAGACGATTTTTTTAACATGACTGTCTGAGTTTTTAATGAGCTCATTCAATAATTAAGGACGATTGTATCCATATCTATGGCAAAGCAAATAAAATCATTATTATTATTATTATTATTAAAAAAAAAGTCAATTTTTTCTGTCGTGAAAAAATGTTACAGCGTTGTCCGAAATGAAAACGAAAAATGGTAAAATTATCCTTAGCGATACGTTAACAGTGTGTAAATTTTATTCACTGGTTTGATTGAAATCAGATAAATTGAAACCGTTAGTTTGTTTTATAATAGGCGTGTATAACTAAATGCTTGATGGAAGGGGGACGATGCAGGGGGACAATGATTCACGTACAGATGTGTTTTGTTTTGACGACCACGCGAGCGCCGCGACGCGCGCCGAAATAACCGAATGACTAATAATCCACTGTCTCATCATCGTCCATCAGATGAAGTAATGTTAACAAAACACGTTACAGTCGAGCCTCGCTTACGCACTAATATTCGGTTTCTGGTACGAGTTTCAAAGTATTGCTTGAGATAAAAGTACTTTCAAAGAGCAGTTGGTGTTGCTATGGCTCCTCTTTTACAAGCCCCTAGTTCGCAGATTTAACCCGAGAACTGATAAAAGTGTCGATGAGGGGCTACCAGACTTTTTTCTACCATCTGATGACACAACTAGCAAGTGAGGTGTTATGTCACTTTGATGTTATTTAAATGGCAGTTCTGTTTATATTTTCCGCCCCCTGATGGCGCCACTAGCAAGGAAAGTATATGTCATGCAATCATTTAACGACCAAATCGGAGTTTTGTATTTAATTATTTATGCCTTAATATTAGATAAATGAAGAATGACTAAACACAAGCCGTTAATATCTAAACCACTCTAAACGTTTGACATATCTTACTTGCCACTGGCGCCACCGCAATCTGACGAATAAAAAATGTAAACGTTTGACGTATACCTCACTTGCCACTAACGATATCTGACGAATAAAAATATGGTAACCCTTACTAGATGCGCACCACTCGAGCTACGCAGCTTGTCTATAACAACACCTTATTAATGAGACCGCAAAAAAATTAATATAATATTATGAATAAACACGAATATAAGACGCGTTATAGTTGATTATAACTCCGGTTTAACAAGGCTTACGAAACTCGTCATTTGTAATATTTTTTACGACATATAAAACCGGCAGTTATTGCTTTCGTTCGAGACTGTTTTTTTCAAGTGTCGTTTCGGTCAATTCGCAAACATTTCTCGCGTGCTTGTCGCATCGCGTGTTTCTCGCTTGCGATCGCAAATCATTTCTTAACCCTTATCCCCTGACATCTATCCGAATATCAATTATTGAGTCGCGATTCGATATCGTAGCGATAACACGTTTAACGACGCACCATGACATGGAGATTAACTTCCGCATGACGGACTAAACCCTGAACTCATTCGCTCCCGAGGATTAACGTGAGGATAATGACATCGATAAGGTCGCATCCTTTCGAGGTCATTCGTTTCTGATGTCCTCTTTTTCCGATGTCAACGTTCATGTGTAACCCTGTATAATTTATTGTCTTTATTAAAATCGCAGTTGAAGGAGACACTCGAAATATATCCACTACTTGTATACCTGTATATTCCGTTGTAAGGCAAAATGGCGTACTCTGTAATTATGCTTTCTTCCGTTTCTCTTTTTTTATGAAACCCTATAATTTTTGTCTGTATGTCTAATGGTACCACCAACACTCGAGAACAGCTGGACCGATTTTGATGAAACTATCAACTTACTGATAAACTAAACTTAAAATATGGTGTACTTTTTTTCCGGCTACGCTATAAAGTAAATATAATGTTTCCCTAAAAACGGATAAAGGCGCAGTTTTTATATTGAAACGCATTTTGTGAAAAAGTTTCATCTCCACATAATTTTTTTTAAACTACATTTCAAAAACGGATTATTAACTCTCCAGTGTGTTTGTAGGATGGTCGTGTGAGTGCCACGGCTACACTAGGGTCTTTTTTGCTATCGAAAAGAAACAGTACCGTAGGGTCACACGCTTCTAGGCACCATCCTACCGCACGAGCGCCGCAAACGCCATTCACCAACGTGAATTATAAAATTTAAATAAACCGTGGAGTTTTCCGAGTGAGCATCGTCGCCTTTTTGTGATTTTATTTGGTTTTTAAATGTACTTATTTCATTCGACTCGACGTTCGCGACGCTTGTGTGGTAGAAATTCGAGAAAGACGTTCGAATCTTCTGTCGATTTTCATACTACAAAACAGACTACTGGATAACTGAAGGGTTAATAAATCAGTTTGAAATGCTGGTTAAATTCAATATTTATGTAGAGATGAAACGTTTTTATGCAATATGACACAAATAGAACTATAGAGAAGGATCTGACTAAGATAGAAAAAATCCGACTTCAGTATTTTGTCTTGAGACCACAGATTATTCCTGACATACTTCTGTAGTGTCGATTCAAGTGCAGGGCTCTTCGGGGGATGAGACGCGTGAGATGTACGAGAAACTAACCTAGCTGTGTTATCTGTTCAAGACTTCCTTGCATTTCAAGGTTTGAATTTTTAATGCGATTGATAAGGTTAGTATTTTTTGACAAGAAATACTGAAGAGCATGAGAGGATTGCGATTTCATTTTAATTATTGCACATTGGTGAGAACTTTAGAGAGCTTGCAATAAATAATTAAGGAAATTATGTTAAAGAACCGATTGGTCACAGACTAGAAAAAACGTAATCTATACTAATTTTATAAAGAGGAAAAATTTATGAGTTTGTCGGATATAATCTTAGAAATTACTGAACCGATTTCAAAAAAAAAAATTAGTTCGATCTAGGTGATACTTTGCTTTAGGACGACTATAATGTCGCTCGGGTGCAAATTGAATTGAATCCGTTACACTGAACAGATTTGAACGCGGTTTTACCATGCGATAGCTTATTCCTTGAGGAAGGTTTAGGTCTATAGGCCCGACTTCACTCACTGCAAATAGGATTGATTCCAAGTTGGAGAGCAAAGCGAGTGAGTAATTTTTTATAAATCGGGGAAATCATGGACAAGTCAAGAGCTATTAATCACTCAAAAAAAAAATGAAAATGTCAATTTTTCCGGGTACCTTTAGTGGATAGAACAGTTGCGTGGCAGACGACGTGGGTTGAAAATAAATTTACACGTTCAAAGTGACATTGTGAATTGTAACAAAATTTTAGAACAAAAAAGCAAACCCACTCTGATATAACGAATATGAAGAAAAGCCAAAAGGAGTCAAGAATTTTTTTGTTCTAGTTAATCATAGCCACCCTCCCAGAGTCAAGTCTGAGTGTGAAAGTATCAATCGGGTTTTCAATTTACTTATAGGTCCAAATTAAGCCTAACAGAATAAATCCCACCACATATTATATCTACTAAAATTAATGTAGTCGTGCGGAATAACCGTCGAAAAAAGTAAAATGTTTTCGATTACGTTTGCATAATGTAATTCGATACTTTAATAGAATACACGGACCAAATTAAAATGCCGATGGCACTGGACACGAAGGTGTCGTCCAGTCACGCCAGAGAGAGGGGGGGGGGCATTGCCTTTCCGCCACAACCTCGGTGTACGTGGCATTGAAACAAATTGCGATGATGATTATTGTGATGAGGTTCAAGCTTTTCGCCGCGTATATGGTGAACTTATACGTCGTACTCTACCGACGTTATCAAACATCCACCCGACACCCCACTGGAGAACCCCCCTTCTGCTCCGCCTACTCGACTCCCCGATTCGCAAGACACTTGTGTTGTTAAACGTGATGTACAGTCGTGTGACGATAAACTGTACCGGAATCTGCACAGAACTGGCTAAAAGTTCCATTCTTATCTTATAGTAATGTTGTATTGGTCCTTTCCAAATTTCCCACTTCGAATTATTAAGATAGCACGTAACCTTAGTTCGAAGTCGTGTCGATCGTGAAATAATGTTAAAAATTTTAATGTTTTAGAGCGGTGCCGTTTAACAAATACAAAATTAGGGGAAAATTGTTCTTTCGTTTAGGTATCATACCCAAAAAATCCTCAAGAAAACTATCAATATTCATTTATTTTGGTACCTAATTCTAAATAAAGGCCCATGTGTTTCGAAATTTCGAATGGACTAACTTAGGAGCATTAGATACCTAACAAACACCCCCTGCACTCGTCATCTCAAATCTTTTCCTCTCGCCTAAATACGGTTATGGCTCTACCGACGCTATTTTTAAAGCTAAAGAGTTATGGTGAACGTCAAACAAAAAACCAAGAATCCACACTACAGATCCTTCAGGTGAAAAATTGAAAAAAATTCCTGGGAAAACTTACAACATGAAAAAAATTATGTAATCTTTCGCAGTTGAGGATAGTGGAGTAACGGTTAGCGTAGCGGCCTTGCCTTTGGATCACACTGTTGTGGGTTCGAATCCCACCTCCGCCCATGGATGTTTTGTGATGTCTTTTAGTTTTAAGTGAGTTGTCATTTAATGTAATTAAGACGCTAATGACCTAAGTTGTCGACGCGTCTCTAATTTACAATAAATAAATTAAAATAATCTTTCACATGTAGCCAAATCTTTTTTTTTAATTCGCCTGTAGGATCTGTAGTCCGATTCTTGGTCTTATTTAGCATTTACCCAAACCCTTTAGCTTTAAAAATAGCGTCGGGAGAGCCATAACTATTTTTAAGCGAGGGGAAAGGGTTTGAGATTAAGAGGGCAGGGCGTGTTTGTAGGTATCCAATGCTATTCAGGGTAAGATCAAACCGTTTGGAAGTTCCTAAATAATATTTTAATTATTTTCCTATTTTAAAACATTACGCGCCTAGAAGAAGCGGTGGGCTTGAGAATAGCCGAGAGTGTAGCGGCGTTGTTGTTTACATGGCGTTGCTATGGTTCCTCTATTACAAGTCCCCAGTTCTCGGGTTCTAGCCCGAGAGCTGGTAAAAGTGTCAATTGGATTTTCAATATTTCAATATTAAAAAAAAAAAATGAATTGAAAATATGAATTGGTGCTAGGCCCAAATAACCTTAGCTGTTGGCGGTCTTTAAAACACAATTAGAAGAAGCGGTGTTCTTTGAGCGGAAAACCAAACTTGAATCCCGAATGGTCTACTGCTTGGGACCTAAGCATTCAGTCAGAAATCAGATTTGGAAAATAGTAATTCCAGTTAATAGTTTTCCTATTGTTACTGAGAAAAAACTGTCTTGCTTTGAAGTAAAAACTGAATGATCTGATTCTGATTCCAACCTAACACTGCAGTAAATTAGTTGTACGTTTGTCATGATTTGTATTGTTGCAACGGTTGCCTACCATGTCGGAGGCGTGTAGCGTGTCCGAACAGCTGACTGGCGATAAAACAGCTGAAGAAGGAAACACCAATACATAACCTATCTAAAGCTACTGTACGCTTTATTGGTACCTGCGGCGGCGTGGTCTTCTGTACAGTACAGTATAACACTGTATACGGTATCACTGCTAGCGTGGCTACTGCTGTTTTATCTAGAACTTCGATCTGATTAGAAACACTGATTGTTGTGCTTAATAATTATAATATTGCTGCCGTTTGTTTAATTGTCGGTGTGAACTATGATTGAGCGAAACTCTTCAGTTTGGCCTTTAGGAGGCGGTGTTGTGCGATGGAGGCAGTTTGTTCGATTTTCTTTTTGCGAAATTTGTTTGGGAAATACACTAGTGCAAATACTTTTGAATGCAAGTGTAATACCTACGAGTTTATAAATTTGTATCAATTTTAAAATTCGTTTTTTGATTAAATAAAGAAGTTAATAGAAAAGCTGTACGTAGCTAGTAACAGAACATAATACTAAATACTTTGTGCATAAACTGTTTTATTATAGTATTTGAAGCTTTTCAAGCAAATTGAATTATTTCGATTATTTTTTGTTCCTGTATTTATATAATTTCTTTATGATTTGTAGAGCTTATAAAAAAAGATGAGCTAAAACAATTTTGGAAAAGTTTCAACCAAATGCTTTTAAACATTATTAATTTCTAATCCAATATTTTTTACATGACGCCTGAGTCTGACGGTACCATTAAAAATTGACTTATTTTTCACCATCCAGTAAATGATTTGTGTAATTTCCTAAGGTTAATTTGAAAAGTGATAATGTAGGTAATAATTCATTGCAAGAAAGTTTTTTTTATCTAACCGACAATTTCTTTAAATTATTCAAGCCGTTTTTTTTTTAAGTTGAATCACCTGTAATTGAATGATATTTGACATTGCCTCCGGTTGCGGTCGTAAGGAAGCAAGGCCTTTGCCATACGATTTACAATTCAAATTGCGGTCGTATCGATTCATATTGTATACAGAGGAATGTGGAGTTGGATACTTCTGTTGTTTTATTCGACGCCGTCTTTTGTTTGATACAGGGATGCCATTTCAAAAGAGACCCACCTGATTTTAAACGCCAGTCAATTAATTCTTTTGTCGTAATAACCAATACGCCAGTCCCCAGACTCCATATTATATAGTAGATTTATAAAATCATTAATTTATAACACGCCAATTATTGGATAAATGGACTCATTCCGGCTTGAACTTGAAGCATTCTATTTTGTGACTTTCGTTCCAAGTGGGGAGGCCATTCAATTGATAAATTGAGTTTTATGACGATTCAATCTTCCACTTTCTTTATAGTGGGTGTTTTTTTCATTTTTTATTGCAATGAAAAAAGAACAACATTCGTGTGCGTCCAAACACCTTCTTGCCACAATATGAGCGCCCCTGCCGTAAAACCGAACGACTTTCAGTTTGAATGTAAAAAAAAACCGACGCCTTAGCCCTTAGCGTTTTATTTTTTACACGTTTATTTTTGTTTGAATATGTACGTTTGCGAATGAATTTAACACGATTCGTCGTTCACAGTGCTCGTGGGGTGGGAAGATTCCAGCGGTATGGTCGACAGTGATGCATCTTTTAATGCAGCGAGAAATAGACTAGTCACTAGTGGGTAACCCACTGGAGGGATAATAAACCGTTTTAAAACAGAAAAGATTTTTAAAATTTGAAGACACAAAAAAATAATGCTAAAATTTGATATAATCAATTTTGCCTTATGACCAGAGAAATAAGTAATATAATACTGTAAAATTAAATTAAGAATTTATGAATTGATTGGTATTACATATTATGTCCTTATCGGGCAACGACGTACTGTCCCACTGACATTTAACCTTCTAGATTTATTGCGTTTTACGGTTCAGTTAGAAGCGGTCAAAAAAGCGTTTTTTTGAATTCTCAATTTTATGTAATGAAACTAAATTGATAACGACCTTTAAAAAAGTAAATAACAATATATGAGTTAGGTTATTGTGGACAACAATATAATAATTATTAATTAATTCAACAATGAATTTTTAATCCACAAGGCATCCACTAGGTAGTGAATAGTATTTCTTAACATATCAGTCAGCATATTATGCCATCATGATTGTTAAACGTCAAACGATTGTTATAAGATATATAAGGAAAAAATCAGAAGCCACTGTCAGGACTTGAACCTGAAATTCCCAGTTTCCGGCTGGTTGAGTTGCCATTTACTCACACAGTGCCCCGAAAGTGAACTCAACCAGCCGGAAACTGGGAATTTTAGGTTCAAGTCCTGACAGTGTAAAGTGACCACACGTCCCGATTTTGGCGGGACAGTCCCGCTTTTTGGTGGACTGTCCCGCGTCCCGCCGATTTTTAAAAATGTCCCGCTTTTTAGAAAATATCTGCATTTCTTATTTTAAATATTTTAAAATATATTACCTATTATTTATTAAGTATTATGGTGAATATAAAGGAATAAAAAATACATAAAAAAAAACACATAAAATGCATGCAGAGTAAACTAAATTAGGCAATGTACCGAGTTGGATTTACTCGGTGGTGTTCGATCATTGTCGTTACGTCTTGGTTTAATTCAGATAAGTGCAGAAAGTGCGGACTGCCGTTAGACAGTGCGGTTTGTTGTTTTTTACAAATATTTTTATAGTTACCAATAATTAATAATAAATACATTTTTGTACAAGTATATGAATGACGAATGTATACAATAAAATATACCTATATAACTAAATTGTAATTCTCATTTCATCCCATTTGTCCCGCTTTGTCTCAATGAAAATGTGGTCACTTTATGACAGTGGCTTCTGATTTTTTCCTTATATATCTTATAACAATCGTTTGACGTTTAACAATCATGATGGCATAATATGCTGACTGATATGTTAAGAAATACTATTCACTACCTAGTGGATGCCTTGTGGATTAAAAATTCATTGTTGAATTAATTAATAATCTTTAAAAAAGTATTAAGAATAAACTTTTCTAATAAAAATGCTAAGAAATTAATATTTTTTGTCTTATTTTATATTATTTTCATATTAAAAAAAAAAGATTTTTTTTCATATTCGCATATTCGCATGCCGAATGCGAATGTCAAAAAAAGCGAATATTCGCTAATAGATAGTCACTCATTCGTATTCTAAGCAAATATTTGCCGATTAGACTCTTGCATAATATTAATAATTTTATTATTTGCGATTGACCATCAATACGGTATACAAAATATATAAAATAACACATTAAAATTCATATTATAGTCATTTAAAAAATTGTGAATAGGTGCTGTAGTTTTTTGCAATGAAGGGTGTATAGTTGCTGTTGGTTTGTATATATTTTGGTTGTATCTGGTGTGGTATCATTCGTGGCCCGATAGAAAAAAAGGTTCGACTGCCACTGCTATATGACATGCATAGCAGTCGAGATAGTATCGCTGTCTCGACTCTAATATTGCTGATAATTATGATAATATCGCGTGATCATCAACTTGTGTGTGTGTGAGTTGCTCCTCAACGCTGAACTTGTGAAAATTGTAAGAAAATGTAAATCGGAAACGGAATATTCAAATGTAATCACGCATACCCTCTCGTCGACGAACGGTGGTTGAGACCCTCGGAGGACGGGGACGTCTCTTGTCAAGGCGAAACGGTCAAATTGTCGGCCGGCGTGCAACCGATGCTCGATTGGTACGTTATTGTTAGTGCGATCTTCACTGACCGTGCTTCGAAGAAATTTTGTTATCTTCTCCGTTGTGAAATTAATTAAAAATCAAATCAGTTCTGTTTTGCGTATTTCAGTAGCGATAAACGGTCATTAGCGCATTGTGTTGACGTTTCTTCTTCTTTTTCTATGTTCATTTGTTCGATGTTGTGTTGTTTTGCTTATGTGACTGCTGCAGTGATTTATTTTTGATCTTCCCGGGAATTTTTGTGGGTTTCGTGCGCTGATAATAAATGTTTTAAAAAGAATTTGCGGTTAGATAATTGTAGTAAAAGCCGACAGGATTTTTCAGTTTCAATTTTAATTTTATCCTTCAATGAAACCATTCTATAAATTGTTCAGAAGCCACTTTTGATAAACGCTGTTTAGGTGTTTCAGTGTTCACTTGAAGATAAGAAAGTGTCATTTTGTAGGTATAATAGTAGTGATCTCTGACCCATAACCATTAAATAAATCCATCGATAATATTAGATTATAGTGCAATGTTTCGATAAATAAGTTATCTCCTAAAGCGTGATTTTTCTCTTGAATTGCGCAGATAAAAAATTTAAATGTTAATAAAACAGTAATTATTGAAATAGTTCAGAATCGTTTGTGTTAAAACACTGCGGTGTTGTGTGTGTGGTGGACGATGGAAGACGATAGTTTGCCATCGACGACGACGTGATGGTGGTACGACGCGGCCGAAGACGTCGCGAACGCACCGGAGACAACGTGGTCGAAGATTCGCCACACACCGGATGCGAAGTCTCTCATACGTGGCGACTGATCCAGAGACTCGTCAAGGTCTGTTTGGCCGGCTGGTAATCGGGGATACAGAAACAGGACGCTGTATTTCGATGTCTATTGTTTCTGTTCTTTCGATGTTATAAGTAGATTTCGGATAGTTATATTTCCTAAGCCCCCATTTCTAGAATTCGAATTTAATAACACCACCGAAAACGGTGGCTGATTAAAGCACTCAGAGATCCCCAAGCGCACTAATTTTGAAATCTTTCTTTGTAAATGTTAAATTTGTTATTGACAAGACGCATTTTTGGATTCCGCTGATATTGAGATTCTTTAGCGCACATTTCTTGCCCATACGTAGAGTTCATACATAGAGAAAACTTAACCGCTTCATGCGCAGAAACCAGATTTGGTTCGAACTATTCTATTTTTGAAGGGATGCGCCAATTTATGTACGTGCCACCGTTTAGGTTATAATTACCTACATGCTGTGAAAAATCGGGTATTGAATTGTGTTTGAAGTGCTTATCAGTGATGTATGTTTATGAACATTTTATTTCCTTTATCTTATTTCAACAAAAGAACTAATAAAGGTTTGTTAATTAAGCCCCCAGCACCTACGTCTGTGCGTCAGAATCTGTTTTGCGTACACCACTGATTATATCTCCCACCAATTTTTGTGAACAGGTTTTCGTTAGGATTTGGTTTTCTCTAAATGTATGAACTCTATACGGCAATTCGCCACTGACCAAAAGCAATATTGCCTCCACTAATAAATAAAAGGTTTCGGATACCACTATCTAATGTCCAATTATAATAGTGCCCACTGTGTTTCCGAAAAGATCTTTTTTAACATAATATGTTAAAAAAGATTTATATTAGAAGTGTGAAAAGATGTGAAATATAAGATCGTATTGAAGGTCTGACATGATGACTTCTTTTGTCTTGGATATTTTAAGCAGTTTGGAAGTTGAAATGGTTTGGAATAAAACGGGATAAACTTAAATCTAATGACTGTTTGAGTTGCAGAATTAGAAATTTTAACGGAACTGTGAAAACCCCTTTTTATTTAAATTATAAGTACCAAAAATCATGGACAGATTGGTTCAATTATTGTAGATTACTGAAATCTTTAGATCATGCAAATTGAAATTCAATCACTTGAAAAACTTATACTTTGTGATTAGGGATGTGAAAAAATAATCGATTTTTATATTAATCGATTATTTTTTTCTTATAATCGATTTTTAACAATCGATTTTTTTAATAATAATAATCGATTTTTTATAAATCGATTAATTTTTTGATATCAAAAATCGATTTTTTATAAATCGATTATATAAACTACACTTTTAAATCGCTTAGATAAATTACACTTTTTTTTTATTTATGTTTATTTTTTTTTTATTAATATTAATATTAAGAAAGAATATAGGCTTTGGGAAACCCAATGCAGCCAACATTTACAAATTACACGTTTTAATCGATTTTTGTAAACAACGCCATCTGTGCGACGGATGAAAAAATGTAAAATAAGTTCACTAAACGTAAACTAATCAGTCGGAAAATGGCGCCATCTGTATGTATTATGTAAAATAGTTTCATTTCGATACACTTCCAATTGTTTTCATTCATTATAAAAGTATGCAATTTTTCGAATAATAGAAAAAATCGATTTTTCACAAAAATCGATTATTTCTTCAAAAATCGATTTTTTACAAATCGATTTATAATGAAAAGAGAAAAATCGATTATTAAATAATCGATTTATATTGAAAAGAGAAAAATCGATTATTAAATAATCGATTTTTTTTACTCAATGTCACATCCCTATTTGTGATAAGCATAGTAAGAGTTCCTCTTTGCAAATGTCTAAACTTTTTGAAAATTCGCAGCTTTTCAATAATTAAAAACGAAATTGTTTTAGTAAGAAAAACTTCTTCCAATACGTTTTTAGTTTGGGATAATTAATTCCGTCTTTCACACTTCACTTCGTGGCTTTTCGAATTTCAAATTATCAATTTGACATATTTTCTTTTAATATTGATTTGAAATTTAGATTGATTAAAAGGCTAAGAGGTAGACAATTCGGTTTTTTTTTCAAAATTTTGCAAAAATATCTTAATACCTACATAAGATGAACATAATATACTGGGTAATCTTTAACTCGTCTCGGACATGTATCAGTTGAATTTTCGGTCATTATAAACAATAAATTGAAAGTACAATTGGTACTAGGCCTAGATAACCGTGTCAGATGACCTTTAAAAAATAAAGTAAACAACGTCACGAATAATAATTATTTGTTAAAAATGCATCGGCTTAGCTTGAGAGAGCTAAAAAATACGTAATAATATAAATTAATTAATAATACACCTATTGCATAGGCAACACAATTAATACCAGTATGTTATTTGCATATCATGTGACGATCTAGTTTTTTGTTGCGCTGTAATCAGTTGTGTAACCGCGATACTTCGCCGTTAATTCGTTGCTAATCTAATATATAAAGCGTCAAACCTTATAATGTGTTATTTTACAATTCGATCTCACCTGCAAATTTTCGCTCTCTGCTCATCCCCCTATTATCGTAGCGTAATAATATAATGTAGCCTATGCTACTCGTCAAGAAGTAAACTTTTAAACTGTGAAAGAATTTTTCAAATCGGTGTAGCAGTACTAGAGTAGATATCTACAAAGTTATTTTACATACATACTACCGGTCCGGTCCGGATCGCCCGGGTGCTATGAATTTATGATTTATTGTAGTCATTAAAAAGATACAAAATAGGTATCTGTTTGACATGTCAAAAGAAAACACAAATTTACAAGACACGTTAAAAATTATACTCTAAAATCTAAATTCAGTAATATTATATCCACGTTTCAGTCAGTCACTAAAAAGAGGAAAATAATAGAACTTTGAGTTCTGCGCCAATTTAATAAAATATGAAGTCTGTTAAAAAGAAGATATTAATCACTATAAGTTTTATTATTTTCCTCTTTTTAGTGGCTTTTTGAAGGAGGTTTTTTTTTTTTTTTTGTAAAAAAGCTTTTTATTTTTTACTTTTTAGTGCCTTTACAATACGTAGTTTAGTCGATTGCCAATAGATTCACTTCTACAAACTTAACTGACTTCTTACGCTGTGTGATGTGTCAAAAAGTGACATTTATCTTAAAGGAATCACACTCCGTTACTCACTACTTATTAAAATCAGCCGAACTACTGAACCGATTTAAGTAGAATTTATATGGGACCAACTTTGAGGTATACCCTATTCAATAAAAAGATTATAATTTAAAAAAACTAAAAAACACGCTTTGATGAACTAAAAAGTAGAAAATAATTAATTAATTTTATTGTAAAGAAGCGTGGGGTTGTATGAAAATATGATACAAAGCACCCCACGCTTTTTTACAATAAAATTAATTAATTATTTTCTACTTTTTAGTTCATCAAAGCGTGTTTTTTAGTTTTTTTAAATTAAAATTTATTTTTGCTTTTTAGTCCTGGAGATCCTGGTCAGGATAATGGGACAAACTTATGGAATTATTGTATTGTAATCGGTCCTTGATAAGTGTGCAAAGTTTCAGTTCAATCTGAAGTTTTTTGCTTTTTTTTTTTAGTCCTGGAGATCCTGGTCAAGATAATGGGACAAACTTATGGAATTATTGTATTGTAATCGGTCCTTGATAAGTGTGCAAAGTTTCAGTTCAATCTGAAGTTTTTTGCTTTTTTTTTTTTTTAGTCCTGGAGATCCTGGTCAGGATAATGGAACAAACTTATTGAATTATTGTATTGTAGTGGGTCCTTGATAAGTGTGCAAAGTTTAAACTAAATCTGACCGTTCAAAGTTGGTCAAAATCAAGTTCAAAGAAGTCGGTTACAAACATACAAGTGAAGCTAATATAAGCGTGTTAACAAGAATCACCAATCGGACTACTCTGTAAATTAAGTTAAAAATTTTACAATAAATTGCCTCTATCAATAAAAAATTTGCCTAAAACTCTTTTTTACCGCCTTTAAAAAAAGGAGGAAGGTTCTCAAGTCGACGTGTATATATTTTTTCCCTTTTTTATGCATGACCAGGCATAAAAAAAAGGAAAAAAATATATACACGTCGACTTGAGAACCTTCCTCCTTTTTTTGAAGACGGTAAAAAAGAGTTTTAGGCAAATTTTTTATTGACAGAGGCAATTTATTGTAAAATTTTTAAGAGGCATAGTGCTGTTCAGGGTACTGGACACGACACTTTGGCAGTCGTAATACTTCCTTATATTCCTTATATTATAATTGTGGTAATTATTTCTATTAAAGGATGAAATATTTAGTTTGGCAAACATCAACAGATAATATAAATATGAAGATGGTAAAGTCATTATTTTACCCCCCCTCCCCCTGCGGGAAACTCATTATTATACATATTAGTATAGAGTTTTGGGGATATAGAATATAGATGTCCCATGTGACCTTACCACTGGGCGTAATATTCCAAACGATATTCTCTATGACCTATGTTCTAAACGAAATCCTGCCTTTGATATATCAACCTTGTGGAAGATAAACGTTTGTTATTTTTTTTTTTTTTAATTTCGAAGTAAACATTTTGTAGGAGAATTTCCGCGTGTATTTCATACCTCAATTTTTTGTCGCGAATTTATATTTGGCAAGGCAACAAGTTGTTCGACATTTGATGTTCGGAATGCTGAACCGTTCTTAAAACGAATTCAACCCATTTGTACCTGAACCGCTACTTAGTGATGTAATGCTGACGTGCTGAAATACTGTTAAATAAAATATAATATGTGACTGAAACTTCAAAGCCAAAACTGGTTTTGTCGAATTTTTATTAATTTTTTTCTGTATTTTCTGAAAGTTCCTTTACACGTTTTTGTGCAATGTGTCCGTTTTGTCTCTACGTAAATTCTAAACATAAACAGCGTTTCGAAACAACTTACTAACTTTCCAGTAAGTGTGTGAATCATCCGAAGATATATAAAACCAGACTATGGGTAGTTCAGTTCAGAAATAATAGTCAGAACTTAGGTACTAACTAATGAAAGAATGTAAGGCATACCCGTTCTTAAATTTGTCCATGCATAAAAACTGTGTCGCTTATATTGCATTGTGAAGTATAATTGTATTAGTCACTGTCTAGAATTTCCAAACTGAACTATAGCTGATAGCATCGTCGTTCGTTTTTCGATAGGACCTGCCGTTTCCATGTTATAAGCAAGAAATCGAAAAAAGTGCAAAATAATCATGGTTTTTAGCCCACCAAAACTCCTCCGTCCTGTTTTAGAGGTCGCAAACTTGGATTTGACATCTCCTAAACATGCTTGAGGACACTAAAAAATAAAATCATTTGCTGCACAAAACGCAAGGTGGACCTATCTTTTTAAGCTCTCGTGACTGGACTATTTTGATAGTAATGTATCAATTACTAAGACTATAATATCTTAAAAATTCAATAAAAAAATTATCAAAACACACCTCAATTGTTTATTTGATTTTAAGGACAGTAATAATTTTCCGAGAACGAATCGGCCACAAATCGGTTAACAAATTCCGAAGTGTTTATTATCGTATGCCGACATCTGTCCACTCTCCCATTTCATTTTGATTCGAAGAAAACTAATAGCACCGGGACAACACTCTCGTTCGAATCGCCACATTTAATCATTTAACTGCCGGCAGCTAAGCGCGCGCTCTCGGTGGTCAGAAGCCCCGAGGACGGCCGGCAATCCGCGGTGCCAGTCAGTAGTCCAGTTCGGCGACGGCACCGTGAGCCGCCGCTGTGTCCCTCGTAAGTGTGCAACATACATACCCCCTTGTCGTTGAGTGTGATGTGAAGCAATCATCCCCCGGATGATTGGTGAAATATAATAGTGGTGTGCGGTGTTTGGTACGGGAATCGGATGTTATTCAAAAATTGGCGCGAAACTTAATTTCACTCACCACGCTTGGTGCATCTAAAATCGATAATATCAGCAGATTAAAAAAAAGTTTTTGTATTTTTTTTTTTAATTTGAAAACAACAAAAAACATTTTGTGTTTTTTTCGGAAAAATATATTAGCCAATTTTTTATTTAGAAACAAGTTTTAATCTCATGACATTATGTCATTTGTAAATTTTATATAATTAAACGTTTCGCCTTTTTGGGCATCTTCTGTAATATCTTGAAAAAATACATGTTAAATATATAAACGATATAAAATGGAAAATAATGCTCTATAGCCGTACTAAACTCTTTTTGCAAAAACTTTTCTATTTGGGCTACAGAATTTCCGAAATCGTAGGGATACCGTTGTTTATATAGCGTTCCCCTAGCTTGTCTATTATGACTCCCCAGTTCGCAGATTCTGATCTGAGAGCTGTGAAAAATATAAATATTATCACACATTGGAATTGCAACTGTGTCCAAATAACTTTATGAGTTGGTGACTTTAAATAGTAATTTTCCGGTTGTTTTGAATCGACTGGTTTTCTTATCTCACTCTCAAAATTTGAAAATAAACTTTAGCATAAATAATAATTTTAAATTTAAAATTTGTATCAGCGGTAATTAGCCATTTATTCGTAAATAAAATTATTATTCCCAATAAAACTAGCTTCACTTGCTATAAATGTCGATTTTTGACACAGACCTCTTATATCTGTACTCGATCGTATCCAAATAAAGTGTACCCGGAACTTTAGTTTCTATCAAAATCGGTCCAGCCGTTATCGAGTGGCACAGTCAAAAATTCTATAAACACGTTTTCCCGCCTAAGTAACGTACAAAAAACTGAAAAACTCAACAAAATGTAATGACAGACATATATTAGTATTTAGTATTGCTATAGTAAACAAAGAAAGCATCTATAACTGTCTAATATTTAGTGTTTCTTCTGGCCGTGATTTGAATTTGTAAATTTAAAAATAGTATGTTTCAGTATCTATGATAAGAAATTCAAACCAATAATATTGTCAACGGTGGTGTAAAAATTTTGAATTAATATAAACTTTTATAGAACGCTTCCAATAAATTAAACGAAAAATAAGTCCGGATGTCGTAATAATTCGAGTTTCTCTCGCCTTGGCTATGTTTCCGTCTTTCTCGCACTAATCGCGCACAGCGTTTAGCCAAACAAGAACAGACTCTGTGTTATGCTATGAAGGTTATGGCATATGAACTAGTTTCAGAAATAAACTGACAGCGCAAATACAAATATTTAGTTTGAATCATCGCGATTTCACGGTTGTTTTCATGAAAATTGTACACATTTATTTTTAATTTTGGAAAAATTACGCCAACTTTTTAAATGATTTACAATAAATTTGATGCTGCGTTTTTTACAGCGGGTCTTGAAATTGAAATGTCATAGGTTAGTAAGACATAGATGGTTATTATTATGACGAAATCAAAACTAACGGTGCTCTTTTTGTTTACTTACATCAGTAAAATATACTAATATACTATAAATATAGCAAGACCTCAATCTGTAATTTCATTTTCTTTCGGGTTTTTGGACATTTTGTATGATACTTAAAAGGCAAAAAGTGTTTCTCTAATAGTTGTATCAGTAATTAGGTATAAGTTTAAAAAAAATTATTAATTTTTTAATTTTTTCTAATAATTTAACATAAATAATATTGAAAATCGAAAAGAAAAAATTTTTTAAAGCTATAGATAAATTACTAAAAATTAATTAAAATGTATAAAAATTTAAAAAATATCACGTGACTTCAAACGCGCCAGGAATGTTTGTGACGTCGTTATGTTAAAATGTGTCTGCATTTGTTGGTATTTGTGTATATGTATTACACATACTATCAAAAATAATAAATTTTTAACTTAGTAACCATGGATACACAGACTATAGATAACATAATGACGTCACACGCGTTCGGATTCTTTCGGCGCGTTATCGGAACTGAGTTTAAAAATTATTTTTTATTTAAATATAACTTTTTAATTAGTAAGCAAAAAAATTAAATAAAAACAGTTTTGCTATAAAACTTGTATGGGTCCTTCCATTTAAGTAAAAAAAAAAATTCACTTAAAAACCCAATTGTACCTTTCTGTCTGTCAGTACTAGCATGACTCGAGAACGGCTGGCTCGATTTTGAAAAGTACGCTCGCTTAAGAAAAGTTCTTCTCAAAACTAGCAACTCGACAACTGAGGTCCTTTTTTAAACAAGCTGTACGTCTACATATTATATTATTATGTGCGTATTTGCACGCTGATCTTTTTTCTCCGGGGCAAGCAGTAACTATTACCAAATTACAATTTTGCAGATATGACAAATTCTATCTCCGCACTAAATCACAATTTATTGGTCAACATTAATTTTGCCTTTCTTAAACATGGATAACAATGAAATTTGACTATCTTGCAAAGATTTTTTTTTTTTTCGTTTTGAAAACATTTCCAACAAGGTTTTCAAACTTTTCTTATCAATTTTATGGTGATTGATTTTCGCGCTCTACATATCATTCAGGTACCGATGCTCGTTTATTTATTTTTGCATTTGTACGGATTTTCATATAATTACGCGATTTTTGCGCAAATCGACATTACCACCGACCGCAAAAAATGTTACCATGTCCTCTGTTAACCTTGACGTCCGCGTGTCGGCGCCACGGCGGTTCACAAAATGTTAATATGCCCATGGTGCCCACCGATTTAACAACAGTCAGTCGAATGTTTGATAAAAATTTGAACTTTGAACAACTGTTGGTATTGATGCAACTCAGCTTTCCATCTTGAAAATAGCGATTTAGAATAATAATTGTACGAAGTTATGGAAATTATTTTACCAAACTTTGCGTCAAGGAGATTAGAATAATTAGTTTTACGCGATCGGACCATCCGTTGATATCCGCTGTACAGTAAATAGACAGGTGTGCCAACTGACGCGAAAATAAACGCGCAATTGCTATCAGTGTGGCTATTTTTGGCACTTCGGCATTTTTTATGCTTTACGTTGATCCACAAAATTTTCCGGACCGATGACACGATGTTTTGAATTTATAATTCTTCATCGTCTAAGTTAAAAAAGATAGTTTTAAAGGGGGATGAGAACTTGAAAACGTCGATTTTTTCGCTATATGTTTTTTTACATTAATTCTGCTTCTTGTCGAACTTTTCCTGAACAATATTTTTAAAAAGACCGTTTTAAAATTTGCATATTATAGAAATTTGTAACCATATAATATTTTGTACTTGGGCTCTATTTTCTTAATGTCTGTTATTATCAGATATTTTTAATAAGACTAATACATGCGATACGATTAAATGGTTTTAAATCTACTATATGAAAGATATTCTCTAAAAACAATAAGTTGTAAAAGGCCGATTTAGTAAACCAAAAAAGGATCCACATTTTTTGATAAGTACCTTGTATCAAAAAATCTGCAATATTTAATGCCGGGTTTATCGTACATTTAACACGCTGTTTTGTTAGTCTCTGTTGAATTTTTACACCGAATTAACAAAACAGCGTGTTAAATAATGTATGACAAACCGGCATAAGTGGAATAAATGTAGACCTAAACATTTGAGTTCCTTAACCCCCTTAAAAGATTTAATTGCAAAAGTTGATACAAGTTTTAATATCTCATTCCGAAACTATTTATTAATTGGCATAAACATATTATCTATACTAATATGGAACGACAAAATTAGAGGTTAAGATTGTTCTTTTTTTTTAATACAGTTTATTTTTAATAAGCAATGCAGTTCAGGTAAATAAGCGCGCATTACATAAAAATAGTGAATGTTGGCATTTGTTTTTCACGCGTTAGCGTATCAAAAACATCCGCTACCGGCTACACGTTATAAATTGTTTGTTTTGATTCCGCGTCTAAATATTATAATGACAGAAATAATTGACGTTTAACAAAAGTGCTATCGGTGACATTACGATGTTAATTAGCATTTATTTTTGTGTCTGCAAAAGGTGCGTCCAAATGATTGACTTAATTAAGAGAAATAAATCAGAATTAACTTTCGTTTTCAAATGAACACTGCGGTGTTAACTTTTGAGGACTTCTGCAAGTTTGGCAGCCGATCAAGTGAGTGGCAGACACGCTTCTATTTTGAGTACCGCTGCCGCACTAGCGTACAATAGCGAGTAACGGAGAGAGGACAGATATTTAGTTGTCACGTTTGTCAAAAGGGAAATAGAAATAATAGTGAGTCGGCGTCCCGATGAACGGCGGCAGCAGCTATTATAGAACGTTGAGGCCGGCAGCCGGGCACCGCATCTCAGTTGGCGGTGCTCAGCCCTCGACGCGTGCCGTTGCTCTCCTCTCGTCCCCGTCAACGACGGCCTTGAACGAGTTGAGGACACCGTCGTCTGCTTCCGCCGCACTCCAGACGACACTAATCGCGAGCGGTCGGCTCAGCGCCACCGGAAGTGGCGACCTGTTGCACAAGACAAGCGACACTCAGCGCTACAGTGGTAAAGATAGCGGCACGTCCAGCTATCGCTACAGTGGAAGCGGAAAAAACAGTGAAAGTGGCACTTCCAGTTTTCGCTACGGCGGAAGCGACAGTGGCACTTCCGGTTATCGCTACGGTGCGGTTGGAAAAGACAGCGATAGCGCTACTTCCGTTTATCGCTACGGCGGAAATAATAAATACAACGATAGCCCTATTTCCACTTATCGCTACGGGGGAAGTGGTAAAAGCAGCGATAGCGGCACTTCTGATTATCGCCATAGTAAATATAGCGGCACTTCCGATCGTCGCTACAGCGGAAGTGCTAAAGATAGTGACAGCAGTGTTTCGTCTAGTTATCGCTATAATAAAGATAGCGGTGGCACTTCCGATTATCGTTACAGTCGTGGCAGTAGAGACAGTGATAGCGGCGTATCCAATAATCGTTATAGCGGTACTTCCGCTTATCGCAACAGCGGAAGCGCTAAAGATAACGATAGCAATTATCGCTACGGTGGATTAAGTAAAATCGGCGATAGCAGTGTTTCGGGTTATCGCTACAGCGGAACTGACAAAAATAGAGACAACATTATTTCCGGTAGTCGCTACAGCGGAAGTGCCAAAGACAGTGATAGCGGAATTTCCAGTTTCCGATACAGTGGCGGAAGCGGAACGAATCTATCACGTAGCGACCTCTATTCGAGTTCATCCAGTTTGAGGGGAGCAGGTTCGTTTTCAAAAAAGTACGGAATATCTGGCAGCGGCAAAAGTTCGCCAATTTTAACTTGCAACACAAATTTGTCATCGAGTTTTAAAAGCGATAGGAACAATTCTCCAATAACTGCCGAAAAGCCGTACCGTTCCTATGCGTCAGATCATGACAGCAAGAAGAAGTCGACAATTTCTGTTGACGAAAGTGTGAAGGAGGCCACGTCGAAAAACAAACGTCAATACACCGGTTCGAAGACTACGGCCAATTTGTCCTTGAAAACAACGGGCGAGGAAAACCCAACGCCGTCCGTTAGGAAACGCTTATACGCCGGCTCTAAAACATCGGCGATTTTGAATCCTGAAAGCATACAGAAATCTGCCGAGGACACGAACATGGCGTCCGGAACGGCTCACGCGCCGACTACGAGAAGGAATCGGTACTCACGTTCCAGCACATCGAGCGTGACTCAGATGCTGACCGATTCATGTTCAAACCTGTTGCAACGCATCGCAACACGTGTACGTGGCGCAACTGCCGAACGTAAATTGCTATCACCGACACCCAAAGCCACGACAGATTGCGGTCCGGCGACGGCTCGAGTCAATAAGAATGAGGCGTTCCTCAGCTCGCTCGGTACGACCAGAAGTCGTCTCGAAGACAAGTACTCGGCCGTGTTGAACCGAATAGCGGGACGACGATCGCAACGCGAATCGGCAGGTGATAGCAAGCAACCGCAGCAGCGAAGACGGGCCGACGATCCCGAAAGGACGATCGAACCGTCGGTGGGACGTACCGTTGCTTCGACAGCGTTGATGAAAAGCGCGACGACAGCCAACGTTTTGAGCGTCAAAGATGGCAACAAACAACATCGGGACAAAACGCCCTTCAGGACGGCCGTGGCTAATGATCACAGGTACAAGACGATGGCGTACAGAACAGATAGACCGAGATGGCTCTCGTGTTGCTAAATAATTTGTAATGATCAAGTATAGGTATGTTTTGATAGGCCTTCGCAAGACAGGCCTTTCCTCCTTGCCCATAGCGTGGTAAAGCAGTCGTTGCAGGAACTATAGATTAAATCACTTGACGCCTCTTTTGTCACGTCTACTCAGGACTTTTCTGAGTGGTGATGTAATTTATGAAGCAAAGCCACGAAAAACAGGTAGCAATAAATACCATTGCATTATCGATAATCCTAGCATAGCTTCATAAATTACCCAATATCGATAGTCGTCTGTTCCGTACGTCTTCAACAGTCATTGCTGAGCAACAATTGTAGTGAACGCACGTCTTCCAACAGATACAATAGCCACTACAAACTGAATCAATTCCTTGACGCGTCGCCGCCACAGAACCGAAAAGAACCACCAGGCGGACGGCCTCGACGCCATGAATACGGTTCGTCAAACAGCACCAGACACATCGCGCTCACAAAGAACTTGCTGAAACTTCATCCGGTCGAGATGCCGAGCGCTCTGCTCGACGAAAGGGGCGGCAACGGCTGTTATCTCGTAGCCGATGGGGACTCGACGCCTACGCCTCAGAACCCGAACCCCGCCGGTTGTGGCGAAGAAGGCGACGACGAAGACGCCGACGAACGCGAGAATAAACGCAAGGAGATACAGAATCTGATCATGAAGTATTCGGCGCTTGACGAAGCGTACAATAGACTGGCGACGGGTCTCGTTACGTCGGCAAGTGCCAGCGCCATTGCAGCGACCACCAACACGTCCTCTAGGGCGTACCAACACCACCGTCACCAGCGCGGGCTTATTGTAAGAAACCGCGGAAAGGAGATTGCAACTGAACGGCGGGCATGTTGTCTGCTATCTGCTGTGCTTTTTGAACTAACAACGTTTTTGGTTTTTGTTTTTTAATTGATCCTTCATTGATCAGTAATTTTAAGGTACAAAGAAATTTTTTCAGTCAATTTGGCGATGCCAGCGCTACAGTGAGAGAACAAATTAATCAATTTTGTTGTTAATTAAGGCAACGCTTCTCAAACTACGCCTAGCAAGTGCTAGTTACAAGGTGTATCGCGAGAAATTTTCATCTTTGTTCTATCCACAAAATGATTTACTAACCAAATCACTAAAATTACAAAGTAAAAAATTGATCGGCTATTCCCACGGAATGTGTCACACTCACGTATTATGTGCAAGCGGCAGACCAAAAATTGAGAACTGTTCAGTTTGGAGGTCCGTTCCAATGCGAACGCGATTCCATGAATTTATAGAAGATGCAGTTGATTAATATTATGGTTATAGAATAAAATGCAAGATAATAAAACCCGAGGTAATAGTAAGAAAATTAACAAAAATTTATATTTATATGCAAATTGTAAAACAAATTTAAGTGAATTAAAAAAAAATATCACAATCACATCATTAGGTATAGAAACATTTGATTGGAGTTTCAAACACAAACTGATGTCGCACGACAGTCCACAGACGTATTATTTTAGGTACCTAGCTTTTAGCTACCTACCTTTAGTTTTTAAAGTTTCACCATAATTATTTTATACGTCATTATTCTTAAAAGAAACACCAACCTCATTGTACCTTGTCGATATTGTGTTCGAAAATAAAACGCATCTTCAGAGTTCAGAATGTGCAAAACTTTAGTTTCAACAACTGAGGTAAAATCTATAGAGGACGCATACCTTATACAAAATTGAAGCCAGGTTTGACGTCACAGGGCCGATCAAACATGGCGGCAAAACACGAGATGGATTGGGAATATTATTCTCTTCATATAAAATGAGGGCCTAATTATAATGGCGACTGGCTTCACTTTTAAATGCTTATACTCCCTCTATAGCTTTAACCTCAGTGGTCTCAACGTACCTATAGATTAGGTTATGTCGTTCGCATAACATATAGAAATAATACGCTTTGAAGTTTAGCCGCATTGCGACCGCGTTCCGTCGTATCTTGAATGCGCGTGACCTTTCAAATCTTCCTGCGACAGAAAAATTTGTGAACGCCACCTTACAGCTCAACAAATAACGATCCAACATTGTCACCACCTAACAAAAAGTTATAATTTGAAACAGATAAACAGCAACAACAACTCGTTTGTTTCTTTATTATTTGTGTGTGTAGACGCGTTTTAATATAACTGGCAGCGTGTGTGTTCAGTGCCTGATTTAATTATTTAAATCATTAAACACGTCATCGTTTTTGTTTTATGATTTGTGCGTGTTTTGTTATTCGCTTGTGAATTGTTTCTTTGACAGTTAACAGACGAGTGACGACATTAACTACGTCATTAAACACGTAATAATAATTTTTACGAGTGTTTTTAACATCTTATGTAGGTATTTCATTTCTAACCAATTATATTAATTAATTAACGGCCTGTGAAAGTATGAATGTTTATTTTTGTTTTCTAGTGTAAATGTTTTTTATTGTGTTCAAAACAAAAATGATTAGATTTTCAAGAAAATCAGTTGTTTATTACATACCTAGTTCAAATGTTTTTGAGTATATTATGTAAGGAAAGAATATTTTGATTTTTTGAAATTACAAAAAAGAAAAATACTATTCAAAATGAAAAAAAAAATGTAATATAAAAGCAAACAAGGCATTTTCGACTGGAATTAACCTCATTTTGTGTTGCTACTGTAAGCCACAGTGATTTTTAGAAACTTGGAAACGTGAAGGTGTTTACAATAATATATGGATTTTTTAATTAAAGTATCTGTTTTATATCCGGGTTTGAGAAACGAAATCCTGTTGTGAAAATACCCAATAATATTTATTAATATTTTTCGATAAAATTTTCCGTAAAGGCCGGTTCTCACGGGGCGATTTTAATTGATCAACTTTAGTTGATCAACTAAAATCGAATGAAAATGAGCGTGAGAACCTATATTTCAACTTTTGTTGATCAATTTTAGTCGGTTCCACAAAAGTTGGACTGAGTCTAACTTTATCGTTCAAGTATGAGTCATATTCAACTTCAAACTAGTTGAAACTGCTAGATTGAAGCGTGTGAACTGCGAACTATTGTATTGTCAGTCAACTTCAGTTCATTCGTCTGTCAGTACTGTCAATGTTGTCTGGTATCCCGAAGTGTTATATTATTATTTATAATAATGGAAGTGGTCAGAAAAATTAACATTAAATTTCTTAGAGTTGTATCAAAAACACGATTGTTTGTGGAATCACAAATTAGACTCATACAGAAATAAAGATTGCCGAGAAAATGCATTACATATTATAAAGAGTGAAATGAGGTTAGAAGACCTGTATATAGCTACATTAAAAATAAAATTAAATTTGATATCTTCTCGAAATCCACCGTCTAACCCAAAAACGACGTTTTTTGCGTTGTTTCGTCATTTTCATTAAATTTTTTTTAGTTCGTCCCTTAAAGTGACTATTATTCCTAGACCTGCACGGAAAACTGCATTTGGCGCCATTTTGAAGTTGAAACAGTCAATCAATTTTCATTGAAACGTGGGAACGAAAAGTTGTTCAATTTAAGTTCAATTTTAGTTGATCAACTAAAGTTGATCAACTAAAATCGCCCCGTGAGAACCGGCCTTAAGCGAGTTACAATAATTTCCACTCTGTATAGTCCGGTCAAAATAGACATTTCAATTTGCAATAATTCGCATAGAGCTAAATATTGGTATAGGTCATTCATGGTACACTTATAAGTAAAATATCAAAAGTCCCCACCGATCCCATGTGTGCTAAAAAATTTATTCAAGGTCAAAGTTCGCAAATATCGGTTTTTTGCATTTTTCTCGTAAACGGTAAGTGTTATCTCAGAAACGGTCGACTTAAGCAATTCTTCCACTGTGTAATGTTTTAAAGAGGATTACATTTCCTACAATTTTTCTGTGGTACTAATGGTAAGCGCGCTGCTTCTTGAAAATCACGCGCTTTTTGTAACGTTTAGGGCATTAAATTTCCTATGGATTCTTAGACGGAATTTTTTTAAATCGGTATGGAAGGTACTCGAAACGCGTGTTAAAAAACACGTAAAACTCTGATGATTTCAACTTTGACTGCCTTTAACTTCTCAATTTTAAAAGATATCGATATGGGACAAATAGGACGGTTTAGGGCGTTTCTTGCGTAATGAACATGTGTATTTTCAATTTGAAGTTCGATGAAGAACACAAATAAAGCTCTTGAAAAGGACATTACATTATAACCATTGATTACCAAGGTTACAAGAAGCGCGTGATTTTCAAGAAGCTGTAGCGCGCTTACCATTAAGAAAAATTGTGGGAATGAAAATTGTAGGAAATGTAATCCTCTTTAAAACATTACACAGTGCAAGAATTGCTTAAGTCGACCATTTCTGAGATAACACTTACCGTTTACGAGAAAAATGCAAAAAACCGATATTTGTGACCTTTGACCTTGAATAAATTTTTTAGCACACATGGGATCGGTGGGGACTTTTGATATTTTACTTTAGTGTACCAAAGACCTATACCAATATTTAGCTCTATACGATTTATTGTAAGCTTACCACTATTTTTTTGGTCTATTTTGACCGGACTATATAGCCTAAGAGCTAGTGGTCTTTTCAATATGCTCATTTTGGCTGAAATTTTCTGGAATGATAATTTATAAGTACCTTTCCAAAGAAGAAGAAATGGACCGGTATGGCTGAACCACGTTGGGGGAGAAAGGATCTTTAAAATTTTAAAATGCCGAAAAATTCAGTAGCAAGACTAGAATTTGAGGATGTTGCGGTTCTTTGGAAAGGTATAAATTAACATTTGAGAAAATTCCAGCCTTAGCATAATGGTTACGCTATTACGAAAGCTGTAACTCCCTTAGGGACTTCATAAAAAAAAACTTGCATTCAAACTTGTTTTCTACTTCTGAAAAACTTTATGTGTAAACATCCCTATAAAGAGTGAAAAAACGCTGTGATTGAAGTAGGTAAATAATGAACTGAAAATATGAATTGGTGCTAGGCCCAAATAACCTTAGTTGTTGGTGGTCTTTAAAACACAATTTAGAAATAGGTATTCAGAAAAATACAACTGATGTAATTTAGTAATTTTGAAATAATAATATTCAAGCTTCTCCAGTACATACATATTTAACGCGACTGTTAAACGTCTGAAGCAAAATGAAAGTTGAATGCTAAAAAAAATTTTTTTTTTTTTCATTCTGAAAGTCACACAAATTGAAATTTATTTTTTTCGTATTTCATAATACTTAATTTATGTAAATATGTGGCGTTGAAACACTAATAGAAGGCTTTCTGAAGTCATAGTAGTGACCTGGTGCTCCAATAAAAGATCTTTAATACAAATCTACAATTCTGTAGATTTATCGCCCAGAGGTGCGCTGCCAAATATTCATATGTACTTAATTCTGTTTAAACATGATTAATATTGCTTATAATATATTATTGTATTCATGTTTTGATTTTGATGAACCTTCTTGGGTTTCGTCTTCCATGGTATGACAACTCTGATAAAAACGAATGTTAAACTCAAATAATCTGAAATTAAATTGTTTTTGTTTTTCACATCTCCCGTATGTGTTGTATGCGTGTTGAGTGAATGAATGATGATAATTCGACGGTGCTGCTTCGTTACGTTTGATTAATTATCGACGAAACGTTGCGGCTCCATCGTTGTCGTCTGTACACAATTTTCCGGTGCATATTTAAGCAACATTTTATTAATTGACGGACATACAGATTGTAGATTATAGATGCTCGACAACTATAATATACAGTCTATGTCTATGCGAACCGGAACGTTCGGTGTACTGATCTGGTATAAATAAAAAATATACGGAACACAAAATAGAGAACAAATTGTTTTGATATTCGGCAATGCATTTGCCCTTTCCCCATTCTCTGTCTGATTGTTGGACCGCACCACTTGTGTTGGCCGTTGATGCGTTACGATGATGCAATGATGACCTTGACGGTGATGGCGCTCAATCGCTCGCTCTCTGTGTGTGTCTGGTCCGCCGCCCGATCTTGTTGCTTCCTTCCGGCTCCTCCTCTGCCCGGACGCGGTGATGCGCCCCCCACGATGCGATCGCACTGATGACGGTATGCGCCCGACGGCGGCCGGCGATACAGAGCTCGAAAGCACCCTCGGTGGAAGACGACGAAGACGGACATCTAATTTACCGCAATGGGGATGTTCTACAAGACAGATGTTCGTGAATAAAAATCAAACAATTAATTTAAAGTCATTTGTTCAATATTTACTATTATTATTATTAGAGATTTCACACATGCGCAGTCGCATATTTTCAAAGTGTTGTGATGTTACCAGCCCAACGATTATTGCTGGTCTTTTTTTGCACGCGCCTATTTTGTTCTCTTCGCCAAAGATTAATTGTTTTTCATTGTTTTTTAGTTCAGATAAAGTAAGCGACTGTTCAGAGCTACTCCTTGGTTTAAAGATTTGATTTATATGATCGAAATGGGTAACTGAACCGTTTTTTGGGACTGGTTTTTAAATGTGTGCAGGTTTTCAGAATTATTTAATCTTAGACTTTGGTTGCTAAAAGAAGACCAGCAATAAAATAGAGAAATTTAAAGAGCGTCACACAAAATCAAATTATATAAAAGGTTTTTTTGAGGCCCAGTTTTTTTTTCCTAGTTATAAATATTATCAATAATTCTTTTCAGCTAGTATTTAGTATTATTGCTCTTATTATTATAATGTTAAAATATTCATTTATTTTTTATGAAAACTAAATTGAAAAGCGATTATCATTTTTTGGGCTTGAATCGACTGACTTCTACTCGTTTTAATAATTGATCAAAGATTATCTTTTTGGAAAACATAAAACATTAGTGTCTGTTCCATAATTATTTTTTTTTATCCATCGCTTTCAAATGTTGTTCGTATTCAGTTAATTTTTTAATTTTCTCGATTTTTTTTATCTTGGAATTTATGCGTTCCACACAAAGATAATCTGATTTTAATTTGACACAACTAATTTTTGCGGTGTTGTTCTTTTGCAGACAAAATTCTTGCCACTCTCGGAGAGGGCACCTTCGGAAAAGTGGTCAAGGTTAGAGATCTTGAAATGTAAGTATATAAATTTGTTTGCATCGAATGATATGTTTCAATCGATCTATGTCTCTATGTGTAGTCACAAAGCTTTACCTAAAAATTTAAGTTAATTAAAATCACATATAACTTTTGACACAATCGAGTCAGCTGTCACATTAATAATATTGTAAGAATAATTAAGAGCACTGTGGTTAATTAATAATAAAGAGTTTAGTCACGTCTAACCACAATAATTTTATTAATGAATGTACATTTCAAGAGCTATGCTCCCTCTTCAGCAAATACTAAACTGATGTTTAGTATTTGCTGAAGATGGGAGCATAGCTCTTGAAATGTACATTCATTAATAAAACTATTGTGGTTAGACGTGACTAAACTCTTTATTAATAATATTGTGATTTATATTTTCAATTTATTATTTGCCACTAAAAACAGTTGATATATTTACCAGTTCTAGGAGTAATAGACTTCTAATCTTTTGAAATGTAGATAGATATTGTAAATTGTAGACGCTCGACAACAGAGGACATTAGCGTTGAAATGTAGAGAGTAAACAAGCATGAAAAGTAATATTAAAGAATCAATTTAATTAGTTTCGATGTAAGTCGCAAGGCGTCATAGCAGCGCAAGAGCCCTTTGCCAATATAAAAGAGGCATTATGGCGTTATGAATGGATCCTACTAAATAAATATCTCATCAGATATTGACTATCGATAACTTTATGTGATAAAAGCAACCTAAAAAATAATTATTTTCTTTGTATCAATCCTACATGTTTTAATTCTGTTCCACTTGTATGTAGGGATCACGTTATGGCTTTGAAAATAATAAAGAACGTCGAGAAATATCGAGAGGCGGCCAAACTAGAGATCAACGTTTTAGAGAAGATAGCCGAGCGCGATCCGGAATGCAAACAGTAAGTTCCGTGTTTTCTTTTGCGATTTTCAGTTTTAAATCAGTGTTGCCAAGCTAATAGGTGCTTTTCAAACCTAGCTATTTAAGTCGTAGAAAAACCAGCTTTTTATATTTTATGGAACTTTTAAAAACCATAAGGCCTAACACTAACTTGGGATATTGTCAGTTGTGAAACAGTTTGGTTGCATGACACTACCGAGGGTTTATTTGGCAGCGCGCACGCACACATGTAACTATTTGGCCAACTAAACGATTTGTGTTTTGACACAAACTGATCGTTTGCGCAATCGTGTACGACTTTTTTTGTATCATACATATTTAAAACCCACGGATACAGATACGGATTATTTGCACCCAGATTAGCGGATACGAATATAGAGTGAACTGCCTGGTTATTCCGGAACACAAGACGTCCAAATGCTTAGCACCATCTTTATTCTTACACTCACCGGCAAAAAAAATTGGACAAGCCTGAAATATTTCACAAAAGTACTGAAATATTGAATAATTTTACTAGATATTGATAGTAGATTAAAGAAACCATTTGTTGTTATTACGGAATGCAAAAATTAGCTGAAAAGAGACCACAAATAAACGAAAATGTAAGTCAAAAAAGTAACAGAAACAGTGCAAATAAGATTTTCACAACGCCGCTATTGAAAATTCTATTTTCAGTACCTGTTTAACAGAGTTGAAACCGCGAGTAACTCTAGGGATAAAAATTTTCAGTTGTCAGTTTTCTCTGTTTTAAGTTTGATTTAACCTAGAATCGCTGTTATAATACCGTAACTGTATGTTTGTTTCAGCCTTTGCGTTCGGATGTTGGACTGGTTCAATTACCACGGCCACATGTGCATCGCGTTCGAAATGCTCGGCCTCAGCGTGTTCGATTTTTTGGTAAGTTAATAGATTTCTAGTTTGACTGCACTTTCCATTCGTAAGTACGATGTTCTAACGGAAACGTTTGTTATCGTTTTACAGAAAGACAACAACTACCAGCCGTACGCGCTTGATCAAGTGCGTCACATCTCGTACCAGCTGTGCTACAGCGTCAAATTCCTACATGACAACCAACTCACGCACACAGACCTCAAACCCGAAAATATTTTGTTTGTGGACTCTGAGTATGATACCAGTTACAATAGTAAAAAGGTGAGATTTTATTTGTTTTACACTGAATACTTGATTTAGTCAATTTTAAAGATGTAACTCTCATACATACATATTTAGTTTTGGTTTTGTGTTGCCAACTTGGTCATTGGGGGCGGGGGCCATAGACGCATGATCACTTATGAAAACTAAAACTTACATTGTATAAAGTATTAAACATGCTAGTGTTGCTGTCAAATTTAGATTTGGGGTGGACTGGACGCAGTAGCGTAGGTAGGTGACCAAAGGCTCCAGTGCATTAAATAAACTGGACCCCCCAACCAATGTTATCTTTATCCAAATATATAAATGTAGCAATTTTATTTTTCAAAGGGTTCTCTGAGCTTTGGAACCCTGGGGCACTGCCCCATTTTGTCCTACGGTAGCTACGCTACTGGCGGAACGCTATTTTGAAGTTCATTATTATTATTATATTTATTATTTCTGTTTTATCATAGAGGAGAGAAGTCAGGAGAGTAAAAAGGACTGACGTTAGACTGATAGACTTTGGCAGTGCAACGTTTGATTACGAGCACCATAGTACGATCGTATCAACAAGGCACTACAGAGCACCGGAAGTGATATTAGGTAAGTGTGAACAAGTGACAAGTAGGTAGTTTTTGTTGAAATTCGCATTCTGACATCTTTGTTTTACAGAGCTTGGATGGGGTCAGCCGTGCGACGTGTGGTCCATCGGGTGCATAATGTTCGAGCTGTACCTAGGCATAACGCTTTTCCAAACGCACGACAACCGCGAACACCTAGCGATGATGGAACGCATTCTCGGACAAATACCGTACAGAATGGCCACCAAGACCATGACCAAATACTTCTATCATGGCAAACTCAAATGGGATGAGAAGAGCTCGGCCGGCCGATACGTCCGCGAGAACTGCAAACCTTTAACGGTAAGCGGCAGACCCTTAACGGTAAGAAAAAAATCTTCTCTCTCTCTCGTGTGATTTAATTAGCACACTGAACTTTCTCCAACCAAAAGCCAAAGATCTCTTTATATGAGCAAACTAAAATAAAAAAAGCTATATGAGTCACATACCCAGAAAATATGCTCGATGTTTGTGGAGCGCATCAGTAGGGATTAGTGATGTGCCGGATATCCATATCTGATCCGTATCCGCGGATATCCGAGGGAAAAAAAAGATCCGTGTCCGTATCCGTCAGTTTTTTGGCGGATCTTTTACCTTATCAATTTTCAATTCATAGATAAAATTTTATATATATAGGTGATTAGGTAATAATGAAAAACAGTTAAAATCCATTCAGATTATTTTTTATTTTTTAATATCGGGGTCAATAACTTTTTCCCATAACAGATAGTCTCTTTCCAAAGGTCGATGTGCAATATTTAGTATTTACCGCCCGCGTACTCTAAGAAAGTTAAGATCCGTATCCGTATTCGCGGATCTTGAGACCAAATATCCGTATTCAGATCCGTATCCGCGGATATACATTTTTAACGATCCGGCACATCACTAGTAGGGATATCAAAATTTTTGGAGCTGTTGCTATAACCATATGACAACCACCTTCCAGACAGGATAAAAATAATTTCTGCCCTGGTGGCGGCTGCACTCATCAAGTCGTCTACTGTATACATTTATTAACTGACGTTCTGCTTTTTTCCACACAGCGTTACATGATGAGCGATGACGACGATCACAAATTATTGTTCGACTTGGTGGGCCGCATGCTGGAGTACGAACAGTCGCAGCGCATAACGCTAGCCGAAGCAATGCGACATCCATTCTTCGACAAAATCCCGCAGCACGCGCGACTCGGCGAGCAACGCGGCTCTGGCGACCCGACCGACCGCGAGCGCAGCCACTCGTTGTCACGATGAAGGCGCGGCAGCTCTCAGCTCCGGAGAGCGAAGCCTTCTCCTGCCGTCGTATGACGTTATCGTCGTCAACTAGCCGTTCCGCCGCCGCCGTGCGGCCTCTTTCACAATCGTCGCTATTATTATCATCCGCAGCCCTCGGTTTATCACGGTTACTATGATTAAAATGACGTGTTTTTAGACAAGAGTGGAATTTGGCAACAGATCACCTGACGCAACTGTTCTCGTTCGAATGACTAACGATAGTATTAAATTTCTTTGAACATTTGTTGGCTTCAAAATTATAAGTACGCGATTTATTTCAGATAAAGATTGTAGATTATAATATAATTTATAGTCTCTCTCTCTAGCTCTAATTCAATTGCGAAGCAGCGACTGTTTGATGGACACCCCGAAATTAATTTGGTACTTATAATTTTGAAGCATCAAACGGATAACAAACGAAACTTAATCAGGCTTTCATTCGATCTGTTCTGATTAATTTAAATAGAGATTATTCTAGTGGCTAGTAACATTAAATTGTTTTAAATAAATTGTATTTTCACATCGGATACTGCAATGATAGATTCGTAAATGCAGTAGCAAGCAGCTAATCTCATTCCATTAGAGATTATTCTGATGGCTAGTAACATATTTTGATTGTTTTGACACATCTATTATTGCAGGGATAATATTGGTGTTTTAAATAAATTTTTAATGTTTGATTGTACGTTTTCGGGGGTTGCGGTTTGATAATTTGTCTTCTTTCCCATCTGTAATATATTTTATGTTTGATAGTTAGCACTATTTTATTGTATCATATTGTTGTTTTATTTTAGCAATAAAATCTATTATTTATTTTTTCGATTAACAGCTTTTATTGCGTTTTTTTTTTTTTTTTTTTTATATAAATGATATTTAAAGTGTTTAACAGCTTTTGTTACCACGCTTAGACAAATCTGTGAATTTTAAATGCTTGGCAATGAAAGTTAAATTTAGATTATTGAAAATTGAAAAAGGTATTGGGATCCGTCAAATGGGTGGAGCTTAAAAAACATGGCGCAAAGGGGGGGAAATTTTATATACGGGGTGTACTTTTGCGTGTAATTTTGTGATTTTCAAAGTGATAAGAAATAATAAATATAAGTGCAATTTGCAATTGGGCCGGTACGAATCCTAAACAAAGGAATTTCGTTGAAGGAGAACGGATTCTCAAAGCCGGACATATTATCAAATGTGTGAAAAAAACAAGATAACTGAGCTGTCAAAAGTAGTAATCTTTACGGCATATTGCTTAAAAACATCAAAATTAAAAGAAAATCTCCACGAAATTAATCATCCGTTCAATGCTTCTTTAAGGCAGGGTTAGGTGAATAATGTAAACACATAACTGCAACATAATATGTTATATTGTAATAAGTCGGTAAGTTACTAACCTCAAAATATTTGTATACAAAGTTAGTCCTATAAATTTGTCAACCATCAAATGATTTTATTATTGTAGTACAGTATGATAATAAGTACATCTTATTATTAATATAAAATATTTTTTTTATTCATAAATACAGTTTTACCACATTTCATTAGAAAATAATCCGCTGTAAAGTAAGTTTTACAAGGCAATAACTGATGGTGTTTAATGCCATGATATTAGAAAACGTCGCAAATTCCATTTTCGATAACTTTTTGTTTATTTTACTTGTTTTATTCTTGTAATAACCAATTTCACGATAAATTTGCACAGTTAGCATGTAAAATTTTCCCCCGTTTTGATACAATTTTCTGTCACCAGATGTCATATGCTCATTTGACGGATCCCAATATTTTCTTTCAATTTTTTTATTGCCACAGCCAAATCTGAATTTTCAATGCTTGGCAATTAAATTTTGATGATAGAAAATTGAAGGAGGTATATTTTCTTTCAATTTTTTTTTTATAAGTGTGTTTTTGCTATGGTTGCAAATGCGACTTTGTTTAAACATTGAACGAAGAGAAATTGTTTTTAATAGTGAAAAATAAATTAAGCAAAGCAATCTGCTGTAAGACTAGAATTCGAAATTCTCGTCTATATTGTATTCCTTTGAGATGGCAATGCAAGCAATTTGTTATTTTTTTAAATCGATCTAATTTTGAAAATGTGTATTCTTGTATTGGCAAACATTGTCAACTGGAATATTGTACATTTATATACCAATGTAAAAATAATATTAAAAACTATATACTTGAATGGATGCTATCTATTGAGAAAACATGTAAACTGAAACCATTGGAGGGTTTGAGAATAGCCGAGAGTGTAGCGGCGCTGTTGTTTACATGGCGTTGCTATGGTTCCTCTATTACAAGTCCCCAGTTCTCGGGTTCTAGCCCGAGAGCTGGTAAAAGTGTCAATTGGATTTTCAATTTAATATTAAAAAAAAAAAAAAAATAATGA
Source organism: Mongoloraphidia duomilia (assembly GCA_039654895.1). Classification (NCBI taxonomy): domain Eukaryota; kingdom Metazoa; phylum Arthropoda; class Insecta; order Raphidioptera; family Raphidiidae; genus Mongoloraphidia; species Mongoloraphidia duomilia. The sequence goes on from CM077519.1 coordinate 21,290,980, forward strand.
ATTGAAAATGTGAATTGGTGCTAGGCCCAAATAACCTTAGCTGTTGGTGGTCTTTAAAAAAAAAAAAAAAAATGAAACCATTGGATGTCACGAGCTGTTTATTATTAATAAAGTGCTAGCTAGCAAATGTCAGTAGGATTTTAAATAATGCTATTCAATTGTTTTACGGAGCAACAATTGTAATTTGTCATTTTTTTTCGTTTCACTATTGTTATAGTTGATGAATTCGGTACATGCTTTTTAGTATATCTCGTTTGTTTCAAGTGGTAATAAAAATGTATTGTTTGGAGTTACATCAGGTGAGACAGTAGAAATAGTTACCTTGTCATCTATTTAGAACCAAAATCGTAGGAAATTGTTATTTTCTTGCGTAATACGGTTAGGCAATTGTTTTTCTTGTTTTATTGTACAAAAACATCAACTATAATGATAGTATAATAATAATAGTAATTATTATTGTTCTTAAATACAATTGATTATGTAAAATAATATATAGGTAGGGTAATGAAAAATTAATTAATATAAGTGATTTTGTTTACATAAATGGCGTATTTTGTTACTCTCAAGTTCATTTCCTGTGGATGAATTTTTTTTTTATTCTGTACCAAAATGGTAAAAAACAACCTTTATGATAAGATTTTGTTGTTGTCTGTCTGTCGGTCGATTTTCTCAAAAACGTTGCGCTACAGGACGTCAAATTTTCTAGGTCATTTTTTCAAATGTACATTACTAGTTGACTGAAAATGATTTTATTATATCCGGATGGCCTTCCAAGTACCGACAACCCATTTTCTGCCAGGTCCACCAGTCCAGAATCTTGTTCTGAACTTGAAGATGTCCGCTCGGGCAAAAATTCAACTTGAGTAAGCTAGATACATAAAACCAAGCTTAAATGATTTGTCTTGGTGTAGAGGATCCCCTGAAAATATTTTCTGCCAAAATCAGTAGTCTAGAAAAGCGACATTCATACCCATAAGCAGCAGCACCAAAAGGTCTGATACGCATTGCAACTGATGCAGCACCCTCAAAAACCAAGGAGACCATGTATTCCCCCTTTGGGTTGATACCAGTCTCATTTCCAACCGATTTTCCTACTAATGTTTTTTTCCCCGACTATCAGCCTGTCAGATTCAGAGGTAAGACCAATCAAGCTGGCAGAAAATATTTTTCCTGTAATCTTTGAGTGTCTGAGAAACTATAGACACGGTTTCTGCCAATCAGCTGTCACGTTGCGAATTTTTGTCTTTACAAATTTAAAAAAAATTATTTTAAAAAAAGATGAGCTGTGTACCGCTAAAAAAAATTTCCGATTATCTCCCGGAATTTGTCAACCTATTCTTGCAAGTCTCAACTTGCTATCAATATTTTGTTTGTTTTTTTAATTTCCAGATTTTTTTCAAAAATGTGTCAAGGTTACTAGACCTGGCAGAAAAAAGGTTGTCGGTACTCGGAAGGTCATCCGGATATAATAAAATCATTTTCAGCCAACTAGTGATGTACTTTTGAAAAAATGACCGAGAAAATTTGACGTCCCTGTAGCGCCTCTGCCGACCACTACAGAGTGCTACTCCACAAGACGATTTTGTAGTGGGGCGCTCGAGCTCCATGTAGAACACTTTATTCCCATCAAGCGAAGTTGAGCTTTTATTGTCGCCGTCTCTCTGACTATAACATTTGGCCTGTTGGTCAACTTTGGCTAAGTGTTGTGGTCCGCGACTTGTTTTTAAATTGTTTTTGCCCCAGTATTACATAAACATCTAAAAATTGCTGGATTTTATTGGGTAATACGTTTGTACAAATATTTATTGAAATCAATTAGGGCCCGTTAGTAAAAAGTTGCCGACTCCTGTAATTCTAAATCATTTGGACTTAATTTTCTCTCATGTTAAAAATTATTTTTATAGACTACGAGCAGAAAGACGGAGCTTACTGGAATTTGACTGTCAACGATCGCAGTGGCAATCCAGTAACTAATAAGTGTAAAATCAGCAATCTAGGCTACGTTGCTATGGATACATTAATTTTTTACGTAAAATTGAAATTACAGCTAACGCATCCTCGTCTGTCAAAATATAACCAAAACATAATGTCATTTTGTCGAGAACTATGAATTTAACAATGAACGCGAAGAAAATTTGTACTTGTGGCATAAGAAATTGTGAATACTCACGGACAATAACAATTTCAATAATACAATTTATTGAAAAATTGTTTACTGGAAATAACTAATAATGACGTGTATAAACAACACAAAGTACTTACAGAAAAAGGCTTGAGAATAGCCGAGAGTGTAGCGATGCTGTTGTTTACATGGCGTTGCTATGGTTCCTCTATTACAAGTTCCCGGGTTCTAGCCCGAGAGCTGGTTAAAGTATCAATTGGATTTTCAATTTATTATTAAAAAAAAAATAATGAATTGGAAATATGAATTGGTGCTAGGCCCAAATAACCTTAGTTGTTGGTGGTCTTTAAAACACAATTTTTTTTTCTTACAGAAAAGTTTCGAAATCTGCCACGCTGGCGCCTATTGTCATTCTGATCGTAGCCTATAGTCAAGTTCCAAAATTTAAGATTGTTGGGACAGCTAAAAACCGAAAATGTGTTGTTTTACATTGAATAAAAATAAAATGACAAAGAATGATCTTAAAAAAAGCAATTTTTATTTTTGAAAATGTTCAGTATTTACAGATTTTGTGATATTTTCAGTAAAGAATAAATTGTTGATAACAAACTTCATAGAATTGACAACTCCTTGGAGCTTTGTTCAATTCCAATCACACGGCCATCAACAAAAAATAAATATACTTACAAAAAAAAAAACCAACAACAATCCACTGTAACTGTTCTATTCGGTATAACCATGAAATTCCACAAATAATGAAATTTTTAATGTTCGGGCTTGGGAAAAGCCCGAACATTTTCGGGCTTGGGAAATGGGCGTTTTCGCACCTGGCGGACGCAAATTTCATGTAAAATTGGGAATTCTTTCACACTCAGCGACATAATATGGATATTTAGTTTCACAGCTACCTAAGTAACTAACTAACAAAGTAGTACATTTCCATAGTTACGCATTTTTACTGTCAAAATAATATATTTTTCGCCTGCTCGAACGACACTCGGCAAAATATTATGTGAATGTACAATTCTGCCAGCGTGTTGGTGCTGTGCCAGTAGATGTGAAAACGCCCAATAGCCGAGTGCGGTAGCAATGTTGCCATGACTCTTCTATTGCATGGCCCCCATTTCCCGGGTTGCGTATTGGCATTGTATACTATAGTGGAACGTACGCACAGGGTTGGAACGCAGTAAAGAATGGCTAAACATTCCGCGCGTATATCCAGCCATACCTTGCTACGGTACAACGCTAGCGCGCGTTCAGACATAGTAAGTATTGTCTTCGGAAATGCGGCGTATTCTCCAGGCATTCTATACTGCGTTCCAACGCAATGACAAAAAGCGCGACTGTCGTATGCAAAGGGTAGGAGTAGGTACGTGATTGTAATAAGACGCGTCGCAGTCTTTATTCCGTTGTCCTCATATCATCACGTTTCCTTTTTTTAACTTTGGTAAAGCTATTGTGCTGACACTTGAAAAAAATTTTTAAATGAAATTTTTGTGTGTTCGGATATGTATATCGCACAATCCAGTTTGTAAATGTCTCCTGACTGAATGTCTATCCAATTGTGACACCATTTATTATAAAACGTTTTATCCTTATCATCGGAATCAGGGCCGGATTAACCATGTCGGGGCCCCTAGGCAATGCAATTCTCGGGGCCCCTTTTCAGCCGTTTCAAGTTGATGAAGGTAGCGTATTGAATGATTCATACAATACGCTACGTAATGCATCCATATTATTAGTTCTACTACTCAATACTAGATGGTTCTGTTCTGTAAGTATGAAGTATTTCATCAACTGACAGCATGCGTCGAAAAAAAGCAATAATACCTATTGTCATTGAGGATACAAACTTTCCAATTGAATTTTCACTCTATGAAACTTTTCAATTACTTTTGTGCGCGCGCAGGGCCCCTAGGCAGTTGCCTACTCTGCCTAATGGTTAATCCGACCCTGATCGGAATAGCCACTCTTTGCTCTAACAGGAACAGTAAAACTATTTTTATTTATTCTGTAATTGTTGACAACACCATTTCCATTTAATTTTTGCAGTAAGAGCAAAATATTACTTTCTGCGGACATTTTATAACCTTTAATTATTAAAACGCAATAATTCAAGCGCGGCGTCCAAAATAAACAAGTAACTGGCACGTGTTGGTTAGGTACGAGCAGCGCGCGATGGAAGCTGACGTGACAAGCGTACATGGCGATTGCGTTGTAACGTAGTATGCATACATTGCATTGGAACGCAGTATAGAATGCCTTGATGATATGCCGCATTCCCAAAGACAATACTATGTCTGAACACGCGCTAGTGTTGTACCATAGTAGGGTATGGCTGGATATACGCACGGAATGTTTAGCCATTCTTTACTGCGTTCCAACGCCATGTGTGCGTTACACTATAGTAAACAATGCCAATGCGTTCCCGGGTATGTTTTAAAAAAAAATGTAGACAAATTCTTTGTTGCATGAAAAAAAAAAAGCTATTAAACAAGTGATAGCATGTAGTGTGGAATTTCGTAGTTATTAAATAAATTTATATTGCAAAAGTCGATGACTGTCACACTTCTATTATTTCTAAATGTTCGCTCATACGCGCTTTTCTGCTTCCTGTCACAACTTGTCCAATAATCCATGCTTGCCGTCCATCAAGTGCCTCGATTTCATTACAGAAGCTTTGTGCGTTCTCGGGAGGCATGCTTATTAACAAACCCCCAGAAGTTTCAGCTGATCTGCCTCGCAACAGTCTATCATGACCAAGTGTCTCGGCCAGTGTACGTACGTTTTTAAATAGCGGCAACTTTTCAAGGACGAAATCGACAGCGTTAGTTTGGTTCTGTGCTAAGTTTTCTGCGTGGCCCAAAATACCAAACCCTGTTACATCTGTGCACGAGTTTCCTTTGTATTTGTGCATTAAAATGGCCGCTGCAATTAAAGAAATCCTATCTTCAGAACCAAAACAATTCCGTGTCAGATCATATACAATAATCTCTCGTTAATCCGGCCCAAGAAAACCAAGCTAGTGTCAGATTAATGGAAGTGACTGATTACAATGTATACATTTTATGTCGCAGGCAAATGGCTTTTGCCTAGGCGAATGCTATCTGCCTGGGTAAATGGGTTTTTTCTTTTTAGTGTATTTGCCATATGGTACATACACTACACATACACTTTGGCACCATTTTTGGAAATGTCTATTTATATATGTATAGGTATATATATACAGGGTGTATCACAGAAAACCGAACATAGGGAAAACTCCATTGTGCAAATTAGTTAGGATCAACGATTACTTTGGCCACATATGAGAATGAGTACCATGGTTACGCTGACTAACCATTATTTAATAACAATAATAGCTAATAATTTATATTAGAAATCGTGTCCATCGTGATTATAATAAAATTAAGCAAAATCGCAGGATAGTGGACAAAATAATTTGATTTATTAAATTAAATGTACGACGTTTCGTCTATAGATTTAGACTTTTTCAAGTACAATATTAAAAATAACAATATTTATGAAAATTAATATTAATTACTAACCATAGCAATTAACATAAGATAGGGTACATAAGACAAAAACATGGTAACATGGTAACAAATTATGTTGACTATAAATTTTAACAATCAAATAATAATAATACAAAAATTAGTATAATTTCATAATATAATTGTACTGACTACTTAAATTTTGAGTGTCTGTTCTATAATTGATTGAATTGTTTTTTCTAATAAAACACATTTCACTGATATTGCGTTTCTTCCAATTTGACTCTTTATCTAATATTTGAACTTCATTGAAAAGAAATTTATGCCCAGTGTCGAAATGATGAGATGACAACGCCGTTTTATTAATAGCTAATAATAAAATTAAGCAAAATCGCAGGATAGTGGACAAAATAATTTGATTTATTAAATTAAATGTACGACGTTTCGTCTATAGATTTAATTTAATACATTTAATTTAATAAATCAAATTATTTTGTCCACTATCCTGCGATTTTGCTTAATTTTATTATAATCACGATGGACACGATTTCTAATATAAATAATAGCTAATAATGAATAATTAGAAAAATCAGTTAAAATAAATTCTTCAATATTAAATGAATTTATTTTTATTAATGAAACAATTTTTTATTAAGAAAATATTTTTTTAACTAATAATTAAACAAAACAAACAGTTAAAATAAAAAATTAAAGCAAATGTTCAAATAAACCTCCATTTTGAATTAAGCAGTGGCTTAATCGGTTACAAAAACTTTGTCTCACTTTATCTAACATTACAGGAGTCATATTGAAACATACTTCGACGATTTTGTCTTTAAGTTCATCCAGATTTTGTCAAATGAACAGCAATATGCATTTGTTATTGTATACGTACACCATGGTAACGACCTCTGAATAGAGGGCAAAGCAATCTCTGATCTTAACTAATTTGTACTGTGTACTTTTCCCTATGTTCGGTTTTCTGTGATACACCCTGTATTTAGATATGTGTGTGTGTACGGGCTATAACTTTCGAAAGAGTTAATTGATTTTGACGAAATTATGTAGGCACGTTGCAATGCATCACTGCACGAAGCCTATTTAAAATGGGCCCAATCGGACCATTTTAAGGGTGGTTTTTAGGGGTTGAAAAATGTTTTTGGGCCCAAAAATACCGAAAAAATTCTCAGAATTGTTTCAAAATTGAAATTTAACCCTTTAGTGAAGATTAAAATGTGCTGCTAAAATTTTAATAAAATCGCCCCGACAGGTCCGGACTTACAAATTTTATGAAAACACTAGTTCGCGGATAGTGATTTACTGAAGGGTATATTTAATTTGGTACAGAGGTTACATTGATAATAATATTGAAATTAAGAAAAAAAAATATTATTTTAAGGGATGTATTAAGGGGTTAAATTTTTTATTTTGTCTAAAAACAAACTTATGTTCACATAATAACAGCACAATGCCTGTATTAACAAATACACTATATTGTCGGCAGGGTTTTGGCACTGCGACCCGAGTTTTTTTATTTGCTAAATGACTGCAAATGCTATTTGACTAGGCTTATGGTATTTACCTGAATCTTTTTTAGGCAAATAATAAAATTATTTCTTAATTAAAGAAAACCTGCAGTTCATTGCACAAGCAAACTACAAATACAAAATGGTAAATAATACAAAAATTTTAATAACAAAATTATTTGTTTTGACAAGGATTGCTAAAATGGCATTTACTATTGCACAAATTTTTCGACTTAAAACAAGCATGACTGATTAAAAAAAATTCGACCATAGTACCGACTGCAAATGCTATTTGACTAGGCTTATGGTATTTACCTGAATCTTTTTTAGGCAAATAATAAAATTATTTCTTAATTAAAGAAAAGCTGCAGTTTGCACAAGCAAACTACAAATACAAAATGGTAAATAATATAAAAATTTTAATAACAAAATTATTTGTTTTGACAAGGATTGCTAAAATGGCATTTACTATTGCACAAATTTTTCGACTTAAAACAAGCATGACTGATTAAAAAAAATTCGACCATAGTACCGACTGCAAATGCTATTTGACTAGGCTTATGGTATTTACCTGAATCTTTTTTAGGCAAATAAAATTATTTCTTAATTAAAGAAAATCTGCAATTTATTGCACAAGCAAACTACAAATACAAAATGGTAAATAATATAAAAATGTTAATAACAAAATTATTTGTTTTGACAAGGATTGCTAAAATGGCATTTACTATTGCACAAATTTTTCGACTTAAAACAAACACGACTGATTAAAAAAAATTCGACCATAGTACCGACTGCAAATGCTATTTGACTAGGCTTATGGTATTTACCTGAATCTTTTTTAGGCAAATAATAAAATTATTTCTTAATTAAAGAAAACCTGCAGTTCATTGCACAAGCAAACTACAAATACAAAATGGTAAATAATACAAAAATTTTAATAACAAAATTATTTGTTTTGACAAGGATTGCTAAAATGGCATTTACTATTGCACAAATTTTTCGACTTAAAACAAACACGACTGATTAAAAAAAATTCGACCATAGTACCGACTGCAAATGCTATTTGACTAGGCTTATGGTATTTACCTGAATCTTTTTTAGGCAAATAAAATTATTTCTTAATTAAAGAAAATCTGCAATTTATTGCACAAGCAAACTACAAATACAAAATGGTAAATAATATAAAAATGTTAATAACAAAATTATTTGTTTTGACAAGGATTGCTAAAATGGCATTTACTATTGCACAAATTTTTCGACTTAAAACAAACACGACTGATTAAAAAAAATTCGACCATAGTACCGACTGCAAATGCTATTTGACTAGGCTTATGGTATTTACCTGAATCTTTTTTAGGCAAATAAAATTATTTCTTAATTAAAGAAAATCTGCAATTTATTGCACAAGCAAACTACAAATACAAAATGGTAAATAATATAAAAATGTTAATAACAAAATTATTTGTTTTGACAAGGATTGCTAAAATGGCATTTACTATTGCACAAATTTTTCGACTTAAAACAAACACGACTGATTAAAAAAAATTCGACCATAGTACCGACTGCAAATGCTATTTGACTAGGCTTATGGTATTTACCTGAATCTTTTTTAGGCAAATAAAATTATTTCTTAATTAAAGAAAATCTGCAATTTATTGCACAAGCAAACTACAAATTGTTGGAGCACGCCACTGAGTCCGAGCAGAGGACAACCAAAACACTTAAACACTCATTTGTTTATATTATTCTAAAAATAGACTGCACCCCTTATTTTATCTGAAGGAAATGTATTGAACTGAATTTCATAGATCATTCGTTTATAAACCTTCTTATAAACTAGAAGTTATAAAATAAAATTATATGAATTTGAAATTACTTATTTTTTTAATATTTTCCTGACAACGCGTAATAATTCAGAAGTGGGATTACAGCCGCTATTCAATTAATTAAAATAATAATAATAATTTTAATTGAAAAAAAAAAAAATTATTATCAATCATGAGTGATAGTGATAGTAGTGTAACTAGTGAGCCAGAATATAACCGTCATCGCCGGGAAGTCGGGCGTGGTGTAAAACGACCAATAGAAGAAGATTATGAGCATGACAATCTTACGTTTATGATAAATCAAAAAGTGCGAGAATTTATCGAGAAAGAAAGAAAACCACGAAAAATGACACCGAATCTGGATTTGATACCTTCCTTCGACCCGGAAAAGACCGGAATAACAACTGGAAACTGGTTGAATAAAATCGATCAAATTGGAAGGGTCCATAACTGGGACGAAACTGTTATGTCCTACTGCATGCAGTCACGTTTGACTGGGATAGCAAGAATCTGGTACAATAATCTAACAGATTATTCGATGGAATGGCCAGAGTGGAAAGAAGCTCTATTAAAAGCATTTCCAACCACGGATAATTACGTGGAATTGTTGAAAAAAATGATTGCTTACAAGAAATCTACAACTGATAGTTTCACCCGTTACTTTTATTATAAAAGTATGCTTGTAACACAATGTGGAATCGCGGATAGTAATGCAGTATCGTGCATTATTGATGGTTTACCATACACCATCCAAGCTAATGCACGAGCGGGAAATTTCGAAACACCAGAGAAATTATTCACAAATTTCTTAAGCAAACTAGAACATCAAGAAGCTAAGCCGTCGACATCCCGCGTAACAACAGAACTTCAAAAATTATGCTATTTGTGTAATCAACCCGGTCACGTTAAATGGCAATGCCAGCGTAAGAATGTTGTAGCTTCGCCTGCTTTGCAACGCTGCAACATATGCAAGAGGGCAGGGCATTCCGAAAACAACTGCTACTTTCGTCAACCAAAGAAAATACAGTTAATTACCAGGCAAGTAGACCCTTCTTATAATATTGATGTTAAAATCAACGACATTAATTTTAAAGGATATTTTGATACCGGAAGCCAAATTAATGTCGGGCACATATTGGTTGCCAATAAGTTAAAACTAAAATTAAAAAGTACTGATATAGTAATTAAAGTATTTGGTGGAGGTGTCATATTTCCTGCAGGTATTTGCGACAATATTAATATGAAAATTAACAACATTTTTTTTAATACTTTCATTGTGTTCGTGGACACCCCTATGAGTGGAATTGAAATTATTCTGGGTCAACCCATAATTAACGACGCGCGAGTTCAACTGACCATTAATGGTCGAAGCATTCAGTTCAGCGAACGGCCTATCTTTCCCGAAGATGTTGCTGAACCGAGGCCAGTTGTCAAGGTGTACGAAGACACCTTCATACCACCACATCATACAGCTCGTATCACAGTCACTTCAGACGGCACTGCAGCGCCTACATTACTAACCAGTCGTGTCCATGTCCATGAACGAGAAAAGTACAGCATTTCAACATCTCTGCTAGAGGGCCCCATATCTACAGTAAACGTCGTCAATTTAAACTCAGTTCCTATGGTCTGGAGGAAAGATCGTATCGTAGGTAGAGGCAAAGGTGTGCTGGTAAGAGATATCAATCCTTCTATTTCGAATGACTTTAAATGTGTATTTTCAATGGATGTCTCAAAAGTAAATATAGGGGATATTGCCGAATTTGATCGAACAAATTTAATAACGCTACTCCATTCATATGACGCTTGTTTTGCTAACACCTCCAATGAATTAGGGTATACTGATTTAACAGATTTCAAAATAGAGCTGACCACGGATACGCCAATTTATTATAAGCCTTACCGATTATCTTATCACGAAAAATTAATTTTGAGAAATAAAGTTAACGAACTTTTAGAAGCGGGTATAATAAGAGATTCAAATTCTAGTTACGCGAGTCCGGCAATACTTGTAAAAAAACGAAATGGTGATTACAGACTTTGTATCGATTATAGAGCGTTAAATAAAGTAACAGTCAAAGATAGGTACCCCTTACCACATATCGAAGATCAGATTAGCAAATTAACCGAATGTAATTACTTTTGTAGTTTAGATATGGCCCAAGGTTATCATCAAATACCTGTAAACTCTAAATCAATACACAAAACTGCTTTTATTACGCCTGATGGGCAATATGAATATTTGAGAATGCCATTTGGCTGCAGTAATGCCCCCGCCACCTTTCAAAGATTAGTTCATCGAGTATTGGGTGATTTAAGGCATGAAAAAGTTCTAGTGTATCTCGATGATATTCTAATTCCATCTAAAACAATAACCGAAGGTTTAGACATTTTGGAAAATGTTTTAAAATTGTTCAAAAAAGCAAATTTAAAATTTAACTTGTCCAAGTGTTTTTTCTTTAAGCAGAATATTGAGTACTTAGGTTATGAGATCACTAGTGGAACTATTAAACCATGTGAACGAAAAATAACAGCCGTAACAAAATTTAAAAGACCACAAACTATTCATGAATTACGACAGTTTTTAGGTTTAACATCTTACTTTAGAAAGTTTGTAAAAGATTATGCCAAAATTACTGCGCCACTAAGTCAGTTGCTAAGAAAATCTGTAACTTGGGAATGGGGTTCAGAACAAATTCGAGCATTTAATGAAATAAAATTAAAACTTACTTCCCAGCCTGTATTGTCTATTTTTGATCCTAACGCCGCCACTGAAGTACATACTGATGCTAGTACTAAAGGCCTAGCTGGAATTTTGTTACAAAAACACGGTGAAGAATTACACCCTGTATTTTATTATAGCCGACTTACTACCCGAGAAGAAAGTTTGTACCATTCGTATGATTTAGAAACCTTAGCGCTAGTTGAGTCATTGAAAAGATTTCGAATTTATATAACAGGCATTCCCTTTAAAGTTGTCACAGATTGTAGTGCAGTCAGAGCAACTTTTCTTAAAAAGGATTTAGTACGCAGAGTCGCACAATGGTGGCTGTTAATACAGGAGTTTGATATGGAAATAGTGCATAGGTCCGGAGATAAAATGAAACATGTAGATGCGCTGAGTCGCAACGCGGTCCCATTAATGATAATAAACGAAGGTGATTGGTTAGTTGCATTACAAATGGAGGACCCAAAAGTTAGAAGCATACATCAGAAATTAGTGGCGAATATTGTTGATAGTGACATCCAAAACAATTATGTCCTTAAGAACGGTAGAGTGTGTAGGAGAATTTTAGACGGTAGTTATAGACCTGTTATTCCCAGAATGGCCCGTTTTAGCATAATGAGAAAATATCATGATGATGTAGGTCACCTTGGTTTCAAACGATGTGAATCACTATTAAAAAGTAAATATTGGTTTGAGAAAATGACTCGATTTATAAGAAAGTATGTTAATGCATGTATCGACTGTCAGTATAAAAAGGGTACGTATGGAAAGCGGGAGGGCTTTTTGCATCCTATTCAGAAACCAGACCGTCCTTTACATACACTGCACATAGATCACTTAGGTCCATTTTCTAAGTCAGGCAGTCAAGGGTGTTGTTATATATTAGTCATGGTAGATGCTTTTTCTAAATATGTATACTGTAAACCAACTAAAACAACAAATTCCCGTGAAGTATGTAGTCACCTAAAAGAACTCTTCTGTACTTTTGGAAAACCCGAGAGAATTATCTCTGATCGTGGGAAAGCTTTTACAAGTAAGAAATTTAAATCTTTTATTATAAAATATCAAGTAAAACATATTTTAAATTCTGTCGCGTCACCTAGGTCAAATGGGCAAGTAGAGCGTTATAATAGAACTATTGTTGATGGTTTAAATGCGACTGTAGAGAACGAAAAAGAATGGATAGATAAACTTCCAGACGTTGTTTGGGGAATGAATAATGCTGTTAATAACACGACTGGCTTCACACCTCACCAATTAATGTTTGGTTTAGATAATAATGAAAAGTTTATACAGGAAAATGGAGCTGAAAAAGTAGATATTAGAGACGTAGCAAAAGAAAGAATGGACAAAACTGCAGCAGATATGAAAAGAAGGTTCGACACCAAAAGGAAAAATAGTACTGTATACAGAGTAGATGATCTTGTTCTGTGGTCTGGCGCTACTACAGACAAAAAGGAAGCAACCAAAAAGTTGAAAGTTAAATTCGGAGGGCCCTATAGAGTGAGTAAAATTCTAGGCAATGATCGGTACGAGATAGTGCCTATTAAAGGTATTAAAGGATACAAAAAGTTTAAAGCTGTTGTCGCAACAGAAAACTTACGAAGGTATACACATTTTGTTGATACGAGTTCGGACAGTGACGTAGACAGTACGGAAGAACTAATAGATTTGCTTGAAAGTTAAAAATAAAATGTGGTGAAGAAAAGCGAGTATAGCATTCACCTGAGAGATTTGAGGATGCGAGTATAGCAACTCATTAAAACAGAGAATGTGGGCACAACATTCGATAAAACCATTATAAATAAAAAAATAAATAAAATATATAACATGAGGTGAAGAAAGCGAGTATAGCATTCACCTATAAAAACATTGAGTATGCGTGCATAGCAACACAATAAAAAAAGAACAGAAAATGCGGGTACAGCATTTGATAAAAATGAAAATCTAAATAGTTAAGTGTATCATTTTTGCTCCTTGTTTAACTGTTTCAGATCCAGCGATTACAACAGCCAAAATAAACGAAAAGAACACGGAAGTCATGGTCAAGGTCATCGGGGCGATGACAAGTCAGGAAGGCCGAATGTTGGAGCACGCCACTGAGTCCGAGCAGAGGACAACCAAAACACTTAAACACTCATTTGTTTATATTATTCTAAAAATAGACTGCACCCCTTATTTTATCTGAAGGAAATGTATTGAACTGAATTTCATAGATCATTCGTTTATAAACCTTCTTATAAACTAGAAGTTATAAAATAAAATTATATGAATTTGAAATTACTTATTTTTTTAATATTTTCCTGACAACGCGTAATAAAATACAAAATGGTAAATAATATAAAAATGTTAATAACAAAATTATTTGTTTTGACAAGGATTGCTAAAATGGCATTTACTATTGCACAAATTTTTCGACTTAAAACAAGCATGACTGATTAAAAAAAATTCGACCATAGTACCGACTGCAAATGCTATTTGACTAGGCTTATGGTATTTACCTGAATCTTTTTTAGGCAAATAAAATTATTTCTTAATTAAAGAAAATCTGCAATTTATTGCACAAGCAAACTACAAATACAAAATGGTAAATAATATAAAAATGTTAATAACAAAATTATTTGTTTTGACAAGGATTGCTAAAATGGCATTTACTATTGCACAAATTTTTCGACTTAAAACAAGCATGACTGATTAAAAAAAATTCGACCATAGTACCGACTGCAAATGCTATTTGACTAGGCTTATGGTATTTACCTGAATCTTTTTTAGGCAAATAAAATTATTTCTTAATTAAAGAATATCTGCAATTTATTGCACAAGCAAACTACAAATACAAAATGGTAAATAATACAAAAATTTTAATAACAAAATTATTTGTTTTGACAAGGATTGCTAAAATGGCATTTACTATTGCACAAATTTTTCGACTTAAAACAAACACGACTGATTAAAAAAAATTCGACCATAGTACCGACTGCAAATGCTATTTGACTAGGCTTATGGTATTTACCTGAATCTTTTTTAGGCAAATAACAAAATTATTTCTTAATTAAAGAAAACCTGCAGTTCATTGCACAAGCAAACTACAAATACAAAATGGTAAATAATACAAAAATTTTAATAACAAAATTATTTGTTTTGACAAGGATTGCTAAAATGGCATTTACTATTGCACAAATTTTTCGACTTAAAACAAGCATGACTGATTAAAAAAAATTCGACCATAGTACCGACTGACACCATGCACCTTTATAATCAGGTCATCTCCTCCCAACAGTTTTCAAAACGACTGCTGTTTTTACGCAAATCTGAATAATTACCGTTATAATTGAGGCGTGCCATTGACAATGTGCACTCATGAAACGCGTCCATAACAATATCTTTTGGTAGTGTGATCGTTGCAGAAGATTCTGTTATTTTTGCGTAAGCCAGTGCAGCCACTTGGGTTCCTAACGGTTTTGTCAACACCAGAACGTCTCCTGCGCACGCATTTTCTGGCCTGAAACAAATTTATGTATAAATTCAAGACTATTTCGAATACTTCTTGTTTGCAGTACATATTTAATATCCGATCCAGAGCTGCATAAAACAATGACATCTCTACAAGTTCCGCAATTCTCAATATTCACAAATAACGACCGTGTTTGCATTGTTTTAAAATCTCTATTTGAACAAAAAAGCAATAAAATTCAACACTTTTTGACAAACTAAACTGGTTGCACTGTCCAGATAATTTACTAACACCAGATGTCAGTACTGAAAATGTGATTTCTTGTCTTTTGTTCTCTATAATGTTTTAGATCTATACACTCACATAATAAACTCATCGCGTGTGCAGACGGCCGTCGCAGTGCCCCCGATCATACACCATGGATTCTCTTGAATTTTAACGGCTGTCACTTTAACGTTTGCTTCCTTCGCAGCATTCTGAAAATAACTATCTGTTTACATGATTTACATTTACTATTTCCAAGTGGGTTCCTATTTTACCTCGACCATTTGGGTCTGTTTGTCTCTCACATTGTTCAAATCGTGGACCAGTATAAACGAAATTTAGCATACACATTCTTTAAGCCTAGGTCGATAAATGGTTTTAGTATCTCTACTGTGTGGGTCCAAATTTGCATAGATTCAGAAAATGATGAGAAAACAAGTAAAGTGAAGTAAGTATAGCGTTTTGTGTAACTATTGAAATTGGTTGTTATATTAGTAAATAAAAATTCATAGTTGATTTAATTTTTCTTTAACAAAACATATTATCTTACAATAGATTTGATTGAACGAGTGGATTCTCATTTTAAGGTAGTTGTCGTGCTACAATAACATCCAAAAGTTTCGTTCATAATACGCTGTAAAACAATAAATAAGTAGTGTTAAATGTAAAAAAAATTTGTTAGAGATTGTACCTAAACTGTTGTTCACATAGTAACATATCTTTCACTTAGTTTGTTCGCTTGGATTATATAAAAATGTCAATCTTTTCTCATAAATTGTTGAACTTTGCGTTATTATATCTCAACAATAAAAAGGTCAATAATTTTTGGATTTTCTTTTTTAAACTCAGAACAAAAACATCAATGAACAGTTAGTTTTTTGAAAATTTCTGACTGTTTCTTTTTTTTTTTAAATTAAAAAACTTGTCAAAAACACTACCTTTCCTATGCTCTCCGTGTTAATTATCCGAACTTTAATTAAGTTTATCTCGAGTTAGAGATGGTCAATCAACTTCAAATTTTAATGGTATTTGTATTATAGTATCCTTAATGAGTATATGAAAATTTAGAATTTTCTGACACTATGCCCATAGCACGACAACTACCTTAACTCTAGTTTTGATGGTTTCCTCGAATAATAATTATAACAAAAATATATCGACTATCCAGCACCAGCTATCCGGATCCAGTAAACTCTTAAAAAATTACGCAAAAACGGGTTTCTGTGCAAAATACATGAAAAGTCTTGTATTGAAAAAAAATTTTGACTTGCAAAATTACTATCTTTTAATCAAATCGACTCTATTTTGCTGATATCTGTCGATTTACAACAAAAAAATTAATTTTGCGGCATATTTACATCGTCGAATGAGGTACAGTCTAAAAACATTTTACTTCAACGAAAAAACCTTAAAACACTGATATTACTTTTAAATTCGCTAAAATGAACAGTTTTACGCTAGATATATCATTTTATATGAAAATAAACCGTTATAGAAATATACCATTATAATAGAAAAAACGTTATAGTACAAATTTCTTCTTCGCATACGCCAAATTTCCCCAAAAATAATAGGGCTCTTCCTTTTTACATGTCAAATATCCTACCAAAATTTGGTTTCGGTCCACTCAGCCGTTTGACCTGTATTATGCTCACAGACGAACAGACTTTTTCCAAAAATAAACGAAAAAATATTGCAAAATATTGAAAAGTTAATTTTGACCTAAATTATTACTATTCCCCACTTTTGGAGTTGGAATGGTAAGTTTTGTATTGAAAAAAAAATTGATTTATACTTAAAAATGTTAAAAGATTTTTTTGATTATTATTGTTGATTATAGATAATTATTAATAAATTTGATTTAAGATTTTTTTATTAAATTTCAAATACAACACCTTTTATAACCCTGATTTTGAGAAACTGCAAATTATTTTTTATATGATTAGAAAAACGTATAATAAGCACCGGATCCGGCTGGATTGGTGGCAATATATTTGTTTAATTAACAATGTTTATATCTAATTTTTTTGCTCGCCTAATGTTACGAGCTATGACAAGTCACATTGGAATTTAGACATAATAATCTTACGTAAACTTTTTATGATATATGAATCTATAAAGTGAATGACAAATCAATCTGTCAATCAAGCTATCGAATAGTAATGACAACGGTGTTATACAAAAAAGCGCGCATGAAGTCGGTCGATTTTGTGTCAACTCATGCGCGCTTTTTCGTATAAGACCATTGTCATTACTATTCGATAGCTTGATTGGCAGATTGATTTATCATTCATGGGCGCATATCCTTGTTTTCATCGATAGTTCTACTTCTGCTTTATTATCCTATTGACATTCATTTTATTAAATCGATAATTATTACAAATTATTATATGTGGTTTTATTTATCCATCTCAATAAGTTAGTATGACTTACTGGTGAGTGAATCTATAAAATTTCATTACATTAACATTTCATAATTTAAAAACATGCAAGAAGCAAGGTCTAGTGTTCACAGAACAATTAGTTTTTTTACATGTTACTGCCTGTCTACGAATACTACCTTAAAACCATCAATAATTGCGGGTAAGACAATTTCTTGCTCTTGAACTGGCATATCTGACGGAACGCCCAGCAACATATAAATGTTATCACAGATGACGACGCCCATAGAAAACAAATCACTAAGCACGTTTGCGCATGTAATACGACCTTGAAAGAAACAAATGAATTATAAAATCGAAACAAACTTTAACCATGCAATATACGTTAATTAACGTAGTAACTCAAGTAAAAATGCGACCGGAATTTTGAAAAATTTTAGAAGCTAACATAATGATCCAAAACTAACAAAATGTGATTAGTCGAGTCTTGAGCCCAGCCATGGTGTAAGGGAACAGACTGCCAAGAATCTTATTACAGCCATTCTTGCGCGAATCTGCAAGCTGCCTAGCTTTTTGGGCATACGTCATACAGTGAATTTCACTTAAGACGTAATATAGGCGAGTTTTGTTTACCTGGCAGTTTAACAAACAATAATAACTATTAATATTTTAATATCTGGGTGCCGAGCTTTGCTCGGATGAGTTCAAAAAAATAGTACTTGTATGCTGTGAGATATTATTTTCTCAAAATATTACTCCGAAACGAATTTATTTCTGAAACATAATTTAAATAATTGTTTCTGTTAAATATTTTAAATACCTATGTGTATTTTTAAGCGTAAAAACTAAGTATCAACTTGAATCAAGCATTTTTTCCTGTAAATATTACTTAGGTCACCATTTTCAAATCTACCGCCGTTATTGTTTTGTTGACTGAAGAGCTCGCAAAAACCGATTTTCATAGATTGAATATCTTGTAAAAATGTTCGAATCAGATGAAATTCTGCTTGCCCGTTGCCGTTTCAATAATCCATTTTTAAACATTGATACCAAATATCAACTTTATCGAAGTACTTTTTCTCTGTGATGTCATCTTAGCAACTTTCAGTAAATTTCAAATATTTTTTTTGCATAGAAGGTACCTACTGAAAAACTCACAAAAATCGATTTTCGAAGAAATAGAATTCATATTATATCTTTTAATAACAAACGACAGACTATAAACCTGCAGCGCAAAACTTTTTTGCATGCATCTTCACCATAGTTTTTAAAAATCGATGTGTTTTGATATACTGCATGCCTGCGTCGCTAGAAGTGCGGCCCTTCGGGCCGCCGTGCAAATTTTTAAACAAAACTTTTTTGTATGTATCTTAACAATAGTTTTCAAAAATCGATGTGTTTTTACACAGACTCGCGGTGCCAAAAGTGCGGCCCTTCGGGCCGCCTATTTGTCATTATTTACATATTGTGCAAGACACTTCTTATATTAGTGTTCATTTACAGTTTTAACCCTTGTGATATATTATACAAAATCTATGTAGAAATAGGCTTCGAATCGATCTGACAATTGACCGAGTTATAAATAAAAAAACTCTTTTTTTTAATTGCTCCCCCTGGGACCAAGAAAAATCCCCATTCTGTAAATTTCATCAAAATCGTTATTCTTTTTTGAGAAAAAAAAGTCTAGGTAAGATTATACGTCATACTATATTTAACGTACATAATATACATATTTTATATAGGTAATATAAAAATAACATACTCAGGTATCTATTTATTTAAATATTAGTTAAAACTACTTACATAATTACGTTTAGTTTTTATTTCTGTTATTCTTTACTATACAAATAGTTCACGGATTATTTTAATAAGTTAAAAATTCTGTCAGATAATTTTGACATATAAATAATGAAAGTAGTTTGTTTTCTCCAAAGCCTACTCACGATATTACAATGTTTTGACAGGTCAAAAAACCGTTTTTAAAAATGATAAAATCGATAGGAAAACGAATTTTTCCAGGGATGAGACCTAGCTAAATCGATTTTTTGCCCCCCGAAACCCCTTTTCGGTAAATTTGATCAAAATCGTTAGAGCCGTTTTCGAGAAAATATTTATATATATACATAGATACATACAAGATTTACTCGTTTAATAATATAGGGGGATTTTAAAATAATTGCTGTAGGTAATTCATTTTTTTTTGAAGTGAATACTTCTTTAGAATCGTTGTGATTTCAAACCGGATGCAACGGAAAAAACGACAGGTAAGAGACACAAATACAAAAATGTGTAGGATGAAGCCGGCAAAGAATGAGACAGAAATATACATACTATTTTATATTATCGGTCTCTCCTCTTTGTGCCATGCTTCGTAGCATCCCCACTCCCGTCTTCTAAGCATAGTCGCCTGTGATTAGTGAGCCAGAGCGAGAGAGCAAATGTCGGTGTGTATGTATATTGCACACTGTTTAATACTTGCTTGTATTTGAGCATTTAACGTGTGTTAGTATATGTGAAAAGTACGTGAGCTAATACTACTGTATGCGGCGGCGTATTACAGCTTTTTAGTAAGAAGTCAGCGTGGTGTGTTATTATTTAACAGTGTTTGTGAGTATTTTTATTATATCTTGTTGTGCTAAATAATAAATTTTATAAAATGCCGAAAACTAATGCCGAAATGTGTCGTCAATATCGACGCAAAAAAAATGAAAATAAAATTAAAATAAATCCAGGAAAAAGTTCAACAGAACGTAGTGGCGAGTTTCGTGCGCGTATTCACTTCTATCGTGTGTGAATCGCACACACACCTTTTTTTTTATTAAAATATTGGTTCAATTTTCTTTATTGGCTTTTGAGCAGAAGAACAGTAAGCGAGCAATTGAGATGATCACTAGAGTGGTCAGATACAGATATGAATACTTGCAATCAAAATATACACGGAAGCTCTGTCTATAAACTCGTTTTCTTGCGGATTTTCCGGTATTTTGTATACCTCGACGGGAGAACAAGGTTCCAAAATCTGTCTAACCAGCATCGATTATGATGAAAATTGGTACACTGTTAACCGATGCCCAAACTTAAAGTGTAAGGTACTTTTTACCTGTCCACGATTAAGATTACTGTCAAAACCAACATGAACGCGAGCGCTATTACTAATAATCATTTTATTTTACTAAAAATAAGTAATGGCTAATTTAATAATGTGTATGCATTAATAATCATGTATTTGATAAATACCTGTACCAGGCAGCTGGCAAATTTGAAATTGCATCTATAAGTGCCCGACTGCTTTCCAGTTAATGGTTATTACTTATTGGTAATAAAAATTAGCGTGTATTGTCATACACGATATATTTCTATTTTCAGGTACCTACTAATATACATACCCATTGTAAATGGATCGTCGACAATTGGGTAAAAGAAATCGGTAGTTTGTATTAAAAAATAGCCCTGCTTCAGAGGTAGTACAGCACAATCCATTCCGATACCTGATAAAAATAAATTAATATTCACAGTAAATCGAAACTTTTATCGATACATACTTATGGATTATTTATTGCTAGACTTTTTACTTGATGCATACGATATCAGACCATTAAAAAATTGTTAATTAATTATCATTCTATTGAATGCAAACAAAAAACGATACCTATCGATTTAGTTTCAGTCGAATCGTATTTGCTTTCTTCTACCTCTTTATCGCGGATTCCCTCAAGAAGATCCATTAAGACTTTCTGAGGGACTTTACAGCCTCATCCTCTAAGCTTTGTGTACTTCGTCAACTTATAATCCTGCAAGGACACTACTGATGCCATTTCTCGGTTACAATCAGCTGTGAGAGACATTTCACCAGAATTCGTTTCTGCAAAATAGGATCTACTGTTAAAGTGACTTGCCAAAGATTTTGTTATCTTTATGACGTCCAAATGTATGGAAAACAAGATAACAAAAATAAACAAAGGTTAGTAAAAAAATTAGAATTATGCTTCCAATTTTTTTTAGTGTTAAATCTTTGGCCAGTTCCAATTAATAATTTATACACAGTAAATTAACATGCAAAGATGCATTTAGTAATTATAAACAAACGATTACCCATCTTCATGCATTCTATCTATAGTCCTCTAAGATTAGAAAATGGTTTTAAAAATTTAAACACATCACACGCATGATCTATTGTGTATCTGTCACACACAGTATTCTGTCACGTGTCTGACTCTGAAGGCCGCCAAAATCCAAATGTAGGCAGGGTTGCCAGGTGGTTTTGCTGGATAGTGGATTTTGTGTCTCTGTCCCAAGTCACAACTGTGCAAAATACCATGCACTGTTTTTTCAGGAACAGCCCTGTTGACATTTGACAACTGACAAGTGTGACAGTTGTTTACAGTTAAATGAAATGTGGCTTTTTTTAAAACATTTACATATAAATAATAGGGTATAGCATTTTGGGTCCAAGTATTAATACTGTAAAAATGAACAAAAAACAGTATTTGCCTGTTAGTCAAATAAAAAAATATTCCTTTTTTTGGTTAGGTTTAACCGCAGGTGTGATATTTAGTAGTTTATCCTTTTCAAATTACAATGTGTCCTGTAACAATAAAGTGCCAAAACAGACGTATTATTTACCCGCATCGAATTTCACCGATGAATTCGAACCTCATTTTAAAACGCCAAAGAAACCTACGCTAACAAACGAACCCCAAAAGAAGATCATAAGACCTCGATATTATTCGACCGAGCTTGGAATTAAAGAAAAGTTATTTATTGGTGTGTTAACATCGTTCGATACGATAGGTACTTTCGGTGCAGCTTTAAATTCGACCTTGACTCAAGTTGCTGATAAGGTATGAATCTGCAAAATGTCGGGAACGATTTTTTAAGTAATTTTTAATAAAACATTAAATGTACGGATATTTTCTTAAAGATGTTGTGTTTTACAGATAAAATATTTCGTTCAAGTTCCACGACTCACTAAAGCTCATACTTCTGTTATCGGTAGTGACATAGTGGCCTTCACTGAAATCAGGTCAGAACACATGCCATTCCACGCTTTCAAATACATCGGAGACAACTTCGTCTCAAACTTCGATTACTTCTTCATCGTGCCGGATACAGCTTATGTAAATGCATTCGCTTTACGAAGTCTCGTTGAAAATATCAGCGTTAGTGCCAATGTTTACACAGGTGTTAGAAGAAATCGCAGCAGTTACTGTTTATTAGGTAAATAATATTCTGATATTTTATAACCGACCCGCTGGTATATTCTTTTATATTAGCGGTCTGCTCAATAAATAATAAAACTTCAAAAGCTAAAACCTATTGATTGTCGCGTTTCTAATTACGCTTGTTTATTAGGAATACTTTAATTTTACTACCGGCATGGCCGCATGGATAATGCGCAGTAGCGACACTTTGTAGCTTAAGTAAATAAAAAAAATCCAAGTATAATGTTAAAAAAATGTTTATTAAAATGCAGTATAATTCAAACAAAGAAATAAAAAAAATGAGTAATGAAAAAAAACGCCGTTAAATAAAAAAGTCAAAATTATCATAAAGGATAAAGGTCGAACGTGAACGAATGTTCTTGCCAACTATGGGGTCTCTGGATCCGCGCGCAGCTCCCGTCATTAATAGTTCTGTAGTCCCTACTAGATACAGAGCTTCCACCCTGTCAACTCCCGTCAGTGTCAGCTGTACCTAGCGGAATAGCCTTTTAATACTTACAATTTGACATTGCATTTATTAACTTATTACGAGCTTGCCGAACGCATTTCATAATTCGATCATTTACAGAGTGTTTATAAAATGACAAGATTAAAAAAAAATAATTTACTCTATAATAAAAAAAAAACGTTACATGATACAGTGGAAATCGTTATGCCCCAGTGAACAGAATCGTTTTATGGTGATACTATAGGGAATCGTTTCATATATGGCGGTAGTGGTACTTAGCATTTTTAACCGACTTCAAAAAAAGGAGGTGGTTCTCAATTCGGTTGTATTTTTTTTTTTATATTTGTTACCTCAGAACTCCGTCATTTATAAACCGATTTGGAAAATTCTTTTTTTATTGGATAGGGTATACCTCGAAGTTGGTCCCATATAAATTTTACTTATTTTAAAAGGAATTTCTGGGTTTTGTTAAAATTTTGTCTAAAATTCCAGGACTATGGCTTGAAAATCGCCGAGAATTTTAATTATTATCGCCTGTGGTCAATAGGGTCACCAAATAAAAATTGAGTTTTACATTTTGTTTAAGATAAAAACCTCACATGTTTATCTAATATTCTATTGTAGAAGCAGGTATAATTTTGAGCGCCAGTGTAATCCGTTCGATGGTTACCAACTTAGAGTGGTGCGTTCGCGTGTCGGGACCAATGCCTGGCGATAACATTGGCGCATGCGTAGCACATGCTCATTCTGGACTCGAGTGTACATCGAACGATGAATCGTACACATCGTTCTTGCTTGGACATTACAACTTGCAACGATATCTTCAAACTGAATTGATTGCATTGCCCGAATTCAACAGGGCTGTCACAATTAGACCGCTGATGAAAGCCGAGGACGTTTATATTTTACACACTTATTTTTCAAAGGTCGGTATAAAATTAATTTCTTTGAATCTACGTCTCAATAAATGTTAAATGGCGGTTTGTTTTGTAGCGCATGTTAACTGAAATACAATCGCAAGTACACAACTTGCGTTCGAGCATTGAACAAACGCTGCAAATGCACCCGACAGAGTTCAGAAAACTCGAGTGGCCCGTTGGTGAGAGAGAACACACCAAGCCAAAGAATAGGCATGACGTCATGTCATATGTGACAATTGATAATTCAACTAATGATAATGAGTTGGCTGATCTGAAGGTAAACTCTTATAACATGCTAGGCACAATTTAATCAATTAAGGCCTGAGCACATTAGCGCGGTGGCGGTAGTGTTTGAACGCAACATTAAAAAACAAATTAACACGCGCATACATGGCGCTGCTTGTCAGCGTTAAGAGCGTTCTGGTGCAACGTTCTATAACGCGGTAGCGGTCAGACACAACTTGTTGAGTTTGACCCAGGGCCGTAGCTAGAGCTGAATTCAAGATAAGGCACTGAAAGTTTAAAGTAGGGCTGAAGCAAAAGACTACAATTTTTTAATTGGATTGCCCACCTCATCTGGTGATATCAAATTACAAAAGCAAGAAAACGGTAAATGACAATTTATTCAAAAAAAAAAAAAATACAGGACTTGCCATGTTATCAAATTTCCGAAGAACTTCATTTAGTCCAACGAATTTAATCTTGTTTTTCCAAATGCCAGATAGATCAAGTCTGTCATTCTGTCGTGACAGTCTTTGCGGCTTGTTTATAATTCCTTAAAGTAGGGCACTGGATGTTTTAAGGTAGGGCATTGCCCCTTAATGCCCCCCCCCCCCTAGCTACGGCCCTGGTTTGACCGCGTGTACCGATGTATAGTAAACGTTATTGTATTCATACAGAAATACAAAATTTATTTAGAAAGTTAAAAACTGCACAAAGTCACCACAAACATTACCGCAACAGTATGGCCTATTCAAAAAACGCCACCGCGCTAATGTGCTCAGGCCTTAAGGCTAGTAAAATTAAACTAAAATTTGACCTTACCTGGAACAAAATTGTGACAAGCAATTGATTGCGAAAATCAGTAAAGTATAGGGTACTCTTTAACATACTAAAACTCCCCGACCCCCGTACGTCCTATGGACGGGAAACCTCCAAAATTGGACCACCATTTACAAGAACTACTTAAAACTGGGAGCATAGGTTAAATGGGCAAAGCAGTGCAATTTTCTACCCATATGAATTTCTGTTATGAAAAGTTAAATCTTAAAGTTTTGAAATTAATTAAGACAATTTTAGACAATACAGATTTTCCACTCAAATTTGCAGAAGCATTTTAAAATAGTTTCCAATAGAAATGTAAGTTATTTTACAGAACGTTTTAGACGAAGGGGTACAAAAAGTGTTGTTCAATAATGATAACAAACTCAAGTTTCATCGCTTAATAAACGCTTACCGTCTGTATGATGCAGGCAGAGGATTAGATTATATTCTTGATCTTGTCTTCGAGGATATGACAACTGGTAAAGAAGTAAGGAAAAGGTAATTGCTACACAATTTGTTGAAATATTCTTGAAATTATTTCTTTTCATGTTTTTGGTATAAATTTCCACAAAAAATATTAACTAGTCATATTCAGATAAAGCTCGTAGATTAACTACTGACTTCCACCCATAACTGGAATGCCATTTGTTAAGATCAGATTGGCAACAATTACAATTTGCGCCCGGAGCTCGCGGACCTGTGCCTTTCAAAGTGAAAATGGCGCCAAATTCAAATTTTAGGAATTTGACACTTTTAGGTTCAATAAAATTACAGAATAACCTTAGGTAGCTTTCTAAATACAGCATTAAAGCGCATTATGCGGCATAGTGCTCAACGGTGATGTTTCAACTACAGCAATACTTCGTACAATCGAGCACTTATGAAAACTATGCACGTTCCAATTAAGCATTAACACACCTCGGCATTGTGCGCCACTGAGTCGCATTATGCGATGTAATTGGAAAACTACCTTAGGTATGTCGAGAAATCACAGGAAAACACTAATCCAAACAGACAAACACGCAACGACCAGGAGGTTAGGCTAAAATTCCTTTGTTGTTTCTACTAAAATGTTGACAGTAAACGTAGCGGAAACGAAAACTGCCGATCGTTGCTGGCAATGTTGAATGAAATATTTACACCGCAACAGTGCGCAGTAGCGTTGGGCGAATACGAGATGTTTTTACAATCGAAACAATCGCAATCGTTCATAATAACAATCGAGTCCACAATCGACTCGGAGTTTGATTTTACAATCGAAATGTTCGATTGCTCAAGTCGATTATTTGCCAGCGAATGAGAATACATATAATCGCGGTTCAAGGTTATATGCTGGTCGAATGAAGTCTGACGTTTACGCTACTCGTTCATCGTTGATTCACTGTTCAGTCGGTCTCAGAGCATTCGATTACTGCACAATCGACAATCCATTGACTCGACCACAGTTGTTGAGTGATGAACGATTATATATTATGTGGCTCTCGACAGTGTACGTCGTCTGTACGATACTGTACTATGCAACTTGGTCTCGGTGAAATATGAAACAACAACAATCGAGTCCAAGTGAAAACCATCGAGAGTCATCGAGATGTTTGAACAATCGAGACAATCGACTAAAATATCTCGTAATCGCCCATCACTAGTGCACAGGTCCGACAGCCCCAGACCAAGCGAATATCGACGTGTGAGATCAGGTTTTATTGAAAATGCATCTTTTCAGACTTCATGCTTGTAAGTCATTGGGACACGTTGAACTGGTACCTGTGCCATATGTAACTGAAAACAGTAGAGTGGTGATATTGTTGCCAATCACCCGTTACCAAAATGGTCCGGCAACAGAGTTTATACGTTCATACATGAGCGATATAGCAACTCGTAAAGAGAAAACACTTCTTATGTTGGTCTTTCTATACGAAGCCAATATGCCAAGTCAAGGATCGGAAGATTTGTTCAGTTCGTTGAAGTCAAAAGTACTGAAAACCGACAAAGATGCCATTTCAAAAATCGCATGGGTTTCTATTCGTTTGCCAGCTGGTGTTGAACCAAACTCGGTTGATGGCGTTCTGAAATTTGCCGTTATTGACTTGGCATTAAGAAAAATTGGATTGGATGTGTTGATATTCTTCACCAATGTTTATGCCATGATACGATATGATTTTCTGAACAGAGTAAGTTTTTTTGTTAAAAAACTTCCCGTTAGATATATATATTATGTATTAGTAAGTTGAAGCAAAGAATATAAAATTTTAAATACGTGCAACTTTGGCCTAAAATTGGTAATAAACAACACTAGCGCCGCGCGGCGACTTGGGGTGTTAAAAATGTTTTAGTAATCAGCATATTGATTTTATTCAGATTTTTTCAATTTTCCCGCGTAGCTAAGGAAAATAATTTAGACAAAATTAGGTACATAAGAGAAACAGAGAATCAGTAGTCGATTGTTCCTATACTGGCGATAACCCAAGCCCATAGATGGGCACTGTTGTGTTAATTTATTGTAGATTATAGACGCGTTGACATCTCAGGTCATTAGCGTCTTTCAACTACACTAAATAACAACTTTCTTAAAACTAAATAACATTACAAAACATCCATGAGCGCAGGTGGGATTCGAACCCACGACAGTCTAGTCTAGAGGCTGCGGTACCAAATACGCTATCCACTAGGCTACACTGTCCTCTGGCACTATTTTGTGACTGTCATAGGAATGTATGCGAATTGTCAATAGCTGCACACATATTTAATTGTGTAATTTCTGAGCAGGGCCGGCACGTGCGCCTGGTCGGACAGGCGATCGCCTTACGGCGCCATATTTTTAGGGCGGCGTATTTTTGTAGCAGCGAATTTTTCGTGCGGTATTCTACTTTTTAAAAATGATTATATTGTTCGAGTTTTCACCGATTCTTAGTTCTACCTTCTACTACTAGATAAAAGATGTCGCATGTCGCCCAGCCGCTCGGCGCAAATACCATAAGTTGTAAAGGGGGTATTTACAATTTTTTTTAATATGTGGGGGGGGGCAAAAGTTGTATTCGCCTTAGGCGGCATATTTTGACGCGCCGGCCCTGTTTCCGAGCACACAGGCTTGTATTGATAATATGTTGGTTACGCGTGTCTCTGTTAGATGAGATACAGCTTGAGCAGTCCGTGACTATATGGTCCATAATCAAAGCTAACAACACTAACACCGCAATTTGTACTAATAAAGAATAATAAAGTCGATGTGAAATGTGTTCGAAGTGCGTGTATGGTGTGTACGATAATTCTCGAAAAACTTAACCGATTTGAACGAAATTTAGTACACATATTAAAATTCATCAACGCACGAAGCCTATTTAAAACGGGCACTATTGGACCATTTTAAGGGTGTACTTAGGGATTGATTTTTTTTTGTTTTGCAAATTATAGACGCTCGACAATTAAGATGAAGAACGCTTTTTTGTTCTAAAATCGAAATTCAACCATGTAGTAAACATTACAATGTGTTCCTAAAATTTCAACAAAATCAACCAGACAGAACCGGACTTTCAAAATTTATGTTAGATATTGTAGACGCCCGATCAAAATTCATGAAAACACTAGTTTGTGGATATAGAATTACTTACTGAAGGGTGTATATAATTTGGTGCAGATGTTATAATGATAAAACATGCCAAACATTAAAATTTAATTATTTTAAGGCGTAAAATTGTTGACACATTTCCAACTGCAAATATTTAAATATCATATCTGTTTCCAAATCTTCACGGTTTCCGGGCTTGTAGGCCGTGGTCCGGTGGTCCAGTTTCGTCTACAACTGCGGTAGACATATATATTGGGACAACGAAACAAAGCATCAACACACGTATAGCAGAGCACAAGAGAAGCTGTAAACTGGGACAAACAGCAAAATCTGCCATAGCCGAACACACTTTGACTCTGGACAATCATAAGATCCTCTTCGAAGAAACCCGAGCCATTGACAGAACGTTGAGTTATTACCCACGAATATACAGAGAGGCCATAGAAATACAAAAACATAAACAGATTTTCAACCGAAAAGATGAAGGCCTCAATCTCAATAAAACCTAGACACCAGCACTCCGACATTCAAAACCAATGACCAATCGTACAAGAACGGAATACGATCGAGTAGAGAACTCATCCCTACCACTATACACTACACAATTGACCAATTACGGAGAGACGGACTATGACCGAACAGAGAACACATTAGTACTGAGCATAAAAGAAGGGAGTACACCAGTCACTGACACACTGACTTGTGAGCCGCCAAGGAGGACACTTCGACCGCTGCCACATCGCCTTTGAGAATGTCTACCGCAATTGTAGACGAAACGTCAGGTAGAAATACCACCAGACCACGGCCTGCAAGCCCGGAAACCATGAAGATTTGGAACAATGCCGTGAAAGCTTGAACACCTGGATCATACTTATTTGTTAATATATACGTATTTATGTATGCTTCAGTTTCACTGTGTATTGAATGCATTGGATATGAAAACACCCTATTCTTCTGGAGTGTTATATAAATTTAAATAATAGACTTCCTGATTTGTTGCATTTTTAATGTCCTCGTCAGGTGAGAATGAACACGATAATGGGATTTCAAGTGTTTAGTCCAGTGCCTTTTGAACAATACGATCCAAGAATTAGTAAAAAAGATGAAGTTATCGTCAACAAACAGTGCGGCCACTTCAATTCACAAAGCCGCTATCACATATCATTCTATGGCAAAGACTACGTAAAAAGTAAGAATACTAACTAAAAGAGAGATAGTATGTATAGACCACGAAATAAAACAATATATGGAAGGAGCATGAAGCAGTATATGGCTATTTCAAAGTGCAGCCAGAAAAGTAAATTGATAGATATTGTAAATTATAGACGCTCGACATCAGAGATTAAATCGAGAGATGTTGTAACCGCGTGATAGTTGCTATCATGACAACTGATGTTTTAGTGAAATAAGTTTTCAGAGTAGGGCAAAGGAAATTTTGCACAAATACAACACACTTTTACAATTTTCTTTTCAATGTTGATTAGCCTGACTCTTGTCTTTAGTCAGCAGTCGTTAATACAATATATTTAACAAAAAAACTTATTATGTTAGGTATTAGTGTATTTGCATTTTGCGTATACATAATAATTATCACACATATTATACTAATTGCGTAACTCCTTCCATGTTTTTATTTATTACGTGACTGACACCCATATTTATTTTATTTTTAGTGTAATTGCCATATATGGCACATACACTATTTGCGTCGGTCGGATGGCAGGACCTAGGGGTCGGACCAAAATTTCTCGACGTTTCATACCCTCCTGAACAATTTGCTACCATTTCTGAAAATGTTTAACTCACAACAAACAATCGATTTAAACGAAATTTGGTACACACATAGGAACGAAGCCTATTTAAAATGGGCCCAATCGGACCATTTTAAGGGTAGTTTTTAGGGGTTGAAAAAAGTTTTTAGGCCCAAAAATACCGAAAAAAATTTTAGAATTGTTTCAAAATTGGAATTTAACCCTTTAGTAGAGATGATTTATTTGCTGACGGATGTATTTAATTTGGTACAGAGGTTGCTTTGATAATAATATTGAAATTAAGAAAAAAAATATTATTTTAAGGGATGTATTAAGGGGTTAAATTTTTTATTTTGTCCAAAAACAAACTTAAGTTCACATAATAAAGCCACAAAACCTGTATTAGCAAATGCACTATATTGTCGGCAGGATTTGGCACTGCGACCCAAGTTTTTTTTTATTGCAGCCTTTAAACAATATTTTTATGGTAGAATTTTTATTTTTTAGCACGCAAATCAACAGAAAAAGAAGTACCCATCGTAAGAAGCGACAAAGACATTACCATATTATTGAATTCTCGAACGAATTGTACTGTTGACCTGTTTGAATATTTTATCAAACATAACAAGGATGTACATGGATTCAGAGCTGTTGAACCGAGTCTTAAAATCAAATACCATACGGTAAACGATACACTCGAACCCGGTTATAAGATTGCGTCAAAAGAACAACTCGCCAAACTGATATATGAAACTTGTGATAGTCATTCTTGAATGTAAGTAATTTAGCCCAGTAGTTTCAGTTAATAATCAAACAAAACCATCAGATAATTTTTGTAAAATAAAATTTGGTCGTTAACCCTAGAATTGCCAAGGTAGCACGTAGGAGGGCGGGTGTTTCAAATGTGCTGCTTCGCCCGGGCGTTTAGTTGTTTTGCCACGTGAAAATGTGGTAGCTTCTAAGTTCTAGTTCAATGACACTTGGCCCGCATATTGATTCTGTATTATGTCTGATGTAGACTTTAATCGAACTACTGTTTGAGACGGATATACAGGGTGTCCCACGACGATTTACCCAAACTCTAGTTCCTAAACCGTTTAAGATATTTGAGGGGGAAAAGACTATACTTTTTAACTATGAGGGTACTTTAAAATAATAGTGAAAACAATGCTTATAAAAAAGCTACCCCTAAAAATTCAAGCATTAACTTTAAAATGTTAAATGACACCCTGTATATTTTTTATATTTTCTTGTAGGATTTTCAATTCTCTTTTCAAACGTTTTTTCCGATTGAAAATCGGTTAATAAACAAGTAAATTGTTATTATTATTGAATTCGAAGTTGCTATATTTAAATAGAGCAATTTGATCCTTGAAAACAGTTTTAAGAATTGTCTGAAGATGGTATGAAGAATACCGAAACGTTAGTAAAATGCCCCCCAGGGGGGACATTGGAATGTGGTTGCTATCGCAAATTGTATTCCAATGTTCTTTGGGAATTAGCGCTCCCAGGGACCCGAGCTCGTACCAGTCGGTTTGTGTATGCCGGCTGGCGGATTCTAATACACAAATGGATTATTTGTTGTGTTGAAGATGCTAATGACCTGCGTTGTCGACGCGTCTATAATCTACAATTAATTAATTAGTTAGTAAAATGCAAATTTAAAAAAAATCAGTATTGCTTTTTATTGATCCATTGTGCCATGGAAGTGCTCATTTCCAACAATTCTTAAAAAAGTTATTATTATTATTATTTTTGTTTTATTTTAACTGAGCCTGTAATTTATTCATTTGTACATGGCTAGCTTGATTTAAAGTGTTAAAATGTCCATTTTCTTAGCAATTTATTAACCCATTTTCAATCGGAAAAAACGTTTGAAAAGAGAATTGAAAATCCTACAAGAAAATATAAAAAATATGCAGGGTGTCATTTAACATTTTAAAGTTAAGGGTTGAATTTTTAGGGGTGACTTTTTTAGGAGCATTGTTTTCACTATTATTTTAAAGTACCCTCATAGTTAAAAAGTATAGTCTTTGTCCCACTCAAATATCTCAAACGGTTTAGAAACTCCTGGGTAAATCATCGTGGGACACCCTGTATAACATTTGTCCTTCCCATTTGTTTTTCTGGGCTGGCACATCTAGTGTTTCTTTTTCAGATTCATTTTCATTATTCGTTGTTTTCTTCAGGTTTTCATCAGAGTTGTCTGTCATCTGTTTTCGTATCTGGTCGCAGTGTTTGCGACGGGAAACGCCATCGATACTGACAACGTCTGACAAGGGGCCGGTTTATTTTCCTATGCGGCCTGAAACAGAGCCAATTTCTAGAGAGTTATTTATCTACGCTGCTTCTTCTTCCGCTATGTATTGTGGGCAGGCTGTGTGATCAGAATTTCCTTTTCGCATCATCTGGTCAAAGAGTATATTTCTTGTCACATCAGGCTTCAGTAAGTCGAAATGGGACGTAAGGACGTCCAAACATTAACTAGCTAGATGTCCTGTTTGTAGATTTCCTAATGATGTTTCTAGAGAACAAAAATCTCTTAAGTCTGTGAAACTGGTCCAGAGTCTGGTTACTGGTATGTATTTCTTCTTGAATGTTCGCACCATGAGTTCATGAGGACATTTGATTTCGGATGGTATGGCATCACCCTGACGTGAGTTATGCCGCTTTCATCAAACCATAAAATTAAACAAATTTTTCAAGACCGTGCCTGGCTAAATATTCAAAGTCCTAACTTAAAAATTCAAATTTGAAAGTTTTTCGGGCCATTGAAAATATTAAACACATCAAAATATACTTTACGAAAGTCGATTCCATAGTCTCATCACAACACAAATTTTAGCATAATACTATATGCTACTTAAGGTCCTTAATGCTCAGTAAAAACGATGAAATAAGCATGGGAAAATTTGCGATTTTTATTAGTATATCAAACTGTACTAATGACCATATTTTCAGCTTTACAAAAATTACTCAAAGGTAAAACCTAAAACTGGTGAGTTATTTAAAATTATAATAAATATTGAAGAAGAAAAAACATTATTTACCAGACCATTATAAGCAATTATAAGCTATATGTAGGGACAATAAGATTTGTTTTTGCTTAGTTTGCTATAACGTGTATATCATTGTCTTTTGTTTTAAACATTTGATACCTCATAGCTTACCCGGTGCAAAAAATATTAATTTGCAAAATTAAAGTACGTTTACGTGTATGAATACATTTTATATTGCTCTTTCAATCGATTAGTTTATTTGGCTGAAACAACATGTAATAAGATAGAAAATATAATATGTATATTCAGTGATGATAATAATAATATTTATAGTCAAGTTCCAAAATTATAGTGAGTCATGCACTTATACTTCACTATTTATATAAGCGGCACAGTTTTTATGCATGGCCATTAACCTTGTTATGAACTATGCATGACTCACTATCTTAAGTTTTGTAACAAGTAGGCATTTTTATTTAAAAAAAACAATATTTTAAATTAAACAAAAATTATTAAAATGTATGTTTATAATATTTTTATATAGAGAAAAGTGCGAATTATACGTTGTTTTTTTTTATAAATAAATAAATATTATGTACCATGTTTTTACTGAAATATGTGTTGATTTTTGATAACCTGTTATTGTTTTGACAACAGATATTTTTGGATTCGTTTATTTTCCGATACATAACAGTTATTAAATAAGAGTAAAGCCACTCCTGATCCACTGGCGACTAAAAGCGTCTCAGCTACCGGCAAAGCAGCATGACCTGTTCAGACGGAGCTTCTATAGCAATACTATAAGGGCGAAAACTTATAGGCTCGACTCGTGATGCCGCGTTTCATTGGTAGTATTGCTCGCTACAAACAAACTTTTGACAAGTGACGAGCCTGGTCGTGGTTTTATTGCTGATCCACTGGCGAGCTTTATCAGTGAGTCAATAAGGCTGTGGTTTTACTCGCCAATGGATCAAAACCTTAACTTTTTTGCGCCATCGCTGGTTTACAAAGGAATGTGTCTAGAATGTGACTAGATTTTTTTTAAAGTTATACTTTTGGCGCGTTATGAAAAAATGATGAGAGTGAATTTTTACGATACGCGCGCATCGCGTCACGAAAATTTAACAGGATGAAGTTGCAGCATTAATGATTTCCATAGTTACCATATAAACAAATATAAATAAATTCACTCCAGTCTTTTTATTATTTTATATTTCAATAAATTATTTGCATGCAAATTAAAAATTAATTCTTAATCCCGCCAAAGAAGTATAACTTCTAACGCGCGTATAAAGTACACGAATCCATTTTTTTGTTGTACCACGCATACCGATGAATCTGTCTGCACAGTGAAAACAAACAAAGAGGTAAATATGATAGATACATTGTAGATTATTGACGCTGACAGCTGAGGTCATCAGCGTCTAGGGGTAAAATATGAGTTACAAAATGATGGTGTTGGGTCTTTTTGAGTCAACATCAATACCCTACATTGTCGACCACAACATTGTTTTGTTTTGGCTATTTCAATGGTAAGTAAGCATCTTCCCTGTTCTTTGAACAAATATTATGTGTATTTTTATTTAGTGAAAAATGCTTTCATACACAAATAGAATTCGGCATTTAACCATTCATACAGTTGATGGCCAATTTTGTACTTAAACGCGCAAATATTATGTAATAATAAATACACATGTCCCATTCTTAAATATTTCTTTACGATTTGTTTGCGTCAATTATGCTGACTTTCTGATACAACATTCAGCTTTAAATCTAGATTTAAGAATGTCATTTGTTTTCAACTAAATTAAGATCTTCATCTGGTTGAAAGCAAATGACATTCATAAACCTATAGTACGGGAGGCTGCGTTGCATTTTAGGTAGGGATTTCATACCGACCAATTCTTATTTCTAGTAATTGCTTAAGTATCAACAGTAACCAAAGCGAGCGTCAGTCGACGGACTCGCGGTAGGGGTAGTATAGTCCGGGAGCTTGCGTTGCAAATGAAAAAGTCATAGTAAACCGGCTGATTTTGATATTGATAGTTGATCTCGTACAACTAATCAGTAAACCGACCGTCAGCTGCTCAAGTAGCGGTGGGATTGGGTGTGAGAAGCTGCGAAAGTGGTAAAAAAAATTTTTTTAAGTAATAGAACGCCGGCTGAAACTTGTTTTTATAAATAGTTGACATCATTGTGAGTTGAAAAAATCGTCAGCTGCATCGTGGAAGGGGGATTGTGCGTCAGCGGGTCGCATGAACTTGTAAAAAAACACGTAAAATATTGCGCATTTCACTTTTTTGCATTGACAGCAGCTGAGACAATTACGTTACCTAGGATTATGATAGCGATAGATATAATAATTTATAATCCTAGGTAACTAAATTGTCTCAGCTGCTGTCAGTGCAAAAATGTGAAATGCGCAATATTTTACGTGTTTTTTTACAAGTTCATGCGACCCGCTGACGCACAATCCCCCTTCCACGATGCAGCTGACGATTATTTTTCAACTCACAATGATGTCAATTATTTATAAAAACAAGTTTCAGCCGGCGTACTATTACTTAAAAAAAATTTTTTTTACCACTTTCGCAGCCTCACACCCACACTCACCGCGGGTGCGCCAGCTGACGCTTGGTTTACTTATTAGTCATACCAGATTTATCAAAAAAGATAACAATCGATCGGTGTAAAAACACTACCTAAAATGCAACGCAAACTCCCGGCTATAGCAAGAGGGTATCAAAATCGTTAAAAAAATATCTCACTGACAGCTAAAAATATTTACTTCGTTACCATAGCAACTATATTTCTCGTATGGAATAAAATATAGTTGCTATGGTAACGAAGTAAATATTTTTAGATGTTTTAGATTTTTGCTTATTTGTGTGTTCAAAATTGACTGACGATTTTTTTCTTATTGTTTATTATATAAAGAATCACCATACCAAGTTTGATGCGGTATGAAATAACTTAAAAATCTATTTTTTTAGCAAGTTTGACACCCTCTTACTACTACTCCTACCGCTACTGGCGCAGCTGACGGTCGGATGTCTCATCAGGTGGATGAGAACTAACATTGGTATAATTATCAGCCGGTATGAAATAATTGACTCATTTGCAACGCTACCTCCCGTAGTACTAGATTTAAAACTGAAAGTTGTATCAGAAACCCAGCATAAAACTAAGAATGACCTAAATGATCTGAACATAGCTTTAAACTACTTGCTGGCTCACTTTCCTCGGAGGTCAGCGAGCGCCCTCGAACTCAGTATGATAAAATCCGAATGCAGCATAGATATTTATTAGAGTATAGTATTGCTTAATTCAAATGTATTACAGCGTTTTAATCGGTCTAAGTGCAAAAAATACTGGGCTACACTAGCATATAACTTAAATATTTTGATAGTTAAAAGTATACAATTTTATTTACAAATTTTAATAAAATAAATGCCAGTATTTATATTGACTTTAAAGTAAACCTAATTGGCCAAGCTGAAAAAAAAAGTTGGATTTATTCTCGGAACTGAACAGTAATTTGAGCTTTTTATTATAGGTTAGAAATAGCTTACCAGAGTCATTTTTTGTTGTTCTCTTTGCAATACGGTGTTTGTTTGCTCTGCGGTAAATTTACAGACAGCCGCTATTACTTTTGCTAACACAAGTGATTCTTTGCCCACCATGTAGTTGTACAAAACGTTGCGGAGATATTCCATTTCAGTTCCGTCTGAAAGTGAAAATGTGGTTAAGGATCTTATATTATTTATTGTAGATTATAGACGCTAGACAATTAGTTCATTACCGTCTAATTACGTCCAAATAAATTAAACTACATTAC
The DNA here is from genome assembly GCA_039654895.1 of Mongoloraphidia duomilia. Lineage (NCBI taxonomy): Eukaryota > Metazoa > Arthropoda > Insecta > Raphidioptera > Raphidiidae > Mongoloraphidia > Mongoloraphidia duomilia. The sequence goes on from CM077519.1 coordinate 21,328,559, forward strand.
AAAATATCCATGAGCAAAGGTGAGATTTGAACCCACGGCAGTTTGATCTAAAGGTCCGCAGTTTAAACTAAGATTACACCAAGCTGTTCTCAGGTGAAGATCTTAAATGACTGGAAGAAAAAAAAATCGCGATCTAGATATTTACCAGCATTTAAGTCGGCTGAATGATTTAAAATCACCAATGTTTCATCAAGTCTCTCGCTCAATTTTTCATTTTTGTTTCGTAATTTTTGAATTTCCGATTCATAAAATTTCAAATTTTCTTTACCGGAAAATTCCAGTGTACTCAAATATTTAATTTTTTGAGTTAATTCTTTTATTTGTTTTGAACTGGAATGGTCTTTATGTTCTAATTCAATGAGTTTTTGTTTTAGAAGTTCTATTTCGTTTTCATTGTTGCCAAGCTTTGAACTTTGCAAATTGTTCATCCGATCCCTTCTCAAAGAATACGATTCATTGTCAAGGTCGACTTCTTCAAATCCTGTTTTTGATCGAAACAAATCGATTTCTTTCATTAAATTATCGTTTTCAACTTTTAAATTTTCAATTGTCTTTAAATATTCTTCGGGTATTGAATTTATCATTGATTCAAATTTCTTGTTCTGATCAGAAATATTATCCAATTTTTGTTTGAGCTCTTTATTGTCTTTACTTAAAATAGATAATTGTTCTGACAATATTTTGACTTTCTCCGAATACGAGCCGTTTTCGTTTCGTATTTCTTTGAGGTCTGATTCATATTTAGTTAATTGTTGTCTTGACGTTTTATTTTCTTTCAGAAATTCTTTTATTGTGATTTTTTGACTACTGATTTCTGTCTCGCATTCATCTAGTTTATTCTTTAATACAGTGTTTTCATTTTCAAGTTTTTCTAATTTTTCAACGTCATATTTTTTTAATTTCTCGCTCAAAGTATCCTTTTCGATATTAAGTTCTTCTAATTTCTGTAGGAATTGTTTTTTCGAACTCTCGTATTCTTTCAAATTTTCCTCAGAAGAAATTTTTAATTCCTTTAATGCAAATTCATGATCGCCAATTTTTTTTTCCAATTCAGTTTTTTCAATTTCAAGCTGTTTTAATGTTTGCAAGTCTTGCTTAAACATCTCATTTTCTTTTAAGATATCATTTGCTCTTAATTTAAGTTCATTTATTTCGCACTCATAATGTTCTTGCGCTTTTTGTTTTAAAGTGTCTTTCTCGCTTTCGAGTAATTTCAAATTCTGCAAGTCCTCCGTTGATTTTTCATAATCATTTACTATTTTCTCAATCGACGTTTTAAGTTTGTTTATTTCAAGCTCATAATTCTGTATTTTGTGTTCCAAAGCTATTTTTTCAGTTTCGATTTGCTCTAACTTTAATATTTCGACTTTAAAATTTTCATTTTCTTTCAAAATTTTTTCATTAGCCAAATTTAATCTATTTAGTTCACATTGACATTCCTCTAATTTCTTTTTGAACAATGTGTTTTCTTTTTCAACTTCTATTGATTTTTGTGATTTCAACACATGTTCAGAAAGTTCCTCAATCTGAATTTTATATTCGTTTATTTTTACAGTAAGGGCTTGAATATTTTGCTTGAGTGTTAAATTTTCATTTTCTAATCCACACTCCTTTTGTTTATAACTTTGGTTTTCCTTTGTCAAACTTTCAATTGTAAGCTTATTATTACTAATTTCTTCTTCGTAATTTTTCATTTTATTTTTTAATTTATTCACAATACTTTGTAGTTTGTCGTTCGCATCTTTCTTACTATCGTATTGCTGCTTAAATTCGGTCTTTATGCTTTCAATGTTCGCTTCTAACTTTTGTATTTTATCAATTAATGTCTGTTTTTCAGTTGCAAAAGCTTGCAAAGATTCTACCATTGAATGCTTTTCTGACGTCAATGTGCTATTGACACTTTCCAGTCTTTCTATATCAGTTTCTAAATGTTCATATTGCAACTTTATCCTTTGTAAACATTCCTCTAAATCAGAATATTTACGTTGTAATTCAACATAATTTTCCTCTATTTGAACGTAATTTTGTATTCGACTTTGACGTTCTTCAAATTCAAACTGTAGATCGTTTAATTTTCTTATCAAATTTTTTTTTTCATCGTTTGATTTTTGCAGCTCGGTTTTCGTCGATTCGAATAACATTTTTACTGTCTGCAATTCATTCGTTACCTGTGCATATCCAGCGACACCTTCTTGCACCGAGTCGGACAAGTTTTTCGAATCTTTTAATTCATCCATTAACTTTGCATTTTCAGAAACAACGCTTGCAAGTTCTTTGTGACATTTTTCTATTTCTGATTGTTTTTCATCTAATGCTTGTTTTGTGTCATTTAATTCGTTGATAATTTGTTTATTTTCTGATGCAGTGTTCTCTAAATCTGACTGACACTTCAGTAAACTTTCGTTGAGTTCAAAAATATGTTTCTCGGTTTCAATTTCGATTGACTGAATTTTATTTTGTAAACTGCTTATTTCGCTCAGCGATTTGGTTAAGTATTGTTCTAAATTAATTTTGTCATCTTGTAAATGTTTATTCATTTTCTCAAATTCGCTTAATTTGGATTTTGCGTCTTCCAAGGATTTTATTTCCATCGATAATTTATTGTTGATATCTTTCAATGATGTAAGTTTATTTTCTGATTCACTTAGTTTATTTCTCAAGATAAGTGATTTCTTTATCACGCTGCATGACTGCAGCTTTGTACTCCAATTTCATATTATCGCTTCCTTTTAAATTCTCTTCCAATTCGTGTATTTTCTCACAATACAAAGAGACAAGATCATCATGGCTGTCATTTTTTTTTAGCTGTTCAATTTCTTCTTGCATTGAAATATTTTCTTTTTCAATTCTAACGCGTTCACTTTGCATTTTTTCTTCTAAATTGATTAATTCTTGCTTGGTCTGTTCCCTGAGCTCACAAATAACGTCTTCATTATTCATAAGTTTTTCTTTGAGTTTTTTTTTGTCATCTTCCAAAATATTTATGCTATCAGAGAGATCTTTCTTTTCTTTCTTGTATTCCTCAATTAATTTATTCAATTCATCATTTCGGTTCTTTAAATCTTCCATGATTTTATTTTGTTCATTTAATTTAACTTGAAAGCCTTCTGTTTCTTGGCTCATTGCGTGACACTGGTTTTTCCATTGTTTCAATTCTGCTATAATTGTGTTCTGTTTATTAATTTCCATTTCATATTCTTGCAGTTTTGTTTCCAGAACCAAATGATTATCGATTTTATCAGTTATTAGATTTTCACGTTTTCTCAATTGATCAAGTACAGTATTTAAGTTCAAAAGTTCATTGTCCCGAAATTTAAGTTTTTCCTGCAGAGAATTCGATAATTCTTTCTCATTACTAATTTCAATTTTATAAGTTTCAAAATCATTTTGATATTTCTTTTCGTTTGTGTTTAGCAACTGTTTCAATTCTGTTATTTCATTTGCTTGTTTATCATTTATTTCAGTTTGTGTTTGCTTTATTTTATTATTTTCTTTGAGCTGCTCTGTCAATGAAAGAATTTCTTCCTTCTTCTTAATTAAGTCCTGTTTTAACTTACTAATGTTGGTCTGGCAATTTTCTATTTCTATTCGAGCATCAGTTAAATCTTTGACAATATAGTCATGTTGTTTTCGGTCATCGGAATCGTCTGAAAAATTAATTAAAAACTATTTGCATTAAAAATATAATAATAATCCCTTTCTAGGTTTAATAGACAAAGCACCAAGTATTTTACGACCACTTTATTTTGGGGATCTATTTAGCATATTTACTAATTTCTAGATATCTGAAAATTAGTAACGCAACGATTTCTGTTTTTACAATTACAATTAAATCAATAATTATACGATTCTCATTATCAATGTACTGAAGTTATAACGCAAAATAAACTTTATTTTTTAAATTAACACATCAACAAAGTTAGCAAATAGGTACATAAAAACATAAAAGACTTAATACTCCATATTCACTCTAAATAAACACATACTTATTAAAAAAAAAAGTAAAAACAAAAATAAAATTCTACAGAAAAATTTAAAATACATAAAAATTAAGAATAAAAAACCCTTTAAATTCAATATTCCATGTTAAACATAACATTTGTAAATTCTGTGGGTTTAATCTGTTTCGTTTTGACTTTGTAAAAGCTTAGAAGCAGAAAATAGGCTTCCGAATTTACCAACGAGGGTTTATATGATTTCGCTGCTAAAATGCTTGCCCGTTGCAACGCCGTCAGTACCGGATGGCACAAACGCAGAAAAAATAAAAAACACACCTGGTAGAAGTGCAGATACATCTACCGGAATCCCGGCATTTTTCTGCAACAATCCAAGCTTTGTTTTCAATGCGTCAACCTCATACTGTTTCTCATCTATATCTATTCGTAGCGCATTTTCCAAATGAGCCTTTGCATTTTTTTCCAACTGACATTGTTCTTTCAGCTCAGACACCCGTCGCAAAGCCTTATCTTGTGTCTCGACTAATATAGCCTAGAACAATAACATTAATAAAAATAATTTTTGAACGTTAACAATTCGTAGTTTCTCCTAGTATTAATTTACCTTAGCTTTAGTGTTTTCATGTTCTAAATTTTTGTAATGTTTCGCCAAATCCATATATCGGCCCCTGTATTTATTATATCTCGCTTGAATTTTTTTATATGCTTGATATAAATTTTCCTTTGAGATTTTGTCAAGTTGTGGCGCATTGTCTTCAATTTCACTAGCTGATACATCTAAGTCGCTCTATAAATCCAAACGCGATTAAGAAGGTTCTCCTTACATATTCATTTAAAATACATACCTGCAAGTGATACATCTGCGACGATTCATACATTGGAAGGAATGACACATCACTGGCTATCGATGAATTGGAGTTCCATCGATTCCCCGGAGTACTAGATAAACTAATATTGGTAAAGCTGTCTTTCATTGGTGAGTTTTCTGGCGTGTCTACAATAAAATAATCATTAAAGAAAACTTACCGTAATGTATTAAGGTATTTTTATTATCTTCACCAGTAATAGAAAATTTACTGTCATCGCTTGCGATTGATGCGCTACTACTGTTGGAGACTACTGAGTGCGCCAAATCAGCTATACGTTGCGGCGATGATTTTACTTCTTCTGCTATTTTATCTTTTAATTTTTTAAACATTTTTTTATTATTATTTATACTGTTCACTTGTAGTTGTCAAAATAGGGATGTCTAACGTCATCAGCAGGGTTGTTCCTAGATATTTTTATCAGATTTTTATGTACTGAAATCAGTGATACCAATGTACAGTTTTTTAAATTCTACTGACGCGGGAAATTCAATTTTTTAAAACATATCAAAATGTAATGTAATAATATAAATTACAACACAACGCTGCATTAAATTCCAATCTAAAATGAAACGCAAAAAAATATCAGAATTTTTTATTAAGATCCAAAAAATACATTATTATGCATAATATGCTTACAGGTTTCCAGTCCTCAATATGGCTCATGCAATTTTTTATATTTTTACAATAATAATTAATCATGTACCAGTGAAAAAAATTTTGAAATCAATTCAGTAGTTTCTGAGATCACTTTTCTCACTCGGTCGAAACTGGACCAGCCAATTTTATGATTCAGAAACCTTCCCCGGTGTGCGCACAACAACTTACCGAAGTTTCATCGCAATCGGATGAATGGTATAGGAACGCATAGATGACGAATACAAAAACAAACATTAATTATTTTTAACCGACTTCAAAAAAGGAGGAGGTTCTCAATTTGATGCGTATTTTTTATGTATGTACATTGATTACTCAGGAATTACCCAAAGGTCCACGGACTATTCTAAAGGCCCAGTCCCACGAACTATTACAAAGGTCCACGACAATTGCAAAGGCCCACAGACTATTGCAAAATGCAAAGGCCCACGGACTTATTGCAAAGGCCCTCGACTAGTTCGCGACTAAACCCAATAGAGGGCTTCGACCTTAAAGCATTGACTAAGTAATATGGGTAAGACATCTAATGTCTGTTGTTTGAAACGTGGAGCCTCCAATTCATAAAGAACCGACAGCCTAACTATGTGCATCTCTCTCAAGAGCTTTATTTACTAATCATGCATCTCTATTTGAGTTGAGGCTCGACCGGTGCTGCCACAAAAATCAGCGGTAAAAAAATGACTCATTCCGATTAAAAATATTTTCAAACCTCCTTGTTGCAATGGTGACTTTCGTGCAAATCGCGAATGTGCTAACCTCCATGGTGCTAACCTTGGCGAATGTGCAGTAGCTTTGAAATTATATTTGAATTTATGACATTATTTTTTGATGTTCATAGGGGACTAGATTAATTAAATATTTTTCAAAAAAAAGACATCGCGTATTGGGCACAAAAGAATTTTGTCACCATTTGTGGGCTCCGTTTTTTACCATTTTAGTACGGAATTATTTTCAGTAAAATAAAAAATTATCAAAATATGCTGTTTTTTATAAAAAAAACTGAAACTGAACATTTCTATTTGTTCTAAAAAAATATTATATTGCTTGTTTCAAAATTTCACGAGTTTTATCACAATCATTCAGAATCTTAATTTGAGACTATGCAGGTAAGAATATATAAAAGTGGACAAAATACCCCAAAAATAATAACTGTTCTTGAAATTCAAAATAAATTCGAAAAAGTATTTCAGCATTTAATATAATATAATATATAGTGCAACTGCAACCTCCTTACTCCGAATGCGAAAATTGCGAGGTAATTTGGACGTGTTTGAAATATTAATAGAAAGTAATTTGTCAGAAATTTTAAAATGCAAAATATTACACAAATTGAGAAAAAACAGTATCAACTCAATAACATGATTTAACAAAGAAAACGTTACCACGGTTATTCAAAATTATGTTAAAAATTTCAGAGCAAAGATCATAGACACTACAGCCAAGATCTTGAAATGCAGGACGCCGAAAAAAATAGCTTTTTTATATATTTTAATTTTTTCAAGGTCTTGTATTTATTTCGTAATTAATTGTTGTGTAACCATGGTAAACGAGAAATTAAATAAAGTCCAAGGAGGTGTTATAAAGTCTATTTTTTTACCGTAGAAATGTATTTGTTTGACTCAAGTTGGTACCACAAACATTTAGTTATATTTTAAGGTTTAAAATTTTACAAAATAAAAATTGGAAACTAACCATGGTAATAGAAAACTAATATAATTTTTTTTATAACCAATTCTTAATTTGAGTGTTCAAAAATTAAATAATATAATAAAGAAACCGTGCTAATTTTTTGACGACAAATTTGCTTTAGAAAACAGTTATAAAGAACTATGAAAATAATTGTAACAGAAACCATTTTTATACCTACAAGTTTTCAAAATCGTATCTAAACGTGACAAATGTCAATATACAATATTAAGAATTATTATCACAATATTAAACTTTCGTAGCTGTTCATTATTTTAAATAAATTAATTCTTGCGGTTATTTATTATCTAATATGAATTGTTCGCTTATGGTTCGCTCAAAAATGGACATACAAAAAAGATTTATGACAATGACTTGCTGTAATTTTTTTTATAAGCTATAAATTCTTTTTATTGTGTAGTTTCACAAATCATTTATTCAATATGTTGAAATAAAACTCTATATTTAATAATAAAAATAGGTATCTACAATGAAACGAATATAATACACACGCACAAAAAGATTTACTTATAAAAAATGCACATAATGTCAATTATATTAATTCTTCAAACTTCATAATATACAACATATTATAAAACAGCTATAAAACATTTAAATTATTATAGGTACCAGAAATTTCTAAAATTTAGTCAAAAAAATATAATGAAAAACACAATTCTGGAAATTTTTAAACAATTTAGCTTTTTTCAGATTTTTGACATTTTAAATATTAATTGACAGTCATTTATTAAATAAATTTAAATAAACAGTTTATGGATTGACCGCTGGAATCGCATGATCGTTGCGCTCTACACTAGCGACACCCTTATTTCTGTCCATAAACTAAACTGCCAAACCCCTAGAAACAGAGAAGTATGGTAGCTTTAATATTTTTCTTAACCTATGGTTTGGCAGTTTAGTTCATGGAGAGAAATAGGGGTGTCGCTAGTGTAGAGCGATCATGCGATCCTAATAGTCTCTCCAAAAACTGCTCACGTATTACGTCATAAGGAAAGGTATCTTCCTCAATGATTACTTGATCTATGCTTAAAGCCAAACGCGAATACACACATCCCTATAGATTCCTATGTCCATGTTCCTATCACATTCCTAGTTCCTACTCCTACATTAATAATGTTGTCACTTTCGTGTTTATGAACGTAGATGCAGTTCTTCATTCTTGCTTCAGCTTGACATCTGTATTTTTCCCGCGTAAAATCTGTAAAAGGATAAAGTTTTTATTTTTGTGTTTTCTAATTTTTTAATAATAATAATTTTTATTGTAATCAAAACTAAAGATGGATGAGCAAAATGTCGATCAACGCTTACAAGAAATACAACGCGAATACTTGGATTTTTTAGATGACGAGGTAGGTAAAATGTGTTCAAGAAAACCTTGTCATTTGGTTGTCTTTAAAGTTTGGTAAAATGTAAATCAGACTTGACAACTTGTTTTTTTCCCAAATACAGGAAGATCAAGCTATTTATATGAACGCGGTGCAGAACATGATCGAAGACAAGCGCAAAAGACTTGTAGTTAACATTAACGACTTAAGACGTAAGAATCCTATACGGGCTAAAGCGCTCTTGAACAATTCGTTTGAGGAACAACTTGCATTTCAAAGAGCTTTGAAAGAATACGTTAAAAATGTCGACTTAACGTATGCAAAAACACAAGAAGACTTCTTTATTGCTTTTGAAGGTAGTTTTGGAAATAAACATGTATCGCCTCGCACGCTGACGTCCCGGTACTTAGGAAATCTCGTATGTGTTGAAGGGATTGTAACGAAATGTAAGTATCATCGACTAATGACAACAGTTTTTGCGCACAGGTTTTTAAAATTTTCTAAGGGAAACAACCATAAAACTTGTCAGAATTTGATTGAAAAAAATTATTGTGAATTTTTTAGGTTCATTGGTGCGCCCGAAAGTGGTTCGAAGCGTTCATTATTGTCCAGCTACAAAAAAGGTTATCGAACGAAAATATTCAGATCTAACATCTCTTGAAGCCTTCCCCGCAAGTGCTGTTTATCCAACTAAGGTATTTTTAGAATTATTACTTAAATCTTGTATTATCTTAGCAGACCGTTATCGAAAAACCTGATCGCTCACCTCTTAATTGGAGTTTCATGCTTTCACGGCCGGTAGACATCTTGGTAGCAAGTGTTTCTGGGCTACCAGTCGACCGGCAAGAAGATCGAATCGTATTGCCAATCGCCGCTGAAGATGCCCAACGGAGCTTTGAGCAAAACGTTCAGAGTAAAATCCTTTAGACCACGGCTACCTAGCCCGGAAACACTTGCTACCAACACATATCTCTTGTATGAAAGTTCATACCGCGACTTTATGATTTTTCGAATTACATTATCCTTGCTGCTCCCACTTGTAACATAATAGCGTTTTTCATTGGTAAAACTGGTGCGCACTCAATGCGAGCAGCGTTTTTCATTGGTAAAACTGGTGCGCACTCAATGCGGGCAGCGTTTTTCATTGGTAAAACTGGTGTGCACGCAATGCGGGGAAACGTTTTTCATTGGTAAAACTGGTGCGCACTCAATGCGGGCAGAGTGTTTCATTGGGCGAATCAGTGCGCAATGTGATCGTGCGTCGTGTTTCATTGGTAAATCTAGTGCCGAGTTTTTGCACCAAAGTGCAAGAAATCCGCACCGTCCACGAGAGAGGGTGCGGGTCTAATGCAGTATGGTGGTGCGGGACAATATGAGAGACCTGACTAATTTGACAGATCTGAAAGTAATTTAATTGCTGGAATCGCTATTTTCATCATCAAGTAGCGTCGAAGATGACTATTTATATCTTGATGAAAGGCGGAAAATCTCTAAAATAGTAAACTTCAATTATAATTTTTCTCTTCATTTTACAATCACTTTTCCTACCCTACATTCAATTAGAAGTGGGCGTAAATAAACCACTAGACTATAATAAAGAAATAATTTGGTCGACTTCTAACTGAATGCGTGATTGTAAAAAGGAGGAAAATATTATTTTATCTTTTGGGGCGTTCTTGTTTACTTTTTGAAGTCGATTCAATTTTTTTAAAATTTAAATATCTTTTATCATTCAAATAGCGCACCAAAGAGGTCGGATGAGAATGCACTGACAAAGACCGTCGTGTTTCGTTGGGAAGGCATAAAACTCGCACTGGCACTAACCCCGTTTCAGTGCGGCCAGCACTCAGCGAGTTTCAGGGCGCACTGAGTACTTACCAATGAAAAACGCTATAACTTCAGGATATTTCTGTACTTCTTAATAATATTTTCTGTTCGAGGATAACTGAATATGGCAAAAAACAAAATGACGTATTGACTAGCTATTGATGCTATAAATGTAATCTAGTAATTATTTTTAGGATGAAGATGGAAACTTGTTAGAAACTGAATTCGGTCTATCTGTTTATAAAGACCATCAAACGTTATCTATACAAGAAATGCCGGAAAAGGCTCCAGCTGGACAGTTACCTCGTTCAGTCGATATCATTTGTGATGATGACCTAGTTGACAAATGTAAACCAGGCGATCGAGTCCAAATTGTTGGGAATTATCGGTGCTTGCCCGGGAAACAAGGTGGATTTACAACTGGAACGTTCAGGTGGGATACCGATTACGCATGAATCAAGATCCTTACGCATTTCATAAAATGATATGATTTAAATCATACAAGGTGTATCACAAGGAAAGAAAAAAACAAAATGAGTTTCGCGATTACTGTCGCATTAAAAGCTGTTTAAAGTATTGAAAATTGTCACTTTACAACTACAGAGGACAAATATTCGTTTATAAGAATAACGGGCCTACATTTTTTGACAAATATAAGTAAAATTCACAGATTTCGCAATCCTTGCAACCATCGAGGACATTGGAAATGATAACAGCATATATGAAACATAATTAACTGTTTATTATACACACAATATTTATCAATGCACTGTTTAGTTTTGTCAGGAATAACCCTATTATTCTTCTGTTATATACGCGTTCACTTTTGCTTGATTACTTAACTTTTAAATGGATTTTTCTACAGTATTTATTAACATTTGCTCAAAAATAACACCGCAGATCGTCGCAAATACTTGTCAATTAACTAGACATGATATAAAACACATTTTGAAAAAATTGCACTTGTTCAATTTTGCATGATTGCTCCTCACTTGATCGCGACACTGTTGTCTTTTGACCTTGAATGTTAAAATGGCAAGAAGTCTAGCTGTCATTTTAAACAATTTTTTTTTCTCAAAATTTCCATTGTAGAAATACAGTTAAGTAAAATTTTTAGCTAATCGACCTATTTAAGCCAGGCAGCTCTTCGATACCTTTATCAAGGAAGGTAGATATACCATTCTACGAAGTTTCAGCTTTTAACAATAACCTGCTCCAAAAAGTTAATTGGCTCTTGAGCTGTCACTGATTCTTAATTATTTTCACTAGTTTTTTCCTATATTCTCAATCCTGTGATACAGTCTGTACATCGAACGTCACTCATTTTGCCCAAACCAAATGAATGATAATATTGTCATGTTAGCCTTATACTCTTTCTACTTTTAACTTTTTGTTATAACAGGACGGTGGTAATAGCGAACAATTTATCTCAATTGAATAAGGAAGCGAACGTAAACATGTCTCGCGAAGACATTGCCAAATGTAAGAAACTTGCGAAACAAAATCGCGACATCTTTGAACTGCTGAGCAAATCACTGGCACCATCGATTCATGGTCATGACTACATTAAAAAAGCTATACTCTGTCTGCTGTTAGGTGGAGTTGAGAAAGTCTTACCAAATGGGACTCGTTTGAGAGGGTATGTTTTTATTTTTTAAAATGAAACTTCTTTATGCACAGTAAAGTCAACCGTTTTTTAAAAAAAATAGCATATTATTTAGATTTTAGAGCCTTGACTGAAATAAGCGTTTGCGATGGCTCCCTAGATTATAAAGCGTGACTCACAGACAAAATGAGTCTATATAGGAGCTTCTAGCTATGCAGAGATCGCGTCAAAAAACTGCTATATACTCATGTGTTAAAATGTGTGAATGGTGCTGCAGTTAAAATGTACTTCAACCATAAAATATGCATTAAATAGGTTCTGTCCATTTCTGATAATAAACTCAATTGCAGAGACATAAATGTACTATTAATTGGCGATCCAAGTGTAGCAAAGTCGCAACTACTACGCTATGTCCTATGCACGGCGCCTCGGGCCATACCGACGACTGGCAGAGGTTCATCGGGTGTCGGTTTAACCGCCGCTGTGACTACTGATCAGGAGACAGGCGAGAGAAGACTCGAAGCTGGCGCGATGGTTCTCGCTGATAGGGGAGTTGTCTGCATAGACGAGTTTGACAAGATGTCTGACATGGACCGTACTGCCATACACGAGGTGATGGAACAGGGCAGAGTCACGATCTCCAAAGCGGGTATTCATGCCAGTCTCAATGCCAGGTGTTCAGTGCTAGCGGCCGCCAATCCTGTTTACGGAAGGGTAATATTAATAGACGTGTTTTATAAAGTTGATTTTTTTGTTTGGGAAAATGTTTTGTCCCCCCATCGCTTACAATCTGTGTATTTACGTTGCAGTATGATCAGTATAAAACTCCTATGGAAAACATTGGTCTTCAAGATTCGTTGTTATCACGTTTTGACTTACTGTTCGTGATGCTTGACCTAGTCGATACAGAATATGACAGCATGGTATCCGATCACGTCGTGCGAATGCACAGATACAGGTTGGTACTGCCCTGTAATAAGATGTTTTAGTTTAGAAATATTGAACTACATCAAAAACTTAAAAAAACAAAACAGTAAAACAATTGTTATTTATAATATTAGAACATTTTATTGTTGATCGCCCTTAAAAAATACATCAGTTTTAAAAACCGATTACAAAAATAAAATTTAATAGAGCAAAGGTAAAATTGCTACAGGGAATGTGCAAGTTGACTGAAGTGACCTTTAGTGGCCATTTGTTAAAACACTTGTAGGAACACAACTGCGTGTTTGTTGGTCAAATTCTCGTACTCTTCGGACTGTTTGAACCTGGTTCTAGGAGCCTAAAATTGCTAGAACCGAGTTTAAAAATTCCGGAAGAGTTCAAGAATTTAACCAATATACACGCAGTTGTGTCCGAAGAATTCTGTTTGATCGACAAGCACTTTAGAAGTTCAGATGCAGTCCAGAACTGGCCAACAAACACAACTAATAACTGTTTACCATGGCTCTAAACACTATTGCGACAAAAATTTTCCCTGATAAGTGCAAAACCGAATTTAATTACTTGCATTTTTATTTTTTTATAATTGTATATTTATAAAAAAAATCCCACGACTGTTTCGGAATTATACAGCTAGAGGCGCCACATATTCATCAGAGTTGCTCTAGTAGACAGGACAAAGGTAGTTTTCCAATTACAGCATTAAAGCGCATTATGCGGCATAGTGCTCAACGGTGATGTTTCAACTACAGCAATGCTTCGCACAATCGAGCACTTTGAAAAGTACTGCTTTGGGGTGATGCGCGCATTGGATACATGAAAACAGCATGAAAACTATGCACGTTCCAATTAAGCATAAACACACCTCGGCATTGTGCGCCACTGAGTCGCATTATGCGATGTAATTGGAAAACTACCAAAGACACCATATTTAGCCAAAACAATGGAACAGAGTGTAGTGAAAATACGCGCGCACTTTTGAAAACTTTGGAAACATAACAAACAATATTGCGCGTTTCACTTTTTTGTACCGACAGCAGCTGAGACAATTATGTTACTTCGGGAACAGTCATGTGAATGATACTTTGAATGACGTAAAATAAAATTTTGACTGAAAAACATGGCGGATCGAATGAACCAATCAGAAATCGACACCCCTTTGTCCTAACTCTTCTCATAGATTCTCGTACTAGAGAAACTAATATACATATATTTAGCCTGCCTTCTATTGAAACTGCACATTCCCTATAATAATTTCACCCTGAGGCAGCAGTCTCATGTACACGGAAGACGGAACTCGGAAATGCAAATGGCGGAGGTTGAGCAATCAGATTCTTTCCGTAAAGTTTGAATATTACGGAAAGAATCTGATTGGTCAACCTCCACCATTTGCATTTCCGAGTTCCGTCTTCCGTGCGTTTTTCGTGTACATGGGACTGCTGCCTGAATAGGGATAAATAATGACACGAAAATAAAATAAAAGTTTAGTTTTAACAGTATTTTTGTTGTACAATGTGTGTATAATAGGAAACCGGGCGAGCAGGACGGTCAGATCTTACCAATGGCGTCAAATGTAGAAATGCTTAGTACGGAGGATCCGGAAACGGCGGAAGCAGATAACACCGACACTCCGATGTACGCGCGATACGAACCATTGCTTCATGGACAGTCAAAAGCACGCAGAGATCGCATCTTGTCAACTGAGTTCATGAGGAAATATATTCACATAGCGAAGTGCATGCGGCCGAAGCTCACTGAGGAAGCCTCGGAAATCATTGCAGACGCTTACTCAAAACTTAGATCGCAAGAGTCTATGGAGACCGATGTTGCCAGGGTATGTCTGTATTTCACGTTGTCGCAAGCAAATTCACAATAGTTTAGAGCATTTAGACCAAAAATCAGTAAAAAAATTAAAAACCTGAAAATTATCATAATGTATAGTATGACCTTGTTAATCCCAATAAGTAAAAACCAAGCTAATTTGGATCAGCGAATTATTGAGCAATTTCATTGTTTACCTGTAAATAAATACAAATATTACTTATATGGTTTATAAATAATGTACGAGTACATGAAAACATATTGAAGTGGAGATAAATGTGTTATTTTGACAAATAAGTATACTGATAACGTACTTCATAATCGGTAAATAGTGACGAAAATTAGCCAATTTTGAAATTAAAAAAAATTTATTCGTATGTTCTAATTTTTTTTTACATCCTCAGGACCTTATGAATGGTTATTCGCTAGGTCCTGAAGATGTAATAGTAGATTGTATATCTAGTAGCGTAATAAGATATCTAACAAGCCGTGAGGTGGGTCGTTTATTAGGACTAAAGTGCGACCCTTGAGGTCCACACGACGAACTTCCCACTTTGATAAATATTTAATAACAATAATTAAATTAGAAATTACACAAAAAAGTAATCATTTTAATCATTAAAACATAATTATCATTTATTTTTAAAAATAATTTAAAAAAAAAAAAACGGCTGAACCGATTTTTATAAAATTTATGTCTGATCAAAATGACGTTAACACACTTCGATTGACACCCTTACGAAGTCGATATAATTTTTTATTTGCGAGATATTGTGTAAAATCTACTTTTTTGGAGTCTATTTGGTTAAGAAAAAAGAACGGCTGAACCGATTTTAAAAGCATTTCTTTCAGATCATATTTACGTTAATACGCGTCGATTGGCACCCTAACGTAGTCGATATCATTTTTCATTCTCGAGATTTCGTCTTAGAAAGAAATGGACACATACGTACACACACACAGACATCTTTCTAAAAATAGTGTAGTGACCTTGAAACATAAAAATTTGTTATACATTTTGATTTCGATTTTCGGATCCATTACAATAACTTCCAATGGGAAGTTAAAAATGAGTGATAGTCACACGAGTCACAATATATGGTATTTTTTGCCATACTTACTATAAAAATGCTACTTTTCACTTCATTTTCAAAAATTTTTGACAGCTCATTTGCGTCGCCAACTTCACTTCTTAGTAGGCTACTCAAAACGTTGTTTATCTATAGGTAAAACCTAAGGCGTCCCAGCCTAACGAGTTTATTAAGTTGATAAAACTTATAAATTGTTAACTCTCGCATGTATAGTGATTCGACTGTTTAATAGCTGTACTATGCTTTGCTAGTTTATTTGAATAGTCGACTCTCGCATGTAGTGTGTTTTCAACTTGAAATTGCTATATATAAGAGGGGATCGGTTTCCACTCTCGGGCACTGTGGAGAAATCGGTAACTCGCCTAGCCGGAAACTGGGAGTTTCGGGTTTAAGTCCCGACAGTGGTCATTTGATTTTTTCTTAGATATAGCTCAAAAATCATGGCAGCCTAGCTGTCTGAGATATGTATTATTTTCACCTCTAATTGTTACGTGAATAATATGGTGTGGGTATAAGGGGTTTTAAATCGATTGATTTTATCATATACCAATTATTTAAACATGAATAAATAATTTTTTTTTTTAATTAGCTAATTTCCGTCAGTATTTTACTAATCAAGATTTTATAGCCTTTATCTTATCAACATGTATTTTATAATAAAAATTGTATTATTTTAGACTCAACCGGTAACAGCACGTACTTTAGAAACGCTGATTCGTCTGTCGACGGCGCATGCAAAAGCGCGCCTGTCCGTAAGCGTAACTGTTGACGATGCTCAGGCGGCCATCGAATTGGTTCAATATGCCTACTTTAAGAAGGTGCTTGAGAAGGAAACGAAAAAGAAAAGACAAAGAAACGATTCACAGAACGGCGATGCTTCGGGAGGGTCGGATGGCGATGATGATGGCGGCGACGAAGAGTACAGACCTAAACGCACCCGGCGAGCTGTAAGTAGATGACCTATTTTAATGTTATTATTGAAGTGAAAACTTCCTTAGGCGCGTTAGGCACTCTTTGCCTAGGTACTGAAAAAATGTGAAGCATTCGCAACTACTTCCGTAAGAATTCGCAACCCGACCGTAAGAATTCGCAACATACTTATATCATAAAAACGGCAGTCTACACACTTCCACCCATAACGCAGTTGGTTACGTCTTTGCGTTCTATGCGTAGGAACCTGGGTTCGAGACCTGATGGCAGTGTAGAATTTTTGGCGTTTTTTTTTTTTCTAAATTCTACATGATATTTATTTATATATTTTTTTATTTTTGTTATATTCTTTCTTTGACAATAATTATAATTTTTTTGAAACCAAGGTGGAATTAATTAAAAATACAATTTTGGTATTTTAGTAATAAATTATTTTTAGTTCATAAATGCGCTATAATAGATGACACCAAAAATTAGAAAATCTGAAGTTTTTAACTTCTGTTGTGTGGTCATAAGTACACACCCATTTTTTTTTAGATATGCTGCCATATGTCCCTAAATGGAACACACTGTCAAAATATGTGAGACTAGCCGTTACCCGTGGCTTCGCTCACGTATTTTTCGATTTATGATTTATTATCCCCCCCGTGAGAAATTCTCCTCCTGTGAAGCGAAGCCGGGCTGGTGGTGTTTATGCGGTCGAATTTTATAATACATAACTCACTCGCTTCGCTCGTTTGCTCGGATTTTATTAATACATTACTCACTGGCTCCGCTCGTTCGCTCGATATTTTTTAATACATTACCCGCTCGCTTCGCTCGTTCGCTTGAATATTATTAATATATTACTCACTCGCTTCGCTCGTTCGCTCGAATTTTATGAATACATTACTCACTCGCTTCGCTCGTTCGTTTGAATATTATTAATACCTTCTTCGCTTGAATATTATTAATACAATACCCACTGGCTTCGCTCGTTCGCTCGAATTTTATTAATTCTGATATGAACACGCAACATATAATTGTTCTTACAATACAGTACACACTCGATTCGCTCGTTCGTTTGAATATTAATTATACATTACTCACTCGCTTCGCTCGTTCGATCGAATTTTATTAATACATTATTGCTCACCTACGTTATATAAGGAATTCCTGTGCAAAATTTCATGCTTCTAAGTTCTAACTTCAAAAATGATGAACTTCCAAACAAACTTTCATCCCCTAATTAACCCCTTTAAGGGATGAATTTTCAAAAATCCTTTCTTATTTCTCACCTACGTAATATAAGGAGCTCCTGTGCAAAATGACATGCTTCTAACTTCAAAAATGACGAACTTCCATACAAACTTTCATCCCCTTTTTAGCCACCTTAGGGTATGAATTTTCAAAAAAAAGTTGCTTAGTACTCACCTACGTTATATAAGAAACTCCTGCGCAAAATTTCATGCTTCTAACTTCAAAAATGACGAATTTCCATACAAACTTTCATCCCCTATTTAACCCCCTTAGGGGTTGAATTTCGAAAAATCCTTTCTTAGTGGGTGCCTACGTCACAAAAGAAACCTACTGTCCAAATTTCAAGTTTATATCTTTAGCGGTTTGACCTGGGCGTTGTCTGTCAGTCAATCAGTCAGTCAGTAACGGAACTGTTTTATATATATAGATGGTGATATGAGTCTCGCACGTCTTACAAAAAGGCGATTCCTCTCAAGCCACCAAAAGAGTTAATGTCAATAAAAAAGTTGGTGTTAAATGTGTTTCTGTTTCCTTTATAGCGTAGTCAAAGTGAAGACGAAACTCATGATATAGAAGTGCAAGAGACTCCCGACGCGGGCGATTTAACAAGACGAGAAACGCGAGCTGGTTCGTCTTCATTACAACCCAGTACAAACGATCTTGATCCTTCGATGAATACAACAGACGTAGAACCAGCATCAATTTCAACCGAAAGGTTAGTAGTGATCTATGAATAATTCATGTCAGTCGAAGATTAGACAACGCCACCTGCGATTTTGATGAATCGTGAAGATGTTTATTTTGTACCCAAACAAGCAGGTCAATTATTCAATCATGGAATTTTCGATTCCCTGTAGTTTCGGTAAAAATTGTTTTTTTTGAAAATATATTTTACCTGCTTCTGTTTGGGTTGAACATTCTTTCAAACTTTCGTAAAAATCAAAGATGGCGCATCCAACTTCTGACCGATGTGACATGATTGTTATATAAATTATGAAATTTTATTTTGAATGATTTTGGATCAATGTTAAAAACAGAATAAGTCAATTATTTTTACCGTGTCTGTTTTTAGATTAAGAATATTCAGATCGAGTTTACAGCGCATGTTCCAAGAACAAAGATCTGAGTCAGTACCTGTTACTCACATTACGCAGTCGATAAACACAGAGCACAGCTTAGAGCCTTTCAGTCAAAATGAAATATCAGCTGCCATGCAACAGATGACAGATGAAAACCAGATTATGTTGGCTGATGGAATTATCTTTCTGATATAATTTTTTTAGGCGATTGTTGACATTTTTATTCATAACTACAATAATGTGATTTTTTTAAATTTATATGAGGTAGTCTTGTGCCTGTTATCTGGCATCGAAATTTCTTATTAACTTCCGATTGGAAGTTATTGTATTGGGTCCGAATTTGCAATTGAAAAATTTTGACGTATCTCCACGTTTCAATTGTAATTGTATTTTAAAGACCACCAACAGCTAAGGTTATTTGGGCCTAGCACCAATTTATATTTTCAATTCATTATTTTTTTTTTTTAATAATAAATTGAAAATCCAATTGACACTTTTACCAGCTCTCGGGCTAGAACTCGGGACTTGTAATAGAGGAACCATAGCAACGCCATGTAAACAACAGCGCCGCTACACTCTCGGCTATTCTCAAGCCCTTCCACGTTTCAAGGTCCCTAGAGTTCGAATCCATCGTTTTTAGAGATGTCTGTGTGTGCGTGTGTATGTACATGTTCGTGAGCTTTTTTCATCTTGCATTATCGCATATCTCGAGAACAAAGAATGATATCAACTCCGGAGCAATTTCATTCAACGCATAATTGCATAATGAACACCAGATAAGGTTTACAAAAAATTGGATTGACTTTTTCTTTTAATAACAAAAAAAAAAACTACTGTAAAATTGTTGTAAAATGTTTATTGCAAATAGTTTTTCTACGGTAGACTGGTCTCTTATCTCTAAGGCCACCCAATGGGAAGTTAGCAGTGTGGTGATCTGACATGTGGGAGGAGCTTACTTGTGACAATCAATACAACATAAATCAATTAAAACCAGTGCAATAGGTGCAATCACGATTTTTTCTTTTTATGTTGGTGCAGGTTTTATCAATCGGTTCAGTAGTTTTAAAGTTAATAACGTTCAAACATACATACCCGTAAGAATTTAATAAACTATATATTTACGCTCATCACTGACTGACTCTGTAACGCTGTAAGATTTTGAAATATTAGTGTGCTTTGGAATTTGTATATTACTTATGTCAAATTTCCATGACAGTGAATCGTGAGTGTGCTTTGGAATTTGAATAAAAATTCAACGGGCGCCTTACAACTAAGGCTGAGGCTACATTGGCGCCGTTTCCGACCAGATCAGATCCGTATTGTCGGATGTGAACAAACACAGTAACCTTATTGAAGTGGCTACAGTTATCACTTCAGACCGCGCCAGATTATGTCAGATTGCAACAGACACGTACCAACGGTTGGACGATATCAAACATGTTTGATATTTCGTCAGACTACGGCTGTACATTTGACAGTTTTCAACAAACAGTGTTGTGTATCCTAAATTTATGCTAGCTATTATTACCAAATTGTCTTAAACCTATTTAAGACGTGTTTGCATATCAATTATATTGATATTAATATATATCAATTATATCAATAATTATATTAATATTAATAATGTATGCATCCAATAACGCTGCTTATTTTTTTTTTGTATTTTATGGTAATATTTTCCATGAGATATTCATCAGAATCTAAAGAACTCATAGATTTTAATTTTAACTTGTCAGATATTATCCACCCTAAATGTAGCCACTAAGTCTGAACTGCCTGATTTGGTCTTGTCTGGAGTGGTCTGGTCTGATCGGATCTGGTCTGACACGGTTCTAGTGTAGCCTCAGACTAACTAGTTCTGTATATTAGTATAGATAAGAAAGTTGGATGTCAGCTAAAAGGTAAGAGAGCTCCCTGGTGCGGTCTGTAAAATTAACTTTTGTTATTCTTACGCTTTCTGCATGCAGTATTCTATACATTTTTTATTGGATAACTACCCTTAAATTATCTCTGATTATGAATAAAAATGAACCATTGACCTAAAAAAATGTTTTTAGTTGCGAGATGTGCCCGATTCTTCAAACAATTCATATTTTAAATATCCTTTGTTTGATTTTTTTATTTAGTGTAATAATAATAATTTTAAAATTGAATTTGTTATTTTAATTTAGTTTCACTTACCTTTTAGTTATTAATAATTTATTGTATTCTATATTTTAGCTTAAAAATAGCCATCGAGTGTGAAAATGACAGACCGAAAAAATATAGTTCAAATCGAACTAAAATTATATTCAATTTTTTGAAATTGATTTTTGTAGGTTTTCTAATATATAAAAAAAAATATATCAGCAAATTTTTAAATGGCGACCAAACTATAACTGAAACAAGAACTGAAAGCTGGAGGCTGGCTAAGAACGACAAGGAAAATATGCTTCGATAAAGTTGATACACAGTATTTAAGCTTAAAAATAAAGGTTAAATGTGAAAATGGCATTGGGTAGGCTAAATTTTATCCGAAATATATCTGATCTTTTTGAAAACCGGTTTCTGAGTTTTTCAGTAGGCACCTATTCAAAAAAAAAAAAAAAAAAAAAATGGCGGCTCAATAAGAATTGAAACTTGCTGGGGGAGGAGGTAATGTTGACATCATAGGAAAAAGAAAAAAGTTGATACTCAATGTATTTATTATTATTGTGGCATTAGGAATTCCGAAGTTCAAAAATATTTAATAGGAACAGTTTTAAATTATTTTGCGGAAAAAAATTCGTTCTAATCTTCTGAGATGCATAATACAAAATGCAGTTTAGATATGCGGCTATAATATGCAATCTCTTCACAGTATAATATTATTAGGGGAAAAAAACCCTACATTGATACTTTAAGTTTGTTGCAAATTTACTTCAAAAATTTTAAATGAATTAACTCTGTTTTTCTTTTTTTTATTAAATATTTATTATACTTTTAGAAATTAAAGAACTGTTTACAAAAAGAAAAGTTGCAAATTGTAATAACAAAATGAAGAAAACAGTGAAATCTGTCTAGATCTTCACGATACAAGAAGAATATGAAAAATATTACAATATCTGAAAAGATAGGAAACAACACCAAAATAAATAAATAAGTAAAACAAACTAACAATATTCGGAGCCATTCAAAATGAAGTAGGTTTCGATGTTAAGTTCTGGACGCCTATGGATTGTAGAACAGATGCCTGTACTATCTCCATGCAATCTTGAACGTCAATTTAAATAATGTTCAAGGTTATCGTTTTGTGTAAAGATTGTCACCCACCTATCGGCATTTTGACGTGCTGGATAAGTGGGCGCACATCATGGCGTCGATCCTTGGATAAGCTATGCGACACTGCGCAAACATTTGTCCTCGTCTCTCTATGCCATTTGCTTACAACAAGAAGACTGTAAACACTTGGCAATGTTTATTTATCGCTCGAAACTACCCACACAAGACTACGTGCTACTCCAACCACTTAAGTTTGATTCCTTCTCTCTAGTCTTCTTAGATTGTAATTGTATAATTGTATTTTAAAGACCACCAACAGCTAAGGTTATTTGGGCCTAGCACCAATTCATATTTTCAATTCATTATTTTTTTTTTTTTATAATAAATTGAAAATCCAATTGACACTTTTACCAGCTCTCGGGCTAGAACTCGGGACTTGTAATAGAGGAACCATAGCAACGCCATGTAAACAACAGCGTCGCTACACTCTCGGCTATTCTCAAGCCCTCTTAGATTGTATGGAGAAAGTACAGACTGCATTTCACAATCCGCCACCTAGAACTTAAAATATTTTTTTTTTGAACACTTGTTTAAAACAAGTCTACGGCTAAAAATTGCGCGTGCGAAATCCTGTTTGCAATTTAAAATAAAACATGATTGACGATTAAAGCGCATTTTCATTCCTTCACTATAATGGCACTCATTTGTTTAGTGCCTTGATTCTAGATATCTATAATTAATGCTATCACAGTTTAATAAAAAGATTGAAGAATCGAGGCACGCTTGTATTGTATGTGTCAAGTTGTATGGACCAATTTAATTTTTTTCAACTTTTTCAACGCCAATCGTTTGTTCCGGACACCTACACAATTTCAGCATATGTTCTGAAAAAATAAAAAAGTTATTAGCAATAATAGGTGGCCAGCCAATTTGACGTCAAGTTGTATGGGCTACGTCCTATTAACAACATTTTGAGAATTTTGATTATGTCAATCGTTCGTTCTCGGTTTGTTCCAGACGTCTACAAAATTTCAGCGTTTGTTCCAAAAAAATAAAAGTTATTAGCAAAAATAGTGACCAGTCACTAATATACGTACACTACTGGACAAAAGTAAAGCGATAAGGTTCAATAATCAAATTGTACGGGGAACGTTGTGTACCTATTTTAATTAAGCCAATTGTTTGTTACAAAATTTCAGCGTTTATTCTAGTAATCAACTCTACTTTTCCCAACATAAGCTCTAAATATACCTCGGTTGTAAACTTGGTCAATGTTTCAATCCTCTGTACACGCTGGCTACCGCCATAAGAGATATTTTCAGTTCCTATAGAAACCATGACAAATATGCCATTCATTCCTGTACACTACCTTGATGAATGAATGAATTGTAGATTATAGACGCTCGACAACAGAAAATTGTATTTTTTTTTAAAGACCACCAACAGCTAAGGTTATTTGGGCCACCAATTCATATTTTCAATTCATTATTTTTTTATTTTTTTTTAATAATAAATCGACAACAGAGGTCATTAGCGTCTACACTACCTTGATTGTAAAAATGGAGTAGTATACACCAGTCAACGTGTTCTGTATCTGGAAGTAATGGTTTGCATGTCACATATTTGTGACACTGGTGTAAAATAAAAATTTTCATGTCACATAGTATGTGTGACATGCGGTAGCCAAAGTGTTAAGGTTAGTTTTGAAGTTATATTTCTTTACGCGCGTTATGAAAAAATGATGAGTGAATTTTTCAAAAACTGTGATATCAAAATTAACAGGGTTGATTTCCGTAGTTACCATATAAATAAATCTTGTCTTTTATTATTTTATTTCAATAAATTATTTGCATGCAAATTATAAATTAGTTTTTAATCACGTCAAAGAAGTATAACTTCTGACGCGCGTATATAAGTACACGCACCCACTTTTTTTTGCGAAAAAGACGTTTGGAACAAACGATTGGCATAATCAACTTACTCAAAATATTGTTTTTAGAAGTAGTTCGTACAATTTGATATTGAATTTTTTCGATTTACTTTTGTCCAGTAGTGTACATACTACATACTGGTCATCTATTTTTGCTAATAACTTTTTTATTTTTTCAGAACAAACGCTGACATTTTGCAGACGTCCGGAACAAAACAAACGATTGGCATAATCAAAATTCTCAAAATATTGTTACTAGGACATGGTCCAAACAACTTGACGTCAAGTTGACTGGCCATCTATTATTGCTAATAACTTTTTTATTTTTTCCGAACAAACGCTGAAATTTTGTAGGCGTCCGGAACAAACCGAGAACAAACGATTTGCGTTGAAAAAGTTGAAAAAATTTAAGTTGGTCCATACAACTTGACACACGTTTGTATTGTATTGCTGAATTGTGCAAATTTTATTCATATAAAATATTGACTGGAAAAAAACGAAATCTGCACATTTAAAACACGAAATAAAGAAAAATTTGCATTAGTAAATAACGTGCGATGCTGAAGTATTACAATTAGATGTGACGGCTTCTTCCAAATTGCTATCTAATTTTCTGTAGTTGGCAGTATTGGGTCTTCTTCTGTGGTGCTTGCCGCGACGTCCCTCTAAAGCTAAAGCAAGAATCTGCAATCAAAACAGTTCATTTAGAACCTGTTCTAAATAACTGCTGGGTAGCAGTTGTCTCATTTTCATTGTATTTGCAGGGTATCTCGGTAACTATTTGCTATGTGCACAGAACTTCGTAGCGTCAGCGTGGTGAATTATTGCATTTTTTGATGGACTTACACGCGTTTCCATAGCAACAGTAGGTATTTTATTTCTATTTCAAACAAAACTTACGAAAACAACAAAAATCTGATGGCTACTGTTCGACCTTTATGACTAACTAAATATTTGTGAAATTAAGTTGACACGAGTCTTGTCATAATTAGTCAATTAAAATGAGTCAGGGCTTGAGAATAGCTGAGTGTGTAGCAATGCTGTTGTTTACATGGCGTTGCTATGGTTCCTCTATTACAAGTTCCCGGGTTCTAGCCCGAGAGCTGGTAAAAGTGTAAATTGGATTTTCAATTTATTATTAAAAAATAATGAATTGAAAATATGAATTGGCGCTAGGCCCAAATAACCTTAGCTGTTGGTGGTCTTTAAAACACAATTTAACAATTTATAACGAGTCAATTTTGCAATCTTAAGTATTTTATCACCATGGTAACAGTACCTAATTTGACATTTTATTTTATAAACAGAAAATATTTTTTTCACAATGCCGCTATTGAAAATTCGATTTTCGGTACCTGTTTAGCGGGTTGAAACTGAGCGTTTTCATCCCTAGGGATGAAAATTTTCAGGTTGGTTCTCTCTGTTTTTTAACGTTGTTAAGAGGGAGACAGAGCGATTGGATCCATGGGCGATGAAGTCCTATACTATAGCTGCTCAAGGTCATGCACATAGCGAATAATTGATGCAGAAAATCTAAGTGTAGGTATAAGGTGAGCCAATTTCATTGTAATAGCAAGTAATCTCGGTTATTATAATAATAGAGTGAAACTAAGTGAGCACTTCTGAGCAGGTTTTTAGAGAAAAGTTCAGCTTAGCTATACAAGTTATGTTTTTTAGTAAGAAATTTATTAATTAATTTATCAAATGATGGTAAGGGATATTCTCTATTCTTGCCATTTAGTGGCGTAAGGTCAGTGATTTTTCAAAGGGATCTTGCTACTTCTTTAACCACATTGGGTAAAATGTTGAACCGCTGGTTAAAATAAAAAACAAATCCCTCGAGTTTTCCACTTGCGAGGGATTTTTGCCCCCTTTATTCTCTATTGAATGAGGGGTCGTTTGAGTGATTTTGGTGCTCGGTTCGACCGCTAAAGCCGAAAATGTAAAACATAATTTTAAATTATTGCACGAAAATATTTCTATAATTTTACCTTTTGCTTATTATGAAAGACTATGTAGAGAACAAAACAAAACATCAACATAACAAAAATGTATGAAAAGAAATGAGATTCTTCAGAATCATCGAACTGCTGTCCCATATATCCTATACTGTCATCTGATTTCAAAATATTGGTAGCAGAGTTGCTTCTAACCTTTTCCTCCATACCTGAAAGAGATAATACAATAATACTATATCATTGAAAAAATAAAAGTAACTATTTGCTAAAAACAAAAAAAAATTGAAAGTGCAGAAACGAAATTATGAAGAAAGTTAGCGCAAACGAATATTAAATTATTAGCGTAGAATGCAGAGTAGCTGAAAAATAAAAAGAGTACAGACCAGTTTTACATATTTTGTTTTTTTTAACAAACCTGGTTCTACTGAAATACCAGCATCGATACTGTCTCCATCTGAAAATTAGTATAACAAAATATAAAAACTTTAATAATATCAAATGAAAAATGTGGATTTATTTTTTTTATCAATTCGGTTTGTCATGTTAATAAATAAAAAAATATTTTTGTCATGCATCCTGAAGAAGATGATATTAATCTTTGAAATATCAATATTAAGTATTAAAAATTAATAAATTATATATTTGTTATTCAGATTAATAGCGCTTTTCATTTAAGCTGGACGCGACTACTGTGCATGCAGAGCTGGGCATCAAGCACATTCGTATTTAAAAATGCTTAAAAGCATCGAGCACTCACTTAAGTGTTTGAAAAAATTAAGCATCAAGCATTTTAAAGTAACTTCCATTATTGCAGTACAAAGGTTTAGAGTTCAAAACACATTTTCTTTATTAAAATAAGATAAGGGCTTGAGAATAGCCGAGAGTGTAGCGGCGCTGTTGTTTACATGGCGTTGCTATGGTTCCTCTATTACAAGTCCCCAGTTCCCGAGTTCTAGCCCGAGAGCTGGTAAAAGTGTCAATTGGATTTTCAATTTATTATTAAAAAAAAAAAAAAAAATAATGAATTGAAAATATGAATTGGTGCTAGGCCCAAATAACCTTAGCTGTTGGTGGTCTTTAAAATACAATTTCTACAAAATAAGATAAGGATAAACGAAATATGTTTTGTTAAATATTTTATCAAAAACGTTCATTAAGCAATTTATAATGTTTATGTGCTTAATAAGTAGCAAAGGTCTTTATACAAGCATCTGTTTTACAAAGTGCTTAAAGCGTTATTGCGAGCATTAAGTTCTCAGCACTGCTCAGCTCTGTGTTCATGATTAAGTGAGTTCGTTCCACTAAGATATAGTATAGACCAGGAATCAGCAAGTAATTTCTAGTAGGGTCCGGATGTTTTTGAAAATTTTTGTCAAGGCCCAGAGAAATAATCGTTTTTTTAATCGATAATATGGATTACAATTTACAACATAATATTTATATTTATTAATACTTTTTATAATTAAAGTTCAAAAAATATATAAATAAAACTGAATAATGGAGAAAATATTTTAATTATATTTAATATCATAACTTTTACGTAAATGTTTCCCCTTTTAAAAAACGAAAACTCTCTCTTTGTAAGCGTGCTCCAGTTTTCTATCCTCTGCGGTCCGGATGCGGACTGTGGTTTGTCTATAGCCGAACCTTGGTATATAGACTATAGGGTTACAATTCTCGCAATATGCACGATGTCTTAATTCAGATGAAATATCGCAAACATCAAAAAGGTGACACAACCCAAAAAAGACCATTTTTCAGAAATCGCAAAAAACTGATTCTAAAGCGTACTTGAAGTTGGTTTATCAAAAGTGACATAAGTGCGCTCTATCGAGAATAATTACTGAAGCTACATTGCAATATTAGTATTAGTGGTATTAGGCTGCGGTTCGAATTACTCTAACATTGCTCACGGCACTTAAATCGCTTTAGGCAGCGCGCTCACGCGCTAGCAATTCAGACCGCTTATAAGCGCGCTCACGATTTTTTTTTTTATAAATAAATTTTCAAAAGTGAAAAAGAATGGTCCGGTACAATGTAAAAGGTTGCGAAAGGCATCAGAAAAAAGATAAACAACATCACTTTTTTGTGGTACCCACCACAATGTACAAAATATAATAATTTGAAAATTTCGATTCAACCTCACCACAAAATTACTATTCTATGCTTACAACCATATCATGGGCGGGATGTGGTCAAAGACCATTAGTATACTTTTGTATGAACTTATTCATGGTCTACCGGGACACGGACTCAAAATGTGAGTGAGTATTCTTTCCCGGCTCAGCCACGGCACATCGTACCATGAATGTGTTCACCGGGCTTTTTATCGAAAAAATGGATGGAAGTTTGACAACACTCGGTACACACAGAGACACGGTCGCCCAATAATTACTTGTAAACCGCCAGGTGTAGGATACATGGAAACGGCGTGGACCGGCCCCGACACGGTATAACGTGAATTATCCATTACGTTCAACGCGTAGAAATGGCGATATGCAGTGCTCACGATTCGAGGAAGGGCAATGTGAGCACGGGCTTCAAAGCGCGGCAATAAGTAAGATTTTGTGTGACACGACGTTCTTTTATTAATGTTATAGGCCTAAAATAGTAATTTTGTGATGAAGTTGATTCGAAATTTTCAAATTATTGTATTTTGTACATTGCGGTGGGTACTATGAAAAAATGATGTAGTTTGTCTTTTTTTCTGACGTCTTTCGCAACCTTTTATACTGCACTGGATCATTTTTTTCCATTAGGTTTTTCATTTTATTAAAAAAAAATCGTGAGCTCGATTAAAAGCGGTCTGAATTGTCAGCGTGCTTAGGAGGCGTGAGCGCGCTGACTAATTCGGACCGACCGTAAGCGATATTTTGAGCAATGTTAGCGTAATTCGGACTGCAGCTTAAGGTAGTTGTCATGCTACAATAACATCCAAAAGTTTCGTTCATAATACGCTGTAAAACAATAAATAAGTATAGTGTTAAATGTAAAAAAATTTTGTTAGAGATTGTACCTAAACTGTTGTTCACATAGTAACACATATTTCACTTAGATTGTTCGCTTGGATTATATAAAAATGTCAATCTTTTCTCATAAATTGTTGAACTTTGCGTTATTATATCTCAACAATAAAAAGGTCAATAATTTTTGGATTTTCTTTTTTAAACTCAGAACAAAAACATCAATGAACAGTTAGTTTTTTGAAAATTTCTGACTGTTACTTTTTTTTTTTAATTAAAAAACTTGTCAAAAACACAACCTTTCCTATGCTCTCCGTGTTAATTATACGAACTTTAATTAAGTTTATCTCGAGTTAGAGATGGTCAATCTACTTCAAATTTTAGTGGTATTTGTATTATAGTATCCTTAATGAGTAGACGAAAATTTAGAATTTTCAGACACTGCCCATAGCACGACAACTACCTTAAACCGTGAGCAGTGATGTCATAGGACAGACGACATCATCGCGGTCATATTGCTATTTCTACGCGTTGTGAGCGTATAATGGTTAATCGGAGACCATGAGAGAGCCCTTAAAGCGTAATTCGGACCGCAACCTTATAACGTTTTCTTTTGACTTTAAGAGGGCATTGCTCGCTACTCGGTTATGGCGTCATGCTCCGCACCAGGTTTGCTCGAGATTTGTGCGCGCTATTTACTTCAATCGATCACAGTCACGGTGCAAGAGCAGATATATTGCGACTTTTTACGTGCTAAATTTGAAAAAAGAATTTCATTAACCAACGTCTTCCCCGTAATTTTTTATTTTTTCGTTTTCAATTCTTTCACATTTAATCAGCAACTCAATTTCATGATCATCAGAGCTCTCTGACTAAGATAAAATTTCCATTAATAATGCCAAGTTTCTTGAACTTATCGACGCCATATTGCACTGAAGACTTGCACCAACCTTGGTAGTCAGAGCAATGCAGTGCGCACTGAGAGCACTCTGTCTCTCTATTTTGCCGTCAATCAAACATAGAAAACTCGAAGCGAATGTCCCGTTAAACACGGGTCACACTAGGCTGGTTGCCAGCCGCGAATTTAGTAGCCGCTACTGTCAGCCGTCGATCAGCTTGGTGTGACCACAAAATTCGCCGCTGGCGTCGCCAGCCGGCGAGTATTCGTCAGCGGCTGGAGAAGTTGGACGAGTTCAACTTTTGGTAGCAGGCAGCGGCGACTAATAGATCACGTGACCGCTGGTACCAGTCGGCAGCGCAGTCGGACCACTATTGCCACAGCTGCGAGTACCTAGCTACCGTACCTCATTTGGTATTTTGTATGTCGAATAGCAAACTGACGAGTAGCAGCCGACAGTGTGACCGGGTTGCAGCCATTGCTTGCTGCTGCTACTGTCAGCCGCTGGCAACCAGCCTAATGTGACCCATTCTTAACTGACAATTGAACAAACATTCTACACTCAGTGCACACGAGTGCAGTCAAAAGAAAACGCTATTAGTAATGATTCCGTCGTTCAACAGACTGGAATTTTTTCTTAGAGTTGCAAGAACTTTCATCCAGCAAATGTTATAAAGCTAATAAATAAACACTTACCGTCATCGACAGGCGGTATTTGAGGATCTTCATCAAAATCATTCAAATTCAGTTTTGATTTTTCTAATTCTATACTCTCTTTTGACGGTGCGAACCTAAATTTACCATCATCGTCATTTTCAACTGGAATATTTTCTGTCTTCCTCCCAATTTCAACTGTGCCGTCTATAGTTTTCTTTGTTAATGCTTCATCATTTCGAGTATTTTTTTCGTCTTCGATCTTTGTTACGTCTATTTTTTTTTCCGTCACTAACTTTTTTACATCATTATCTTGCAACTGTTTATTATCAGCATTCTGATTTGGCATTTCTAACACCGGCTCCTTTTTTTCTCCTGCATGCAATTTAATAATCGACATACTCTGATCTTGTTCATGTTCAATTGATTGTTCTTCATTTTTATTTTCTTGAGACACTGTATTGTTTGTTTTGATTTTTGAGATGACTTCGATGGCTTGTGAATTTTCACGACCGTTCTGGATCTGATCACTGCTAGTAATTTTGGTGTTTTGTTGAGACAATGTTGAGGGTATAATATTTCGGTTACTTTCTATGGTGATGAACGATCCTTTTGGGTCACCTTTGAAACTTTTGCCATTTAATATTATAAATTCTTGGAAGTAATTTAACAATAAACATGCTTTGTCGATATTACTCGAATTATCACTATAACAAATTTTGGTACACGTTTCCAGATTTTTGATGTTTTTATTGAAAGCATCGATCCACTGTTTGTTGTTAGTAGCATTTATTGAATGATCAGCTAAATATTTGCAAAAATTGATATCCACTGCCTGTGTAAAGGCGATAGGCTTTTCTATATTGAAGTACTTGTCGAGTTGCACTTTAAAATCTTTGTTATCAACAGTCGTTTTATTATACTTGCTTGAAATTTGGAAACCCGCTTCAAAAATGGTTATACACAGGAACATTCCCGAATTTTTTACAGAAAAAACCGGAACATTTTGCGGTATATTATATGGACAGGAGTCTCCGAGATACAGCAAAGTGAAATTCTTTATAGACTCGGAAAATTCGTCGTTAATTTTATCAATTACATTTTGACCACAAGTAATGGTTCCACATGATAATATTATACAAATCGATAAAAATAATACGTACATTTTTGTCATTTTTTCATAACGAACGTTTTCAAATGTATTCTACTTTTCTAATTGTAAATTCACATGTATTATTTCGGTTCGTATTGAATTTTTTTTTCGATTCTAGCAACATGCCACTGGCTAAAATGTAATAAACAATTGCTGTCACTTCTGTCGGCTGTCACTTATTTTCCTTTTTTATTCTCGAAGGTTGTCTGTTTAACATCCTAATTTCATGTGATTGCCGATTGGAAACAAAAATGAGATGTGGTATTCGAAATGTTTCAAATTTTTTTTCTAAATTTGATTACAAAGGATTGGGATTAATTAAAGTAGTTTATGCATTATTTTTAACTTTTAATTATTGAGAAAAAAACTGATTATTAATTTAAAATTATTTACATTTTATTATAGAACAAGTCATGCCTGTTTTAGGACGTATTGGCGGTAAGTCAGGTTGGCCGAGTGGTCTAAGGCGCCAGATTTAAGCTCTGGTTCCCAACAGGGAGCGTGGGTTCGAACCCCACACCTGACAATATGGTATACAAATTTTTTTTATTTTTTCATAAGGATAAAGTATGTTTATTATATTACTAATTCTATTTTCATTTTTATTAATTCGAAGTATTACTGATATCAAAGTGTCAATTATTTAGCACTGCGTTAGTAGGTACGTTAGGACTGTGGTTTGTAGCGAAAGAGGTCAGATCACATATTATTATATTGTAAGTTATTGACGCTTGTCAACTAAGGCTATTAGCGTCTACTAAAAGAATAAAAACAAAATAATAAGTTAAATAAAAAATCACAAATAAAAACGTTATTACCTAGCAAAAAACAACAGAAAAATGAAACTATTCTTGAGGTCGTCACAGTATAAAAAATAAATAATAAACGCAAAAAAAGTTTTGACTGTCCATTCAGAGAAAAGGCTCAAAAGCGATATAAATATTGTGCTATAATTTTGTTTTTTTGTCAATTAATCGCTGCAGATATTATGAGATATAATAAATAATAATATTCAACTAGATTTTTCCGGGCATGGGCAGAGGCGTCTAGGTGACCAAAGGCCTTGGTGCAAAAAAAACTGGGGCCCTAACTAATGTTTAGGTTCTATCAAGTCAAAATATAATTATATATAAATACTTTATCATCAGCAATAAAGTTTTAATTTATTTAACGGATTATATGGATTATTTTTATAGACCGTTTCCTTATTGCCAGCCCACTAAATCTGACGGTGAATCTTTCAAGTTGGCAACACTGCACAAACAACAGAAAGAATACAGGGGAACTCCCCACAAGTTTCGAACAGAAGTCGGAACTTGTTGAGAATCCCCCTGTATTCTTTCAAATGAGTTGTTATGATTAAAGTCGTATTGCAAGTTGCAACCTATTTTATTTACATTCTGAAGATGGGAGAATTTTTCGCTAGTTCAATATGAGGTTTGATGGTCTGTGTCCGAGGGCTCCCTGAGCTTGGGGGCACGGCACCGTTTAGCCCGCCGGTAGCTACGCCACTAGCCATGGGTCATTCTTCATCGTAAAACTAAACGACTTTTTTTCACTTTTTAAAAAATATGTTTCTGCATATTTTTATTAGCAATTTAAAAAGAACGCACCGCCTTTTGGAAAAATCTCTGTTGTAGATCCTTTTCAAATATCGTAAAGATGTACTTATTTCGCAACGATCACTTGAGAAATTGTTGTAATTAAAAATTTTAATAAGTAAGTACCTACTTATTTCAAAATACAACTATAGGCGAAGACAGTAGTGAGATAATAATTATTGTCGCCAGACGGCAGCCGCTTTGGAAATGTGTCCTACAAAAAACACTTCGTCGATATTGCACATAACACGCTTTGAGAAATTTAACTACAAAATATACTTACCTACCTATATTTCAAAATTAGGAAATTATCACAGACCTGGGAATATTCTATGGAAATTATGTATCGGTATTTTTCCCTTGCCAATACAAAATCACAATACTGAGAATAGCTGATTTTATGTACCTAACTTGTTTTTTAACTGATCCAAGAAATTAATTACTATTTAAATTGTTTTGCAAACAACCTTCCTACATCAATGTAACACCAATAAAAGTTTTAGTAAAAGCATTAGCACACGTAGATACATTTTTTTCTCTATGAAATTTTTAATACAGCCTACAGGACATGCACTGAATCGATTCGGTGCCAAAACGAGACGAAAAAAATTAGCAATTTGAAAATACAAAGATGAACGAATTTACACAGTCAAACATAACTTTTAAGTATTAATATGTATTACTGTCTAAATTTCTATAAGATATAAATATATTAATAAAAACGATTAAGGAATGGGATCATTATTTAAGTCTCGTATTGAACATGCAGGGTCGGACTGGCCCGATTGGCAATTGGCGATGGGGCTTAACACTTTTGGGGGCCAAACCGGATCTAAGACAATGCAATCTATTATTTTTGGAACTTTCGAGGGGCAGTTTAAAGAATACTTATTTTTCTACTCTGCTGCTAGTTTGAACAGAAATAGTCACAAGCGCTGAATTCGATTCAAAAACATGCTTTGAAGCGCAATCACTAGGTACTTGAAAATTTCAGCAAATATTAAACACTTTTCATATCTTTTATGATGATGACAATTTTCGAATATTTTACTCCAACTTCAAATAATTATCTTCAAACGGAAGGTATTGATTTTTTTCAAGCGTACCATTTGGTAGCTAATTTGCCTTAATTATTAAAAAAAAACAGATGTATTTATTAATATCTGACCCAAAATTAGGGTTTGACGGTTTTTCAAACCGGGCCGGTTTTTAAAATAAATTTGCCACATTCGAAAGCCGGTTTAAAAGAATTCAAATTAACTTATTTTGTATTTTCTATTTTACATTTTAAAACTTAAATTTTATTATATAAATTTCTTCTTTCAAAAATTAGTGTAAAATAAAAAGTTCTGGCTTCTGTCTAATGGGATTTTAAAAAAAACTCGGGTCGCAGTGCCAAACCCTGCCGACAATATAGTGTATTTGCAAATACAGGCCTTGTGGTTTTAATACGTGAATTTAAGTTTGTTTTTGGACAAAATAAAAAATTTAACCCCTTAATACATCCCTTAAAATAATATTTTTTTCTTAATTTCAATATTATTATCAATGCAACCTCTGTACCACATTAAATACACCCTTTCATAAGTAAATCCGTATCAACATACCAGTGTTTTCATAAAATTTGAAAGTCCGGTCCTGTCGGGCCGATTTTATTAAAATTTTAGCAGCACGTTTTAATCTTTACTAAAGAGTTAAATTTCAATATTGAAACGATTCTGACAAATTTTTCGGTATTTTTGGGCCCAAAAACTTTTTGGAACCCCTAAATACAACCCTGAAAATGGTCCGATCGGGCCCATTTTAAATAGGCTTCTTGCGGTGATGGGTTCCAATGTGTGTACCAAATTTCGTTTAAATCGATTAAGTCTGTCGAGAGTTATCGTGTACACACATATATATATAAATATATATATATACATACATATATATATAAACATTTCCAAAAATGGTGCGAAAGTGTTCAGGAGGGTATGAAACGTCGAGAAATTTTGGTCCGACCCCTAGGTCCCGCCATCCGACCGACGCCAATAGTGTATGTACCATATTATGGCAAATACACTAATAAAACACAGGGTGTTAAAATAAGTCATATTTTCTTTCGCAATGTTTCGACATAAAATAATTATGTCTTTATCAAGCTTCGGAATTAGATTAAGAAGATGCGTGTTTTTTCAAAATTCCTAAAAAATGTGTAGATTTCATTAAATTAAATTAATATTAAAATCTAGTTAAAATAATAAAATTGTAAAATAAACTTCAAAAATATTTATTTAAAAACTTTAATTTCACTTTTAGATAAAAATGAATAAGTCGGTAAACTTTGTTATTATGAAGTATTAGAAAAATACCTTGTATTTTTTGATGTCCGTCTTGTGACTTCCTGTGTTTTAACACGACGCGTTTCAGCAACGATAGTTGCTATCAAAAAATACAAGGTATTTCTAATACTTCATAATATTCATATAGTGACTTGGAGACCCAATACTCTAAAAATGTATCATATTAGATTTGTTATTTGATGCCCTGAAAACTATAAAACCAAGCTCAGTAGCTAGTGAACGAGTATTTTCAATTTCAGGCAATATTGTGTCCAAAATAAGAACAAGACTTAGCGACCATTCAGTGGATATTTTATGTTTTTTAAAATCCTATTTTCTTAGGAGAAATTAAAATTAGTGAAATAAATATTATTTGAAATTTTTGTTTGAGTTTTCGTTGCTTTGTGTAAGTAATGTGTAATCCTTAATTTTTTTTATATTTTGACTGATATTGATTTCGTTTTTGTTATTTTATATAAATTAAATAACATATTTTTCCCAATTCTATTTTTTTTGACAAAAATTCGAAAACCGGTTTTTTGTAAATCTGGAATTCGAAAACCGGTTTTTGTATACAGACATAGAAATTGAATCTGATTTGTCTAAACAGAGATCTAGAAAAAGAAAACCCATGGCAGATGAAACTACTGAAGACAACGTCATCGCCGACCCTTAATTATGCTTTCTTTATATCCCAAAAATTATTGATCTTTTTGGGGGGAGGGCGCAGGGGCCAAATTACACCTGTTGCCGATGGGGTCAAATGACGCCAGTCCGACCGTGTGAACATGGTA
Source organism: Mongoloraphidia duomilia (assembly GCA_039654895.1). Classification (NCBI taxonomy): domain Eukaryota; kingdom Metazoa; phylum Arthropoda; class Insecta; order Raphidioptera; family Raphidiidae; genus Mongoloraphidia; species Mongoloraphidia duomilia. Next base: position 21,365,117 of record CM077519.1, read on the forward strand.
TTAGGAAACAAACTACAAATAAAAAACATTTCATTGAATTATTTAATTATTTATTTAATGCGACGGGTCCGCGGGCAAATCCTATGCCACTGCAACTTTACACATCGGTAATAGCCTATAATAGGTGTATACCTTATTATCAGTTTTTGTGAGATTTCATTTTGTTAGCATTTTTTCTGGTAGGATTTTTTCAGTAAGGTTATTTCCGGGATTCATAATGTAAGAAAAACTCAGTTTTTAAATTTTTTTTTATTATTATAACAAAAAAACAGTGAATCAGCTGCTTTAAATTTTTATTCATCGTAATGTTCAAATCCCCTTAATTTGAACATCTGCGACCACGTGAAAGGCTTTATTCTAATAGGGCATTTTTCACCATTGACTTTTAAGGTAACAAATGATTGTGTTTTGTACGGTGTCAAATTCGTGACCTCAGGTGACTGAAGAGGCGTTTTAGAGAAATTCATTTCAATTGTTTCTTCCACTTTGAGACTGTCTGATGTTAAATTAATGTTACAACACTCTTGTACTGTCTCCGATAATTTCAACAATATTGGGCTAGTTTCCGTAACATTAATTTCTGAATTGCTCGTTACTTGGGCTAAATGCACATCAATATTTCTTGATTTTTTTATATTAGCCATTAAAACACCATCGAATCCCGCTGTAAAAAAATGTTATAATAAATCATAGGCACATTATAATATAAACAGAATTGTGCAATTTGTTGTCTACTAATCTATTATAAGTACGGAACCGGGAGGAGGCGGTTGTGAGAGGTTGCGGCAGTTTTTTGGAATAGGTGCCGCTGGCGAAAATATTTTGAATGTCACTTTTCTTGATAATTTTATAATTTAAGAATCAATGCGTCTTAATTGCAACCAACATCTTTTTTAGGGTTCCGTACCTCAGAATGAAAAAAAAAATTGAATCTTTATAGGATCACTCTGGTGTCTGTCCGTCCGCCCGGCGGTCACAGCTTGTTTTCTTCGAATGCACTGGACGAAAAAAGTTGAAATTTGGTACATATAATATATAGAGTTAGCCGTTAGGTCGACCCAATCACGGGCGTATAGCGTAAATAAACGAATTCTAATTTTGGGAATTAATTTTGGAGGGCAAAGTAGAAAATTTTTTTTTCTTTCAATTGCATCAAATGAAAGGGCTCGTTATGAGAAATACATATATATTTTTTTATAACTTTAAAATACATACCTATTTTAAAAGATATTAAAAAAAATATACCTACGAAAATCGAGCAATCTCCCCCCTTATCTCCGAAACTACTGAGCCTAAAATTCTGAAAAAATGAGGAATATAGGGCCTCACTCATAGTCTACACGAAATTCTAAACGAAAATCCTATTCTGATTTGGGGGGGAGCAAAGTAGAAGATTAAAAAAAAGTTTTTCAAATGCATCATGTCACATATCAAATGAAAGGACTCGTTATGAGAAATACAAATATATTTTTTTATAAGTTTAAAATGCATAGTTTAAGATATTACCCGGAACAAATAAACTGTCAAACAGACGGACAATTAGTAGAAAGACAGACACAAAAATTCGGAAAATAACTAATTAGTACCTACATCTAAGTTAAAATTTCGTTAAAAACTTACAAAGTTCCGATTTTATTTATATGTATTATAATGATAAAAAAAATCTAAGGTCGATGCACACATTGTTATTTTGTTATAGTGATGGAACTCGAGTCACTCGCCTGTACAAAACGAGTCACTCGAGTCAAGATAAGACTCGAGTGACAATTTCTCTCACTCGAGTGACAATGTAACTCGAGTAATTTTTTTACATACAGGCAGGTCATAATAATGAGTAGCCACTAACCACATTCAGTGTAGAACGCATAGATATTTTAATGAAATCATATTTTTGTCGTAAAACGACCACACTATAGCTTTTTTGGCACTCTCACTCATTTTAAACACGAACTATTAGCAAACAGCTTTACAATTTACACAAGGATTTAACAAATAAAATAACTCAAACTATGTACTGAATTTCAAATGAAAGATTAAGGCATGTATATTGTATGTCACACATCGGCTAAGCATGTCTTAACTTGTACCTCTTACTCGAGTCACTACAGGCCATTCGAGTGTTCCGAGCCAACTCGCCAATCGAGTGGATCTAGCCGTTTTGAGTCACTCGACGATTCGAGTCACTCGAAAGCCGAGTAAAATTAAATTTGACTCGAGTGCGAGTAAAATAAAAACCACTCAAGTCACTCAAGTGAAACACAACTCGAGTCCCATCACTATTTTGTTAATAAAAAAAAGAAAATAAATAAAAAAATCATACTTACTCATAGTAAAATCTTTTAAATTATTTCCTGTCACCATGCAGGTTTTGTGAATATTATTTAATTTTAAACTTCCCGTTTGTGAATCTATCCGAGATAACTGACAATAGCATGATCCTATTTCGATATTGCCTGCTTTCGTAATGATTTGAAGAGCTTTGCCTTGTAAACGATTTGTTGTTACGTTCTGTTAATTTTGAAATTCAAAACCAATTTAAAACATCTAAAATTTACAGCTGATAAATACTGACAGTGTGGGGACCATACACCACATCTGTGGGCAAATCGGCGTATACGGGGTTTCTTTTGAGTGTTTTCTAGGGCACGAAACAAAGTAGGAAAATGTTTGTCGAAGATCAAATTGTTTCCTCTGTTAACGGAAGAATCAACAGAAAAAAGGTTTAAACTGGATCTGGAAATAATTTCGTTTGCAAAATTAGTGCGGCGGAACTATTCTTCAGAATAATATTATGTTATTGACCCTCCAGAAATAAGAAAGTGCATGATATCTTGAAAGATTCATGTTCAGATGACTAAAATAAAAATTCGACTGATGACCAGTCCTATACTTCCCACCTAGTAAATATTTGCAAAAAATAAACACTCTTTTTTTATTCTTTGAAAAAAGCATCGCCCTCTTTTTTGTTTGGTGATCTACTGATGGCTAAGCTTAATATAGCAAAAATCATGGTTACCTTGATTTACGTATAATTTTTATTTTTTTTAGAATTTTTTAGAATTCATTTATAATATATTTTTTTTACCTATGTTAATACGTGACATTGAGAACGTTTTCTTTAATATCTCAGGATCCACTGAACCAATTTGACTCAAAATCTAATCAGATCTAAGTTAAAGGCTGATAAACACAATAGAACAATCGGCATGGCCGTATGTTGTTCCGTTTTTATAATATCGAAGGCGAAAAATTGACCACATACACACACACATACACACATCAGTCAGAAAATGATCTTAAACGATTGCTAGGGTCTCAAAACGTGAAGATCTGTTAAAATCTCGAAATATTTTTTTCGGACTAAATCCATTCCTTCCCTACCATAGTAGAGGTGGGAAGTAAAAATATGTAAACATAAGAAATACAATCAATATGATTAGACACATATACCGTAACTAAATTCACTATATTAGTGAAATTAACATAAGAATATCAGACGAATTATCGCCATGATATTTATATAGAAGGCTATATAGGAAAAATGTAAATGCACCGCCGGGAATCGAAGCCAGATCTGGGTTCGATTCCCGGCGGTGCATTTACATTTTTCCTATATAGCCTTCTATATAAATATCATGGCGATTGGCGATAATTCGTCTGATATTCTTATGTTAATTTCACTAATATAGTGAATTTAGTTACGGTATAGGTGTCTAATCATATTGATTGTATTTCTTATGTTTATATTAAAAACCGTATATAGATTTCTCGTTATAATTTAAAAATATGTAGTATATTTTTTAGGTGTTTTTTAAAGAAAACACATTCCATTGCTATCTGACCCCTTTTCCCCGAATGGGGGGATTTTTCGAATGTGTCCAGGATAATTTTGTATGTTCTAGGTAATGATGTATGCCCAAGATTTAAGAAAATTCCTAAATTAACATTTATTGTTATAACGAACGTTTCTCTAATATGTTCGCATTTTTATAGGCGTCGGGGTTATAATAATTACACTGATTGAACGAATGACCATACAAAAACCAATTTTAGTCGACTATAAAAAAAGGTCATTCGAAGGTGACATATAGTCCAGAGCTGCAATTGAAATATTATTATGGTAACCTTAATTGAAGGTGTTCCGTAAGTGGTCTTGTTTTCTCTGCGGATCTGCTTAAAAGTCGAAAAAGTATATTTCAGACATTTTTTATTTTTTACCCGATCAGATATTTTTCAGTGTCTGAAAAAAATCTGAAAGTGCCTGTCAGACTGTAATTCCTCTCATTTAAAGTGGTCGCTCTGAAGCCCCCCAGCGTCCTGACAAAATTCGAAAAGCCCGCTACCTGCTACGAGCTGAACATTTTTTTTGTAATTTTCTTCAGACCCTGAGGTACTGTTTCATTTCCCCTATCTGGGTTTGTAGGATACAAAAAGGCCAGAAAAAATCACAAAGATGATCAAAACGTAAAAAAATTCTCCCGAGCAAATAGATAGCTCGATTGTGACGTTTAGGACTTAGGTCGCCTAGGAGTCCGAAAGGCTAGTTCACATTTTTATGGTAGAATACTATGTCTACAATCTCTCTATTCAAATGAACCATTTATTAAGCCGGCAATGCTACCAATAACTAAACATGAATCTTTCAAAATCCAAGGCATCATTCACTTTCTTATTGATGAGGTTAATAAAACAAATTCTGGAGAAAAATTACCTCACGCTAACTTTGCAGGCAAAATAATCTTCAGTAGCTACACTAGTTAATTTATAACAATTTTTTTAATTCATTACAATTTGTAATAGTTAAAATAATACAACAGCAATGTGTTTTTGAATATTTTTAATGTATTAAAATCCGATTTTTCGGCCTAACAAGCCATAGTATCAAAAAAAAGGATAACAACTTTTATTATAGATAGTTTTTTGGTGAACCGATTTTGTTTACAATATTATTTTTATAAAACGTGCCGTTTTCGAAACGAATCAAAAAAACTGTTTTCCGATGACTTTTGACCCCCTTCACTCATCCCCAGATAATATGAGTTGTCTCGATGGTCTATAAACAAGGTCGTGGTAGAGCTAGTCTGTGCAAAATTTTATGCTGGTATCCAAATATGAACAGAGTATCAAAAGACTAACAGAACGCAGTACGCACTACAATAAAAATATATAGGTAATGTATTTTGTTGATTTATATCGTGAAATTGAATGTTGGTGGAATGCACTGGAAAAAATACCGCAATTTAACAGAATAGGTATAGCGATTGAATAAGTAAAATAAAAAAAAAGAAAGTAAGTAAAATGATTGTCTTCAAATCTGAAGCTATGTTTATTTGCAAGTGGCGGTTTAACTCTGAGACCAATCGTTTTATCTTTCGTGTAAGTAGGTAATCGTCTTATAATCACTATACAGATTGTATCAAATTAAAGCTGTGCATAGGCCGCTCTGTGTGTAAGACAGAGATCGATATATAAAGTATTAAGTAAGAATGAGAAAAATAATCGCTAATAGGAAGTTACTGTGGTTACTTTAAATAAATAATATCTATACAACCTAATAGCGTCATCTTTGTTTTTTCGCTCCTTTTATGCTGTAAAAATGTAAATCTTTTACTAGTTTACCAACTAAAGCAACTAAACCATAATATTAATTCGTAATATTATTTATATCTGGTACAAAAGTTTTAACAATTATTTTATTAATTTAATTTGCACACGAAGCTGTTTTTTATGATTTTTCGGAGATAGACAACCATTTGATTCAAATTCTGCTATGACATTGCGAATTGTTATGGCTGATGGAGACGGTCTATTTTCAAAGGCAGCTACAAACAATTTTATTATGTCGGCGGTTAAATTACCACCATAAAACCATTTAATTATTTGGATTATTTCCCGAACAGTATAAATTTCCATTTTATCAATAATTTCAGTAGTGACTACTTTTACTGTAGAAAACAACGATGACGCTATCAGGTTGCTCAGTATTATTTATTTACAGTAACCACAGTAGGTAACTTCCTATTACCGATCATTTATCTCATTTTTACTTATTGGTTTATGTATCAATCTCTGTCTTACACACAGAATGCCCTATGCACAGGTTTAATTTGATAAAATCTGTATTTATTTTTCATTTTTTTTTATACAGCAACAGCAAAATACTGGCTATGGCATGCATGTTTTTTGTTTAGATGGAATAATTTTGAATTGAATATAGCGCGCTGTGCGACCATATACGAAAGTGTACATTCATGTAAACACTTGTAAGGCCGCTCTTATACGAATACTCGTACATGTAACTTCAGCTTAACGTATCCTATTCCTACTTACACCGTTTTTTGTTTCTATTTCGATTAAAGCTGCTTGAACAGGGCCTTTACAACAAATATTTCCACTATTGGTTCTTAGGATTACGTGCTCACATAATAAGCTTTCAGTTGTAATATTACCCTTGTTATTTTCGACAATTATATTATCACCATTGAATTTTCCAATTGTTACATCCGATTTGCTATTTATTTTAATATCTACAAAAAGATAGGACAGCTATAGACTGTCATTTCTCATACCGATTCTGCTTACTACCGATGTTGTGTATTATGTATAAAGCTCGAATATAATTTTGCAAACATCTAAAAATTTATTTCTTAGTCTTAAATAGATTTAACGATAAAATTTAATCTAACCAGATTTAATAGGTACTTGAAGTAAAGCTGCGACTGCATTATATTTTTCTGATTTACCAATCATTGTAAATTTATCATTGTCGTTACTGCATTCAATTGTAGCCTTAGTGCTCTCACTTTTTCCTGTCACTTCTAATAATATTTTATCGCTGTTCTGATATTCATGGACATCGAGCGGTTGCAATGCGATCGGAAATGAACAATCAATCGACAGTTTTACAAAAGGGCTAACTGTGTATCCTTCTTTTAAAATAACATATTTCTTTTGCGAAAACTCTCTGTGTAGTAAATTCTGTGCAAATTTTACAGTCCTCAACATATTCAACTTATTTGTTAACATTTTTATATGCTAGACTGAGTAATACATGTGATTTTTGTTAGGTTAAAAATTTACGTGAACGGGAGAACACATTAAAAAGCAAAACGATCACCCTCTCCGCCAGACAGGCTAGTAATAGAATGATTACTACCACCAATTAATTTTATTTCACTCGATCATTTTCACACTTTTTAAATTTTGATTGTTCATTTCTCCTTAATAGAAAATAAGTCTACCTAGAGCCAGACCACACAAATAAAGAAGAAATAGGCTAGTGATAGGACGAAATAGTTTTTTAAGAGTAGCTAAATATAAACAGTGAACTCAGCTGTTATCGCCGCACAGCCATGAGATTGTAATAAATTCCATTCAATGTCACCAATTAGTAATTACTATAGTCGCTCACTCATCATTCTTTGTCGTAACGTAATAACGTTTTTGCCATACCCACTACAAAATAGCTACTTTCGATGTATGTATAGCGGCCTTTAACAGGCAGGTGTGCGGAAGCCAGAAAGTGTTTTACTTAACGCACTAGGGTGGTAAGATGGCGACGCAAATGAACTGTCAACATTTTTTGAAAATGAAGTCTAGGTATTTTGTAGTGGGTACTTATGGCAAAAAATACCATATAGATCTCGTACGTAATGGTATTACGACTCGTGTGACTGTAAAAACTCGCTATCGCTTGATTTTACATACTTTCATCACTCGTCGTAATATTGTCCATTACACATCTAGATATACAATCTACTATTATTGGATATTACTATCTATGGTAATAACATACAAGAGCGCTCTATTTCATGACTTAAGCATATTAGTGGGGCCCCGCCAAGCGACGAATCCAACTTCAACCTTGCACTTTGTGATAGAGAGATGCCACTCGGTACGAATGTTGGTCGAACCCATTTCTTCACTTTAAGATGTGAAGACATTTTGGGCCCCGCGACCGGGCCCCTAGACAGGGTGGTTGCGTAACTTTCAGGGGCAAAACGCCTGTAACTCAGCAACCGTTCCTCGCACAGCCTTGGGGTAGTCTCATTGGATTCAGCACACTCTATTTCATACGGAACGGTCTTTAGACCACCTTCGAAACCTCCACCAGCCCCCGTATAGGGGTGAAATACAAGTAGTCCATTGAAATGTTAAATTTTTTTAGGCTACGTTTGCATTTTGGGTAGGACAAGGGTTTTTTTTTCGTTGCGTAAGGGGAGGCGGTGTAAATTTAAAAATGAGTTTTCGGGGTCGGCGGCCACCCCATTTGGCCGCCACTTTGAAAAGGGGGGTGTTGTGGGGCCGTTAAGTATTTAAACCATGCACGACGTGATAGAGAGATGCCACTCGGTACGAATGTTGGTCGGACCCATATCTTCGCATTAAGAAGTGCAGGCACCTTGGCTCCGTGACCGGGCCCCTAGACAAGTGGTTGTTGGGGTCGTTAAGCGTTTGAATCTTGCACTTTGTAATAGATAGATGCCACTCGGTACGAATGTTGGTCGGACCCATATATTCACTTTAAGAAGTGGAGCCATTTTGGGCCCCGCGACTGGGCCCCTAGACAGGTGGTTGTTGGGGGCGTTAAGCGTTTAATCTTGCACGACGTGATAGACAAATGCCACTCGGTACGAATGTTGGTCGGACCCACATCTTCACTTTAAGATGTGGAGCCATTTTGGGCCCCACGACCGGACCCCTAGACAGGGTGGTTGCGTAACTTTCAGGGGCAAAACGCCTGTAACTCAGCAACCGTTCCTCACACAGTTCTGGGGGTAGTCTCATTGGATTCAGCACACTCTGTTTCATACGGGACGGTCCTCAGACCACCTTCGAAACCTCCCCAGCCCGCGTATAGAGGTGAAATATAAGGACGTAAGTGCAAATGATCGTACAATATGAGTAAATGTTTATATCATATGACATGAGAAAGTCAAAAAGGCTCCACTACTTAAAGTGGAGATATAGGTCCGACCAACATTCGTACCGAGTGGCATCTCTCTATTACGTCGTGCATGGTTTAAACACTTGACGGCCCCACTACACCCCCTTTTCAAGGTGGCGGCCAAATGGGGTGGCCGCCGACCCTGAAAACTCATTTTTAAATTAACACCGCCTCCCCCCACGCAACGAAAAAAAAAACCTTGTCCTACCCAAAATGCAAACGTAGCCTAAAAAATTTAACATTTCAATGGACTACTTGTATTTTACCCCTATACAGGGACTGGTGGAGGTTTCGAAGGTGGTCTGAAGACCGTCCCGTATGAAATAGAGTGTGCTGAATCCAATGAGACTACCCCCAAGGCTGTGCGAGGAACAGTTGCTGAGTTACAGGCGTTTTGCCCTTGAAAGTTACGCAACCACCCTGTCTAGGGGCCCGGTCGCGGGGCCCAAAATGCCTTCACATCTTAAAGTGAAGATATGGGTTCGACCAACATTCGTACCGAGTGGCATCTCTCTATCACAAAGTGCAAGGTTGAAACGCTTAACGGCCCCACTATATTGAATGATAGAGAATAGGTTAAAACATGGTGGAAATATTTCCGCCATGGTTAAATAGATCATTTCATTATCAATTTTTTTCTGCGCATGTTCCCAATTCCGCCATTTCTTCAGAGACTTGTCATATTGACAGATGGCAAGTGATTGATTTGGAATAATGTAAATAGTAGTGGTACAACACCCTAGAAAAATATTTGAGTACTTTTGAAGGTAAACAATATGACAGGTAAGATTCTAACCTTTCAACCAATTTTTGTTTACTTCCAGCAGCACTTCAACAACCGTACCATTTTAGTACAAGTATGTTCTTCTACTGTTTTGTGCATTAATTTAGCACAGTCGGTAACATTTTCATCTAAATTAACATTGAAAAACGTTTCTGGCCTAGTCATTGCGTCAAAAAGTGTACGAAACTTCTGAAAGCCATAATCATAACCATGGCGACGGCGCTTGCGCAACTAGTCGTGAAAAGGTCTATTGGGGTCCGTCAAATGAGCATCTGACATCTGGTGGCAGAAAATTGTACACAAACGAGGGAAAATTTTACATGCTAACAGTGCAAATTAATCATGAAATTGTTTATTACAAAAATAAAACAAGTAAAATAAACAAAAAGTTTATCGAAAATGGAATTCGCGACGTTTTCTAATATCATGGCAATAAACACTGTCAGTTATTGCCTTGTAAAACTTACTTTACAGAGAATTATTTTCTAATGAAATGTGGAAAAACTGTATTTATGAATTAAAAAAATATTTTATAGTAATAATAAGATGTACTTGTTATCATACTGCAAAATAGTTGAATCCCTGATGATTAAGAAATTTATAGGATTAACTTCGTATACAAATATTTTGAGGTTAGTAACTTAACTACTTATTACAATATAACTTATTATGTTGCAGTTATGTGTTTACATTATTCACCTAACCCAGTCTTAAAAGCGCATTGAACGCGGATGATTAATTTCGTGGAGATTTTCTTTTAATTTTAATGTTTTTAAGCAATATGTCGTAAAGATTACTACTTTTGACAGTTCATTTTGCATGTATTTTTTTCGTTATATTTCCGACATTTGATAATATGCCCGGCTTTGAGAATCCGTTCTCCTTCAACGAAATTCCTTTGTTTAGGATTCGTACCGGCCCAATCACAAATTGCACTTATATTTTTCATTTCTTATCACTTTAAAAATCATAAAATTACACGCAAAAGTATACCCCGTATATGAAATTTCCCCCCGTCTGCGCCATGTTTTTGAAGCTCCACCTATCTGACGGATCCCAATAGGCAAAGTAGTACAATTTTCCACTTTAAATTCTGCCGCGTGAAAAGATAACTGATAACTATTAGGTAATAATAAAAAGTTAAATGGAAAAATCGAAATTGTCAATATTTTTGTTATAGCTCGTAGATTTTTTATTTGAAGAACTAAAAAAAATATTTTAGATGTCTGTTACACTAATTACAACAGGATAAAGCCCATGAGATAAACCTACCTACTTAAATGCGAGTGATCGAGATAGAAAGGCAACTTTTCTCCTTTCTAATGATGTAATTCAATGAACACTTTTAATTTAAAATTCAAGTAACTTTACATTACACCAGACATCTGTTATTGCTTTTAACTCTTCAGGAAACAAATAGTTAAAAATTAAAATAAGTACAATAATGCTAATTTTATAAACGTAAATTTATAGTATTCTAAACGCAGCAGTTTAAATAAATAAATAAATTTAAATATCTTCGAATATTTTTATACTGAGGTGCATTCGTTATAATTGTTCAATGTGAGTATGTTTATGTTTATTGTAGTGGCACAACTGCTTGAACTGTTTACCGCAAATCTGACACTCGTACGGCTGCTTTCCTGAATGCAATCGTTTGTGCACTGTTAGATGACTATGTTGAACAAAGCATTTATCGCACACGTTGCACTTATGTGGCCGATCTCCCGTGTGCGATCTACGATGTGACGACAGGTGACCAATTTGAGAGAAACACTTATCGCATTCCTCACATCTAAACGGCTGCTCCCCTGAGTGAACTCGCTTGTGTACGAATAGGTGACTCATTTGAGTAAAACTGGAAACCAAACGATACCTTTTATACTCAGTTGCTTTGACGTCAATTAACAAGCAAAGTAGAATATTATTTTTGGATTTTTTTTATATTAGAAATTATTTTTGGATGTTAAACATTTTAAAAATTATAATATTTAACATATTGTTACGAGATCTGAAAAATACCTGTTACTGAAGTCACGGTATAATAGAGAATGGAACAGGTCATGGATAACGAAATAATATTCTGAAATATACAGGGTGTATCACAGAAAACCGAACATAGGGAAAACTCCATTGTGCAAATTAGTTAGGATCAACGATTACTTTGGCCACATATGAGAATGGGTACCATGGTAACGCTGACTAACCATTATTTAATAACAATAATAGCTAATAATGAATAATTAGAAAAATCAGTTAAAATAAATTCTTCAATATTAAATGAATTTATTTTTATTAATGAAACAATTTTTTATTAAGAAAATATTTTTTTAACTAATAATTAAACAAAACAAACAGTTAAAATAAAAAATTAAAGCAAATGTTCAAATAAACCTCCATTTTGAATTAAGCAGTGGCTTAATCGGTTACAAAAACTTTGTCTCACTTTATCTAACATTACAGGAGTCATATTGAAACATACTTCGACGATTTTGTCTTTAAGTTCATCCAGATTTTGTCAAATGAACAGCAATATGCATTTGTTACTGTATACGTACACCATGGTAACGACCTCTGAATAGAGGGCAAAGCAATCTCTGATCTTAACTAATTTGTACTGTGTACTTTTCCCTATGTTCGGTTTTCTGTGATACACCTTGTATAGTATTAACTGATATCACACCACACTGTTACATGTATAGCGATATCACTATACTCGGTTCTACTCGGCAGTCTAGTCAGTTCGGCTTCGGATTTGTTTTGAATCTTTAACAGGGAACAGAATTAAAGTAACAAGCACGGATTGGCTGGACGTGAAGTTTCTACAGCGTATTGCCATATCACAAAAGAAAATGATAATTTTTCTATAAGCATATTACAGTACCTAGACATAATATTTCACATTTCTAAAGTTTTTTTACATTAAAATGAAATACGATTGGCCAAAGTCTGCTTTGGGAATATGACAGATATGTTACGGTCAAAGCAATATAAATTAATAAACTCTAAATTGATTACTCTGACCGTAACAGATATATATTTGGCGATCCTTGTGCCTTGGCGACCAGGTAGTACAATATAAGGTAAAAATAAACATTGCGCCATTTTTTGATAAAACAAATTATCTGATTCTATGTTCAGATTAGTGTTTATGAACAGTTACGCCCTGTTCACATAGCCAATTTTCGCAATAATTTTTCTTGATCAAAACAGTTGCACTATTTGCAAAAATGCATTCTTACAAAAAATGATTTAAAAACAATACAGCTGTAGACGTCCTGATCGAGAAAAACTGTCCATATGAGGGAAAATCGGTGTGAATGAAGGGTCGAAGTCACCTCTTGTCGCACACCTCACAACTGTGGGGTTTCTCTCCTGAATGTGATCGCTTGTGGCACATTAAGTGACTCATTTGAGCGAACGCCTTGTCGCACGTGCCGCAACGATAAGGTCTCTCGCCACTGTGAAGCCTTCTGTGTGCCGCCAGGTGGCTCAGCTGTTTGAAACATTTGTCGCACTCGGTGCACTTATAGGGTCGTTCCCCGCTATGCAGCCTACTGTGTGCCGACAAATGAGACATCTGTGAGAACTGTTTGCCGCATAGCTCGCATCGAAATGGCTTCTCTCCACTGTGGAGCCGTTTGTGTGCAATCAAATGACTAGTCTGAAAAATTTATTAGAGGTGTCAGTTATAATTAGTTTACGTAAATCGCATTAAGTGAGTTAAAATATCCAATGCATTAAGCTCATCCTTAAATATTAAAAAAAGTTCCCCAAGGATCCGTTTTGGGGGCGAACATTTTTTTTTAATTCTTCAGTAAAACAGAATTTTCAGAACCTTTGATTGCTCTTGCAGATGATATTGCTTTATGATAAGTACTCAAATAATAACTTAAAATTAAATATGTGAGATTAACCTAAAACGTTTTACTTATCATCGGATTAAACTAAGAATTTCAAACGTATGTGGGGATTTTAGAGAGAGGACCCACCCTGTTTGAAGAACGGTTGTTTAAGCTAGTTAATAAATAATTATAGGTACATATTTCTTACGGTTTATAATAGGCATTAAATTTATTATGTTCTGACAGAAAATAAAACTTTTTTTTCGTGATAAAAAATGATTCCTCTCGCGTTTAGGAAAGTACCTATGTAAAGATTTCTGTGCAAAAAATGTCCTTTTCCATTGTTGCGAAAAATTGATATCGATGAATTTTATTGTATGCACGCCTGCTTGAATACTTGCCTGCTTGAATGATTTGGAGCACACGTCGCAGCGAAATGGTCGTTCTCCGGATGTGGTGTATGGTCGAGGTTTATGAGTTGTCGTTACATTAGTTACGTGGAATTGTGTCGATGGTGAATTGGCAGTCAGGTTCGGCTTTGTATCAGGACTACTAACAAAATCGGCATCGGCTTGGTTCAATATAGCGTAAACATTTTTTAAACTAAACTCACTTTTCTTATCGTCTGTGGTTATCTCTTGTATATTGGTATACGGATTAAAAAATATATTCTGAATTCCATGCGACAAATAACTGTATGCGATATTTTTGTCTTCCATTCTGAGAGCTTTTCATTTCACATAGATAACTGCTATTTACATATCAGTTTATAAGTAGGTAATAGGTATAGTTGATTCTAGTTCTTTAGAAATTTGAAAGTACACAAAAATGTACTATCTAAAATATAACATACTTTATTGCACACTTAAATTATAACTTTTCAATAATCAGAAAAATATAATGCGGCGCATGTAGTTTCCATGTTTTTATACCAACATTCTTTTTAAATTATCACTTACATTAACGGAATATCACTTCTACCCCATTTTTAAGTAGATACAGAATCTTATATCCGTTATTTTTGAACTCTTATTTTTTTTATCTAAATACAAAAGTAATAAATTAATATCAAATAATAAAGGAATAATCATAATTGACGTTAAACAAACTTAAAAATCTACAATTTTTCTACACGTAGTTTTTCGCTTCTCAATTTCGTACTACTAAAATCGAAAAGTTTGACAGCTAGTATTTACTTTAAGTTTTGAATTTAAAAATAGTCACAGCTCCACGACACACTGTGAGTCAATACAATAATACACACTGTAACATATAATACATTTTTGAACAATATGTAGGTTAGGTACTAAAAATAAAATTATTTAACAGCTGTCAAAAACTGACAGTTAAAATTGTAAGACCTATTTGTTGTGTTTGTTTGTGTCTTCTTTTGTTTTGACCAATAATGATATTAAATAAATATAAATAGGTATTGATATATTGATCTCGATGCATATAAAATACATATTAAGATTATACACATACTGCATTGGGTCTTACGGTCAATGCAGTACAGTTAGGTAATTATTTGTCACATACCAGCGGATCTGTCAGGATTCCGTATGTTTGCCAGGACGTGAGGTTAGCGGTCCGGTTCCAGCGGTCATCAACATGTTCCTGTCATAAAACGCATATGAGTATTCATAGATTCAAACTACTCATCATATCACCATAATTATCTGGTTATTCAATCCATCATAATTAGTTATCCATGTATTAATTTATAAACTGGGCTCTGTTTCCCAACACTGCGGGCGAACACACAAACAGTGTCAGCTTTGAGTGTGCAATGGGTGCTAAGGGTAGAATCGCGCGAAGCACCCACTCAAAGTGCATCTCAAACGACATTCCATAGAGACGTATTTCGTCATACCAAGCTAGTACGCTCTATGAAGATAACACAACCATGCTCACGGCGTACTGAAGGGCAAACACGCGACAGTACCCGAGGCCCACGTAGTACTGAAGGGCAAACTCGCGACAGTACCCGTGCAATATGCAAAAACAGAAAAGTGCGCCCGTAACCATAATTCATACAGTTAGACTCGAGTCATAACAATTGTTATCTATACAATATATCGGCCCTTGTTGACCGAGTGTTATTATATCATCTGTTATCATCAATTAGCCATTCATTATGCTACAACACCATTTCTAAACTAAGAAGGTATAATCAGTGGTACTTCACCATTTCTATATTACGAAAGAATGCTTAGTGATAACTCACCATAGTAGATAGCTTGTATAAATGAGCCATTTATATCAGCTACCTACCTTACTTATCAACATTCACGTTAAACTCTATTCATGAATTATTCCAACTTTTCACATCCCTGACTCACGAAAGTCAACTGGTATAGAAATCCATCTATAACAGCTGTCTGACCTGTGCCAAGTCCCAAGACAAGTAATTCCACTGAAGTACTTCCAGTTTCAATCAGTAACATCATCCTAGTTAGTATTCCGTTACTGATAACTCAAATCATCCTTAAATCTATAAATTACTCAGTAAGTCTGATGACTTACGTGTTTATTGTCAATCCTTGAAGATGCGGGCACATAATCACCACAATACAATCATTACACAGATTAAGTTCCATTATTATTATTATTGGAATATAACACAACATTCTCAATAAAAAGATATTCAAAAGACAGAGCACTACTTCCATGACTTTCCACATTCAAATCTAGTCAGAAACTGCGTCAACCTCTGAAGTTCTGAACTGCCCTTTCGTCTCACTGCATTTTGTTAATATTGTTCAGCTATTGGTTACATTTTTAAGTAATGTTTAATTTATTACTTTTTGGCCACGCTTCTTTGTTCAACTCCACGCATTTCTGTTTATCGTCTGTCAACGACGTCCCTTATCTACAGTACACGCTATTCTACATTTTTAGTTCTGGGAATATTTTGTATTTAGGGTAAATCTTAGTTTCTCAACCCATTAAAAATAACATCGTCTTACAAAATTTGCTTTTTTTGGAACTGATTTTTAGGAATATAATAATACATTTTTATCGTAAAATGATTTGATTTTCATAAAAACATTTAGAAAAAAATGTGTTCACATTTTATACCTATCAGAAAGGAAAACAAGAGTTTAAAATATAATATTACTAGCGGCCCGTCCCGGCTTCGCCCGGGTGGTATGAAACTATGATTTAATAGCGGTCACCCATTGCTCCGCTCACGTATATTTAGTAGATATATTGTTAATTTGTTATCTCCCCGCGAGAATCTCTCCCCCTGCGTAGCTTTCTATTAATGAAAGAATTTTTAGAACCGGTTAAGTAGTTCCAGAGTTAAGAATTTATGATTTACAGCTCCCCCTCTCCCGTGAAAATTAAAATGAAATATAGCCTATATCAGGGATAGTGTAGCTTTTTATTAGTGAAAGAATTTTTAGAATCGGTTCAGTAGTTCCAGAGATTACTTTTTCACTCGGGCGAAGACAAAAAGTAGCCTATGTCCTTCCTTAGGCAATCTATCTCCTTGATAAATTTTATCGAAATCTGTTCAGCGGTTTAGGCGTGAAAAGGTAACAGACAAACAGAGTGATCAGACAGTTACTTTCGCATTTATAATATTAGTAAGGAAAAGGATTAGTGCTTATTGGTAATTACAAAAGTTCCAACTTTTGTACGTTCTTTAAATTATATTGGTATATTATAGGTAGTACTTGGCTTACGTTACAATTATCTAAAAAATAATGCTTTAGTCAAAATAGAGAAATAATTATTATTTGTCTACATTTATGCACCCCGAAAATGTTTTTGCGACTTTTTCTGGTGTTTTGTATTTCAGTGAATTTATTTTTTCTTAACTCGTCGCAACAATTGACCATTGCTAGTTTTTCTTTCCGGATCAAATTATTTCTTTTTCCAGACATTTATTTTTCAGAAATGGATTTAAACGGTGAAAAAAAAAATAATACAGACAAATCTTCAATAATAATGTGTTGTAAGACTGTTTAATTAAATACAAAGAAAATTAATCCTAATTTAAAATTTTACGGATTTCTTGGCAGAGCTTGTGAAGTAAAACGACGAAAAAAGTTGATAAATGCACTTAAAAAATATTCGCATGCAAAAGTTTTATAAATACGTGTAAATAATATTCGAAGATAAAATATCTCATATATATTTATAAATAATAAAATTTTAATTACATTTCAGAGAATAACATCCTTGAACACCAACAATAGTTCAAGAAAATATTGCTTATTTTATTGAAGATGAAAAATCTAATATTCAGTGGCGGACTAAGCCCGTCGGAGGTCCTGTGCGGCAGAACTAAATGACGCCCCCTGTCTGCTTAGAAATTGATGTATTTGTAGTATAAATTTCGTAAAAAATGAATAATATAAATGTAATGGCTGACAAAAAAAATCAAATATTTATAATAAACGTTTGTAGGTAGGTAACCTACCCACTTACGTTTATATTTTGCAAACGTACGGGGCCTACGACTCCAAAATGCCTCTTACTTACTGAATATATTTTGACCTAATGATTGTCAAAACAATAACAATCTGACGTTGTTGACATAAAAATCTATACTGATTTAAACTTAAAAAATTACTTCACTTACAATAATTGAATTGGTGAGATTAAAAAGGACAAGATTCCATTTGACCTTATTTTCGGGAAATTGAAAAAAAGATTTTTACTAAAGAACTAATAGTCAAAAGAAGAACTTATAAATACAAAGTTGTTCCTTATGGCTTTATTTAATTATTATATTTACATTTTTAAAATTTAATTTGTATAAAATATTATTTATAATATGCAAAAGATAGTGGAATCTTTTCCTTTTTGATTTCATTTCAGAACATTATTACTAGAAAATAATAAAAATCCATTTGTCAAACACGAAAATAACATTTATTCGTAAAGAATATGATTACAATAAAAAATGCATTTTTTGTCCCTTCTGAAGCATAAAAAAATTGAGATTTAAGAAAACGGTTTTCCTCAAAAATAGTAGGTAATTCAACATTTCTTATTAAAACAAAGACAGGAAAGATTCCAACAATCTGTATGGGTGAGCCGTTGTAGTTGTAACTGAGATCAAAAAGGTAAACATTCCAGGAATGTTTTCGTTCTATATCTCAGTAAAAACTACAACGGCTCACCAATACAATATTATGATTGTTGAAATCTTTCCCGTCTTTGCATCAGTAGATACGTCTTCAGTTTTTAAATAAAATGGCTATCTCACTTTATTTTTAACAAAATATGGAATTTTTCCCTTCTAATCTCACCAATTCAATTAAACCATTCAAACCATCATTTCGTCCGAAATGCTCAGGTGCTGGCACCTACATTCACTTTATGATACGATCGATTAAACCTCAGTCCCCACATAGACGTCCGAAGTGCTGACATCTACATTCAGTTTTAATTGCGAATAAATTGTTCGTTATGCTCCCCAGTCGAATTTTTTCTTAATTAAATTAGCCGTTATTTTTCTTCATACTTCTAAATACACTTGCATGAAAGCCTGACCTAGTGGATTTACTAAGGCATTTACCACAAATACATTCTTTATTGTTGCCACAAAGAACACCTTCGCTGTTTGAGTCACATGAATAATCGTTACATTCGCAAAATGGACCGTAAAATTTGTTTCTTAGATTGTCGTAGTAATTGCATTCACATCTACCGCATACGCATGCGCCGTGTCCTGAACACATCTCACTGGCATTACTTGATTTACACGAATCTCCGCCTTCCTTTTCTTCTATGTAACAAAAGAAAAAGATTGTTTAGAGAGGATAATCACTAATGTAAATGGGAAACATCTAGTACTCGGTTTTGTCGAGAGTCGGGACTCGGGATAATACCGTATGTACCTACTATGTACTAAGAAACGAACCATTTTAAATATTTGGAGAACCGTTGGAGGTAAATAAATGCATAATTTCACGGCGCAGTTTGATGAACTTTAAATTTTTCAAAAAATGCACTTTTTTTCTTCACGCATTTAAAATGAAATTTTCGAAGCGGCAGAATGAGTCTGGAATGAACACTCCTAAAATCGTTAAGTGGCCCCCCTCAGTGCAATGAAGTTTCCCGTTTACTGCAGATTTTAAACAGCAGTTTATAAATTTGAAATGAATCATTTTTACTGGAATACACATTATACACACTGTACTTATTTGACATAAAGGCGTGGCCTAATCGTGAAACCACATTTTGCTATACTTCCGATTTCTGACGCCAGATGATATATCATCGAATTTCAATTTTCAAGTCTATAAAACTGATTTGACATAAAGGCGTAACCTAATCACGAAACCACATTGTGCATTGAATACCTATTACACTGTGATCTGTTGGTGTCATACATTGACAGGTTCTACCAGAGTATCCGGGATTACAGTAACAAACTCCGCACTGAAAAACGCCATTATTATCACATTTTATTGAATTCTCTTCAGGACTGAATTCACAAGGACATTTGTTTGTGACAGGATCCTTTGTCGATACATCGATCAATTGATTATTACATATAAATTCTTTATCGGAACTGTTGCGACAGTGGGACATTCCATCTACCTGCAAATGAATAAACAAAAATGTAATAATTAAATTAATTGTTGACATTATTTTTTAACCCGCATTGTGAAGAAACGAGATATCAGTAGGTAACACTGTTGGTCGTGGTATGATTTGTCATGAAAGGTATTGTGGAAAGATTAATAGGGTATTTGCCAGTGATCAAAATAAAATATAAAACTTTGTTATAATGAAAGTTTATGCTCTAAAATAGTTATTAGAATTTTTATTTTTATTAATTAAGTTTCGTAAACATATTTAAATAAATAAATAAAATCATGATTTTTAATCTATGTGTCACGTGACTTCAAACACCGCGTGACGTCAATTATAAGTAAAATGTAAATGTATCCATAGCAACGTAGGTCATATTGTTTACATTATGTTTACATAGGTACAAAATGGTATTTTTCAACACTCTGTTTCTGGGTTTTTAGATAATATTATTAGCTAATATAAACGCAAGTTCATAAAATTATGACGTCATATATCAGTAGAGCAAAAACGATTTTTTAGCGGGCGGGGCTAACATAAATATTTCAAAAATTATTTTTGAGCTTATTTGAAATCAGAATGAAGAGATTTAGGCGTCATTTTGTTCAGAATTTATTACTCTATTAATATAGCGCAAAAAACAATTTTAGTCAAATACTCTATTGTGTGATTCAAAATGGAAAGAATAAGTATATCGAAGATTGTCGCCGTGACGAGATCAACGATTTGTCTCGTCGCACTAGCGGTCTGGCAGGTGTTCGATACTTTCATCAAGTAGGTAAGGTAGAAATACACAATACAAAGTTCCAATTTTTATCAAGAACCTACCCAAAAATCTTCAATGGCTTTTGTAGACTACCTACTTATCTATACAAATATTATAAAGAGGTAAAATGTGTGTGTTTTTTTGTTTGTATGTAGGGCGTAATCTTGGAACTACTGAACCGATTCTAAAAATTCTTTCACTAATAGAAAGCTACACTATATCTATAAGTGATATAGGTTATGTATTATTTTGATAAATTTCTCGCGGGGGAGGGGGGGAATTCGTGTGGGATACATAGTTAACAAAACGTAACTCTGAAATTCTTTTACATTTTAGTGTATAGGCGGAATCCTACTAATATTATAAACACCACTTTGTTTGCAGGGGGAGAATTTTACGCGGGGACGGGATAATGTATCATAAATTCTTAGCACTCGGGCGAAGCCGGACGGGACCGCTAGTAATCTATGGGTTTTACTGACATCTGCAGATGAGAATGAGAATTTTTTGACGTCCACATCTGCAGATGCGGATGTGGAAAAAATAATAAGAATAATACTTAACAAATGAAATATTTGGATTAGTAGCCAAGAAGTTTTTATTGTCCAAATTACTTTGTCTTTATATTATAATATAAAGACAAAGTAATTTGGACAATAAAAACTTCTTGGCTACTAATCCAAATATTTCATTCATCACAAATTACAGCCGTATAAAGCTCAAAGTTTTTAAATTAATTATATTAAATAAATTAAACGTTTCGTCATTTATTATGACTTCCCTAACTGAAACCAATACCTATTGATGAAATAATTTATACATGGTGTGGCTTAGAAAAGGTAACATAGGGAAAATAACATTGAGAACATTTACAATTTTGTAGTAAGCTATGGGCCATAAAACCTAACGTAAATACCTAGATGCTTTGATTTTTTTTATTCAGGAGGTTCGGACTTCCGAGTGACTTAATTGTCTTTTTATTTATTTATTGTAGATTATAGACGCGTCGACATCTAAGGTCATTAGCGTCTTTCAACTACACTAAATAACAACTAACTTAAAACTAAATAACATCACAAAACATCCATGAACGCAGGTGGGATTCGAACCCACGGCAGTCCAATCTAGAGGTTGCGGCGCCAAGCACGCTACCATCTAGGCTATACTGCCCTCGACTTAATTGTCAATCGTTGCTATGGAATATTGTTTAAAAAAAAAAAAAAAATTCGACTGATGACCAGTTCTATACTTCCCACCTAGTAAATATTTGCAAAAAATAAACACTCTTTTATTTTATTCTTTGACTAGGCCCAAATAACCTTAGCTGTTGGTGGTCTTTAAAACACAATTTAATTTTTATTCTTTGAAAAAATTATGGCCTTCTTTTTTGTTTGGTGATTTACTGACGACTAGCTTAATAGGTATAGCAAAAATCATGGTTACCTTGATTTACGTACAATTTTTATTTTTTTTAGTAAAATATTTTTTTTCTCGAAAACTGTACATTTTAGAGAAAAAAAATATTTACGTTTTTTTCATATTATAACATCTAGAATTCATTTATATTTTTTTTACCTATGTTAATACGTGACATCGAGAACGTTTTTTTGAATATTTCAGGATCCACTGAACCGATTTGACTCAAAATCTAATCAGATCTAAGTTAAAGGCTGATAAACACAATAGAACAATCGGCATGCCCGTATGTTGTTCCGTTCTTAAGATATCGAAGGCGAAAAATTGACCACATACACACACACATACACACACACATACAGACATCAGTCAGAAAATGATCTTAAACGATTGCTAGGGTCTCAAAACGTGAAATCTGTTAAAATCTCGAAATATTTTTTTCGGACTAAATCCCTACCATAGTAGAGGTGGAAAGTAAAAATTCACTGTACCTACTATTTTCCCTATGTAATCCACTACATAATATTTACATTAGATCTTATAGCCCATAGCCTACTACAAAATTGTAAATGTTCTCAATGTTATTTTCCCTATGTTACTTTTTCTAAGCCACAGCCAGTATATATGTACATTGTACATTATTATTAAATTACTTATTAAATAATATTTAGGTTAAATTGTATAGATACCTTATTTTTTTAATTCAATTGTCTAAATCGGGGGGTTTCCACGTAAATATGACAAGGGACGTAACTAGGCAAGGACGCAAATTGGGCCCCCTGGGTAAATAATGAAACATATTTTTCTGGGGTCTCCCCTCCCACGCTTCATAAATTTGTTCACAATAAAACAGTAAGATATTCGATTTATGAATTCTATTCACTATAAACTAAAATTACCATCCCAGGCTATAATCTGGGAATTGATAAAAGTATCAATTATATTTTCAATTTATTATTAAGAAAAAAAATTAATTGACAATATCAAATTATACTAGGTTCAAATAACCATGGCTGTTGAGTGTTGGTAGTCTTAATCAAAAATACATTTCATTTACCGTATCAGAGCACCAAACGCATCCAGAATCTTGAATGCAATCACCACACTTGCTTATTAACGCACAGGTAGATGCTACTCCCTGATTGATGGATAATATATAAATGGACAATAAAATTACGCTCGTCCAATTCTCCATATTCTAATATTTGCAGAATCTATCTGTAACTAGAGATACAGGTATTTGAGTATTGGGATCTGACATAATATTATATCGCTACGACATTTGGTGACTTCCTCAAAGGGGTATATATCTAAAGGTGGCATATTGTTGTGCATACACGATGGCGATATTGTGTTTTTTCTTGCTTTATTAATGCTGCACGGCGATGTTAACATAGAAAATTTAGTGCTGAGTAAAACATGTTTAATGAACTTCTGTTTGCTATGGCTTAGATATATTATGTGTCAGCAAAGCATACACAGTTATGAATTATGATAGACAATGAATCGGTCTATAATAATTATGCGTGGAAACCGTTCGACATTCTGATAATAATTGCGCATCATCCCCAATCTGAGCCGCCATATTGATGACGTCATATCACAAAACGCTCAAGGTTTTGAGCGGTATATAACCCGTTATTTTCGGTTTCAGAACCCTTTTTCCATACAGAAACCATCAAAATGTATTGTATACACCAAAATTTTGGGTTCAGGTCGAAAAGCTCATTTTTTCTCCAGACTGCTTTCAACCCCCATCGAAAAATTGCTGTATTTTGGTTAATTATTGCTATAAAATTAATTTAAAAACACCAAATTAAAGATAATTTTTTCAGAAACAACATTTATTTGAACTATTTTTTTTGTAAATACCATATTTCCCGAGAAAATCGATTTTGTTTGTTAAAAACATCCATTTTCACCCCCTGCAGGTTTCCCCGGATCCGTAAAAGTGAGAAACTTTTTTGTTTCGTGAACTTTGACCTATTTTGAATCTATAACCAAAGTTTAAGGTCTGCACAAATTTTTTTCGAGTTAAAGTAAAGTTGCATTGAGTCAAAATCTACTAAGATTTTGTATTATGGTAATTATTAAATTCATTTTTTTACTCAGAACTAAATTTTCCATCTGCCGTATGATGGTTTACTTTTGGGACACCTTTTGGCCCAACTATGAAGCTTGCATTAAAAGTTAACCTTCAAGCACCACAGTCCAAAAATCAACCTAAAATACCATACTGGGGTCCAGTCAGGGCCGTAGCTAGAGCTGAATTCAAGATAGGGCACTGAAAGTTTAAAGTAGGGCTGAAGCAAAAGACTACAATTTTTTAATTGGATTGCCCACCTCATCTGGTGATATCAAATTACAAAAGCAAGAAAACGGTAAATGACAATTTATTCAAAAAAAAAAAAAATACAGAACTTGCAATGTTATCAAATTATTGGAGAGAAATAGCAGACGATTGAAGTCTTCAATCGTCTACTATTTCTCTCCAATAATTTTATTCTCATTCTGGGTTTGTTTGGGAGATATTTTGAAGTTTTAAAAACATTAGAAATAAAAATTTAACAAAGCTAGAAGTGCACACTCCGCTAAGTTTGCCACTGTATGATAAACATAACTTTTTTTATAACAGATTTTTGTTTATTGTAATTAAACTACTAAACGCGCTTAAATGAATTTCAATAAGCCATCTACCGACAGCGAAAAGGATTACTTTAATAAACAAAACACACAAAACTGGGTTTTAGGTTTATACTAATTACCTACTTTTAAATTTAAGAGTTAGTGTTATTTATAAGTTTGATTGAACAGTGTTATAGTCATAGATCAGTATTGCTTGAAAAGGGTCTTTTATAACATACCGAAACGTAGTATTAAAAATAAAGTTGGACAGCTATAGCAAGTTTTGTGTGTTTTATTTATTAAAGGAATTTCAATAAGGTTCTATTCTGGTAGTAAACAAAGCGGATAAAAACAAACCAAGTCAATCCGTCAAGAATTGCGACCTGTAGAGCTCGGATAGGCATACTATTGCATACGTACAGAGTTACAGACGAACCGACAAGTGCAGCTCGCAATTTTCAACAATTTTAGAACTGAGTATGAAATCGAATCAATCTAAAAATGTTTCCATTATATAGATTATAGAACATAATGTCCTGACTGTGACCACTGGTTGGTAAAATTATTTTTTCCTATATTATGTTTCGAAACAATTATATAATTGGCTGCTCTCCAACGAAAAAATCTTATAATGTCCCTTTTTCGAAAAACTACAGTTTGAATGGATCTAGTGCGATATTATATCATATAGATTATTTTAAGCATTCTACCGAACATAATAACATGGCTGATTATATCAGTAGATGTAGAGACCAATAAAACTTATATTAAAAAAAATCATAGATTATTGATAATAACTACTTGTATGAGCGAAACTCAGCTCTGATGCGCCAAGCGATATTAGAGCACACTTCCGCGAGCAATAATTACAATAATTGCAAAAATTACATAATTTTAAGTAAACGATACATTGATTTTTGTAGTGAAACTTCATTAGCCGCGTTTTGCTCTTTCACGGTATTAGTTGTAAATCAGGCCGTTACGGGTCACAATATATAACATGCTACACTTATAAGTTTTATTTCAACCGCACGCGTAAAAGTTAGATGCACCCATTTTTTGTGAAAAATGTCTTGTAAATGCACTTATATAATGATTTTCGTTGACGTAAATGGTCTCCAGTTTGGCGATTTAGAGTTAAAATAATTGCATGTTAGTAAAAAGTCGTTGTGAATGACAAGGAAATATTATACCTAATACTAGCGGACCCGTCCCGGCTTCGCTCGGGTGGTATGAAATTATGATTTAATAGCGGTCACCCATTACTCCGCTCACGTATATTTAGTATAGCTGATCCGGCAAACGTTGTTAATAATTTCTAGGAATAATTACATTACTCACTCGCTTCGGTCGTTCGTTTGAATTTTATTAATACACTACTCACTCGCTTCGCTCGTTCGCTTGAATATTTTCGCCTACTCACTCGCTTCGCTCGTTCGCTTGAATATTATAAATACACTACTCACTCGCTTCGCTCGTTCGCCATATATGTATTTTTTAAAGCTTAATATAAAAATCGCGATTAAAAATCAGGGGTTGATCGTATAAGGGTGAAAATTTAGAGTTGTATGTATTTTTCAATGCTGAATCATGAAAAAATTAAAACAAAAAATTTTGTCAAAAAAATAAAAAAATTTTTTTTGGGGTGGACCACCCTTAATATTTAGGGGGATGAAAAATAGATGTTGTCCGATTCTCCACCCTACCCGATAAACACACAAAATTTCATCAAAATCGGTCCAGCCGTTTCGGAGGAGTTCAATAACGTACACCGCGACACGAGAGAATTTTATATATAAGAAGATAAAATTTTTACATACTTACATACGTTTCAAACAAAAAATTATAATATTATTTAACTGAAAAATAATAATATTAACACAGTACTGTGTGTTCCATTTGTGCATTGCTTTGATATAATATTATCACCATTTAACCTATTTAAAAAATTATTTACTTACAATTTGAAGGAGACTGTGATTAGTTTGTTATTGATTACAGTGCCGTATTGCTCTGAATTTATTTTGCGATGCTTCTACTGAGTAGAATAGAAGAACTGCCCGTTACCCCTACTTTTCCCATGTAAGCAATGCAAAACGACTGAAATCATCTTTCAACTTAAGTTATACGCCCGAGGTTCCAAAAACGAGAAATTCAAATAACTTAAACATCTAAACAACCACGAATTTCACATTTTAACGTAAATTGAAGTATCTCGATGATACATGTTTCAATAAAACAATAGGCACGAGTATCTTAAAATAAACTTTTCGTTACAATGAGATTTATTTCCCAATATATCAAAAAATATATTATAAAGAATTACTGATAATTATTATAGGTACATTTAAAATCCACAAAGGATTTTTGTTGTTTTTTTCGGTGTTTTTCTGCCATATTTCTTTGATTAATTATCTCATACGTTCGATTTAAATAAAAATATAGTAGCAATACTGTTAAATACACTACTGGATATTTTTATTTATTTTTTTCGATCTGTACGGATGAATTCTTTGATAAATTATTGCGAACTTATTTGAACTTTTCTCGAAAAGTATTTTGACTGGGAACAACAAGCATCATGGTAAACACCATCTAAAATAAACTTTCCATATTTCAGTTATAAACAAAACAGGGCAGCCTGCTATTGCAGACTTGAGTAAACAATAAACATCCTATTATAAGATTGTCCCACATGTCAAAATTTGATCATTTTAAATAGTGTAAATAAGCCAATATTTTCATTCTTATATCCTTTTTCTTAATTGCAAATAAGAATTTAAAAAATGCATAAAGTACATTTCAAACAGCAATGATGACGATGACGTGGAGAATGGTCGTCCCGCTTGCATATTATAACTACTTTTTTGACATTTCAACGTCAGAAGCCACACGACAGGGGTTTATAGAAAGGCAGCCAGAGTTCTTTGTCTTTCGACTGAGCAATGCAACTTGGCAGTGTTGAACACCTGGTTGAGTTTAGTGCGCGGGCTCTTAAGACTATAACCAAACACAAAAACGTCTACAGGTAACAGATAACACTTCCAGCTCTCTCGTTACCTAGTGTTGCAACTAGCACAGTTGCATGGTATATACGCGCGCTATCTGGGATTTTAAACGTGACTTAAGTTCTTAAATACGTCTGACAGTATATTCAATATTTATAATTAATTCTAGCATTGAAAAGCTTACAAAGCTTACAGACATTAACTAAACATATCGTTCTAATTGTTATGTTTGTTTTTCTCTGTGCTGAATGCCACGGCAGTGCGTCGGGTACTTGAATTATTGTTCCTGTCACCGCCTTTATC
This sequence comes from Mongoloraphidia duomilia, assembly GCA_039654895.1. Classification (NCBI taxonomy): domain Eukaryota; kingdom Metazoa; phylum Arthropoda; class Insecta; order Raphidioptera; family Raphidiidae; genus Mongoloraphidia; species Mongoloraphidia duomilia. The sequence goes on from CM077519.1 coordinate 21,393,369, forward strand.
GCCTTCAGAAATCCTCAATAACAAATGGTGATTCGGTTAAAGCTACGAGATGTAACAGTGACGAAAAACACCACCATGACAAGCACTTGGCGTGTTGAACACCGTTGGCTCATCCGGGCTCTTAAGACTATAACCAAACAAAAAACGTCTAGGTAACGCTACCTCAGTTTCGTTACCTGGCAACTACACAGTTGCAGGTAATACGCGGCTACCGGATTCCACGTGACTGCTTTTTGAGTTAGTCAATAGTTTAGTTTTCAGCATTAAAATTACGAAGCCTACAAATAACAGAAATTTGTTTTAGTCTTTATAATAATCATCTCCAGAGATGAATCAGCTGCGAAACGAGTCATGTTTGACGGTTTGGTTCTTGTGAACGCATTTCGTTCAGATATCCTAATATATTAAATCGTTATGTCATTAATAACTGTACAATATGCCTCCATTAATTTGTTTCGTAAACATTCAGAATGGGAGAATATCGCAATTTTCTATTTTTGTACATCAATAAACTACCCCTATTTAGGGGAGTAGGGAGGAAATAAGAAAAATATACTTGAGGAATCCCCTAAAAACCTTAAGTTTAAAATTTTGTTTCGATCAATTTAAGGCCGGCCCGAGGCCGGCCGCACATTTGCTACTTTCGGATCCGATTGTCTGAAATGATTTAAATCGGACCACTACCGCACAGTGCTGACAAAATATTTCCGATTTCATTTGACTTTCGTTCACACACCGTATGAAACAATCGTATGTTTGCGGTATACTATGCAAAAACAATGCACGGTGCGCCTTTCTGTGGTCGGATCAGACTTTTTATGGGGCCGATAGTAAGAAGCTCTGCGCTTGCATCCGAGTCGGACTTCCGATCCGATATTGAATTTTTTTCAAAGAATAAAAAAAGAGTGTTTATTTTTTGCAAATATTTACTAGGTGGGAAGTATAGGACTGGTCATCAGTCGAATTTTTTACACCGTGCTGAGCATTGTATTTGGCTTTAAGCCTCTTTTGTAGGCCTACTTTAAGAATAAATAGAACATTGATAGGACAGTTTTTGTTTTAAATTTATTGACAAATATTTTTATTTATGTTCACTTGAGATTGACCGTTCGGAAATTCGATTCGAAAATACAGCGGTGAATCCTCTCTGGAGATGTTTTTTCGCGAAAAAGTGATGAAAAGAGCGAAGGAAACCCTAAAAGTTTTAAAATGTTGTTCCCACATTTCATACAAAGTTTACACTAATTTAGAGTTATAAATTAAATTTATTTCTGGGTTTTGGTAAAATTTCGTCAAAGCCTAAAAATCCAGAACAGCGACATGAGAATTTTTAAGAATTTTAATTAAATATGTTATAGCCCAAGAGCCCGCGACAGCCAGACCTTCGTCATTTTATAAAAGCTGAAAGTTTCTCTGCGCATGTACCCAACACAGGTAAGAACGATCATCGACTTATGAAGTTTGGATGGTGGTTACTTTGGCAGGTAGAGGGTAGCAAAGGTTCATAAAATAGTACCTCAAATTCGTTAAAGTATAAAGCTCAGTTTTTTTTATATTTTCTTCGGAATAATATTAGAAATCACGTCGTCCATTGCCAGACACTTAGTACGGTTTCAGCCCCCTGCCAGACACCCCTAAACTTCAATAAATTATGATAGATTGAGATAGATTGTGACAGGATGAAATTTTCAGGGAAGGTAGTATTTAGTATGACAAAGAATAAGCGCAGGGTTGCCTCGTCAAATCCTGGTGCGACGGCCGGGAGGAGCTCACTTCCGGTGCAAAATACACATATTTCATTAGCTCATAATTATCTTTCGTCGTTATATGACAGCATACAATTGACGCCATATTGTAGATCTCGAAGAGCTGTATTGAAATACATAGGGTTGCCTAAGGAAATTTTGGTTAACATATTGAAAACTTATAAATTATATTTGTTTTTTTGACATTTTTAAAGCTGTCAATTAAAATTATGTATATATGTATATGTATATATTGTAACCCTTCTGAAATGAATTATCGGCCTTGTGTTTGGCAAACGTTCATACGCATGTCTAATTATGTATAACTTTATGTTTTCAACGCATTTGGTTTCTAACTCATATCCGTAGAATGACGCAGGAATTGCCTGAATCTGGTATTGACAATTTTCCCAAGAATTTATATATTTTAGTGTAGCAATTTTTTATTTTTATTTTTTAACGTAATTCAACGTGCACCTCTTATATAAATTAGTATACTTATTTGATGGTCGTAGTAACCTGTAATAAAAGTATACTATATTTTGGGGTATTGTTCCGAAAAGAGAAAAAAGGTTGATTTTTGTTTGTGATTTTAAATTTGGTTTGACGCTAAATATTAATTGAAGCATTTGACTTTACTGAACCTCGATTAATATTTTTTCTTGAAATTCAATTTAATCAAAATTATTAGAATTAGAAATATTATGTATGAAGGAAATCGATTCTCGGGAACAATAGACTTTGTAATGCAGTGTATTTGTTTAATACATTTTATTTGCCAAAGTTTTGACTTAAATCAAGTCTTTATCAAGGCTCTGTAACAATTAATAAATTTATTAATTGTTACATAGCCTTGATAAAGACTTGATTTAAGTCGAAACGCTGGCAAATAAAATGTATTAAACAAATACCCTGCATTACAAAGTCCCCGAGAATCGATTTCCTACATTTGAAATTTATAGACAGATCAAACAAGCATTATGTATGAAGTTTTAACGAAAAACAATGTACCTATTGAACATTAGTTTATTAATTTTAAATAAACGCAGGTATACAAAAATATTGTTATTTATTATAAAGCTAACTAAGCGAATATAAAACTAAAATAACTATAATGATAAATGGAAAATAATAATAATTTACTATAATAAAAAAAAACGGTTGATTTGTGAGTCAGAACTGTCAATCTTTACTATGGCAACTTTTCAGCAACTATTTTGTTGCCTTCTTCAGGCCTAAAATTACATTATTAGAATTATGTAATTTTAGGCCTGAAGAAGGCAACAAAATGGTTGTTGAAACATTGCCATAATAAAGATTGACAATTCTGATTCACAAATCAACCGGTTTTTTAATTTTATTATATTACATACGTGAGTGATCAACATGAGTTTCAATATAATTTACTGTAGGTACATAAAACTATTCAAAAATGTATCCGAACAAAGGCAATAACATTTTATGAATTATTATTAAATTACTTATTCTAAGTATACTTATATTAACGTGCCATTAAAATATTTATTTTTTTTACAATAATATGTAAACATATTTAAACAAAAGGTAGTTTAAAGTAGTTGCTTTGAAAAAAAGTCAAGAAAATCATGAAATAAAAATTATATACCTGTATATATTTAATAAAGATATCTCTTTATGCCAGTTAAATTAGAAAATAATTTACATCATCGAATGCGAGATATTTTTTGTTGGAAATTGAATTTTTAACATTTTTAATATAGGTAAGGTTCTAAAAAATATCACATTCATAATTTTTCAATAAGAAAAAAAACAATACATAATTATCCATCTGTTTTTTTTAATAAAAAAAAAAACGGCATGATACATTACGCGATGATAATGTTAGTAAAAAAACTATAATATCATTGACCACGTAGTTTCAAAATGCAATAACAAATAACATTTGGCGAAGTTCCATTCATATGATTTTACACCCGTACCTAAAGATGTTTCACATCAAAAATTTAAATTTTTGAATATACTGATACTACTTTACAAAATGTATTACTTTTATTTTTCATGATACAGGATTTAACTATTATATTTTATCCAATTTTGAGCAGTTATTGAAAATTTATAATTTTTTCGAAATGTCATTTTCTTAAAAACTATGGTTACCATGTTGGACTAATGGCCACTTAGTAATTTTGAGATGTTTCAATTTATACATTTATACATATACATATAAAAATTGACATTTTGCACCTTCTTAAGTCGATTATCGTTCTTACCTGTGTTGGGTACATGCGCAGAGAAACTTTCAGCTTTTATAAAATGACGAAGATCTGGCTGTCGCGGGCTCTTGCTCTATTATGTCAATAGGGTCACTAAACAAAAATTCAACTTTGCATACATTTTTTCAAGGTTTTATAGATTTTTTACCTAAAATGTTGATTTGACCTAAAATGTTGATATCAGTTCAATATAATTTTGTACGTCTTGTTTGCTATACAATAAAACTGCCTTGTTGAAGACTAGTAAAACACAAGTAGATATTTTGGGAGGGAGAAAGGGGAGTTCCTGTGGGGACTCGGGGAGTTCAAAGTAGCCGCGAACGCGCAGGTAGTATACTGGCTTTTTCGGCAACTTCGTGAATATTATTGTATTTTGGAATGCCAAGTATCAGCCGTTTCGAATATTTTTTGTTCATTTCGCAAAATTTGATCTAATTTACCTTAGCCCAGGAAATGAAAGGAAAAAAACACCCGATGTCGCAAATAATTCCAAAGGAGCTGGATTTTTCACAGATGGTAGAACACCTTTAGACATGTATTTTTACAAAAGTCCCCGGTTATACCCCTTGTGCTTCCCCCGCCACCCCCTTTTGAATATAATTTTGCAAGCCTTACGGAAAACGCTAATATCTCCTTAACCAATGTCTGAAACCAGACGACTTTTTTTTGTTGTATTTCTAATTAGTTACTCTAAAAAATTTCCCCTCTTCAATTTTCCGATAAAATCAATATATGCTTAGCAATTTATTAATAAAGAGAAAATATCAGTTTTAAAAAGAATATTTCACAAAATATTTCCATATAACTTTTTACTAAGCCTGTTAGGGTAAAAGTTGTTCAAGTAAAATTTGTAGACAATATTTGTAGCTTTAAAATGATGTATATATTGATAGACTTTAGTTAATTATAGGGCAAGTGGGCTGTTAATAATGAGCGCAGCGGTCGGACGCATAGCGATAAAATTAAAAAAACTTATGGATTGTATTTATTTATTTGTAATAAAATTATTTATCTTGAAGCGTTTTTAGGGTTCCGTAGCCAAATGGAAAAAAGGGAACCCTTATAATTTCATTCTGTTTGTCTGTCCGTCCGTATGTCACAGTCATTTTACTCGGAAACTATTGGCACATTATAGATGAAATTTGGAAGGTAGGTGTTTTCTATGAACTGCTATACAATGGTTAAGTGAAATTACGAAAAAAATAGTGGTGGCACACCATACATGTAACAACTGAGGGATAAAAAAATTCCAGTGCACATAAGCGTGTGGGGTATCATTAGATAGGCCTTCAAAAATGATGTAGAAGTTTCAAAATGACTTTTTTATTTAAGTCAACAGTTGGTATATAAATGAAGTAGAATTTATAAAATACTTCCAACGAAAATCGGTTTGAATAAGAAATGTTGTGTAGTTTTTGAGATACATTGTACCTTGCAAAAGGTGGGGTATAAGATATTTTTTGCCATACCCACTACAAAATAGCTACTTACGATGTATGTATAGCGGCCTTTAATGAGTCATTTCACAGGCAGGTGTACGGAAAGTGTTTTACTTTCCGCACTAGTGCGGGAAGTAAACGGTTGCCATAGGAACTTCTGTTTATTCGCTCTAAACGCCTGCGTGCGTCTGCCATTACTTTCTCACGAACTTCACGGCATACTGTAGAAGTAAAGATGGCAACGTAAATGAACTGTCAAATTTTTTTGAAAATTAAGTGAAAAGTAGGTATTTTGTAGTGGGTATGGCAAAAAATTCCATATATATTATATCTCGTGCGTAATGGTATTACGGCTCGTGTGACTGTAAAAACTCGCTATCACTCGTTCTTACATAGTGTCATCACTCGCCGTAATAGTCCATTACACATCTAGATATACAATCTACTATTTGTTTGTATATATTCGTGCCAACATGACACCGGGACAACTTTTGGCAGCCAAAAAACCACGAAATTTTAACATTGTTTTTGTTTTTTCGAAATATCTCAGAAATGGTCGACTTAAGCGATTCTTTCGTTATGTAATGTTTTAAATAGAACTACATTTCCTACCATTTTATCCCCACAAATTTTCCGTGGTAAGAATAGTAAGCGTGCTACAACTTCTTGAAAATCACGCGCTTTTTGTAGCCTTAGAAACCAATTGGTCCTTTTCAATAGCTTTATTTATAGTGTTCTTCATCGAATTTTAAATTGAAAATACACATGTCCATAAAGCAAAGAACACTCTAAATTATGATTTTTGTCCCATATCGATATCTTCAAAAATTTAGAAGCTATAGCCTGTCAAAGCTGAAATCATCATAGAGCCTTACATTTTTTTTGACACGCGTTACGAGTACTTTCTATACCGAATAAAAAAATGTCCGTCTAGGAACCTATAGAAAATTTAATGCCATAAACAATTATTTACGTCCAATCTCACTAACTTGCGAAATTTTCAAGTTATAAGCATTTATGTACATGTTTTTACCTTTTGACATAAAATTGAACACTTGTTGCGAAAAGCTCTGTAGAGTGACAATTTTCAAATTTTTAAAATTTTTCTACTCACTTAGATAACCCATGAATAGGTCTATAGCTTCTATATGTAAACTTAATATTTCTCGAACACTCTTCTTAATAGAGCACTTCGCGTCAAGTGTTTTAATTTTATGTCAAAAAGTAAAAATATGAGCATTAATGCTTATAACTTGAAAATTTTTCAAGTTAGTGAGATTGGACCTTAAATTTTTTATAGGTTACTAGACGGACATTTTTTTATTCGGTATGGAAAGTCCTCGTAACACGTGTCCAAAAAAAAAAGTAAGGCTCTATGATGATTTCAACTTTGACTGGCTATAGCTTCTAAATTTTTAACGATATCGATATGGGACAAAAATCACGATTTAGAGCGTTCCTTGCTTTATGAACATGTGTATTTTCAATTTAAAATTCGATGAAGAACACAATAAATAAAGCTATTGAAAAGAACATTACGCTTTAACATTTGGTTTCCAAGGCTACAAAAAGCGCGTGCGATTTTCATGAAGCTGTAGCGCGCTTACTATTTGTACCACAGAAAATTTGTAGGAATGAAAATTGTAGGAAATGTAATCCTATTTAAAATGAAAGCATGGTTTTTGAGATATTTCGAAACAGGCTCATCAAAAAGTTATATGCAAATATTTTGTGAAATATTCTTTTAAAAACTGATATTTTCTCTTTATTAATAAACTAGCCGTTACCCGTGGCTTCGCCCACGTATATTTCGATTTGATTTATTATCCCCCTCCTCGAGAAATTCTCCTCCTGGGAAACGAAGCCGGGCTGGTGGTGTTTATTCGCTCGAATTTTATAAGACATAACTCACTCGCTTCGCTCGTTCGCTCGGATTTTATTAATACACTACTCACTCGCTTCGCTCGTTCGCTCGAATTTTATTAATACATTACACACTCGCTTCGCTCGTTCGCTCGAATTTTATTAATACATTACACACTCGCTTCGCTCGTCGGATCGAATTTTATTAATACATATTATTGCTCACCTACGTTATATAAGGAACTCCTGTGCAAAATTTCATGCTTCTAACTTCAAAAATGATGAACTTCCATACAAACGTTCATCCCCTATTTAACCCCTTTAAGGGAGGAATTTTCAAAAATCCTTTCTTATTACTCATCTACGTTATATAAGGAACTCCTGTGCAAAATTTCATGCTTCTAACTTAAAAAATTACGAACTTCCATACAAACTTTCATCCCCTATTTAACCCCCTTAGGGGATGAATTTTTAAAAATCTTTTCTTTTTGCTCACCTACGTAATATAAGGAACTCCTGTGCAAAATGTCATGTTTCTAACTTAAAAATGACGAACTTCCATACAAACTTTCATCCCCCATTTAACCCCCTTAGGGGATGAATTTTTAAAAATCCTTTCTTTTTGCTCACCTACGTAATATAAGGAACTCCTGTGCAAAATGTCATGTTTCTAACTTAAAAATGACGAACTTCCATACAAACTTTCATCCCCTTTTTAGCCCCTTTAGGGGATGGATTTTCAAAAAAAAATTTCTTAGTGCTCACCTACGTTATATAAGAAACTCCTGTGCAAAATGTCATGCTTCTAACTTCAAAAACGACGAATTTCCATACAAACTTTCATCCCCTATTTAACCCCCTTAGAGGTTGAATTTCAAAAAATCCTTTCTTAGTGGGTGCCTGCGTCACAAAAGAAACCTACTGTCCAAATTTCAAGTTTATATCTTCAGCGGTTTGACCTGGGCGTTGTCTGTCAGTCAATCAATCAGTCAGTAACGGAACTGTTTTATATATATAGATTGCAAAACATATATTGATTTTATCACAAAATTGAAGAGGAGAAATTTTTTAGAGTAACTAATTAGGAACAAAACAAAAAAAAAGTCGTCTGATTTCAGACATTGGTTAAGAAGATATTAGCGTTTTCCGTAAGGCTTGCAAAATTATATTCAAATGGGGGTGGCGGGGGAAGCACAAGGGGGATAACCGGGGACTTTTGTAAAAATACATGTCTAAAGGTGTTCTACCATCTGTGAAAAATCCTGCTCCTTTGGAATTATTTGCGACCTAAAACCTTTATTTCCCGGGCTACCTGTAGACAGTAGAAGAAGCAGACAGTTTGATTAAGTTAATTTTGTTATGGTAACACTAGTTTGAAAACGTATTCATTTTTTGTAATTTGAAGTGACAGTTCAGATAATTATTATTATAATAAAAATAATAGCTTATGGCGATAGAATGGGTTACCTTTGGTATATTTAGCGGTTTTTGGGGCTTTATAGGAATTATAATACCCTGCATAGTTTCTCAATTATTCAAAGATTGGGATCTAGGGTAAGCATATTCTCAAAATATATTTATATTTATTGATTTATTTTTTATCAAAATAAAAACTTGCATATTCCGAACCAATACAATAATGAGTATTATAATTTTTGTAATGATTTACATAATATTATCACTATTAGCTTCCTGCCTCGGCTTCACCCGTGTAGACTTTAGTTTGGCCAAAGATTTCGTTTGTAAGCCACTCGCTTCGCTTCTTCGGTCAAATTAAACCGGGACCCAATCGGGTTCGCTCGTTCGCCATTTTCTCCGGAACAAAAATCCACACAATGAATAGTGTGCTCAAATTTAATCTTTTTAAAAGCGCAAATTTTTTACCAAAAAAATTTCAAAAAAAATCAAAAACAAAAAATTTTCCCATATGGCGCGAACTTTTTGGCGGAAACTGTATAAGGGTGCATACCTAAACCTAATACTTTCGTATTAAAATATTAGGTTTAGGTATGGAGAACTTTTAATAAAAGTGTTAGTAAATATCCTAAAGAATACAATTCCAGCACAAAAATAACCTCGTTGTATTTAACAATCAAAAGCTACACGTGATTGAAGTTAGGTAAAAGAAGTACATTATTTTGAACACCCTGTATAATAAATTTATTTTTTTTAGGACAGACATTGATTTGTCCGTCTATAATCTAGTGATTCTCAAAATTTCAAGACGCTGATGACCTCAGTTGTCGAGCGTCTATAATATACAATTCATTCATTCATTCAAAATCTCAGTTTGATAAAAGTTTCTGTTTTGGCTATGTCGAATTTTAGGTAAAGGTCTGCACGTGTCAAAAATTTCTACAAAACTTGAATAACTCAAAAATTACTGAATTTTCGAGCGCTTCCCTTACAATTTCTATTCACATTTAGGTGCAAAATTGAAAAAGCAAATAAAAACAGGGTGCTAGGTTAAAAAAAACATAACTTTGATCTGCCACGCTTAAATGGGACAGGTTGTATAATTGAAAATATTTCATATACCTATAATAGTAGGAATATTTTTTTGGTAATTGCACCAGTTTTAGATTTTTTGGCGAAACTTTTTTTCGTGATCTTCGACTCACCACCTTTATTTGAGGATATTTTTACACCTGAGAAATAAACAAAAATTTGTAAAAAGTAAGTCCAGCAATATTTTTGCATAGATTGTTTTAGATTAATATAAGTAGGTAAATGAATAAAAAAACTGAAGCGATTTATGCAAAAGTTGGACTGACAACTTTTTTAGAAGTTTTGGTAATTTTGCAGCGATTTTTCAAACTGGGCGTAAATAATTACTTAATTATAATTTTCTTTCTTTTTTTAGATTGATTAACCTATGTATTGTATTAACCGCATTTCTAGGATGGGCGTTGTAAGTTCATATTAGTATTCTGAAACATACTCAAGAAGATATTACATTTTAACAATAAATTGATATTTTTGTAAATAAAATATTATTCGTTTTTAATTGAATAAAAATACAACCTTTTTAATTTCTTCAAACTTTGGAATTTTATATTATAACAATATTTTTTGTACAACTCAGTGTTTTCGTCAGGCAAATTATGATCTTTGTCTAACGAATAATTATTGTTATAAATAGGTATAGGTACTCTAAATTCTTAAATACATGTAAATAATTTAAAACGTTGTGTTTTTATTAATTACTAGCTGTACCCACGGTTCCGCTCAAGTGCATTTCGAATTGCTTCTGGGCTTGAGAATAGCCGAGCGTGTAGCAGTGCTGTTGTTTACATGGCGTCGCTATGGCTCCTCTATTACAAGTCCCCAGACCCCAGTTCCCGGGTTCTAGCCCGAGAGTTGGTAAAAGTGTCAACTGGATTTTCAATTTATTATTAAAAAAAAAATGAATTGAAAATATGTATTGGTGCTAGGCCCAAATAACCTTAGCTGTTGGTGGTCTTTAAAACACAATTTATTTTTTTCGAATTGAGCTTCTGAATAATGTCCACCCTGATCAGTATGAGTATGAAGAGGAACGTAAGAATCCTTGTTGCTTTCGTTGGTCTTCAATGCGTATTATCATTATTATGTGCCGCTCGACTGATATAGTCGCACAATATAGTTATGAATATAAAGTCACTGCTTTTCGATGACTAATTGCCCTGGTCGACTTTATATACAGTACTTATTTATTATTCGCTTCATATTTTATTTAAATTTGCATTTCTTTTGATTGAGTGAGTTGACTGCGATAAAAGAAAAACAAAATGTATCATGTTGAGCCCTATGTTTTACTAAAAACTCCATCCGAATTGAGTCAGTAGTGTTTATGCGATGCGTACACAAACAGACAGACAAAAATTCAAAAATCACTTATCCTTCATTCTCCCCATTTTTTAAACGGTTTTATTTAACTTGACTCCGTATATTTGTTTGTTTATATGTTTATATATTATTTGTTTCAAATCTTGCGACCGATTTTTCACCCACTTCCCGTGATCCGATTAAGTTGAAATCTTGCACACATGTGTAGCTCCGGTGACAATACAATATTATGGTAACTAGCTGATCGACCCGGCTCCCGTCCGGGTGCAAATCGCATTTTTGAATTTTCACAGGCAAAAGTCTTGCTCCGGTAACGTTTCAGTGGATCGGATAAATGTAATAAGCAAATAAAGCACACTAAAAAATTAAAAATAAAAATAGGTAAAAAACTTTTAAGTTAAACGGTTTTATAAATATAGGTACTAAAAAGTAAAAAATAATATTTAATTTAGGTTCATAAGTATAAAATCGTGGGTCGTGACTGTAATAAATTATCATAGAGTTTACGACCCACGCTTTTATACTTATGAATCTAAATTAAATATTATTTTTTACTTTTTAGTAACTATATTTATAAAACCGTTTAACTTAAAAGTTTTTTTACCTATTTTTTGCAAATATTTTCAATCGTGTGTGTGTTTTAAAGACCACCAACAGCTAAGGTTATTTGGGCCTAGCACCAATTCATATTTTCAATTCATTATTTTTTTTTTTTTTTTTTAATAATAAATTGAAAATCCAATTGACACTTTTACCAGCTCTCGGGCTAGAACCCGAGAACTGGGGACTTGTAATAGAGGAACCATAGCAACGCCATGTAAACAACAGCGCCGCTACACTCTCGGCTATTCTCAAGCCCTAATATTTTCAATCAATAGATACGCAAAGTTTACAGTTTTATTATATGTATAGATTTTAAAGATGCTTATGACCTCTGTTTATTAGCGTCTATCTATAATCTACAATAGGTATCTCATTTATTTATTTTGTTCAACACCCGCAAGAAATAAATCATTTTGTGGCCCTGCTGAGCGTGGGCGAAATAATGAGTTCCCTGATTGTTGACGTGCAGAGTGGGCGAAATCCCATTTCACCCACTAGTGGGCAAAATCCCATTTCACCCACTAGTGGGCAAATAGCATTTCGCCCACGCTCATTACGGGGAATGTTTACGCAATCAATCAGGGCAGAGTGGGTGAAATCCTATTTCGCCCACGCTCATTACGGGGAACGCTTACGCAATCAATCAGGTCACCCATTATTTCGTCCACGCTCAGCAGAGCCACGAAATGACATATTTCTTGCGGTAGTTGAACAAAGTATTGTGTGCGACTATTGGTCGAAAGAGGAGATTCCACTCGTGTGTTTTCCACATTCGAGGAATCTCCTCTTTCTCCCACTAGTCGCACAATATACTATTAAATGTATCTCTAACATTAATTTACATCAAGTAACAGTTGAATTTGCTATATTAATAATAATAATAATAATAATGCGTTTAACGTCCGTTTCTCGACATTATGTCATAACAGACGCCATTCGCACAATTACTATTTTCCATTTTACCACATTCCGTTGTTTTCTACATTTTTAAACTTCAACTTTTTTTATAGCAATGTGCGAATGGAAGAATTATAGGAAATTAGGATATGGTAGGCAATTTTGGGAACATTATAGGAGTTTGACAGGTAATCGGTCATGGCCTTGCTTAAGGAACCATCTCGATATTCATCTGGAATAATTGAGGGAAACCATGGAAAACCTCAAACAAGATGGCCGGTACAGGAATTACCGTTTCTCGACATGAGGCAGTAGGAAAAAGTCCTAGTCACATCTGCCCCCGTCGGGATTCGAACCCAGTACCTTCCCAATGCGAGTCTAGTGCTGTACCACTAGGCTATATCGCTGGGTGAATTTGTTATATTATTGTACACATTATATTTAAAATATTATTTTCTACACAAAATTTATTTTAAATTTTCTAAGGAAAAATATTAATAAAAATATAAGTGCAGAAGCGTAATAATATGTAAAATTTCGTGACAGTCTGAAAAAATGTGGGTACTTAAAGGCCTTGCGCGTCTCGCGCATTGGGTGACTAGGTCTTAAGACCCGTAGTCGCCGTGGGCAAAAGAAATCGCGACCACGTATACCGGTCAGGCAAAGTCATCCATGTTTTCCAGGCTCAGGGTACTTATTGTGTAACTCGTTTCTAGTGATATCACTAAAGTGAGTTTGTTCACGCGATTGTGTGTTTTTCACACTAGTGAAATATGAACCATTTCACGTGAAATTATTTGCCATCGAATTTGTCAGTGAAACGTGAAATATTTCACGTTTCACTGACAAATTCGATGGCGAATAAATTCACGGTAAATGGTTCTATTTCACTAGTGCGAAAAATACATAATCGCGTGAACAAATTCACTTTAGTGATATCACTAGAAATGAGTTACACAATAGGTACCCTGATTACGAATGACGTCTGGAGAAGTACAGTACTACAGAGTAAAGTGTACAGAGTACCGACCGCTTGTTTAATTGCAACGGCGCTCGGGATTTCGGTGATCGCCACGCCGTGACTCACTGGTTGTGAACTTGGGCTTCCATACCGGTATTTCGAGATTGCGCAATTCCGGAATTTCGGACAAAACTTTTAAACATATCAAATCCGGAACTGAAGAAATTAATATCGGAATTCCGAAATTATAATGAAAAGATTAAAAGTGAACAAAATTTTACTTAATTTGACGACCGGAAAGTGGGTCTTAAATTTTATTATAGATTTTTTACCAATGATTGATGAGCTCTCTAGAGTTATATAAAATATTATAAGTTTTTTTTTTAATATTTGAAGTGTTTTTAACTATTATCTAAGTAATAATCGATAATGCTGATTTTTTTTGTTTCTTTGTAAATTTCTGACTCAAAGTATTCAACGTTTTCTCATTTATTTTTATTGTAAATTATAGACGCGTCGACAACTTAGGTCATTAGCGTCTTGTTTACATCAAATAACAACTCACTTAAAACTAAATGACATCACAAAACATCCACGAGCGGAGGCGGGATTCGAACCCACGACAGTGTGATCCAAAGGCCGCTACGCTAACCGTTACACCACACTGTCCTCTCAACGTTTTCTATAATCAGTATGTACAATATAATATATTATGTATATCGGACATGTTTCTTCTACAACATGCAGTATTTTTGTAGACTTTCCGGCACTTGTAGAATTCCGGCACTGTTTATTTATTTTTATTTATTATAGATTATAGACGCGTCGACAACTTAGGTCATTAGCGTCTTGAATACATTAAATAACAATTCTCTTAAAACTAAATGACATTACAAAACATCCATGAGCGGGGGTGGGAATTGAACCCACAACAGTGTTACGGCACTGTGAACCAAATATCGAAACCAGTTCTGGAATTCCGGAACTGTGAACCAAATAACGAAACCAGTTCCGGAATTACGGATGATTCGATATTAGAGGCCCTAATGACGACCACGGCCGAATTTAACGTTGGCGCCGCTCCAAGTCCAAAAATTTTGCCGCTCAGTTCTCCTTCTTTTAAAAATTTGACGCAATTTTGATGTTAAGTATTTTCTTTCGAAATTCTAAAAATATACCGCCTCTAAAAATATGCCCCCCCAAGCCGGAGTTTGGTGGGCCTTGACCAAAATCCGGCACTGGTCACGACCACGTGCGCCTTATCCAATTAACAGCCACCCTTTTTTGCACATAGGTTGCAGCAAACGCTAGTGATTTCACCGACGAAGCCGATTATTTATTTCTATAAATATTTTACGCATTTTTCAATTTATTTTCAGTTGGCTATGCTGTTATCTAGGTCAAGCGAATCCCCTGATAGGACCAAAATTATCTAACCATACTTTATTGGTAATGGCCAGAGAATGGGTAAGTGGACATAATTAAAGTTTTTGAGGAGATTGTGAAATGCCACTCTTACTTCAAACGAAACACTTAATCATTTCGCCTTTCGGTGTCCGTCCGTCCGTCTGTCACAGGCGATTTTCATTTTTCTCTGAAACTATTCGACGTAAAAATTTGAAATTTGACACGGAGATAGAGTGTGGTGGCCCAGTCATAGATATGATGTATAAAGAGTTGAATTGTGATTAAGGGGGTTAATTTTAGGGGGTGAATTGGGAAATGAAAAAAAAACTTTTTTCAAGGGCATCGTGTAGGCCGTAGGGTGTCAAATGAAAGCTTATTAAAGCACGAATTCAACAAAATTATTAGTGTATTTGCCATATGGCACATACACTATTGGCGTCGGTCGGATGGCGGGACCTAGGGGTCGGACCAAAATTTCTCGACGTTTCATAGCCTCCTGAACAATTTGGCACCATTTTTAGAAATGTTTATATATTTATGTATATATATTTATATATATATTTATATATATTATAGGGGGCTAATTTTAGTCGTATTTAGGGGGGGCAATTAGCCCTCTGGCACATCCAGTAAATAGCGGCATTATTTAAAAAAAAAAAAAAATATTTGAAAATTTTATTCACGTAAAAAGTTCCACATAAATACGCGGGTACCGCTAGTATAAAATATTTCGCAAAGATAAATATTGAATATTTTTTTGACAACGCATTGGTGCGACGGAGAGCACACGATATCATAAGATCCTTTAGGCTAGAGTGAGATAAGGCTACGGTCGTCGGTTGACAGAGGTGAGCGAACGTACGTACTTGTCGTTTTGATTTCGTCAGATATGGTATGACTTCGGCGATGTTATGACTCGCAAAAGAAAGACAGACGAGGTCTGGCGACCGTATCAGGCACATCGGTCTATAAAACAATTAAAATAAAATGATTAAATATCTGGCGAATAAAATACTTTTTATTTTGGGATTTTGGAGTTGGATTTGTGCGTTTCGTTTTGGAGCTATATTGTTTTTGGTTTGGAGTTTGGATTCTGCGTTGTTTCCTGCTTCGATTCCTGTATTGATCGACCTTCCTAGTTTTCCTAATTCCCGAAAATTGATTTATTTTCCGTATTTCCATTGTTGGATTATTGTATTCGATTTAGTTAGCTTACCGTGCAAACATTAACCATAAAGGAGCCAAGCGCTTCTCCTAGTAGGGATTATAAGTTGCTGCTTTTGGATTTCCGTGTGGTTGTGTTGATTCTGGAATACGGGAATAATTTAATTTATTCCAGAAATTTTGAAGATTGTGCAACTATTCCGAAATTTTTAATATTCGCTATCATAATTGACGACGCATAAAGTATCCCAGAATTTTGTCAAGTGTTTATCCCGGTGGGAAAGATATGGTACTACAATATATCCCGAAAATATTAAAGGATCAAATCTAATATTTTATGAACATTTTACATTTCTGAATGTCGACCACTTTGAGTAGTACTGGGTAAATTTTAGATATTTACGTCAGAATTAAAATGATTAATGTTGCGTCGATTGTATTCCTGTAGGCTTTCTTGCACTACATTGGGAATTTTCTGGAATATTTTGAATCTGATTACGAATTAAGTTTGAATTTCACGTCGCTAGTCTCGCGATTTTAAAGTGTTTATGTCTCTCGTATGCTATGTATTTTCTTTTCAGGCTCCGGAATTTCTGTACAGGCCCGGATTAAGTGTGAAATAATTGTTAAAGATTAATTATGTGAAGTTCGTTATCGTTCCGTATCGCTTCATTATTTATGAAGATTTTATGTTAAGAATTTCGCTATCGTTAGGTTATCATTTTGCTATCGTTCGCTTATCGCTCGCTAACGTCACGCTAGCGTTTTGCGATTGTTTAAGTAGGTTCTTATGAGGCTTCGAGGCCTATTGAATTAGGATTTTTGTCTCGATTGTTGGAAGTTCCGTGAGGCCTGTGATTACAGTGCCGCTTTTATTTTTTTGGTATCTCGAATACCGTGTGTCCCGATATTGTGTTCGGAATCTATTGTTTTGTTAGTATTTTATGTTAAGTTATCGTGTGGATTTGGCCATTGAAATCACCTCTGATTTTTTTTCTGTTTATCTTGCTAAAGAAGTAACAGCGTTAGGCCTGGGACTTAATATAACTGTGATTGTGATTCTGGATTCTGTTCCGGAATATTTTTCGGATCTCTTTTGGCCAACGTGGTTATCCTTTTTTGAATTATCCCTAACTGTGACCACTCTCTACGTCTCAGTTTGGACGACCTGAGACTTACGCAGTGTGGCCCTATAAGTTCTGGCGCCCTTTGATCTCTCGGTCGGTATCTGGCCCACTAAGTAATTTTCCATCGAGGTCCGTCTCTGGTTAGGTGGTACGGAGTGTAGAGGTGACTTTAGATTAAACTAAATTATTTTGACGCACGATTCATTGTGTGCGTTCACTTTTTGTGTTGTCCTAAGTGTCGAGTGGTAGGTGGTTGGGTTTTTTAGTGCCCATTAAGGGCTTTTCCTGTATTTAAATTTTAGAGGCTGCTTCCCAAAACAAGTGCGATCGTAACTAGATAATAATTTTTGTTTTTCGACCCATGACCCCGCGCCGTCGGTAGCTAGCCGCGCAACCGATTCAATTCGGGTCTTTTGAAGAAAAAGCTATTGCTATAATATATTTATATATATATATATATGTGTTCGCGGCATAACTCTCGAAAGACTTAATTGATTTGAACGAAATTTGGTAGACACGTTGGAATCCATCACCGCACGGAACCTATTTAAAATGGGCCCAATCGGACCATTTTAAGGGTAGTTTTTAGGGGTTGAAAAAAGTTTTTGGGCCCGAAAATACCGAAAAAAATCTCAGAATTGTTTCAAAATTAGAATTTAACCCTTTAGTAGAGATTAAAATGTGTCGCTAAAATTTTAACAAAATCGGCACAACAGGACCGGATTTACAAATTTTATGAAAACACTAGCTTACGGATAGTGATTTATTTGCTGACGGGTGTATTTAATTTGGTACAGAGGTTGCATTGATAATAAAATTGAAATTAGGAAAAAAATATTATTTTAAGGGATGTATTAAGGGGTTAAATTTTTCATTTTGTCCAAAAACAAACTTAAGTTCACATAATAAAGCCACAAGGCCTGTATTAGCAAATACACTATGTCGGCAGGGTTTTGGCACTGCGACCCGAGTTTTTTAATGATAATAAAGATTATATGCTAGATAATAATAATAATAATAATATATTTAGCTGTAGGAGAGACCGAAGTCTATTACAGTATGTACAGTCGCGGACTTAATAAAGTTTACACTTGAGTTTTTCAGTGTAAGTTCACGAAAAGTCAGTAGCTTAGCAACAAATTTAGTTTTTAATAGGTAAATATAAATGTCAAAAATTAAATGAAATAATTGTCGTTTAAATGCCTCGAAATTATTAAAACGATGAACAAAAAAGAAGAATTATTGCAAGATTGGAGGAAAGAATTTGATAGTATCAAATCTTTTTATGTTTTAATTGAATAATATTGAGAAATTTGGATTATATAATAAACAGCTGAGGTGTTTTGATAATAATTTTTTATTGAATTTTTAGGATATAACCTTAGTAATTCATACATTACTATCAAAAGCCAAATTACAATATGGAAAAATTAAAAAAACCGGTAACTAGATGATACAGGTGTAAACTTTTTTAAGTCCGCGACTGTACATTGATACATCGCAAATAGGTTGCCCAGCTAAATCGCGTCCCGATGATGTTAAATAATAAAAATAAAAATACACATGTGAGAAATTTCAAATACGGTATCTAATAATAATTAACAATGAGATAAACAATCAATATGATTAATTTCCTAGACCGTAATTATTGATTCAATCAACTTTTTGATAATGTCCCCGATTGACCGTTTTGTTGTAAAATCGAAAAAACCGTGTCATTTTTGAGAATTTTTTTTCGATTTTACAACAAAACGGTCAATCGGGGACATTATCAAAAAGTTGATTGAATCAATAATTACGGTCTAGGAAATTAATCATATTGATTGTTTATCTCATTGTTAATTATTGTTAGATACCGTATTTGAAATTTCTCACATGTGTATATTTATTTTCATTATTTATTATTTAGTCGCGATTTTGCGATACGAGCCTAAGGTTATGTTGCATTTATACCAGAACAAGTGTTTACCGCGCGAGCCGAAGGCGAGTGCGGTAATCACACACTCGTTCTGGTATAAATGCAACATAACCTTAAGAGAGTATTTTAAAAACGCGACTGTCAGAATCGTCACTTTAAACACGCGTTACATACAATATTTTTTGTAACAACTGCTTCAAAAGTTCAATTTTAAACAAAACGCAATATGGATAAATATTTTATTAGTGACATTATAGCAGAATAATCTATAATGTACCTACTTTATTACGCACGTGTTATAATTAAGTAAAACAAATGCATTAAAATTTACTTCGTTATTTTTTTCTAGGGAAGCTACGCACCACAAAAAAACTGAAAATAAAACATTCATCGGAATACAGAAAATAAAATATTTCGGGACATTCAATAATAACGTGAAATACATTTTGTATTAAAAACAATAAAAATGTAGGACTGAGATATCTAATATTGTATTGATTTTTTTAAAGTGTTCTTCGCTTAAATATTTTTCTGGTTACAGTAAAACGGCCACTCAACTGTTGAAATATAAGTAATTACTAGGCCTACTATACTATGCTATCAAGTTTCCAAATGCTGGTACCGATTAGAAATTATAAAGATTTTGCCGATTTTTTAACCATCATACTAAGCATTTTGGAAATTCCTCTAGAAAAAAAAACTACACATATTTGGCACGCGGGAGTTCTCGTTGTGGGTTACAAATGATTAGATCTAGCAGATTTTGAAATAAAATCGACGATGTCACTTTTTTGGCTTCTAAAATCCACTGAATCTCTATACATTTTTGAAGAACCAGTCTATGTGCAACGTTTACCCGAACTTGGATATAGCTCTCCGTATCGCGCTTTGCACTGCGGCCACAAATTGTTCTGGAGAAAGGAGCTTTTCTTATTAAAAACGGGTGAAGAATTATCAGAGGTCTTCATTATCTCAAGAAAAACTAAACACTTTGGCTTTTCTATAATATAGAGGCAGAGATAATGAACACCATAGTTATGTTAATTAAATTAATAATTTGAAGTAATGTGTTTTTTTTAACGTATAAAATTGTATTAAGTCTTATTTAATGATCATGTATTTTGGTATTGGAACATTTTACCGTTATTTAACTAGCTTGAGGCCCTGATGATGAAAATAAATTTTTCGAAACGTTGGCCACTAGCGTAACATTGGTAAAGCTTCATTATTTGATCCTCAACCAAACTTTCCTTCAACTATTGACATTATAATGGATCAACACTAGCTACTACGAGTATATACTGAAGAACACCATAAACTATGACGATATTATAAATGATTTTGCCAATAAAAAATCTCGTAAAAAAGTGCAATTCTTGTTTCATTTTACATTTTTATTTTATGCCTAATTTTTTCATTCATTTCACTTTTCAATACCTACCTAACCTGCCCACTTAAATACCTAAAATTGTGTGTTACCTAATAAAGAGCTAGATACAAGATACAAGTGAGTTATTAAGATAGGTAGGAAGGAGGAAGGGGCGGCACAAAGTGAAGTGGCCTATATACTTAAAAAAAGTATAAATCCGGCACTGAATGAGATGACACTAAAACAAATATCTTTTTACCCGACTACTTTTCATATTGTATTAGATTTTTTAGAGAAAAAATTCATTTGAACTGTGACGCACTCGTACAGACTATGGCAAAGATGTTTAGTTGTGGAAGATTGACTGCTAAATCTTGATCACAAATATGTACCAGCGGACACACAGACGGAATTAAACAACCATGTCAAATTTTGAAAGAAACTTTAATAAACTCTGTTCAGTCGATTTTAAATTGTTATTGTGTAATATTTTTTATACTTTATTCAAATTGCAGATGACTTTAGAATAGAATATCAGTCATATCGTTCAACTGATACTACCATACCGAATCTAACCAGATACGCTCCTTTTTTTAATACACCCGTTATCAGCGAAGAGATAATTGAATTAGTAAGATCATTTAAGAATAAAAAATCTTCAGATATTGACGGTATTAATGTGATCATGTAATAAAAATTGATTGATATTTTAGCTCCCATTATTTCGTATTTATGTAATCTTAGTTTCTCAATGGGAATGTTTCCAGCTAGACTAAAAAATTCAAATATGTACGTATCTTTAAAAAAGGATCTAGGAAAAACATTTTTAAAAAACGGTCAAGTGCGAGTTGGACTTCAGCAATTAATTGGGATATTGTTTATCATGTACTGTCTGCTCTGATTAAAAAGACAATAGATGCATCAAGCTAGAAATTGTTAAACCAGGGGCAGGCTACAGCTTTGTTAGATTTAGTTTGTCTGGATAGTCTACATTTAGTGACCTTTAGACAGGATTTCTTAAAACAACTTAAAAAAGTATCAACATTGACAAAATAGGTAATCTATGATTGTGATGATAATTTATTTATTAAATTTAAAATACATTTGAAAAAATCCATTTCATACACAAGTTTGTATAATATCTACAGTCTACACATTCGAGCGTCTATAATTCACAATTCATTCATTACAGTCTACACGCACCTCTGCCTCTAGACGACTATAATTTGTAGTTTATGGTTAAAATATATGGAAAGCAATGAAGAGTATAGAGGTAACAAGTAATAAGTTTTATAATATAATAGTTTAAATTATTTATATATCTATTCTAGTTTTTCTTTCCATTTCAAACACAAGTTAATTGTAACATGTATTCACTTAGCGTCCATAAGCCAGTGCTTCCGAAATATTATAACTCCAATCCCCCAATCTAAACTAGATAAAAAAATTGAAAGGTTCCCCGAGATACTAGTCCATTTGCTGAGAATGCTTCTGTATGTCATTCATTTACTAGAGATTCACCCTCATTTGAATACCTATTGTTAGTAATTGTGTAGTGATTGAAAAAAATTTGGTGATGGTCTGTGCGAGTGGCCATTTTAGAAAATGGACGCCATCTTTGATGCTTATTGAAAATGCACTGCATAAGTATGTGAGGTGTCATTTTACATGTTTTATGCTAAAACATTTTATCAAAAATTGAAATAAAACTGAAACCATACCTATTATGTTAAATAATTATTAATGGTAATTTGTATTATTTAATAATTATTAAATCATTTGTGCTTGCAATGATTAATTTTGTGTTTCTATGTTTTCAAGTTTATTTTCATAACATCTATATGTGGTTACAATATGGAGCCAGAAGATATATCGCTAACAAGAAGAATAAGTAATTTCAGTTGATTCTGAACTATATGTGTAATGCCAAACATGTGTATGAAGTTGAGCCAGTATCAACGGAAAATGCTTGAAAGAGTCTGGGAGGCTGGTGACATTCGACAAGATGAGACTTTCAACAGACTCACGCAAATGGGTCGAGATAATAGCACCTTTAAGTACCATGTAACTCTAAAAACAACATTCACAAGGGTCAGCTAGAATCTAGAGAGGATTCATCGCTAAGCATAGAAAACTTGTTAAATCAAGAATCATTGCAAACTGATGATATCGCAGTAACAAGCAAAGTAAGACGATGTCTTTAACGTGTTCAGCATTAAGAACATGTAAAATGACACCTCACTCGCACAGACCATCACCAATTTTTTTTAATCACTACACAATTACCAACAATATTCAAATGGGTGAATCTCTGGTGAATGAATGACCAAAACGAACTGTACTCAGCGGTTGTATTATATCTACAGGATTAGTGATAATCGAACACTGTTGTGATAGTAACCTGGGATACATACTCCTCCGAGAAAATTATGAATTATGGCAAATTTGGAACAAAATAAGCTAATTACGTTCAACATACTTATAAATATAAAAACTCGGGTCGCAGTGCAGAACCATGCCGACAAAATGGTGTATATGTTTATTGTTAATACATGCATTTTGGAACTGAAATGTATTAAAAATTTCTCCCAATGTCAATATTCAGCATTAATTTCATGAATTTGCACTAACATCTGCACCAAATTATATTATTACACCCTTGTGACCCTTCAGTAAATAATTCACTATTCGCAAACTGCAGTGTTATCGTAAATTCTGCAGTAAGTCCAGACCTGCCTGGTCGATTAAGTATGCTAAAATTTTACGGGCACATTTGAATCTCTACTGAAGGGTTAAATTTAAAATTTGAGTTAATTCCGATAATCTGTCGGTGTTTTTAGGTCCAAAAATTGTTTACAACCCCTAAATAATATAACTCTTGCAATGGTTCGATCGCGCTCATTTTAAATAGGCTTCGTGGCGTGATAGATTGTAATATGTGTACCAGATTTCGTTTACGGTTTAAATCGATTAGGTAAGTCTCGCAAGAGTGACCGTATACTAAAAACACACATACACATGCACAATTTTACATAGTATTATTATACAGGATGATGAATAATAAGTAATGACTATTGACCGTTGTGTAAATACGGACTTCACGCTTACTTTACAATTTCCTGCTTTCCTGATATTTTTAGAGTCAAAAATTAATAGGCCACTTAGATTTTTTACAGTCTGGTTATGAAAAATAATATTGTTAGACTTTTGGATTATTATTGTCAGGGAAAATGTTTTTTCATAAAAATTTGTGTATGCTCTAAAATCTAAAAGGACCAATTTTTGTAAAAAAAAAATCGGGAGAGCAAGAAATTTTACATGCAAAATCTTCATTTTTGCACATAAACAGTTTACCCCATAATCAAAGCTTCACGACTTTGAGAAGCGCTGCTTTAGGCGACTATTGAATAGTCAACAGTAATAGCTATAGAAAGCAGGGGAAGTAACGACAAGTTTTATAATATTACAATGCATTAAATTATCTACATACCTATTCTAGTTTATCAAGTTATTCTGAACTAAGGGTATTGTGACATTATCATGCTGTTAAATTTAGGTATATCACCATCTATAAATGTGTACCTACTTACTACTTACTTATTACACTTATTGCATAAAAGTTTGAAAGTCAATTTTACTGTGAGTTCTAAAAAGACCGAAACAAATTTTAAAAATAATTATGAATACTCCAGGTACTGTCATTGGGAGCGGAACAACTTGCGGGGTGGGGAAGTACCGAAAATATTACCGAAATGTTTCAAAATTGAAACACTCTTGAGTAAAGATTAAAATGTGTCCCTAAAATTTTTACAAAAATCGGACAGAAAGAGACGAATTTACAAAATTTATGAAAACACTAGCTTACGCGATATCACTTCCACGCGTATGTTTATATGTTTGTAGGTTAATGGTTAATTATAGTATGTGCGTGATTATTTTCGGGGCTACTTGACCGATTTAAAAATATCTCACGATTTAAAAAGCCTACTCTTTCTCACTAGACTATATAAGGTGTTTACTAAACATACGGCACGCCGCAATCAAGGGGAGATTCCTTCGGTAATATTATGAATATTTTGTTCTTTCATGATTTTCGGAAAGACGCTTTGTTTCGAAGATACAGAGTGATATATGTTTTTCTACAAAGATTATATTTTATTAAATAAATAAGTACAGTAAAGCTTTTTAATCTACAAGAACTGCTGAAAATGACTACCTGCACCAGCTAGGATGAATCCAATATGCTCCTCATTGACTGTCGACCTCTTAAAAAAACAGCTTTCCGAAAACCATGGATGGATAAAATATTCTTAAAATTACACAAGGAATCATCCCTTAAATGTTTGCCGTATTTTAGTAAAGCTTTCTATTATAGTGAAAGAATTTTTAGAATCGCTTCAGTAGTTCCAGGGAAAAGAATTTATTATTTATTACCCCCCCTCCCGCGAGAAATTTTCCCCTGCGAAGGTAATTAGTGAAATAATTTTTAGAATCGGTTCAGTATTTCCAGAGATAAGAATTTATGATTAATTATCCCCCTGCGAGAGATTCTCCCTCTGCTAAGGTAATTAGTGAAATTACCCTCCCCCAGCGAGAAATTCTTATTAAAACAGCTTGGAACGACGCTAGCTCAGGGGTCGGCAACCTTTTGAGACGGAAGAGCCAAAAGTTATAATTTACAAAATTTCCCAGCTTTTAAAGAGCCACTAACATTTTTATTTCAATAATATGGTATTTGATTAGGATTAGGTACCTATATAAAAAAAAAGTTCTGACTGCGACCGTTGACGACACAGTGCACCAATAACTAAACAAACTGAACAGTGTTGCCACATTTAAAAAATGTCAGCTGTCCGTATACTCTCTACTCCACCTATTCTCACTGTTCTCTGTTGAGTGTTTTTATCCTGTTTAAAGTTTTTTTTCAGTATAATATTTTTTATGAGTTTTAAAAATAAAATAATATAATTATTAATATTTGCGCATGGAACTGGAGAGCCGCATCTTGACATCATAAGAGCCGCAGGTTGCCGACCCCTGCGCTAGTTTGTTTAAATTCGTTCCAATACACAGATATTCACACACACACGTAAAATAGCGAGTGTGTAGTGCAGTAAGTGGGAAGACGCGACGTGCAATGTAAAGATGGGACGTGCCATCAAAACGTTTTCACTCCCATCCAAGCGCGCCAATAGATGTTTCACATCAAAACATAATTTTTTTTACTTATCTACCTACATTAATTCAGTTAGAAGTCGACGTAAATAAACCTGTGTAAAATAGGTCCTTAGACCACAATAAAGAAATAGTTGCACCTACTTCTAGTTGAATGTAGCTACATTCGCAGATGCATTTCGATATCCCAGTCCATGGTTGTGTAATGTGTATAATGCCGGCAATTGGCATGCAGGCTGATTCTAAGGGAAACATTTGGAATGTAGTTGCAGTCGCAGTTGTGTTTCAATTTTTCACGAGAATTAGCGATCTCAGGGGCCTGAACTCACACCATTCGGTTGAGTATACCGGCTGTGTCATTCATTTAGGGACTATTATGAAAAACTGACAATGATAACTTTTTCTTCCGCTTTCTTATCCTCTTTTGTTGCTAATAGCGACATGTGCCTCCGTTAACTATTGTTACTGTTCCTTATTTATATATAGTAGTCTCTTAATTGGGACGGGCTAGAAAATTATTTTTCGTGGTACAAAATAAGTAAGTACCTACTAAAAATTTCACTATGAGCTTTTGATTTTGCTGATTTGGTTCTGCCAACTGTTGATAGCTGAAAATACCAAGATTATAATAGGTTTTCTTTGGCCCTGACTTTAGCCTTCAGCCAGTATATTATAAGTGATAACTGTATTTAAAGTTAATTGTTTCATTATAACCTTTTATATAGGTAATCATCTATAAAACAAAGAAACAATAATACGATCAAGCATAACGTAAGTCAAACAAAAACACATTACACGCGAGCGGTACCGCGTCGAGTGGATGGGAAATGAAAATAGCTTCGAATTTACGTTGGTAAAAATTAAATTTCAAATATCTAAATACCTACATGCGTATTTTTTAAATAGACCAACATTTTTTTAAAACATTTTAGTGATTACCTATACTTATTGATGTGGTGTGAAAATAAGTAGGTACTTACCTATAAGTTATAAAATATAAATTGTACAAAAAAGTTAAACGTCCTTATGCAACAGTGGTGTGACCGTGTGTTCTCTTAGTTTATTTTTTCTTAATTTTGAACCATTGTTTGAGAGATTGGTTGAGAAATTGGCTGAGGAGGAGAGATACTCATAGAGTATCTAATTTAATTACTTAAAACTGTGATTTGAAGACCCAGAAGAATATTGTGCTATTATGTAAACCAGAGTGTGGCTTGAGAATAGCCGAGCGTGTAGCAATGTCGTTGTTTATATTGCATTGCCATGGCTCCTCTATTACAAGCCCCCCAGTTCTCGAGAGCTGGTAAAAGTGTCAATTTAATTTTAAGTTTATTATTAAAAAATAATAAATTGAAAATATGAATTGGTGCTAGGTCCAAATAACCGTAGCTGTTGGTGGCCTAACAAGTCACCAGAGTGTTCCGATTTTGCCAACACACCGATGACAACTGGTTTGTGATGGGCTAATCGGCCCTGGGACCGGCCACATAACATCGGTTGAGAAGTTGCAGTCGAGAAAAATGGCTTTGAGGGAATCGACTATAACTAACTGGCTCAAAATTTGCTTCTCGGCTAAGTCGACCTAGGTTTCGTAACCTACGCGAAAAATAAAACCAGCGTTCTCTACATAAAGCAAGTCAATAGTGACTAACGTCAGTCAACAGACATCAGATGAACCTGCCTTGTGTAAACGCGGCTAATTATTATAATTATTATATAGGCGCTTTTGCACCACTGAGGTCGCACCTTAAAACAGAAATTCACGAAAATTAATTTCAGGTTCAGTTTTTACTTTTGATTTCAGCCTCTTTCATTTTAATTAAAAAATGTTTACGTACCTATGTACTTACCTAGTGTTATTTTAAATAATCGTGCCAGCGAAGCCTGTTTACAAAAAAACTAAATGAGGGCCCGAGGGGATACTAATAATTGCTACTAATAATGCTATTTTGGTTAATAGTCAAGATAGAAGTAGGTAGGGGATAGTTGAGTAAAACAGGATGATCTGGTAAAACGGGATACCACGTTTTATTTCAAAACAAGTAGTACGATTTATCGGGTAGGGGCGCAACTAATAACCATCGATGTCTACCTATGCCTGGCAAGTGATGTATCTATTTTAGTTTCACTGTAGATGACGTAACAGGTGAAAGTGTCAAAAAGTTAGGTTAAAGTAAAATGTTTGGCGTGTTTTCAATAGTCGATTTTTCAGTTAAAAGGCAAAATTAACCGAACATGAGTAGATTAAGAGAATACTATGTTTGTTTACTATAGTTATGCACAGCAGTTTTTAGGAATTTGCTTTGTTTATTTACTAAAATATGGTCACGTGTTTCGCAATCAACAGTTGGGTAAAATCGGACACTGTGTGATTTCTTAAAACGGGATACCTCCCGTTGTAATATAATACCGAGAGATATCCCGTTTTATCCAACTACATGGTTTTTTATGAGAAGTGGGTTTTGTTACGTTGTTTTTTTGTATTTTTCACAATATGTATATTTTAAATTTACCATGTTGTGTCTTTTTTCCTGAAGGATAAACGTTATGGAACTTGTAAAAGTATAGATATCCATTTTATCCGACTAAGTGGTTAAAACGGGATACTTCCTACTTTTTCAAAAAAAATTTTTTTTTCTCTTATGTGACTTCTATTTGCCTCATAAAGGATGGTGGCAATCAGAAGTCCATTTATAAGGGAAACAGAAGCCACAAAATAGTACTTTGCATTACTTCATTCAAAAAATTGTGAGACTTAGAACACTAAGTATCCCGTTTTACCCAACTCTCTTCTACCTACATATTTTTCACATTTTTATTTTTCCTAGGACGTTCTGTACATGAGACAAAATTGATATTATTCTTTATATAGTGATATTTAAAAGTTTGCTATGTGATGGTCATTTTATTTTTTAGCTTAGAATTGGAAAGTATTTATAATACAAAGCATTCAATAACTGCGTCAGTTCTTTTTTTCAACATTAATTCATTTATAATATCGTTGAAATGTTATCAACGAAAACGTGTTTTGTTTTGTTATTCCTTACTTTTCCAAAGTTGTTATCGTGTGATAATAGTTACTGCTTGTCAAAAATTATTAGTCAAAAAGTTTCGCCAGGAAATATTGTTATTTACAAAACCAACACTCAATCAAAAAAGTTCAATTTTCAAATGTTAAATTCTACGAAACCGACCAATTTAAAAAATATCTTAAATAATTCTTATAACTTTTTTGAACCTTTTCAAGGTTCAAATCTACAGAAATACAATATCTGGCAAATAGTTAACTTAAATAAGAATATTTCTATTGTTGGAAAACCTAATTGTTACATTATACAAATTCAAATGCAAAATATTTCCATTTTTTATAAAACGTTGGAGAGAATAATGAAACATCAAACTTTTAATGGAAGAGCTCAGATCGTGATTGATGTAATTTCAAAATACGATAATTTCAATGAAAGTTTAAGTGTATCAAAAATGATCGTAAAAGAATTCTGGAGATTTAAAATTGCCAAGGTCATAATAGTAATTCAAGATCGAATTTTCACGTGGATTCCATATACAGACACGGACAATTGTGGCGCAAAAATTGAAGACAAAAATATTTTATATTTTGAAAATTGTACAGATGAGTCAGTTTCAAAAATACCTGATTTTTCAACCAATTTAAATCGTTGCGTACAAAATATTTGTACGTGGGTTTGGGAACCTTACATTCTCCCACCGTTAAAAAATGATCCTAAAACTTTAGAAACAATTTACGATGCTGGAATCGAGATCGAAATGATGTTTGCATTGTCCGAAAAAATGAATTTTACTCCTATTTTTCGAACGAATCTGTCCGCTGTACCTGGATTTAATTTGGTGCCGTTTTTTGAAAGACCTGAATTCGATTTCGCAATGTCTACAGTAATACCACTTTTAAAATATCATGAAAAGGCGGAAAGCACAATAACTTACCTTGGCGACTCTTTGACGTGGTTCGTACCAAGAGCACAAGCCTCTTACGATTTAACTGTAAATAATATCTTTTCATTAACTGTTTGGTTTTTCTGTATTTTTTCAATCGTTTTCGTTACGATTTTTGTATATTTTGTTAGCAAATTGCAATACCGTAGTATGGATATTAGTGAAATATTTTTCAGTCTTTATTATATGTTCTATGGTGGTTGTTGTTACATTAAACAACACAATATTACGACATTAAGGCTTACGCTAATATTATGGGCAATCTTCTGTTTTCATTTTGATATTGCCTATCAAACAAAACTAACAAGCCAATATACAGAACCAATTCTCGAAAAACAAATTTCTAATGTAAGCGAACTTATTGATTCGGGAATTGAATATGGATTTATAGATGGCGTGACGAATTTTTTGATTGATCCAGATAAAAATTATCAAATAATTATTAAAAATTTCATATCGTGTCGAAATTCAGGTTTGAAATGCCTTAGAAGAGTTGCTTACAAAAGAGATTTTGCTTTTGTCACCAACCGATTGTATGCTAAGTATTTTATAGAAGATCGTTATATCTATCCTTTCGAGAACAATCTAATGTCTTATAATGTTGAAATGTTAGTCAAGAGAAACCATCCCTATTTACAGCAAGTGAACAATATTCTTGGGAATTTCTTGTCTGCAGGATTTTTTAAGAAGTGGCGTAAAAATGTAATTTTAAACCTCGAAAAAAAGAACCAACTCAGCAATAACGATGAACCTAATAAATTGACATTAAAACAAATGAGAGTTGCATTTTACGCGTTTTTCACAAATTTGATCATTGCTTGTGTTGTCTTTTGCTGGGAAATCACTTTTAAACATCTAAAGTTAAGAGAAATGTTCATTTTCAAATAATAATAATATGGTAAATAATAGTGAAATGCAAATGTTTGTAAGAACACATTTTAATTAATAATTATATACTTAGTACCGATTCATTCACCGAAAACAATAATATTTTAAAGTTACTTTACATTCCTAAGGTCTACCTAATTTATGTTTATTTTCAGATCACACTATATTTTATGTATAAAAAATAAATTTTATTTTCATATTTTATTTAGACGTCTTTATAAAAATGTAAAGTTTCAAGACTTGTATGAAATTCTGGTTTACTGGTAAATTATCGCTTCATAATTTGAAAACTCATTTTCCATGTCGTAAGGAATATAACAGCATCGATGACTAACGATGTATCTACAAAAATTTTAATAAATCATTATTATAATTATTATTTATTAAATATATCAATGTTTTTAGAGTATAATGTTAAGCATCATACCATCATAATATATTATATGGGAAGATAGTGATCCATGTACTGAAAAATATACTATAGCTGCCCGCTTACGTTTCATTCCCCTGGCCCACAAACTCAATGTTGACTTGTGCTTCCACCTAGATTATTGTTGAACTAACAGCTCAGATATTGTCAATGCTACTTCTATACTGATCCTAAATAATGATATAAGATATTTACATCACTGCCGCAGCTGACATTATTTTAATGTTTTGAAATTTGTTGAGACTGTATAAAACTTATATAAAGTGAACTTAGTTTAGTTACATAATTTATCTGTAAACGCTATCTGATTTTATATTTCTTTGTCTCTGAATAAAAATTGTTCAAACACTCGTAAAATATATTTTGATGTATTCATAGACTAAGAGCTGATAGCTCTTTTTTCATGTGTTTTTATAAGACTTGGAACTTTTTTAAAAGATGAATTTTATATATCTCTACAAGGGGTATATAGTCTGTCATTCCAAACGCGGGGCAAAACCACCCCATATTTTTTTTTGTTCACTCTTGCGAAAAAAGACTTATGTGTGTTTATCATTAGTAAAGTCTGGAAAAAGTTTTGCCCCCCGTTTGGAATGACAGACTATTTACCCCTTGTAGAGATATTTAAAAGTTATCTTTTAAAAAAAGTTCCAAGTCTTCTAAAAACATATAAAAAAGTGTTATCAGCTCTTAGTCTATCATAGCAACGTATACTAATTATGTTAACAAAAGCAAGCAGTTTAAGAGAATTAGATAATCAAATTCATTAAGATTGTAAAATTTGTTGTTAAATAAAAGAATTTAAAATAAATCTTTCACAATTTTTCCAATCGTTAGGGGTCTACACACGATCAGTTTAACTTCGCAGTTTATCTGTCCAGTCAAACTGCACAGTTGTGTGAACTGTACGGTGTGTGGGCTACTTCAGTTTTCTCCTCAGTTCTCTCAGTTTGAAGAGCTGACGTGCGTGGCTAGACACGACTAGAAAGGGAAGTTCGGTTTTGCGCTCAGATTGATCTGAGCGCAAAACCGAACTTACCCAAAGACTACACAAGACTGTGCCAACTGTTCAATTAACTGAGCTGACTGCGCAGTTTATCGGTGCAAAGTAGAGTCAAATGCGCAGGCCAAAAACCTACGTTAAAATTTGTCGGAACTATGCAGTTATCTCAGTTTATCGCTCAGACATGACGCCACAAGGGTTAAACTGATCGTGTGTAGGCCCCTTTAATGAATTTGATTATCTAATTTTCTTATGTATTGTTACCGGCGCCCAATCGGGCGATGCAAAAACAAATTTTAATATAGATTTTACAGTAGAAGAATAAAATCTCTGGTACGCCTCTGGACTAAACACATTAGAGATAAGATTAGAACACGAAATCCAAATGAACAAAAGGCCTTTAAAAGACGTACATATTTACTTTAGACAATACGTCTAGACAACGAAATCACACAATAGTATCTATCTTAAAGTTCTTAGAAAGTTCTTAGAAAACCTTATCTAACCCCCTTTGCTGAGTCTAGCCAATTACGCAGCCGCAACGGGATTACAGGGCCGTTTGCTATTGGCTGAAGACATGCACTCCTACTAAGAGGAGGGGCGTCGGGGCTAATGGGGCATTTTTGAAATCAAACTTAGGGAAGGGCTGTAGAAGACATTGTAGATTCATTCTTTCTGATTCTGGACAGCGACTTGAGTGGTGTGCGCCACAGAACATCATTGGGAAGGAGTTTGCCATGTGAGTACATTATTTTGGATTTCGTAGGGTAATAGTTTAGACATAGCTTGCAGCTATGTCTGTACTACTATTGAATAGGTAGCTAGGTAGATAGACCTCTTTATTTCTGTATGTGGTATATAAAACAGCGTATAATGCGGCACAAATATACATATAATAATTTTTTGTACATCGGGTTTGATAGTGGTGTATTTGGTTTCTTTTACTGAATCAGCTTTGTTATTATTAGAAGTAAGATGCAGTTTAACATTATACCACTATGAACAGTAAGAAATTAAGTTTTTTTTGAATAATATAACATATTATTATATAGCCACATGGAAATTGTTAGAATTAGTTACTGTAGATATTGTTAATAAATAAATCATTGTATGTATCTGATCTCGTGTGATGAGGCTTTACTTTTGATTCGCT
The DNA here is from genome assembly GCA_039654895.1 of Mongoloraphidia duomilia. Taxonomy (NCBI): domain Eukaryota; kingdom Metazoa; phylum Arthropoda; class Insecta; order Raphidioptera; family Raphidiidae; genus Mongoloraphidia; species Mongoloraphidia duomilia. The sequence continues at coordinate 21,426,563 of CM077519.1, forward strand.
ACCATACCTGAACAACGACAAAGATCCGCTAGGGACAGAACCCGTCCCTTTTTTATTATCAGACGCGCGTGGTATGGCTTTATTTCGATTGCTCTACCGCGCCGCGCGAGTAACAGTATGAATATTTTTAGTTTGACATAATAATGATTAACATTATTAAGTTTAGAATTAAATAAAATATCAGAATGGTCCAAAAGTCTTGCCCTAATGTTAAATCCAATTAAATTCAATATAATGTCTATAGAAAGCCGGAATCAGTTGGCTAAAGTGCTGTAACGCTGTCTGGTCATCAAACTGATTCTGTAGACTATTGCAAAAATTTAGGATTATACATAGATAAATACTTAGTGGAATCGCTCATTTTATCATCTTTTAATTATTGTGATATTGTGTACGGACCATGTATAAACCAGTCAACATCGCAGCTTATCCAACAATTTTAAAATACATGCTTCAGATATATTGTATACAACATAAATTTACATATCGCATACTTCGTAGACAACTTGATCACAACCGGCCAGACAGATTATCTAAATTGCAATTTAAAATATTTATCAGATTATCATAATAAAATTAATACGATGTCACAAGATACAACATTGTCAATAAACTTGCATGAAACAATTTTTTATAAAAAATCTTTTACTTATGGTTCTGCCTCTATATACTTATAATAATATTCCTCATGAATATAAACATCTCAAAAAAGAGGCGTTTCGAAAGAACGTTAGGGGTTGTCTATTAATAGTAACCGCGAAATATTATGCAATATGAACCAATGACGCAAGATTGTCTTAAATAAAATTAAGATGCTAGTCACCAGATGGCCTAACGATTGTCAACACAACTCACTTCTGAAAACTCTACAATTATTCTGTACTCAAAGATTAAATAATAAAACTTAGGATTCTAGTCAACAGATGGCCAATAGTGCGACGTCTAGCTGCCTCTATTAAAAGTGGCCTCATTTACGCTTCTAAGGTTCAAAATCTTCTAGTAATATGTTAACCAATGATCATACGAAGTACTTCTCACAATATGTTTGTTAGTACACTTACCTACAATTTGGACAAATCAAAGGATTGGAAGTTGCAGGAACCTAAAGGACCAATTTGGAACTAATTAATGATAAATGTTGCAATGTAAATTATAGACGCGTCGATTAGCGCATATATAAATGTTGCCGATAATAATGTTTCTATAAGGTGCTCTGTTTAGTTTTAAGATTTATTTATTTAAAATTTTCCGGTGTTGGGTAAATGGGGGCTGGGATTTTTTTATACAGCTTCCCAAGTTGAACCCGCTGGGTTTGCTTTGGCGCCCTTTTCTTTCTTTTAGTCAACAAATGAGAGTTGCATTTTACGCGTTTTTCACAAATTTGATCATTGCTTGTGTTGTCTTTTGCTGGGAAATCACTTTTAAACATCTAAAGTTAAGAGAAATGTTCATTTTCAAATAATAATAATATGGTAAATAATAGTGAAATGCAAATGTTTGTAAGAACACATTTTAATTAATAATTATATACTTAGTACCGATTCATTCACCGAAAACAATAATATTTTAAAGTTACTTTACATTCCTAAGGTCTACCTAATTTATGTTTATTTTCAGATCACACTATATTTTATGTATAAAAAATAAATTTTATTTTCATATTTTATTTAGACGTCTTTATAAAAATGTAAAGTTTCAAGACTTGTATGAAATTCTGGTTTACTGGTAAATTATCGCTTCATAATTTGAAAAACTCATTTTCCATGTCGTAATAAATATAACAGCATCGATGACTAACGATGTATCTACAAAAATTTTAATAAATCATTATTATAATTATTATTTATTAAATGTATCAATGTTTTTAGAGTATAATGTTAAGCATTATACGAAGTACTTCTCACAATATGTTTGTTAGTATACTTACCTACAATTTGGACAAATCAAAGGATTGGAAGTTGCAGGAACCTAAAGAACCAATTTGGAACTAATTAATGATAAATGTTGCAATGTAAATTATAGACGCGTCGATTAGCGCATATATAAATGTTGCAGATAATAATGTTTCTATAAGGTGCTCTGTTTAGTTTTAAGATTTATTTATTTAAAATTTTCCGGTGTTGGGTAAATGGGGGCTGGAATTTTTTTTATACAGCTTCCCAAGTTGAACCAGCTGGGTTTGCTTTGGCGCCCTTTTCTTTCTTTTAGTCGATGTAACACGTACAACTATTCTACATCATAAAATAATTCAATGTTTTGTTATTGTGTTATTTATATGTCGTGTGGTAGGTTATAGGGTTTTATTCTTCTTATCCTGGTTAATGAACCAGGACAAGCACAAAGCTTGCTCCTTGTTGATTTACAGTTATTTTTATTAATTGATTGTCGATTTTTAGATCAATGGTACAGGTCCGTGTTTTGGCTTGAGTTATGTGCCAAGACAACGTGATTATTTTCCACATTTGCTTGAAGCATTGATTGTTTATGGGACGGAGCAGGGTCGTTTCTAGGGGGGGGGTCAAGCTGACCCGGGCACCGCGTCAGAGGGGGTGCCGTCAAAACCTAAAGATACAACTTAAATTTTGAAACCGAAAAATATCCATATTATAATTAATCACCTTTTACGCGATACAGTGTCCATGCTACATTTATTTTATTCTTAGCGCCCTCCTTAAAATGTGTTGAATAAATGCGTGGACTGTATTTTAATTGTATTGAAATAAGTAAATTAATCACTGAATTTTGTACAGGTTTTTTAATTTTAACTGTGATACACTTTTGACACTCTACGACAGACTGTTTATTCCACTGCCTTCCCTCCTATCTCGAAATATCCAACAAAATGATTGCCTAAAAATACTTATAATAAAAATACGAATAATTAATGTTAGTTCATTAGCAACTGTGCAACTTGTCCTAAAAACCAAATGAAAATATTTACACTACTTGGTGAATTTGACATGTCATCGATCTGGGCGCCTCAACCCCTAGGGACGGCCCTGGGACGGAGTAAGCTTCGAACTCATGTTGAGCGTAGGTAGTTTATTCCTCTATAATGATTATAATAATTTATTTGTGCATTGTGTTTTTATCTACAGAAATCGGAATCCTCACGATCCAGCGCCGCTGAACTAGCTACTCGAAAACCTTGTGTGCTTGCTTTTGCTCTTAAAATTGTCTAATTATTTAATAATATCTTGAAGTGAACGTTACACTACATTAATTAAGAAATAAAAAATTATGAATCTTGCATGGATTGTAATACAGCAAAATACGATGTTACTGATTTCATAATCTGAAAAAAAAGTTATTTTTAACTGCACATCTCTGAAATTAATAGCCCGGGAGTTTGCGTTGTATTTTAGTTAGTGTTTTTACGCCGATCGATTGTTATCTTTTTCGATAAATCTGGTATGACTAATAAGTAAACCAAGCGTCAGCTGGCGCACCTGCGGTGGGTGTGGGTATAAGAGGCTGTGAAACTGATAAAAAAAAAAAAAAAATTTAGGACGCTAATGACCTAAGTTGTCGACGCGTCTATAATTTACAATAAATAAATAAATAAAAAAAAAATTTTTTTTAAGTAATAGTACGCCGGCTGAAACTTGTTTTTATAAACAGTTGACATCATTGTGAGTTGAAAAATAATCGTCAGCTGCATCGTTGAAGGGGGATTGTGGGGGATTGGTCGCATGAACTTGTAAAAAAACACGTAAAATATTGCGCATTTCACTTTTTTGCACTGTGACAGCAGCTGAAACAATTTCGTTAGTCGTTACCTAGGATTATGATCATATCGCTGTCATAATCCTTGGTAATAAATATCGAGGTGCTGTTTTTGGCGCATAAGTTAGGTGGAGGTCAAAATTTTTTATTCAATTCATCAAATCAGTACTTACAACAATAAATGTTTGTAAAGTAACAGAAAATGATTTTCCAGCAGTAATTAAAACTGGCCTTTGGGCTCTTTGTATTATTTGGCACATACTACGTATGAATTTCGTATCTCCTTCGTACCACTCACTAAAATATGCCGCTTTTGCTACATTGGTACTCTGAAAAAAAAACATTAAAAAAAATGATATCTGAGCGTATAAGCCTACAAAGGTACTTAGCGTATTAAATAATTGAGTGTGTGCAAAATATTCTTCTTATTCTCAAAATGATCTCTTTGTATTACCTATATTTTTGTTTAGAATAATACCTACTTCTTTTAATTTGTGTTATTGGGTTTAATAATAATAATGTAAGTAATCCACACAGGTGGCTTATTAAAAATTAATAATTAACAAACGACATGTTTCGCCCTAGAAGTCATCATCAGGTTAGCTAAAAAATAAAATTACAAAAGTGTAGTACCTACATGAGATATGACAAAGAGACAATATTAAAACTGAGGTTAAAAATTTACTTAAAAATTATTTTTTTAAGTACATTTTTAACCTCAATTTTAACCTCCTGTCTCTTGGTCATATTATCTCATGTACTACACTGTAATTTCGTTTTTTAGCTAACCTGATGATGACTTCTAGGTTGAAACATGCCGTTTGTTAATTACTAATTTATAATAAACATCTTGTGTGCATTACTTACCTTATTATTATTAAATTTATATTTTTATTTATCACATTTGCAGCTCAACCAGACATAATCCCATAATTTTGCATCCTATATAATATATTTATCTAATTCATGTGATTTCCGCTAGGGTTCCGCGGAACACTGGGGTTTTGCGAGCCCGTGTTCGGAGTTTTGCGATAATTTTCAAAAGAAATATGACATACCATCTTTAATGTTACTAAATTGAAACTTGAATTATTTTCAATTACTATTGTTATTAGAATGATTATTTACTGCTTTACACATCTATTTAACCCAATATGTGTCAGCCAGGTGGGGTTTCTCGAGATACGAAACATTTCAACGGTTCCTTCATTAAAAAATATTGGGAATGCTTAAACTAAACTGCAATCCTTAAAAATTTGGATCGCGGGAAGGTGAATTCTCTTAAGAATTCGAACTTAAATGGTAGCAAATGGTAAGAAATAATTCGCTATAATTAGGCCTACGCGTTATCAAGTTTTATACTATCCCTGCTCGTTGACTTCTCGGTTCATCGAGTAAAGTCGATGTCCCGATGTTTGATCTAAAATTGAAAATCACACGCGGGAGAGCTAATTTCACGATTTTTCAATTCAATATTACTCATGTACTGAATTTTATCAACATATTAGGGAGCAGAAAAAAACTCTCCAAGAGGTAAAATCTTCATCTAAGGCTCAAGTACAAAAACGTAGACTTATAGTTCCTTGAAATATAAATACCTGAGGTTTAATAATATTACTATTATTAAATTGATTTTGGAAAAGTTCAGTCAATGTTATATCTATTTACACAAATAAAATTTTTGTGAAATTAGTCAAATTTCACAATTTCACAAAAATTTTATTTGTGTAAATGGATATAACATTGACTGAACTTTTCCAAAATCAATTTATTATAATACAGTCGTAATTAAATTCTACATATAATTACTATTATTATTATATCTATTTTCTTAAATATAAATGCAAATGAAATAATTATTTTTTTCTAAATTGTCCCACTTTTTGCATCTCAATTATTCCGTCTGCTTCTCAGTTGACCATATACGTAGGTACCGGAAAATAATTATGAGTGATGAGGGACTGTTGCCAATTAAGTCTACATAAATTTGATTACTAATCAAATGGTAATCAATAATGATAACTTCTCCATTTTCAAGTTACCTATTTACCTGGTACATTATTTGACTTCCAAACCAACAAAGAACAAAAATTTCCAAAATGCACGATGTTAAAAAAACACCATACAAAGGCATTTTGATAATATCGATATGACCGTCCTGTGAAATATAAAAACACAAAATTCATAACTTGAAAAAAAACATAGGTACATTTAAAATAAATTACTTACCAAAATCGCTTTAAACTGCCAAAGAATAACACAAGTGCATGGTCCTTGAGTAACGAAATGAAAGAAATTTACAGGGGAGATTATTTTATTTATTTCTTCGGAAAAATTCAAAAGCTTACAATGCAATACAACGCATTCAGCCAAAAGTTTGTTAAGTTCCTTATTCAGTTTCTCCTTAAAATCTATGTCATTGTTTTCAGTAATATTTAAATTCGTCAGTTTTTCTTTTGCTCTTTCGTGAATGTTTTCTAAATTTTCACACAGCATTTCAAATCCACCATAAATGTAAATCAAGACGGCAAATATGATAGCGTCGTGGTTAGAAATACAAATGCTGATAATTTGTGAGCAAATAAAAATGTAAACATAAGTTATTTGGTACACAGGACTCGGTTGCTCGTTGTACGGAAACCATGTATGGTAGGGTAGTTGTCTTTCTATGTTCGTTCCAGGATTACTCTTCATGTCCTTATACATTACGAAAAATGGCAAGAAAGAGTAGAAAATCGATGTTCCCAAAAAAGATGCCGGATAATATTTACAACAAAACAGTGAAAATTTATAACTTCTCTTATAAATTTTCAAATTAGAGGACGTACTGATATCAATGCTCTCATTAAGTGAGTTTAAAATCCTTATTACAGCTTGACTTTTATGTCTCAAATTTAAAATGATACATACTGGAAAAAATTAAGAAAATATTTAAATAATTGCGAGGTGGGAGTTTTTTATGAATGCATGTTATACATTAATTAAGAATTATAACTACAGAGTTTGTGGAGATTGTGATCCAGTAGTCAAAGTAATGTGATGAGGAAAGGATAAAAAAAACGATACTGATGTTCCGAAATGTTATAATTACCAGAAAACACCAAACCATAACAAACACTCTCGACGTACGTTTCGCCAACCAAGCTGGCATCATCAGGAGATGATTAAATCTTCTGATGATGCCATTTTGGTTGGCGAAACGTACGTCGAGAGTGTTTGTTATGGTTTGGTGTTTTGTGGTAATTATAACATTTCGTATCTTTACACCAAAGGTTCCACCACTTTTTATTGATACTGATGTTCAATACCAACGTTTCGGCATCGTTTTATGACATCTCCAGGGCACTGAAAAAATTTTGAAAGGATATCAATATTTTCTTTAAATAAATTATTACAAACCTTGTGAACAATTATAAATAAAATTAATAGTCCAATCGTTATAGAATCAAATCGGGGGGTATCTACGAAAAATTCCGAACTTAATGAAATTTTAGGATGTTTGTGGGTGTCCAGTAGTGCTACACCCAATTTATCCAACAAAAATATCCTGTGGAATTTTGGTGGGGGGCGAAAAACCCCAAAATGTTTGCGCTTGTTTCGGTTTTTTCGAAATATTTCGAAAACAATTGATTTTAGCGGACAACTTCAAATTAGTAAATTGTAGAGGATTAAATTTTCTACAATTTTCATTGGTAAAACATGTTTTTTGACCCCATAGGTACCGAGATACAGAGTTTCGAAAATGAGCAAAATTTCTCAAAATCGTAAAAAACTGTTAAAAAGGCTTATTTATTTTCCATTTTGCAACATATTAGTGCACTGACTTTAGCTTTATATCTTGCATCCCAGCTATGTATATTGATGGGCTATCTAAATGCGTTAAAAAAATATAGAAAAATCCAAGGAGGCCACCCTACAGAAGCAATTTTATCAAAGTAAACATTTTGACTAAAAATGAAACACTTGACGCGAAGTTCTCTAGTAAGTAGAGTGTTTACTAAATATTAATTTCCTATGTAGGGATTATAGATCTATTCATGCGCTATTTAACTGTGTCGAAAAAATTCGGTAAACTTATTCGTAGCCACTCTAAGGAAGTATTTTTTTCAAGATAGTACTTTTCGACTGAAAATAGAAACCCTTGACTCGGAGTGCTGTAGTAAGTAGGGTGTTTAATAAATATTAATTTCCTATGTAGGGATTATAGATTTAGCCATGCGCTATCTAACTGTGTCGAAAAAATTTGGTAAACCCTAAAGAAGTAATTTTTTGAAGGTAGTACTTTTCGATTAAAAATGGAAACCGGTGACGCGGAGTGCTCTAGTAAGTAGGATGTTTAATAAATATTAATTTCCCATATAATCATAGCAGATATGCAAGCTGACCTAAATACAATAAGAAATTGGTTTAGTTTTCATCGACTTAAGCTCAGTGAAAAATCAAAATATATTTTGTTTAACATTTACGGTAGCTCAAATTGTGACACCCGTCTAGTCTACCACTCAACTCATTGTACAAGCAACCCATGCAAATCTGACAAATGTATTACTTTGGAAAAAGTTGAAAATTACAAATATTTAGGTATTCATATTGACTCTAAACTAAATTGGGACTGTCAGTTACTAAACGTGTCTAAATCACTGCGTTATGGTCTATGTAAATTCTATTTTTTGAGAACTCGTTGTCCCCTTAAGAATGTCCTTAAAAACGTTTATTACGCCCTTATACAGTCTAAATTAAACTACGGTATCGAATGTTGGGGTGGTGCGTATCTCAATAGGTTTAAAAATGTATCCACAATACAAAAGAAAATTGTAAGAAAAATGTTATTTAAGAACAATCGTGAACATGCCTTTCCTCTTTTTGAAAATTTATCTCTTTTACCCGTCAGGCATTTGTACATTTATAAAGTGCTAAAAATATTCTATACAAGAAGTGGAACCGCTCAGTCTAATGATAATGGTCATATGCTTAGACGCACTAATATGTATGTGCCAAGACCGAACATATCACTTTTTAGAAGATATTTTCTTTTTTTAGCTCCCCATTTTTTTAATTTGTTACCAGTGAACATACAGCAGTGCCAAATAAAGCACACTTTTTTGTCGATGTTAAGACAATGGCTAATGACGCAACAAAATGCGGAAAGATTTTTTGATATAGCACAATGATTATTCACAATACTTTGGTTTTTCATGTTTTAGATGATATATAGTTCTTTTTTCTTGTTTGATTGCTGTCCAAAATTGTTTATTTAACTTTAGTTTTAGGTATAATACTGTCCACAAATTGATAATGGCTTCTTCACCACAGGTGCTACCTTAGAAGGAGCCTATATCTTTCAAACATATATTTTTTTGTTATAAAATGTACAGTGCTATTGTAATTTGAAAGAAATAAATTCTATTCTATTCTATTCTATTCTATGTAGGGATTATAGACCTATATCCATAGCCCATAGGCTATATAACAGTTTAAAAGTTCGTAAAACCTGGAAGTGGTCACCCTAGTGGTAGAGCGTTCAAGTTCGACTGAAGATCGATAGGTACCTAGTTCAATCCCGGGTTTCGGTTTGCTATATTTTTGTTTTTTTCATACAAAATAAAATATATTAAGTAAAAAAACTTGTTAAAAATAAGCTCAAATAAATAAATCTGTTAATTTTTGCCCCTACCTAACTTTTTTTTTACTATTGTACGGAACCCTCGGTGCGCGAGTCTTACTTGTACTTGGCCGATTTTTTGATCCTTTAAGTCACGAAGAAACTTTCCTCATCACATTAATTATACGCACTGTTGGATTCAGCTGGATTTTGAGGTCAAACACTGATAAATTTTTTTCTGGCACCAGGCGATCTTTGTTGTAAATCTCCGCGACACTTTTTACGTTGATGGTTTTAACTTATTTCATTTTCAAATTCCCTGAACCCAAAACAGTTATTTTGAAAAATTTCTGTCTGTATGTCTGTTTGTGGTCGTACCTAGAGCCCAAACCACTGGATAAATTTTGCTCAAATTTTACATGCGTTTTCCGAACGGTTATACCTCAAAGCAATCGCAAAATTGGTTCTAGCTCAAAATATATGGTAAAACCGGTAAAAACTGAAAAATATTTTTTTTACCGATCAGTGCAAATAATTATTTTCTTTTTATTTCTTTCAGAAAATAAGTTTTATAATCAAAACAATAGTGTTTGGACAAGATCGAAGATTTTACTTATAGTACCTATTTGTTTTTTATTCTACCGCACACAGGAGGCACACTGAAATATTTTTGTAAGAGCGCCACTTCACAGTAGTTCGAATGGAGGTCAAAGAGTAAAAAAATCCAAATTAATCAAAGTTGTTGTATAGAGAGATACATACAGGGTATATCACTATATATAATCACGATATTTTCCCAATATCTCTGGTCATTGGCGGGAAATAACTAGAAGTTCGTGTAATTTGGACTCCCTAAGAAAAATTCACGATAAACTATTCCTAAAGTCAATCAGAAGATCAGTTTTTTTTGTATACAGGGTGAGTTCGACTACCCGTATCAGTCGTTTTTTTCGAAAACGGTTAGTCGTAGAGAGTTGTGTCAAAAATTTGTATTATAAAAGCCCTAATAAAGAATGGAATGGTGATAATTTTTTTTTCCGGGAAGGTCGGCTTCCCTATTAGTTTGCTCCAGAATGTCCAGAACTCCGGAATTATAAATGTAACGATAGGTCGAAAGTGGTATTGTTGAAAAGATCTTTAAAAAATAAGCAAGTTTTGTAGGAAAATTTTTTTTATTACTGCCACCCCTGTTAAGTAATATTTGTTTGAAATTACTAAATTAAAATGTCATAATATCGAACTTTTTAAAAGTTCGCATTTAAAATCTAGTTACCTATCTATCGATCATTAAACACTGAAGAAGTACACTCACAGTATAACCAGAAGAGTTCAGTAGTATGTATTAAAGAGTAAATGGAAGACAGTTTGAACACTTGTGACAATGTCTAAGGTTGCTAGATTTTTAATGCCGACTTCGATCGTTATTATGAAATTTTGATTTAATAATTTCAAACGATTGTTACTTAACAGGGGTGGCAGTAATTAAATAATTTTTCCTATAAAACTTGTCTATTTTTTAAAGAGCTTTTCAACAGCACCAATTTCAACCTATCGTGTTTTCTAAAATTCCGGAGTTTTGAACATATAATAATTTGTATTTATACTTATAGAAATTTACAGAGGTGGCAGTAATAAAAAAAATTTTCCTACAAAACTTGCTTATTTTTTAAAGATCTTTTCAACAATACCACTTTCGACCTATCGTTACATTTATAATTCCGGAATTCTGGACATTCTGGAGCAAACTAATAGGGAAGCCGACCTTCCCGGAAAAAAAAATTATCACCATTCGATTCTTTATTAGGGCTTTTATAATACAAATTTTTGACACAACTCTCTACGACTAACCGTTTTCGAAAAAAACGACTGATACGGGTGGTCGAACTCACCCTGTATATGCGGTACATAATAAAGTATTGAATTAACACAAAGAAAGGCAACTCAAATTAAATCATATAAAGAAAAAATTGCAAATTTAAATATGCCGTATATTTCGGCTCAAGTCGTGTAATCTGGTTTTACATGATATGTAATTTTGTTAGAGGCGTGCATTTCATAAAAATTGAAGTAAATAATTAACAAAGTTATATAAGTACTAGTAGTATATTTTAGTGTTCTGTAAGAAAAATACAAATTCCGTTTGTAAAATTTGACATGCGTGTAATTTGGACCAGAATCAAATGACACATTTTTCGTTGGATCGATTACACAGCGGGTAATATTTCAATAAACTTTTTTCTTTTTTTAATTCAGTACAAATTTGGAAATTTTCTATTACAGTAATATGGATACACATTGTTGCTAATTAAAATGATAGGTTTATCTTTAAAATTTAGGTATATCTACTCACTTTTGCGTAAATCCACATTATAATTTGTCACATAATCTTATAATACAACATGCGTTCAATTCAATTCAAAAGAACTGTACCGACAACGAAGAAATTCGACAAAAGTTGCCGATACCCTCTACATATTTATAGTTGATAGAATCTCCGTGGTGTGTCACCAGAGGTCTCAGTTTCAAAATATTTCACAGATCCATTTTACACACCGGTCCAAATTACACGGACTTCCCCTACTTACTTCTACAACCATGTTAACATGCTCATTTTTGTAGCGTTTCATTATGTTCTGCTTATGTTTAGTACCACTAGTTTGTTCGAGTTTGTGGTCGACATTTTGTTTTAAATTTAAAAAGAGGTTAACATTTTCTCCGGTTTATAAGCCGGCTAAATGTGACGGTGGCCAGCTGCTGAATTGCATAACGCGATGTGATGGCAATCCGACTTTTTTACGAAACAGCATCGTTTTATGAAAGGACTAGCCGCTTTGTAAATCAGCCAATTTTACAATTCAGCGACATAAAAATATGTAAAATATTGCTAATAATAGGTTACTTAACTGGTCAACCCAGACGCGATCAACACACAACCGCTTTCAACAGCATCATTAAAATTTGTTGCGCATCCAAAAACATAATACGTCAATTGCATTATATTGATACCAGCAAATATTGCTGTACACCACCATTTAGTTTGAGTCAAAAACTCTTTTTTTTTGTTCTCAGTCCAGTCCAAAGGCCACATTCCAAAAATCCTTAACATGTTTTTATTCGAAGTGGCTGCATTTAACATACTATACTTTAAATTATTTTCTAAATTATTATCCATGACAGTATAACGCTGAAAATTTGAAGTGCGGAAAAAATGAAGAATTGCCCATATATATACACAGATAAATTCTAGCGGCAAGAACATAATTAGAAGGTTCTTTGCGTTTGAACATTACATAAGCGTCTATAAAAGTAATAGGTAGGTAGTCATAAAAAGTTCAATTTATAATCTATTATTTGGACATTGTTTTAATTTTAAAGCTCGTACATAAAAGGTCAAATGAAACTAAAAAAGGGATGAAGATTATATGGGAAACCATAGTTTGATCAATTAGGTGATTATACAGAACACAAAATTCAATTAATGAAAAGATGATATTGTGCACTTGTATAGCTGCCCTTGAAAATTTCAAAGTAGAGTTTCATTATACACTGTTATAAAAAATAACGCAATTGTATTGAAATAAATAAGCAAGGCGCGCACTGAAATTAAAAAAAAACAGGAATTAACGAGGGCCCGATGCAGCGGTTCAGGTTATTAATACTAATAATATAAATTTTATACTTCCCATTGGAAGTTATTGTAATGGGTCCGAAAATCGAAATTAAAAAGGAAAAAAAATTTTATATTTCAAGGTCACTACACTATTTTTACACTACTTTTAGAAAGATGTCTGTGTGTGTGTGTGTGTACGTACGTACGTACGTACGTATGTATGTGTCCATTTCTTTCTAAGACGAAATCTCAAGAATGAAAAATGATATCGACTACGTTGGGGTGCCAATCGACGCGTATTAACGTAAATATGATCTGAAAGAAATTTTTTCAAAATCGGTTCAGCCGTTCTTTTTTCTTAACCAAATAACCTCCAAAAAATTAGATTTTATACAATATCTGGCGAATAAAAAATTATATCGACTTCGTAAGGGTGTCAATCGAGGCGTGTTAACGTCATTTTGATCCGACATAAATTTTATAAAAATCGGTTCAGCCGTTTTTTTTTTTTTTTTTTAATTATTGTTAAAAATAAATAATAATTATGTTTTAATGATTAAAATGATTACTTTTCTGTGTAATATCTAATTTAATTATTATTATTAAATATTTATCAAACTGGGAAGCTCGTCGTGTGGACCTCAAGGGTCGCACTTTAGTCCTAATAAACGACCCACCTCACGGCTTGTTAACTTTCCATTGGAAGTTATTGTAATGGGTCCGAAAATCGAAAATCAAAATGTATAACAAATTTTTATGTTTCAAGGTCACTACACTATTTTTACGCTATTTTTAGAAAGATGTCTGTGTGTGTGTGTGTACGTATGTACGTACGTACGTACGTACGTATGTGTCCATTTCTTTCTAAGACGAAATCTCGAGAATGAAAAATGATATCGACTACGTTAGGGTGCCAATCGACGCGTATTAACGTAAATATGATCTGAAAGAAATTTTTTCAAAATCGGTTCAGCCGTTATTTTTCTTAACTAAATAGACTCCAAAAAAGTAGATTTTACACAATATCTCGCGAATAAAAAATTATATCAACTTCGTAAGGATGTCAATCGAGGCGTGTTAACGTCATTTTGATCCGACATAAATTTTATAAAAATCGGTTCAGCCGTTTTTTTTTTTATTTTTTTTAAATTATTGTTAAAAATAAATAATAATTATGTTTCAATGATTAAAATGATTACTTTTCTGTGTAATATTTAATTTAATTATTATTATTAAATATTTATCAAACTGGGAAGTTCATCGTGTGGACCTCAAGGATCGCACTTTAGTTCTAATAAACGACCCACCTCACGGCTTGTTATATTTCTACGGTTAAGATCCTGTATTTATTCAAACTCGGATAAGTTTCGGAGTATGTAGGATGATAAATAAAATGCTAATTAGCAATTTTAATTCAGTCAAATAGTACTTTTAAATTGCGTTAATTAGAAGTTTGATGAAATTTTAATGGTAGATAGGGAGAGCAACTACAATACTCCAGCCAAGTTTCCCCCCTCGGATTCCGTAAGGGGTGGCTGCCATCTTAAATTTAAGGGATGACATCATGTATCTTGGTAAATACTGCTTGTACGTGAAAAATTACTATTACAAAAATTGGTAACGAGGATGTATCCAACAACTTTTGTTTAGAAAATTTTTTGAAAATTCTTATTATTTAAAAGTTATAAATTCTCAAAAATGACACTGTTGGGGGTGGAAACGGTTTTTCCGATTTTACAACAAAACGGTCAATTGGGGACGAAAAATGGTTACGACAAAAGTTGTAGCTTTTGGGTTTCTCTACAATACACATGTGTTCAACATATTTTTTTTTGCTTGAAACGAATATAGAGGGCGCCAAAAGTCGACCGGCGCCAATATTTTTGAAAATTTTTGAATTTTGCACATAACAAGTTATCGCATTTTCACCAAATACATAATTAGAGGGTTTTCGGGGTTGCTGATTAAGAACCCGTTATCAGATTTTCAAAAAACAAAATGGCGGGTCTAATATGGCGGATGTCTTCCATTTAAATTCATCGCATTCTCACCAAATTCATCATTAGGGGGTTTTCGGGATCGCTGATTAAGATTCGGGGTTGCCCCGCATTGTTTCAGGTATTCTGTAGGAACGAGACTATAGTTGGAGCCGGGAGAAGAAAGTATAGTACTGGCCGCTAAAGCTCATATACGGGTTGATATTCAGTTTCCCCCACCCCGCGTAGGATCCATATAAAAACCCAGGGGATGAGGGATGAGCTTTGGCGGTCAGTACCTTACTGACGGATCAACAGTATTATTGTTATTCGCTACATTTCGTTTCTTCTTTTTGAAGAGAGAAAGTATCAATATATACAGGGTGTCACAGAATAACTATTCCTAATTTTCAGAAATGATAGAGGATACTTAAATAAACATTTTTTATTAATAAACTAGTGTCCGGAAATATTCGTGAACGTTCGCAGTTATTTCGAAGAATTCGGCAGTAGATTACACATCGTTATAACTTGTGTATCGAAAATGAGGGCCGTAAATTTTTATAAAGTTTGATACAGTATTTCCGGATACTAGTTTATTTAAGTGCCTTCTACTATTTCTGAAAATTAAGAATAGTTATTCTGTGACAGCCTGTATATATTAATACGTAAACACCGAAAGTTCTCGTCCTTCATTTTACTATTTATACTGGACCGATTTTGACGATCGAGAGGTCCAGATGGCAGATGTGCATAAAGGTTTCAGTATTGAGGTTTCAGTATTATTGATGTTTCAGTATTAAGACGTCCGCCATATTGCATCCGTCATTTTGTTTTTTGAAAATCTGATAACGGATTCTTAATCAGCGACCCCGAAAACCCCCTGATCGTGTATTTGGTGAAAATGCGATGACTTGAATTAATTTGTTATCCGCAAAATTCAAAAATTTTCAAAAATATTGGCGCGGTCGATTTTTGGCGCCCTCTACATTCGTACCAAGCAAGCAAAAAAAATGTTGAACACATGTATATTGTAGAGAAACTGAAAAGGTACAACTTTTGTCATAACCATTTTTCGTCCCCAATTGACCGTTTTGTTGTAAAATCTAAAAACCGTTTCCACCCCCAACAGTGTCATTTTTGAGAATTTATAACTTTTGAATAATAATAATTTTTCACGTACAAGCAGTATTTACCAGGATACATGATTTCATCCCTTAAAATCAAGATGGCGGCCACTATCTGAAATCTCCCTAGAAAATAATCTGGTCGCACGAAATTATAAGTTGATAATCTATCTTCTTCTATATGTATAAAACAGTTCCGTTACTGACTGACTGATTGACTGACAGACAACGCCCAGGTCAAACCGCTGAAGATATAAACTTGAAATTTGGACAGTAAGTTCCTTTTGAGACGTAGGCACCCACTAAGAAAGGATTTTTCGAAATTCAGCCCCTACGGGGGTTAAATAGGGGATGAAAGTTTGTATGGAAATTCGTCATTTTTGAAGTTAGAAGCATGACATTTTGCATAGGAGTTTCTTATATAACGTAGGTGAGCACTAAGAAATTTTTTTTTGAAAATGCATCCCCTAAGGGGGCTAAAAAGGGGATGAAAGTTTATATGGAAGTTCGTCATTTTTAAAGTTAGAAGCATGACATTTTACACAGGAGTTCCTTATATTACGTAGGTGAGCAATAAGAAAGAATTTTTAAAAATTCATCCCCTAAGGGGGTTAAATAGGAGATGAAAGTTTGTATGGAAGTTCGTAATTTTTTAAGTTAGAAGCATGAAATTTTGCACAGGAGTTCTTTATATAACGTCGATGAGTAATAAGAAAGGATTTTTGAAAATTCATCCCTTAAAGGGGTTAAATAGGGGATGAAAGTTTGTATGGAAGTTCGTAATTTTTAAAGTTAGAAGCATGAAATTTTGCACAGGAGTTCTTTATATAACGTAGATGAGTAATAAGAAAGGATTTTTGAAAATTCATCCCTTAAAGGGGTTAAATAGGGGATGAAAGTTTGTATGGAAGTTCATCATTTTTGAAGTTAGAAGCATGAAATTTTGCACAGGAGTTCCTTATATAACGTAGATGAGCAATAATGTATTAATAAAATTCGATCGGACGAGCGAAGCGAGTGAGTAATGTATTATTAATATTCGAATGAACGAGCGAAATGAGTGAGTAATGTATTAATAAAATTCGAGCGAACGAGCGAAGCGAGTGAGTATTGTATTATTAATATTCAAACGAACGAGCGAAGCGAGTGAGTAATGTATAATTAATATTCAAACGAACAAGCGAAGCGAGTGTGTGATGTATTAATAAAATTCGAGCGAACGAGCGAAGCGAGTGGGTAATGTATTAATAATAACCGAGCAAACGAGCGAAGCGAGTGAGTTATGTATTATAAAATTCGAGCGAATAAACACCACCAGCCCGGCTTCGCTTCGCAGGAGGAGAATTTCTCGCGGGGAGGATAATAAATCATAAATCGAAAAATACTTGGGCGAAGTCACGGGTAACGGCTAGTAATAATATATTCCTTGACATATGAAATGATGTCTAGTCAAAAATATTTGGTATATGAGCAGTGGGCAGAACTCCCATTATCGTTACATCTTCTGTGTAGTGCTCATTACCATGTATAAAATGTAATATGCAGATCATTAATTTATATTAAAAAAAATATTTGGAAAAAAATTAAAATAAAAATTCTGTTTTTAAATTAGGTAAATGTATTTTATATAAAAATATGCTTAATAAAACGACTTATACACTGCTATAGATAATAGTATTGACTAAAAATGTGTACAACCACAATAAAAATATGGTAAATCACTGTAACATTCCACTTAGCACCAACATTACAAAGAACAAACAACTCAGAGAAACAAAATATTCTCGGAAGATCGCTATTGTTTATTACTACTACAATTAAACGTTCATTTATTATGAAATAAAAAAAAAGTTTATCTGCACTTTTATAACATTGGACATGAATAATTTATCAAAATCTTAATAATTATATATTATATTAGGAATAAATTAACAAATATTAAATTTCTTTTTTTTAGAATAAAAATTTAACATTTCCAATTATTAAATTTCCAATGACAGTTCATGGAGATGAAATAATTTGAATTTTCGTAAGATTATCACATTAAAAAGTCTTTACAGATCGAAAAGTACGAATCCCAGGTCTGACAACGAGTGGCGCGGTTTATCGAATGGGTACATTACTTTGTTAACAGTGTGGACAACTCCATTCGTGGCCACGTTGTCGCATTTGTTTACAGTCATTGGGCCAAATCGAATTTCTTCGCCATCATTGTACAGACGAAGTGAAGTTTTGGATGAAAGTGTTCGAAGACTCTCAGTGAATGGGAATGATTGGTAGCCGATTCCAGAACAACAGAATACATCTGAAAAATGTTATTAAGTTTGTAATTTGTATCATGTATGTGAAAGTATTTAATTCTGCTTCTGTTTCAAAGTTGTATTACTTATCACAACTTACGAATTTGGGAAGTATTTTATGTTAAAAAACTCTATGATATAGCTATTATAGAGAAATGGTGATCCGTAGATGATGATTGAAATTAGGAGAGGTAATCTCAGTGGCAAAGGATCAAATAAATTGCAATACTGATGAATTAAAATTGCATTGTTATCTTACGTTTCGGTGCTCTTTACACCATCTTCAGAGCATCAATGCTGTCAAAAATTCAGTACCATACTGAACAGCATTGATGCTCTGAAGATGGTGTAAAGAGCATCGAAACGTAAGCTAACAATGCAATTTTAATTCATCAGTATTGCAATTTATTTGATCCTTTGCCACTGAGATTTCCTCTCCTAATTTCAATCGAAAGTATTTTATGTTTTAATCTAATCTAGAAACACTAACCTGGAATAACGTGTTGTCTAAGAACTTCATCAGCTTTATCTTTGTCCTCCTTCAAAGTTTTCAAATCTGATTCCTTCAATTTGTCAAAAGCGTCATTTGTTGGTGCCAACAGTGTCAAATCTTGATTAGCGTCTCTTAAAGTTTCTTCGAGTTTCGTACCACTAATAATTTCCGACAGAACTGAGAATTCTGGTTTGCCCTTGATGAGTTCCAAGATTGAAGATTTTGGTGGAACTAATATTTTATTAACTTGGTGAATAACTGAACCGCAAGCTTGTTCATCGAAGTTTACTAAGCGTGCGCAGTTAATTGTTGCACGGTTAAATACATTTCTGAATACTGGAAGCTGAAAATAAAGATAATAAAAGATTTTACAAAATTGTCTTAATCTTTTAATGTAAATACCATGCAAACAAAACTAAAATGAGTATTTGAGAAAAGAACGAAATTTTCGCTCGATTTTGAACAGTAGATATTAAAATAATATGTATTAAAAAAGTTTCAATTACTGGTAAATATAATGCAGATCCAGATCTACAAAATACAGGGTAAAATAATACGGGTATTTCCCGATTTTAAAAGTTAATTTGCTCCTAGCTCGCGCTCATGAAGTAATAGTAGATTGTATATCTAGATGTGTAATGGACAATATTACGACGACTAATGTAAAAACGAGCGATAGAGAGTTTTTACAGTCACACGAGTCGTGATACTATTACGCACGAAATATACCTATATGGTATTTTATGCCATACCCACTACAAAATATCTACTTTTCACTTCATTTTCAAAAAATTTTGACAGTTTAATGCCGTGAAGTTCGTGAGTAAGTAATGGCAGGAGCACGCAGCCGTTTACTTACCGCTCTAGTGCGGTAAGTAAAACACTTTCCGCACACCTTCCTGTTAAAAGACTCATTAAAGGCCGCTACACATACATCGAAAGTAGATATTCTGTAGTGGGTATGTAAATTCTATCGCCAACAAATCACAACAAGTATGTTCGCATTCACTTGTTTACTAAAGACGTGTCCGATCGCCAACGCCAGCGCTATCGCGATCGCTTTACATTTATTTAATTAATGCAATGGCCTAATATTTCGAATTTGATAATGTGATACTTGAAAATAGGAAACTCATAAACCCGGGAAATTTCCATTTTAAAAACCATATCACAATACAAGTGGAAATTATGTTTTGATTAACTGCAGGCCCGTTGACAGGATCCTCGGGCCCCTGGGAAACTGAGGGGTGAGGGCCCTTCTACCCCTCTCTTCTACACCACCACGCTCTAACCTTACTCATTCAGACCGGGAAAATACCTCCTATTATCAGAAGTTTTTCTGGTAATGGGAGGTATTTTACATTATTTTTAACCGCTATAGGTATTCTATAAATAGGTAGGTAATAGTTTTTAGTCTTTAGATTTAATCATTTCCTGATGATGCCAACTTGGTTGGTAAAACGTTCGTCGAGAATTGTCAACTGGTTTGGTGTTTTGTGATTATTTTTAACATTTTGTATCTTTACACCA
Organism: Mongoloraphidia duomilia; assembly: GCA_039654895.1. NCBI lineage: Eukaryota > Metazoa > Arthropoda > Insecta > Raphidioptera > Raphidiidae > Mongoloraphidia > Mongoloraphidia duomilia. The sequence goes on from CM077519.1 coordinate 21,446,927, forward strand.
AAGGTTCCATCACTCTTTATGTTTCTGTTTACTTTGTTATGTTAACCAGTGCACACTTACGACCGGTTAATCGTATATTTTAATCACGATGTTTTTTTAATCACACTGTTAAATGACGGGTTGCTTTGGTAATGAAACGCAGCAACCAATGAACACGTAGCTGTTAAAATTAACAGTGTGATTAAAAAAACATTGCGATTAAAATGTACGATAAACCGACCATGTAATTCATCTTATATGAGAAACAGAAACCGAAAACTGTTCTCACTTTTTTTATTCGTCTACGCATTTTCTATTTATTTTTTATTACTATAGTTTTTTCCTTAGTTCGGGACCCTGAGCATTTGCTTCCCCCCCTGTCGCCGGCGCTGACTGAATAATAAAAAGTAAAAAATTCGTCACTATCAATAATAATTTATGACGTAATTATTTCATTACCAAAGCGTAAAAATATTCGATCAAATCATAATGAAAAATAATGTCACGGAACATAGAATTTTGTAGGTATAAACGTTCACCAAGGTCGCAGAGAGGTGTAAGGGATTACTCTCCCCCCCAATCCAAGATCAACTCCAAAACCTAGCTTGCTTAGCTTAAATACATGGAATTTAAGAAAACAAATTTTTAAAGAACCAAAAAAAAAAACAAACTAAACGTACCTACGACCACTCAGGAACCCCCGGCCCCATCTCCTCCTTTACTTAAGTCCTAACTACGACCTTGATGTTCACTCTCGCAGGTAGATAAATATCTCATCATAAAAATAAATATAGCTTACCGTTGAATATAAGTTAACTCGTAGTTTTTCACCAGCCATTTCAGTTTCCAATTTTTGATTATCGTTAAAGTCGCACGATTTCAATTGACCGTCGATAGTATGATATTTAATGAATTCTTTAAGTTTTTCTGGATTATTTCTAATTGCATCAATTTCATCAGCCGACTGATTAAATGCATAATTAGTTGGAACGAACAAGCTGACATTTCTCAAGTCTTTGATGTAATTTTTAAGACCAGCATTTTCAATGAGCGAATAGAAATCGGTCAAATTCTGTTTCTGTAATAATTCGTCTGTGTCCAATCCAGAGTCGGGCAAAATAACGCTGTCAATCATATGGACGATACCATTGGTGGCAATTATATCAGGTTCTACAACTCGTATATCTGACTCAATAACCAACTGATTGTCTTCATTTCTTCTCAAATGAAGGACTTCTCCCTCAATATTGTGTGTGGTTGCATTCATTGAAATTGCACTTGAGCATACTGTGTGAGCCAAAATATGATGCTTCAAAATATCTGGAAAAATTATATTCAATGAAAATTGAAAAGTCACGAAAATATAAACAAAGATAACGACTACAAATAATAACCACGAAGCAAAGACAATGAAGATGTAAGGTTTCTAATTTCCTGAAATTGAAAGTTTGATCGTTTGATGCTTAATTGATAATATTATTACCAATAATCATGCACATATAAAACATTAAAGACTTCCTTATGTCTTTTTCGACGAAAGTTTGTACATTTTTTGCTTTACAAGTTTTAGGGAACAAAATTTCAAAAATAAATCTATTTACATATTATCAAAAAATTAGACTTACTAATTGCACAAGCATCTCCTTTAAGCAATTTTTCGCGAACAGCCGGTTCCAGTTTATCAAAAGCAGCATCACTTGGAGCAAGGAAGGTATAATGTCCTTTGAGATCAAATTCTTTAACTAAGTCAGCTTTTTCCAAAACTAAAATGTAGTACATAACGTATTAGTATCTAAAAGTTTTACTGACAAAAAAAATTAGTTACTTAATATAATTAATCTATTATCGCAATCTGAACCATAATCAAGACAATGACAAGCTAATTTCAATTTTTACTAAGATCTAATTTAATTTCTGAAAGACTAGTTTTTTGTTTAAACAATCTCCAATCAACAAAAAATTAATTGGATATTATTATACATACATAAGTACTATTTACATATTATATGATATTATTAATGTTAAACGAATCGTATAAAGCTTTTTATCATGTTCTTGTTAATTATTCGAACAATTCAATAGGTACCTACTTTTATTGAGAATAGAGAACTTCTTGCTGCTAGCAACAATATCAGTAATAGATTGCGTAACTGGTGTGATTACTTTATCAACAACATGCACAACACCGTTAGTTGCAATGTTGTTCTTCTTCATGACACGAACGCAGTTGGCCGTGAACAGGACATCGTCGGACGGCGTTGGATAGATGTTGATTCGAATTGGACTCTGCTGATAGTCGCTGTGCAAGAGATCTTCGTTGGAGACTTCGTTCAAGTCCACCATTCCCTGTGTTATGTGCGCGAGGACAAGTTCGCGAGATGAGATGGCGTTTTTCAAATCTTTGTTATCACGCCGTCTTCTTGCTGGTGCTACCAAAAGTTCGACTTCGTTCTAAGAAAAAAGAACAGTATTTAAGATCTGCAAAACAATATTGGCTTTCTGTTTAGATAAAAAGTAAATGAAGGACGAAGGTGAATTTAAATTGCAATAATATTCCACTTCACTAATAAAATATAAAAGGAATGTACACAAAGAGGTAGGTATATAAACTGGGTATCGTAGACCCACAATACTTTTTGGTAACAATTGCTCATCTCAATCGTATATTTTGTGTCGAATGTAAATTCCTTAACTCTCTAATCACTTATGAATCATTCATAATGTATACCTAGACATTGTTATTTAGATTATTTACCGACACAAACAATGTTTGCTGTCGACTCGGTACCTGCCGGTACCAGTATTGTAGGTGAGATATGGAAATAATGACTCGATGAGTCATTCGTTATGTAATGGCTAAAATAAACATCCCGACGAGTTGTGAATACAAAAAAATGTAAATATTATGATTTTACGCCGTTTCATAAAAATAGTATAAATTCTCGTAAACTATTTAGTAATAATTTACACTGTAATAAAAACGATCTAATTTACACCTCTTACCTGAAGCATATTAGTGCTAAGTCTGAAATGGAGGTTAACAGCAACAATATAATAAGTAATTAATGATTATAGGATGTGGATCCATTTGAAACTATTTTTTTTTTGCAAATTTCATACAAGCATAGAATTTGAAACTATTGGCAATAATCGTTAATCCTTATTATAAATGTGAAAGTAACTCTGTCTGCCACTCTGTCACTATGTCTGTCTGTTACCTTTTCACGTCTAAACCGCTAAACAGATTTCGATAAAATTTGGCAAGGAGATAGATTGCATCCTGATGAAGGATATAGGCTATTTTTAGTTTCAAAAAAAAAAACCGGCTTCGCCCGAGTGAAAAAAGTAATCTCTGGAACTACTAAACCGATTTTAAAAATTCTTTCACTTATAGAAAGCTACACTATCCCTGAGTGATATGGGCAATATTTTATTTTAATTCTCGCAGGAGGAGGGCTAATAAATCATAAATTCTTATCTCTGGAACTACTTACTGAACCTATTCTAAAAATTCTTTTACTAATAAAAAGATACGTAGGGGGAGAGACTCTCGCGGGGGGCAGGGGGAGAAATTCTTGCGGGCGGCTAATAAATCATAAATTCTTATTTCTGGAACTACTAAACCGATTCTAAAAATTCTTTCACTAATAAAAAGCTACGCAGAGGGAGAGATTATCGCGGGGTGGGGAGAAATTCTTGCGGACGGGGCTAATAAATAATAAATTCTTATCTCTGGAACTACTAAACCGATTCTAAAAATTCTTTCACAAATAGAAAGCTACGCAGAGGAAGAGATTCTAGCGGGGAGATAACAATTAAATAACAATATACTAAATATACGTGAGCGGAGCAATGGGTGACCGCTATTAAATCATAATTTCATACCACCCGGGCGTAGCCGGGGCCGGTCGCTAGTGGTAAATAATAAAAAGCACAAACCTACCTAACAAGTATTATGTCTTAAACTTTCTATTGGGAGGGAGCAGGTTCGATGTTGGGAGGTTTGCCGCCACTGCAAATTATCAATAAGGGCCCTTACCTTGTATTTTTTTGTCCATTTTTATATTCAAATGTTATAAAAAATATTAAAAGGCATACACGTACAAATAAAAAAATCATTTTGGAGTACGAAAAAAATTTGTGTGAATATTCGATAGCGGAACTTCCCCCTGCACTCTTCATCTCAAATCCTTTACCCTCGCCTATAAAACAGTTGCCGCTCTCCCGACGCTATTTTTAAAGCTGAAGGGTTCGGGTAAACGCCAAATGAAGGACCGAGAATCACAATAATTGAAAAAAAAATTCTTGGAAAAACTTACAACTTTTTAAAAAAAATTATAAATTTACACGTAGCCAAAACATTTTTTCAAAAAATTAGTCTGTAGGATATTCTGTAGTGTGATTCTTGGTCCTTTATTTGGCGTTTATAATGCGGACGGTAACCTGCACAAATGGATCCCACCTTGTATTTTATGCTAAAGCGTTAAAATTTGGTACACTTGTTCGTTAGACCCTACCCTTTGATATAAGAAATGTTGTTACATGTTATAAACACAAAAACAATCTGAAATTTTGTGATCTACGCACATATAGAACTACTATACACATGTGTCACAACTACATGTGTCACAACTACATTTACACAAAAACAATCTGAAATGCTGTGATCTACGCACATATAGAACTACTATTATATACATATTCAGATGTGTCACAATTACATTTACATAGATCACAGCATTTCAGATTGTTTTTGAGACATTTACAGCGATTTGCAACGCAGCCCTTTTTACAGCTACATTTAACTAAGGCTTCGCATGCTTCTGAGGCTACAGGCTTTGTGCGCCACACGGGTTCCCAAATACTGTCACATTTTTTCCATGGACCTTACGTACTAAAAACCTGATTTTCGAAATCAGTGACCCCGAAAACATATGAAACGAGATCTCACTTGAAAAATGCGCCATTTTGATAAAAAGGCCGTGGGCCCAGGGACATTTGCTTGTGGCTTTAAGCATCCCAAATGCTGCATGTGTACCAACTTTCAGTCCTCTACGACACTTTTTAGCTCCAAAATAAGCGAAAATGCGTATTTGCTCCTGAAGGTAGGCAACCATGCTATAATATGACCCACGCGGGGGCCCTGACCGTAACAACATTTTTTATATCAAAGGGTAGGGTCTAACGAACAAGTGTACCAAATTTCAACGTTTAAGCATAAAATGCAAGGTGGATTCTCTTACTCTTCGGAATATTACCCGAACCCTTTAGGTTTAAACATAGCGTCGGGAGAGTGGAAACCATTTTATAGGCGAGGGGGAAGGATTTGAGATGAAGACTGCAGGGGGTAAATTCCCTTATCGAATACTCTGAATATAATAAAATAAATAAAACGAAAAAACTACTTTCTGTATTGATTTTATTTAGCACAAAATGAAACTGTAGCGGATTTTAAGTAAGTATTCAAATATTAATGTTCTCCAGAATTTTAATTTTATTTTTTGGAGGCAAATGCTCTGTGTGCCGGTGACTTAAAAGGCTGTCTAAATAAAACAAAAATAAGTAGGTACCTACAAAATTGCTGTTTTTTTATACTCATTATTGTTTCGAAAAATTGAGAACTGCGGCCGGTCAAAATTGGCCTGGTGACCGCATGATTTGGTAAGAGTAATGAAATTACCACAAATACATACCGTTTCAAGCATTTTTTCAGTGAAGGCAGCTAAAGCGTCATCGGTAGGCGCAAATATTGTTAGATTGTCAGAGGCGACTTTTTCTTCAAGACCAGTAGTCTTGAGGAGTTTGTAGAATTCCGAACTGCCCATGTCCTTAACAGTTTCCATCATCGGTTTCATGTCCAACTGTGTGCAACCGGCATCATTTTCACTGCGCTGGTAACCATGGCAACACTTATATTTGACAACGAACGTTCTGGTAACCCCATGGTTGCTGACTCTGCGACAAAGTACCATTTATTGTTATGTTTATATAATATGAACGCCGCAAACAAATGTAAATATGGCCGAAGGGAGTCTCACTTACTTTGTTGTGCACTGATATTTGGTTGGCGATTGTTGGCATGTTGAGAATTTGATGTTGCCATAGAAACCAAAAGCGTCGTCATCATCTTCGTCGTCGTTACTTTCTTTATTTTCCTTATCAGGTTTGTCTACGAATTCTTCTTTCTCTTGGCAGACGTTGGGTCTAAAATAGGACAAACATGTTAGAATCACAAAAATATATCTACAAAAGTCAATTTGTATAAATTATTGGCAATGTGTGGCGCCAAGTGCTAGAGAGAGCATAAAGCATTAGCAAATATCTAAGCCCAAGAGCCTCAAATAAAAAATCTTTAGTATAAGTACTTCAGTTATTACCTATTATTACAGTATGTTACTTGGTGAGTACTCATTAAAATGATAACACAATCTGCCTATAGATTATATATCATGTAAATAATTATGATATACTTTTCTATTCATACTGTACATAGGTATTACTTTTTGGATATTAATGACTTTGAACACCTATCAGTAAACTGGGCCATCGCATCGATTAGATGAGCGCTTGTCAAAATTAAAATAAATTGGACAAGTTAAAAAATATTATAAATTTAAAGTCATGTTAAAATATTGCGGAAGTTATCCCTTGCACTCTTCACCTCAAATCCTTTCACCTCGCCGATAAAACGGTTCCCGCTCTCCCGACGCTCGGGTAAACGCCAAATGAAGGACCAAGAATCACACTACAGATCCTGCAGGCGAATTTTTTGAAAAAAAGTTTTGGATACGTGTGAAAGATTACGTAGTTTTTTAAAAAGTTGTAAGTTTTTTCAGAATTTTTTTTTTCAATTTTTCGCCTGTAGAATCTGCAAGTGTGATTCTTGGTCCTTCATTTGGCGTTTACCCGAACCCTTCAGCTTTAAAAATAGCGCTGGGAGAGCGGGAACCGTTTTATAGGCGAGGAGAAAGGAAAGTAACCGTCGCTATTATATACTCTTAAATCTTATTATATTATGTTATAAATTATAAATCATCATCCAATCACGTCACTATGGCTTTTAATTAACGCAGTAAATATTTCGGTTTTGTGCTATAATGTTTCAAATATTCATATTTATTATTTATAGATTTCGCATAGAACTACCACGCCTGGATCCAGAAGGTTGATAAGACTGTAATTTAATATCTATTCGGTATTCGCTTTCAAGATCAATTTAAGAAGTAGGTAGGTACTTATTTAATACAATCATTATTAAAACAATAAAATATGAAATGTTATACTATGCATTTATTCATTTTTTAAATTGATGTATGTATAATGTTAATAACTTATCTACAATATGCTCTACCAACTACAAATAATAAAAACGGCGGTTGAAAACTTGAAAAGGGCATTACAATATTAAGACGCGGGTTTTCAAGGCGGCGACGCAACGCTTCGAAATGATATTTTAAAGAATTTCTTTTAAAGGCGTCATTTTCTTCGAAATTTAATCAGTTTTCAGGCTAATTAGGTCATTCAATGAGTACTCTAAAGGGCGATCTAACCGGAAAGTCAATAAGCGCAATAACCGACTTCGGTAATTTGTTTGAACTGGTTAATAAAAAAACATATTAAAAATCCTTGACCCTCTGGTGGGCGCAAGAGAGAGGGGGAGCACTTCTAAGTTCCTTTTTTGGTTTTTCGCATGTATCTCGAAAATAGTTGATCCTACGAAAAAATTCTATAAATGAAAATTGTAACCTCGTTTGTAACTGACACTGGTTGACACCTACTTTTTCTATATTTGAGGTTTTTTCTATCTTCAACCGTTAACGAGTTACGTGTATACGCTCCTGAAAACCGCTATTTTTCGAAAACACATTTTTCGCGCCACTCGCGCCATTTTTTTGCCGAACTTTTTCATCTAGCGCCTCAGCCTTTCATTTTACAAAAATAAGTTGTAGAGAATTAAATTTCCTTCAAAATGGTATATCAATTTACCATTTTATCTTAACCTGATCCAAAGAAACTCGTTAACGGTTGTAGCTAGAAAAAACCTCAAATATAGAAAATGTAGGACATTTTGTCAGCTACAATTTTCATGCATGAAATTTTTTCGAAGGACCAACTGTTTTCGATTTATACGCGAAAAACCAAAAAAAGGGACCTTTGAAGTGCTCCCCCCTCTTGCTCCCACCTGAGGGTCAAGGACTTTTAATATGTTTTTTTTATTAATCAGTCCAAACAAAATCCCGAAGTCGGTTTTTGCGTTTATTGACTTTCCGGCTACGATCATTCGTTGACTAGACTAAATAATGATTTTTTTTGTCCTAGACATTTTTCGTGCAATTTCTAAATACCTAACTATTTTTTGAGAGATTTGCGACCTCTTGTAGGATTGCCCAGCAGCCTAAGGATACGTTCGTAGTACTAGTACCCGTCATTTCCTGAACTCGCATATATATAGGTATGTACCTCTTCATTAATATCAACAATAAAAAACTTAGGATATAAAAAAGGGGTTCAGTCGAAATAACATCATTTAAATAAATCAATGGCTACTTGATTCAGACTAGCTAAACATATGTTAATAAAAAAATCATTTTCTTCAAAAATTAGTAAAACTTATTTTAAATATTTTAATAATAAAATTTTAGGAAGTACCAAGTACAAACATTTTTTGAAAAAAGTAAATAGCCTAAATTTATAAATACCTACAGTAAATTCAGTTTTCGAATAAGCTTCCATTATATTGGCTAAATTATTATTAGTTTGACTCAAAATAATTCATATTTTATTTTGTCAAAAATATCTCGATAAATTGTTTATATTCTTAGGAAGACCAACATCCGACATCGACTAGTCCTTAATACCTACGCAAATATAATTTCCAAATAATTATCAGTTTGATGAGATGTGTAATTTTACTACTTATAAGTATATTTTACTTTCTACAAAAAGATGTCCTACTGTTTATATTAGCAAGTTTAAAGTTACCAAAATATATAATTTAAGGAATAATATAGCGAGAACATGATTATTAGAAAGTTTTTATGATATTCGTTGACGAGCAAAAAAATAATGATAACAGAGAAAGCAGAATTAATGCATAATATATGATGTGCACGGTACATACAAAATAATAATAATTAGTCTAATGTATTGTTTCAATATTTAAATGCGTTTAAAAAAAATTTTTGTAAGCGAGAAAAAATTGTATGTCACTGCCAGCGTTGCCAGACGTCCTGATTTTTGTGGTACATCCCTATTTTTTAACTAAAATTGAATATCCCGCACGGAACAACTAATTTCACGTTTTTCAAAAACATTTAGATTGGTTAGGTATAAAAATGTAGATTAGTTCCTCGAAAAATAAGTACCTAGGTGTTTAATATTATTGCTTTAACATCTGAATGATTTCTTAATTTAATAATTTTTTCTAATTTGTTCCGCTTTTTGCGCCTAAATCCCTATTTTTTTTTGTTTCACATTCTAAAATTTCCGATTTTGTAAAATAATTATCTGGCAACACAGGACTTACTGCCGATATTCGATGTTTACTAAAAATAGTAATACATTTTATATAAATTCTTTTAATTTTACCAAAACCTTAAAAGTTAAAACATAATAGTATATTATTAAGTATTTGTCAACCATCGGTAAAAGCGATGATTAATCAAATTGTTACCTACAGTTGGTCTGATTATTTTGTATTTTTATGTTGTCAGCGTCTAAATGTATGAAGAAATAATTGATTTGAACTTTGAATTAAATTTAAAAAAAAAATAAACTACTAAACCAGACCTTGCAGATCGTGTTGTCACAATTTTAATCAACTTTTTATGTTAAATCACTAAAAAGGTATTTCGCGTAATTTGATCTAATACGGGCCATTGGGCATTATCTGCCGAGATAAAGAATTTTGAAAATGATAAGAATTTGTCGCCAGTGCAGCTCTCACACAATTAGACATGCTGCTCCAAGTAAAATTCAAAGAAAATGTGAGGTAGCTTCTAGAATATTTATCGCATTGCTTTAAAAATTATTCTATAATACAAAGTTATGTATGATTGTCCATATTTTTTCTAGGCAAAAATTTAATCTTTTCAAGAAATTCTAGAATTAAATTGTGATTTACTTATCTTCTCTACATAGTATAAAATGAAGTCGCTTTCCGCGTCTGTCTGTCTGTCTGTATAACCGCTAACTCCTCCTAAACCACGCAACGGATTTTGATGCGGTTTTCACCATCAGTTAGATAATTTTTCACGGAAGGTTTTTATATATAGCGAACGAGTGAAGCGAGTGAGTAATGTAATTATAATATTCAAGCGAACGAGCGAAGCGAGTGAGTAGTATTGCACCCGGGCTTTATAATTTATAATTGATGTCAAGTATAAATATCGTATTTTCGGAAAAAAATTGTCTGTCTGTCTGCCTGTTTCACTGCTGTCGATTTGTATGTTTGGTAGCTTATAACTAGAGAACTATTGCACTAATTTCGATTAAATTGTTGTTAATCGTTAACTTAAAGTTAACGTTATTGTTCAACTTAAAATTAAAGTACAAATCATTACGTTAATCCATCGGGATTCGGGAAGCAGCATAATCCCGTTATGTAAAATCGAGGAAGAGGAAGCCGCGGGTACTTAAATAAGTAAAATTCTGAATCGTAGACAAAAAATGTTTATACAAAAGTTGTAGAAAATACAATTCTCTATAAGATTGATAATAATCATTTTTTACTAAAAATGGAACGGAACCGAGAAATTCATAAAAAACCGTCAATCGTGAACTTGAACCTCGAATATCTGGCAACGCCGGCACGGTATCGATGGGGACTTTTTACACTATTACACCATAATGAGGGTGTATACACAAATTCAGCTAACTGGGAATTATTCTAGCAGATGGGTCGTTTATATGTCTAAAATTACTGGAGTAATAAAGATAATCGATGATGATATATCTATCAGCATATTAATTACTTTATCAATTATTTTATATCGATTACCTATTTTACAAAATTACTCGGGTATTTTTTTCTATCACCTATTTCGAATTATTTTTTGCCATGCTGTACACAGGGTCGTAGCTAGGACCTGGAAATCGGGGCCCACGCCAGGGGCACTAACCCCGGAGAGAGCGAAATCAGCGTGTTTTCAAGCAAAGAGCGCGAAATCAGAATCTTGCCCTGGGCGCTGATGATCCTAGCAACGACGCTGGCTGCGCTTGTACAATGTACATGACATATACTAAAGAAAAAAGAAAAGAATCTTCCGTTTTAATTATTATTTGGGTATTAAAAATTCTGTTACACAATTTAATTTTCTAGAAATATTCATATCAAAACGATTTATAGATAAGTAAACAAATTTGTAGATTTATAAATAAAACAAAAAAAAAATAGCAAGGTTCTTTTTATAATACAACGAGGTCAAGTATACACGATAAGGCAAATTATAAATCAATTTAGTGACGGTTCAACTATCACCAAAGATTTCCGTCTCGCTTGTGTCTCTTTCAGTTAGTCATTTTATAAGACTGTATTGATTTACAATGCACAATGCACCTGTTCTATTGAAAATAATTAATTTGTATAAACTACAAAGCATTGAACTTCAAAATCTAAAAGTCGTGGGAATAGGGAATAGGGATATATTTTAGCTTATTAATTTTCGAAGATAGCGATGAAGTGCTTATAGGTAGTAGTCCAGTAATTTTAGATTTCCACTGCAGAAAAATTCCCAGTTAGCTGATTTTTTTTTATTTACTTTCGTTATGGTGTTTTAAAAAACGTGTAAAAAGTCCCCATCGATATCGTGCCGGCGTTGCCAGATATTCGAGGTTCAAGTTCATGCATACTCGTACTTAATCCGCACTCTCTCAACCCTTGTAAATTTTTTTTACAAAATTACTTTACGAATGGTCTTTATAATTGATGTCAAGTATAAATATCGTATTTTCGAAAAAAAATTGTCTGTCTGTCTGTCTGTTTGAGCGCTGTCGATTTGTATGTTTGGTTGCTTATAAGTAGAGAACTACTGCATTAATTTCGATAAAATTATAATTAATCCTTAGCTTTAAGTTCAACTTAAAATAATGGTACAAATAATTATGTTAGGCCCTCGGGAAGCAGCATAATCCCGTTATGTAAAATCGAGGGGGAGGAAGCCGCGGGTACTTAAATAAGAAAAACTATAAATCGTAGACAAAAAATGTTTATACAAAAGTTGTAGATAATTTCGTCCTCTACAAGATTGATAATAACCATTTTTTACAAAAAATGGAACGGAACCAAGAAATTCGCAAAAAACCATCTATCGTGAACTTGAACCTCGAATATCTGGCAACGCCGGCACGATATCGATGGGGACTTTTTACACGTTTTTTAAAACACCATAACGAAGGTGAATAAAAAAAAATCAGCTAACTGGGAATTTTTCTGCAGGTGGGTGAGTTTAATATCTAAAATTACTGGAGTATAGGTACATTTTGTCGGAAATCCGCTATTTTGAAACAATACTAACAGACAGCACCGCTGCACTGTAGCTAGGGTCTGGAAACAGGGACTCGCACCGACCTAGTTATGATGCACCGACTCCACAATTTTTCTCAAAACTTTTGTTACATCTTCTTTACATAGTATAAAATGAAGTCGCTTTCCGCGTCTGTCTGTCTGTCTGTTTAACCGATAACTCCTCGTAAACCACGCAACGGATTTTGATGCGGTTTTCACCATCAGTTAGATAATTTTCACGGAAGGTTTATATATATAGCGAACGAGCGAAGCGACTGAGTAATGTAATTCCTAAACCACGCAACGGATTTTGATGCGGTTTTCACCATCAGTTAGATAATTTTTCACGGAAGGTTTATATATATAGCGAACGAGCAAAGCGAGTGAGTAATGTAATTCCTAAACCACACGTAACGGATTTTGATGCGGTTTTCACCATCAGTTGGATCATTTTTCACGGAAGGTTTATATATATAACGAACGAGCGAAGCGAGTGAGTAATGTAATTCCTAAACCACGCAACGGATTTTGATGCGGTTTTCACCATCAGTTAGATTATATATACAGCGAACGAGCGAAGTGAGTGAGTAGGGTATTGCACCCGGGCTTTCTTAACACCCGGGCGAAGCCGGACGGGACCGCTTGTACGTTATAAACGCGATACATCGTATATTAGATGTCCTGCTAGACTCTAGAGTCTAGAGCAAGGGTCGGCAAGTAATTATAGGTGGGGTCCGGATACTGTTGAAAATTTTTATCGAGGTCCAAAAAAAAAAAAATTCGACTGATGACCAGTCCTATACTTCCCACCTAGTAAATATTTGCAAAAAATAAACACTCTTTTTTTTATTCTTTGACTAGGCCCAAATAACCTTAGTTGTTGGTGGTCTTTAAAACACAATTTAATTTTTATTCTTTGAAAAAAGCATGGCCCTCTTTTTTGTTTGGTGATCTTAACTTAATATAGCAAAAATCATGGTTACCTTGATTTACGTACAGTTTTTATTTTTTTTAGTAAAATATTTTTTTTCTCGAAAACTATACATCTTAGAGAAAAAAAATATTTACATTTTTTTCATATTATAACATCTAGAATTCATTTATATTTTTTTTTACCTATGTTAATACGTGACATTGAGGACGTTTTTTTGAATATCTCAGGATCCACTGAACCGATTTGACTCAAAATCTAATCAGATCTAAGTTAAAGGCTGATAAACACAATAGAACAATCGGCATGCCCGTATGTTGTTCCGTTCTTAAGATATCGAAGGCGAAAAATTGACCACATACACACATACACACACACACACATACACACACACATACACACACACACACACACATACAGACATCAGTCAGAAAATGATCTTAAACGATTACTAGGGTCTCAAAACGTGAAAATCTGTTAAAATCTCGAAATATTGTTTTCGGACTGAATCCATTACTTCCCTACCATAGTAGAGGTGGGAAGTAAAAAAAAACAACTCATATTCTTTACTAATTTTTTAACTCACAAAATAATATGAAATACAATAGCATAATTGTATTCAAAAATCAATTGGAGAAATTACAGTTGCGGTCTTGAGTCTGTTTTTTAAAGTTAGGTTCACGCGGGGAGCAGCTTATGCGAAGAGTGTCTTCAAGATGGGCGGCCGTTAATCTTGAGCAATATTGGTTCTTCAAAATCTGCCTCTTTGCTATAGCGCTCGAAAATCAAACTTTCGTAGCGGAAAGTACAAAAAAAATATTTTTTAAATATTTCAGAAAAAATTTGGCGGTCCAGTTTTTGACCTTCCGCGGTCCGGATTCGGACCGCGGTCCGCCAGTTGCCGTTCCTTGGTCTAGAGGCTAGAAAGTAGAAGTGGGGGTACGTTGCTCTGTATAACCTATATCATAGGTAATAATAAATCCACAGGCTGGTAACTTATTTCCTCTCATTCATTAATTGAATGCCAGGGTCAAACACACGCGAATCGTGTGTATATTATTATTATTATGCTTAATATGCTAATGTTTACAGGCACTGCGTCACTGTTGCACGCCCATATACTAATATAACGTTAATGGACGGAAAACGCATGCAACATTCTAGAATATTGCAAGAGCATGGCTCGTTACCTCTCTGTGTACTTGGCTAGTACTACAAGCAGAGTTGGACTACTGATTTTTTTAAAACGAATTCAAAGCAATTATAGTACAGCTTGACATCAGTTACCTATTATATTAATTATTTTTATTATATAAGTATATGTAATCTGTATCACCCGTCAAGATCGATAAACGCATGGACCATGATACTTTAAATAAATAACAATATATGAGTTAGGTAATTGTGGGCAACAATATAATAATTATTAATTAATTCAACAATGAATTTCAATCCACAAGGCATCCACTAGGTAGTGAATAATATTTCTTTGACATTTAACAATCATGATGGCATAATATGCTGACTGATTTGTTAAGAAATACTATTCACTACCTAGTGGATGCCTTGTGGATTAAAAATTCATTGTTGAATTAATTAATAATTTATTATTATGATACTTTAAGATGAAATAAATTAAATAAATGCTCGTAAAATTTTCACATCGATAAAAATTATATTTTACGAACTGTTAGTGTCGATAATTAAAAATAACTATGGGATCATTCATTTTTTTTTGTCCGTCTGTATGTCTGTCACAGTCAAATTTCTCTGAACTATAATTAAATTAGGTATCAAACTAAAAGGCATAGTTATAAAGCTTACTAACCCGCATATATTCAAATAGGCAGAACTTAAAAAAAAATTTCCCGTAAATTTGAAGGGATGGGGAGCAAAATTTGACAAACGCATCTCGAAAACTGATCCCTTTTCTTTATTTCCAAAACTAGTAGATACAAGATACAGTTAAAATATCGAAAAAAACTAGCGGTATACGTATACTTTACAGGAAAACTATATCACGAATTACGATGTTTCCAACAGCTATACCTTTCGAAATTCAAATAATCTGGTTGATAGTACAAAACACTCGGTACACGAGTCTAAATGACAATTGTCTGATTTTTTTTCAAACAATAATAAATTGAAACGTATACTTTAAAGGAAAACTATTATGATGTTTCCCTAACAGCTATAGAGTTTTCGAATTTCAAAGATAAATAATATAGTTGATAGCAGGAATCCCTCGGTGTATAGGTCTAACTCACACTTGACTGATTTTTTTAAAATAATAATAAAAAATTTAAAACATGGTGCGCAGATACCCGCGGCTATTGGTAATTTTTGGTAAAACAAGCGCTCAGTTCTTCGCAAAATAAAATTGTTTTCCGTAAAAATATATAGAGACAAATTATTTTCTTTTACATTAATTTGTTACAAATATTTTTGAGGTGAACAGAATCGCAACCTTAAAGCACGAGTCCGATACTGATTATACAATTTTTAATGTGGGTCTAGCAATTGTAACCTACAATCTACATAACAATAGAGAACGAAACATAGAGAGCTCTCTTCGGCAATTACTGGAACGTTGATTAGCGAGATACTGTCAACTCGGTAGTAAAGCAAAGACTTCTTGTAGGTCATCTAGCGTATAATGCAAGTGTAGTTTGTTTTGGGTTTTGCACATATCAAAAGTAGAATATGTGCAAACTGCAAAACATCAATCATCGTTCAATATAACCAAGACGTAAACTGTATTTTTAATCAAAGAGAAATGACCTCGAATTTTATAACACACATTAATTTGAATCGCACAAATAAGTCATTTGATGATCCAGGTCCAGTCTCATAAAGTTAGTGTCTGTACCGAAAAATTTAGGTGAGCTTTTAAGCTAATATAAAAAAGTTTCAGCCAATCCATTAATTCGTTCGTACAAGCTACCACATTACACAGACAATAAGCATTTTCGAATAATAGCATTTTCAGTGTACGTATTGTTCTTTTATTTTTGTTTAATTGTCGAGACTAATTTTAGGACAGCCCAATCTTTGTCTCCTTAAAGAAGAATTAGCGAGGTGCACGTTGAATATAATACGATTGTTTTCCTTCCCAGGGATCAATTACCAAAAAAGTCGTATTTCTAAATAGCAACTTACAGTACCAGATTTTTATAGGGACAGCAGATTGTAAATTATAAACGCTCAACAGTTGAGGTCGTCAGCGTATAGTAACAGCAAATTTCAAATTTTTTTACATTGTTACTGCTAAAGAAACAGTTATTTTAAGGGCATATATATTGTCTAAACAAAAATATAATAGTAGTGCTAACGCAGGGATATATTTTCATACAAATCGTTTCTTACGTGTCTCATAATTCCGCGAATAAAGAACAAACGGAAGACAGATTTTGGATTAGCCTATATAGGCGACAAATAGGTAAACCCGACGCTAGATAGAATTGATCAAAATAAGCACTCTCCCTGAACTATTTAATAAGTTTTCCACCATTAACAACAATGGTATTTGGTCGGTTCAATGCAAGATGTGTAGTTCAGTTTTTGTAAAAAATGAATATTTATCGTGAATCACAACATAAAAAAACTTAAAAAGAATCTTTGTCTTCATTCATGTAGTCTGGCGCGATATTTTCATTCGAGCAAGATTTTTCATCCAAGTAGGCGATGGTTACTTGTAATTAGGCATGCGCAAAAAAAAGATCCTAAGATGAAACGAACACGGAACGTTTCCTTTGTTGAGCGAACATGTTAGATATGTCCTAGGAATGATCTCGTTGTACAGTTCTCAAGTTTAAACGGACAGGAATATGCTTCGTAGTGTAAAACGCCGAGCCATACCAGACTCTCGATATAGTACATAATATGCATTTTCATTCGGAAACGCCGAACGTACGAATACTCCTACTGTGGCCGTTGTTGGAGTTGACGAAATATGGCGACAGATCTCGTGTGAAATTGACTTATAATATGCCGGAGTATAGACAGATCCAGACGAGATCGTTCCTGGAGCTATACATATTTGAAACTAGTTATCCAAGTTTACTTTCAACACGTCTTGTTAATATATTCCGAAGCCCGACGATAGCCTAACTGAGGTTGTAGACAAAGCTAATTTTTTTTAATTGAAATTGAAAAGATATTTTATCCCACCAAAAACATACATGTGAAAAAACAGGCCAAATTCTCGCCAGGACTGTGTGTTTTGTTATAAGAGAAAAAAAATAACTTGCACGTTATTAGCAGTGTTTTGATAAGCACAGAAAAATATTGTGTGAATTGATAAATTTCCAAACCAAACTAGGCAAATTTTCAGAACTGAGCAATATTGAGACCCTTGAAAACTTGCCAAGTTTGGTCTGGAAATTTATCAATTCACACAACAGTTTTGTGTGCTTATCAAAACACTGCAGCTAATAATGTGTGCGCAAGGAACTTAGCATAATTTCTACATATCAATTATTTTTTTCAGATAACAAAACACACAGTCCTGACGAGAACTTGGTCTATTTTTACAAGCTTTTATTTAACTTGCAATGTGTGTTAGTTAGTTAGTTAGTTTGTGTGTTTGTTTAGGTCAAAACTTGCAAGTCAATTTTAAACGACTTCCACGTATCTGATCAATTTGAAATTTTGTACACATATACATTCCCTATGACAATACATGAATAAATCATTTTTTGAAATAAATTCAACCCCTAAGGGGTTCAAACGGGGATGTAGGGCTTTTTTGACTAATCAACGCCCAGGGCAAATCGCTGAAGCTAGAAACTTGAAATTTGGACAGTTGGTTCCTTTTCTGGCGTAAGCATCCACTAAGAAAGGATTTCTCGAAATTCAACCCCTACGGGTGTCAAAGGGGGGTAAAATTTTGAAAAACTAAAATGAACAAAATAAATACTAGTAAAAAAATTTTTTAGAGACAAGCTTTTATTTAAATTCACTAAAAAGGAAAAAATAATTTTTAATAATTTAGGCTCATAATTATAAAAGCGTGGGTCGTGAACTCTATGATAGTTTATTAGTCACGACCCACGCTTTTATAATTATGAATCTAAATTATTAAAAATTATTTTTTCCTTTTTAGTGCATTTAAATAAAAGCTTGTCTCTAAAAAGTTTTTTGACTAATATTTTTACTTAGTGAAATCCCATAACTTTTTATTCAGTTATTATATTAGTAAATAATCCCACTACCACATCCCGGTAGTATTGTACTGTACAATTTACATATTATACGTATACCCTACACCGACTACCTGTATTCCGTAACTTTCCAAACAAGGCAGAAGTCGCTATTTCGTGTCAGAATCCGTAATGTTGAATTTTTTATTGATTTTTCTCGTCATTATCACCTTAAACATTATCTATGTTCCAAATTTCAAAGCTCTAGAGTCTAGCTTGATTGAGGCCTGATTCACATTATAGGGCTGCTCTCGGTACGTTGTCGGTCTGGTAAAATATTTTTACAGGAGAAACAATGACCCTATTCACACTGATGTCATCGCTCCGGTTTCGGCCCCATCACGCTCTGATACCGATTCATTTCAAACATATTTTTTTTGAAGCGAGATCGGATTATCACGACTTTACTCGATAGTGTGATACACGTTTTTGACTGCGCTCCACCCCTGTCATCGATCAATTTGTAAAAACTCGAGTTCAGTAGATCAGTTTAAAAAACAAATAAAAAAAATACTTACTTACCGCACCTCTGTATTCTCTTAATGAATTTAGTATGCTGCTGTCCACTTAGTTTTTAAAAAATTATTTTACTTTTTAAAAAAATTATTTTACTTACTGACCATCTAATGAAAATTAATTTAAGAATTTGTACTTTTGAATTATACTTTCTAAACTGACGTTTTCATGTACACTTCGTGTATTTTCGAAAAAAATAATATTCTAATTCTAATTCTTATTCCTGACGAGTAGAGTGATTTATTTACAAGTGATTTTTTTTTGTATCGAAAAAAATCAGTGTGCAGCAACTGGGGTTATTTACAGTGGAGTGCGCTAAAAATAATAGGGTGTAATACAATACAAATGTATAAGTATTAAATATTAGTATATTATTTAAATAATTTTTTCTTCGTCGTTTATTAATTAATGGCGATACAGCGTATAATATTCGTCTTCAATTTTTCGCATTTGCAAATATGGATGCACCCATATCCTTCTTTTCTTTTTTTTCGTTTCATAATCTTCGCCCAAAAGAATAGCTATCACAGCTAATTCTTCTGTGGAAAAATTGAACGACATTTCACATCGAATGAAAAAAAAGACTGAAGAGCGATCGAAACCTGAACAATAATGTAATATAAGAACTTTAAGAAGATTTATATCGGACGGAGAGCGGCCTTATAGTGTGAATCAGGCCTGAAAATTTCATAACTTTTTAAACAAAGCAGAAGTCGCTATTTTGTGTCAGAACTCGCCATGTTGGAAGATAGAAAGAACATTTAACTTTTCGATTCAGAATTTCAGAAAGAATATGTTGTCTTTAAAATGTATATTTATTATAACTTCTGGGCCATTCTTTAGACATCCGTTTAGACGACGATGGTCATTACGATTCGAAGAAAAAAGTCACATAAGAAGAAATAAGAAACATGTCGGTACTAGGAGAACAGAATCTGTGGAAATACTGTTTATTAAAAATACGACAGCTTATTATGACAGTAATGAAATGGTCACGAAGTCATAAAAAAATGTCTGCATAATAAGCAATTTCCACGCAAATGATTTTTCCAGAACATAAAACATGAGTGTCACGCGTCCACAATAGCATCGAGGTTATGAAAATAAAAGTGTTAAGTAAATTATAATGCCAGTTTCAATTGTCTTTTGCTTGCTATTGAGAACTTCAGTCACGATCCACTGAGCAAGTTCAAGGTAAATATGTCTATTTACGTCGATAGAATAATTTTTGTGACATGTAATGGATTGATAACCTTCAAAACATTCAAAAATTACGAGATGGTCATTCATACATTTTAAATACGCATTGCAAAAATACGCACTTTTCTTATTCAGAACCTATAAAATCACTGCCTCGTAGGGTTGACTTTGAGATAGGGCAACAAGGACTACAGCCTCCGGAGCATCCACACAAAGAAGACTTCACATATTTCCCGACTTTTGTTTTGTAAACGTTTTCTTCTATAATCCTTCTATGTTATTGCGTTCCCAATGAGAATCCCTTCGAACCCGAAGCAATACGCTCAAATCACGAATTCATTTATTACCAAAACAGTGAAATTTGATGAAGTCTTCTAACTTTAAAGCATCCGTAATAATTAGATTCATTATAGTTTTGAACCTACGAAAATGTTGACCTCGCTCACTGCAAGTAGTCCGAAATAATGAAGCTCCAATTTAAAATGACATATTTTACCTTAGAAATTAATGTTCTCGAAGTTATCACCCTGGGACCCTAAGAGTAACGTCATTTAATCCGGTCCTGATGTCTCCACTGGTAACATAATTGACAATTTCTACACGTACCTATTAAATAAATTCCGCAGTTAGGTCTTTATTATGGTTTACTCTTTCTAAGTTGGTACTTCTCTGTCTAGAATTATTTAAATCGCAAATGCACTGTCTATATTTTGCATTAAAAGCGGGGTACGGTCTTTTACTTTCATGCGGCAATATAAGTACATATAGGAGTGAAGAAATTTATAATTGCGAAATAATCGAAATTGGGATTTCAACAGATTTTATATTTTCATAGTCCCTACATACCGAATACTTAAGCGATTTTTACATGTCCGCCCGTCCATCCGTATTATGTGTAGAGGCCTAACTGACATCTAATTCCAATGGATCGAAATCAAATTGCACATACCGCTAGACTACTAGCGGATGTGCTCTATTATCGCTTTGCGCGTCAGAGCTGGAGCTTCATTCATACAAGAAGTTACATCTAAGTTAATTTCGCAAAATATCCATTCAAATTGTAGCTTTTTGAAAAGGGGAGATTCTGTCCTATAAAATGAAACCATTTTTAGATTGATTCGAGTTCATAATTACTCCTAAAATTGTAACTGAAAATTGCGAACAGCAGTTGTCGGTTGGTCTGTACGTACGTACTTACGTACGTCCGAGTTCTACAGCTCGCAGTTCTTGACGAATCGCTTTGGTTTATGTTTTATTCGCTTTGTTTACTATCAGACTAGAACCCTATTTAAATTTACTGAAATGCGTTCACTAGTTTAATTTTTATAAACAATTTTTTATTATTTTTGACAGCTAATAATAATATATTGTACAATGTACAGTACCTATAAATTATTGTAGAAAAACTAAGAGTGCTACTTCACTGCTATACGATAAAAGTAGCTGGATCATCTGTTAGCCCAGGAAATGAAAGGAAAAAAACACCCGATGTCGCAAATAATTCCAAAGGAGCTGGATTTTTCACAGATGGTAGAACACCTTTAGACATGTATTTTTACAAAAGTCCCCGGTTATCCCCCTTGTGCTTCCCCCGCCATCCCCTTTTGAATATAATTTTGCAAGCCTTAAGGAAAACGCTAATATCTCCTTAACAAATGTCTGAAATCAGACGACTTTTTTTTTGTTTTGTTCCTAATTAGTTACTCTAAAAAATTTCCCTCTTCAATTTTGCGATAAAATCAATATATGCTTTGCAATTTATTAATAAAGAGAAAATATCAGTTTTTAAAAGAATATTTCACAAAATATTTCCATATAACTTTTTGCTAAGCCTGTTAGGGTAAAAGTTGTTCAAGTAAAATTTGTAGACAATATTTGTAGCTTTAAAATGATGTATATATTGATAGACTTTAGTTAATTATAGGGCAAGTGGGCTGTTAATAATGAGCGCAGCGGTCGGACGCATGGCAATAAAATTAAAAAAACTTATGGATTGTATTTATTTATTTGTAATAAAATTATTTATCTAACATTGAAGCGTTTTTAGGGTTCCGTAGCCAAATGGCAAAAAGGGAACCCTTATAATTTCATCCTGTCCGTCTGTCCGTCCGTATGTCACAGTCATTTTACTCGGAAACTATTGGCACACTATAGATGAAATTTGGAAGGTAGGTGTTTTCTATGAACTGCTATACAATGGTTAAGTGAAATTACGAAAAAAATAGTGGTGGCACACCATATATGTAACTGAGGGATAAAAAAAATTCCAGTGCACATAAGCGTGTGGGGTATCATTAGATAGGCCTTCAAAAATGATGTAGAAGTTTCAAAATGACTTTTTTATTTAAGTCAACAGTCGGTATGTAAATGAAGTAGAATTTATAAAATACTTCCAACGAAAATCGGTTTGAATAAGAAATGTTGTGTAGTTTTTGACATACATTGTACCTTGCAAAAGGTGGGGCATAAGATATTTTTTGCCATACCCACTACAAAATAGCTACTTACGATGTATGTATAGCGGCCTTTTATGAGTCATTTCACAGGCAGGTGTGCGGAAAGTGTTTTACTTTCCGCACTAGTGCGGGAAGTAAACGGTTGCCATAGGAACTTCTGTTTATTCGCTCTAAACGCCTGCGTGCGTCTGCCATTACTTTCTCACGAACTTCACGGCATACTGTAGAAGTAAAGATGGCAACGCAAATGAACTGTCAAATTTTTTTGAAAATGAAGTGAAAAGTAGGTATTTTGTAGTGGGTATGGCAAAAAATTCCATATATATTATATGTCGTGCGTAATGGTATTACGGCTCGTGTGACTGTAAAAACTCGCTGTCGCTCGTTCTTACATACTGTCATCACTCGCCGTAATAGTCCATTACACATCTAGATATACAATCTACTATTTGTTTGCATATATTCGTGCCAACATGACACCGGGACAACTTTTGGCAGCCAAAAAACCACGAAATTTTAACATTGTTTTTGTTTTTTCGAAATATCTCAGAAACGGTCGACTTAAGCGATTCTTTCGTTATGTAATGTTTTAAATAGGATTACATTTCCTACAATTTTCATTCCTACAAATTTTCCGTGGTAAGAATAGTAAGCGCGCTACAGCTTCTTGAAAATCACGCCTTAGAAACCAATTGTTAAGATATAAGGTCCTTTTCAATAGCTTTATTTACTGTGTTCTTCATCGAATTTTAAGTTGAAAATACACACGTTCATAAAGCAAAGAACACCCTAAATTATGATTTTTGTCCCATATCGATATCTTCAAAAATTTAGAAGCTTTAGCCTGTCAAAGCTGAAATCATCATAGAGCCTTACATTTTTTTTTTACACGCGTTACGAGTACTTTCTATACCGAATAAAAAAATGTCCGTCTAGGAACCTATAGAAAATTTAATGCCATAAACAATTATTTACGTCCAATTTCACTAACTTGCGAAATTTTCAAGTTATAAGCATTTATGTACATGTTTTTACCTTTTGACATAAAATTGAAACACTTGTTGCGAAGTGCTCTGTAGAGTGACCACTTTCAAATTTTTTAAATTTTTTTACTCACTTAGATAACCCATGAATAGGTCTACAGCTTCTATATGTAAACTTAATATTTCTCGAACACTCTTCTTAGTAGAGCACTTCGCGTCAAGCGTTTTAATTTTATGTCAAAAAGTAAAAACATGAACATTAATGCTTATAACTTGAAAATTTTTCAAGTTAGTGAGATTGGACCTTAAATTTTTTATAGGTTACTAGACGGAAATTTTTTTATTCGGTATGGAAAGTACTCGTAACACGTGTCCAAAAAAAAAGTAAGGCTCTATGATGACTTCAACTTTGACTGGCTATAGCTTCGAAATTTTTAACGATATCGATATGGGACAAAAATCACGATTTAGAGCGTTCTTTGCTTTATGAACATGTGCATTTTCAATTTAAAATTCGATGAAGAACACAATAAATAAAGCTATTGAAAAGGACATTACGTTTTAACAATCGGTTTCCAAGGCTACAAAAAGCGCGTGCGATTTTCAAGAAGCTGTAGCGCGCTTACTATTTGTACCACAGAAAATTTGTAAGGATGAAAATTGTAGGAAATGTAATCCTATTTAATATGAAAGAATCGTTTTTGAGATATTTCGAAACAGGTTCATCAAAAAGTTATATGCAAATATTTTGTGAAATATTCTTTTAAAAACTGATATTTTCTCTTTATTAATAATTTGCAAAGCATATATTGATTTTATCGCAAAATTGAAGAGGGGAAATTTTTTAGAGTAACTAATTAGGAACAAAACAAAAAAAAAGTCGTCTGATTTCAGACATTGGTTAAGGAGATATTAGCGTTTTCCGTAAGGCTTGCAAAATTATATTCAAAAGGGGATGGCGGGGGAAGCACAAGGGGGATAACCGGGGACTTTTGTAAAAATACATGTCTAAAGGTGTTCTACCATCTGTGAAAAATCCAGCTCCTTTGGAATTATTTGCGACCTAAAACCTTTATTTCCCGGGCTATGTGTAGAGTAATGGATAATAAAGCTTGCGGACAAGTACGCCGGTTCGATTCCGACCGACGTCATAAATTTTTTTTTTTGCATCCTATTCCATATTATTATTTCACTTATATATTTATTTTTTTTCATTTATTTATATATATTTTTTAAATTTTTTTATTTATATTCAAAAATTTTTTTTTTAATTTCTTTAAATAGTTAGTGCGTAGTGTAACGGTTAACTTGTTTGCTCCGTACAGTACAGGTTTCGGGTTCGAATCCCGCTATAAGCATTATTTATTTATTTTTTTAAATATTTTTTCAATATTTTTATCAAACTTAGCGGGATGTGCACTTTTGGTTTTGCCAACTATTTTAAACTTATGGTTTTTAGGGGGTTCTTCAGAGATTTATTTCCCCCTACTATCCAAATACGGGTTATTTTCTTTCGAATTTTTCGCTATGATATTATCAATAAAACTTGCTTCGCATTAATATTTTAAAACTAGTGTACCTAAAAAGTGTTTAATAAAGATACTTAATTATTAGGATATTATCGACTGTTATGGCAACTCGTTTGAATCCATCAGTCTTATATTTAGTTCAAGAATCAGTGGTTTCTTTAAGGACTGAATATTGCTTCTATTAAAGTATATATAGTCTTATTCTTAGTGCTGAAGTTTTATGAAGAGATTAAAGATCGTTTTTAAAACCATTCTTCAGTACAATGTGTTTTAAAAAGGTTTTATAATCAGTTTTAAAATGGTTTTAAGATGGGTAATGACAAAAACCGATAGGTTTTAATACACTCTAGAAAATTTG
Source organism: Mongoloraphidia duomilia (assembly GCA_039654895.1). Lineage (NCBI taxonomy): Eukaryota > Metazoa > Arthropoda > Insecta > Raphidioptera > Raphidiidae > Mongoloraphidia > Mongoloraphidia duomilia. Next base: position 21,472,585 of record CM077519.1, read on the forward strand.
GTATTAAAATCCTCTGTAGCATGGGCCCTATTGGTTTTATCACTATTATGTAGGAGTTTTAAGACAGTTGTCCAGTACCAACCGTTTTATTTTTAGTTTTATCTAAATTGCTGTAGGAGGTTCTGTAAGCTGTAATAAAACTTATTTTGCTACTTGGGTACGTATTACGTGTGGGTGAATATAAGACGATGTATTCCATTCTTAAATTATAAGTAAAATCATAGATTTTTTCCATTTCATCAGGTCACATTAAATCGGAAAATACAGTAATTTTAGGATAATTAATAAATCATTGGGTTAGCGTTACTTTTTTGGAAGATTTGGTGATTGTGCACAAATTGCAGCTATAAAATTATCAGAATATAATTTGAAAAATCAATTATTATCTTATGATAATTCCAGCTTTGTTAGTGTTGGTGTTTTAAAATTAAAATGTAATATTGTCTAACAATTTCAAAATTCTTTCTACGATTACGTTGGTAATATTGAATGACCTTCGTATCAATTTATCATTCTGCAAGTTTGATAAGGGAACACCGACTGACGGATCCCTCGATCAATAACGTAAATAAACGAGGTTAATAAAAAACGCAGATTTTATTACATTGTTATCTATGATGCAAATTGTGTCCTTGTTTTTACCACTTATGTATTGTAATATCAGGAAATCGTTTTAGACAAATTGCTAGAGTAAATAGTGAAGTAGTCTAAGGATAGACACGCACTATAATCAAATATTTTAGATTTTAAAGGTAATTGCCACTGATCTCTCTAAATGGATTCTAAATGGTGGCCATTGGGTGATACCTATGCATTGCCAATATTGCCATATTTGATGCGGCACTTTAAGCCCGGGCTATTTGAACGTTATGATTAAGCTAACATTTTCCAAATCGTTATAGGTAACATATTACTTATAATGTAGCGTGCGTTAACTGTACTGAAAATTCAAATTTTTCAACGCTTCTCTCTCCTTTAATATGTTATATCGCTTCTAACAGTTAAAATATTATTTTATATTCGCACAGTACAAATAACAATACGAAAATATTCTGTATAAAAATATGATAACAATCGAAATCACTCACCCTTTCCACCACGGCTGCTGTCTAGCAATGGAGCCAAACCAGCTGTCGAAAATACCCGGGAAGGATGATCCAAATGAAGGGAACGATGGTAATCTGCCACCCCCAGCCGGGACATCAACAGCTGAGACACCAAAGTCATGTTCGGTAGAATCTTTCTTTCCTCCTTTGGGATCTTTGTAATCTGGGTCTAATGGTTCTCGTTCCCGTTCTCCAGATTCATCAATTTCTGTGCTTTTTGGCCTATTATGTTGAAATGAAAAAGTTGGCAATAAGGACCCAAACTCTAATTGTGGTTGCCAATCCCAAATGCCTTTCCAGAAAACATCTTCCGAATTATCGTGTGATTCACCACTAATAAAATGAATTGTTAAAGTGATTACTGATTATGTATTGAAGACAGATAATTAATTAAGATTTGATGATAAATTAATATTTCAGCAAATGGAAACAGTTTATGTTTTTTATTCATTAACAATTTCATTTTTTTGTGTGTCATCATGTAATAATTAAATTTCGTAACAAATTTTAATTATTTATTTCCGATAATATATCATATCCATTATTTAATTGCCTAACAATTTTTATGCATTATGACTCCTCTAGTATACAGTAACTTCGACCCGAAAAAATAAATAAAGTTGTTTCAGTGTTCATAATGAAAAATTATATATTATAAGTCAATTTAGTTTATTTTTGATTTCTTAAAAACTCCTAACCACGGTTTTTTTATTCTTTTCTTTATTCGATGTTTCCATTCTATTTAATTCAATATTTTATTTGAAAACACCTTCAGTTCTCTAGTAAATAAATCAATATTACAAGTAAAATGGAATTTATAGCGGGAGCAATGGAATTAAGATGTTACTCATTTACCAACGTTTCGTTTATTTGCTTACGTTGACCGCTATAAGACAAACTCAGGTAATTTTTATTTCTTCATGTGCAACTAAACCTTAGTAATAACTTTCATTTAACAAATAATCAACATTATGTGGTCATTTATATTAATTGTAGAACCCTAAAGATGTTCAAATACAGAACGAAACGTTGATAAATATTAGACTTTTATTTACAGAATTGTTGGTACTCGTTCAAAAATAAACATTTTTTAAATGTAAATAAGAAGACACCCAAATTCTATTTGGTAAATTAATTATTTATTGAAATTAAACCACATTTCGCCTACACTGACATTTTAAAACTTCAGAAATTTTAGGAATTAATACATAATTTACATATTTCAAAAAATCATTTAAAACTGCTTCCATTTACACACAATTATAGAATATTATCAGTTTTTACGAAGATAATGAAAAGGCTCTAAAGCCATTTATTTTATTGAAAGTTTATATCATTTTATATTTAAAATATATCGCTCTCTTAACAAAAAAGTATTTTACATATTTTACTAAAATCTAATAGAAACATAGATAGGGAAATAAATATAGACAAAAAGTTGTATACTACATGCAAAAAAAAATAACTTCTACCTAACTTCAACACATAATACATTATTAGTGAAAAAAGAACACAGGTTAAAAAAAATGTTTTCCGAAAGGCGCAAAATAATACAAAAAAACATGCAACAAATAACAAATAAAAACCCAGTGTAATGGTTCCAAAAATGATAAAAATAACTAAAAATGCAACTAGTCAAGGTGAACTAGACACAAAAGCGGCATTTAGAGGAAAAACGTATTAACAAAGGAGATTTTGTGGAAAATTGATTAGGATGTCTCCTTACTAATATACTAAAAATCCCACCCTTCACTCCCTCTGATTAACTTTATATGGGGGTGAAACTATCCCTAAAAGTGTATTTTTGCCAAAATCTAGAAAACTATATTTTAAGACAAAAAAGTCATCAATCTCAAAGCTGATAAAATTTTCAACAGAATGACGTATTTTAAAAAACATATTTTTATGGGCGCGAAAAAATCACCTCTCGGCGTCGCTTTGGAAACCCATGGCTAAAACGTAATGTTTTTTTCAACCGCTGAATTTATTTATTATTATATCCAATTTCGAATTGAAAACACACATTTTTATAAAGAAAATAACGCTCTAGATCGTAGTTTTTATTCCGTACCGATATCTTTAAAAATTCGGAAGATATAACCAGTCAGTTTTTAAAGATATATCGGTACGGGATAAAAAGCATGATTTAGAGCGTTTTTTTCTTTATAAAAATATATGTTCTTAATTTTGAATTCGATAAAGAACATAATAAATTCAGCGGTTGAAAAAGATATTGCGTTTTAGCCATGGGTTTCCAAGGCGAGAGAAGTCGAGAGGTGATTTTTTCAAACGCTGGGGCTCAGTAACCATTAAAAATTTTTTTAAATACCTCATTCTGTTCGAAATTTTATCAGCTTTGGGAATGATAATGACCTTTTTTGTCCTAAAATAGATGGTTTTTGCAGATTTTTGCAAAAATACCACTCCCATACAAAATTAAGCAGAAGGAGAGGTGGGATTTTTAGTACCTATGTTAGTAATGGAACCATCCACGACAATTTTCCGCAAAATCCCCTTTGTTAATACGTTTTTTCTCTATTTTTTCTAATTCGCCTAGACTAGTAAAAATTTCTAGGACATTTTTACTTCACCGAACTTATTCTCGTCTATAGACAAAAATGTTTTCAATTTAGAATCTGCATCCTAAATTTATATCGGATGAAGTATTCCGGTCTCTGATTACTTTTTTCCATCAATTCAAAACAACACCACATAAATAGAAACACAAATGTTATACAAAAAGAGAAAAATATTTACACTTTTTTTTAGGGAAGACCAAATAATTTCAAAAACAAACCAACATTTGTACAGATGCAAATTTAATACACCTATGTTTATTTTAAACTGTAATATGCACAGGTTCGGAATAAATCAATTTAGGTTCACCATACGAAAATTAAAATAGTGATGTTATTTTTATGTACACTACTTAGGCATATGCGTTTAATAATTTCTATCACATCTAAGTAGCAAAGTAAAACTTGAAATAGAGCGAAAAAGCTTTAAACAGATCGAAATATAATTCAGCACGGCGTCTCATCAATGAAAACATAATATATCGTCATATTATTTGTAATAAACTAAAGCCCCCACTGGAATTGTGTAACTATATTAAGTATTTTGCAATTAATTAAACTTCTGTAATGTAAATATATGCAGATGATAAAAATATGATCGAATTCTCGACAATTGGCATTATTCATCAGCAAATAAACATTAAAATGAAGTAGGTATATATTTATATAAATACTTTGGTTGTTTTTTGCACACAAATAAATAAGTGAATATCTACGGTGATATTATCGCAAATGAACTTAAAATATTTGTAATAGTAGATTTTATGTCTAGATACGTAATGACGCATATTACGGCGAGTAATGACAGTATGCAAAACCAGCGATAGCGAGTTTTTACAGTCACACGAGCCGTAATACCATTACGTACGAGACATAATATTATATGGTATTTTTGCCATACCCACTACAAAATACCTACTTTTCACGTCATTTTCAAGAAATTCTGACAGTTCATTTGCGTCGCCATTTTTCCTTCCAGTTTGCCGCGAAGTTCGTGCAAGTAAGTAGTTACAGGCGCACGCAGGCGTATAGAGCAAATAAACAGAAGTTGCTATGGCAACCATTATTTTCTACGCTAGTGCAGAAAGTAAACCATTTTCTGCACACCCGCCTGTTAAATGGGTCATTAATGGCCGCTATACATACATCGAAAGTAGCTATTTTGTAGTGGGTATGGCAAAAAAATTATCATGCAAGGAAGAGACAAAACAAGTCTCACTGTATACAATTATTAATAGAACACCTGTATTATGTTTACAGGTACCATAAAAATGTGTGCACGGTATCACATCAATACATTACAGAAGTACAGTTAGATTGAGACCTGACTTAAACAAAACATTATTCTTTTCTGCGTTCGCTCTGAGTTCAGTTAAATACAACAAAAAAAATATTGCAAAAATCTTGGAAGTGACGATGAGCGGTATTTATATGACTTAATACAGAGCTGGACTCACATATTCAGTAAAAAAATTCTTTAGACGTTTAAAAGTCACTATAATATTAAGTTTATAAAATGTAATTTTTTTATCCACAAGTGAATGAAAGGAAGTATATTCATAGAGATACCATGATAAATAGAGAAGGGAAGCCACCCAAAAAAGATAGAGATCGAGAGAATGTAGGTGTTGTTCTATCTTTTTCTAACGCTTTAGTGGTATCTATAGAAACAAGGAAAAAACTACGTTCCGAGGGGCACATTCCGAACCGCTTTACATGCGCGTGCAGTTCTACTGTATAAATACTAATTTTCGAAACAAATCAAAAATATCCGTACAAAAATATGGAACAACTTAGTTTCTGTACTATTTCTAATTAATGTTTATTAAATAATAATTTATTAAACACCTAAAAAGAAGAGAGAAGAATTTGGTCATAGTAGAAGATAATAATAATCTAATGAAAACAACTCATAAATTCATAAATGTATGCTAGTCCAGCTCTGCTTACTTAGCAACAATAAGTTTCAATGAACTTTATAACAAGTCAGTAAAGACAAAAAAAAATCTGTATGTAGGTACTATAATATAATATTTATATATCGCGGTATATTACGAAAATCTTATGACTTCCTGAAACGATGACAAAAACTCAAAATCTTGCTATTAAAAATTAAAATATAACAAGTTATGTGAATATAACCATTTTCATTATTCAACACATGCACGCGTTTACTGTTTTTTCGTATCTTAAATAGCCGTTTATTGACTAGTGACCATTATGTAACGCTTTTCAGTGCTATAATGGTTCATTATGTAACTGTTTTTAATTGAATTAAAAATAGACAATAAATTCAATTAAAGTCTAAAACCGCATGCATATGTTGAATAAAGTATAGTGTGCAACGCAGGTGCTAAATCTTTATGCGTCAGGCGCGATGCATCCTCGCCAAGGCTCGTGTGCGCTCGCCTATACTACTCGTAATGAAAAAATCGCGCCTGACGCATAAAGATTTAGCACACGCGTTGCACACTACACTATTATTTCATGAAAAATCGGAAAATATACAACAACGAAGTTGAAACACACAAACATGATATCTAATTTTTAATTTGTGTAAGTATTTGTTTTTATCTAAAAAAAACACAGTAACAGTAATAGACATAAGCTAGCTTATAAACTACAAAGTCAATAAAAAAAGTATTTATATGACCGAAAAACCGGGGATCAAAGGAATAAGGATATACCTCGGGATATACATTATACCTACAGTGTGTACCAGGATTGGTACCCGTGATCGACTAAAAAATTTTGAATTTCCATTTGATATTTTGGTCGATAAAGAAATAGATTTTCATGTCGACTTAAAAGTTAAGAAAAATTTCTTTTTCAGATAAAGTAGGTACCTACCTTTTCTGTTTATAATACGGCAAAATATGTTAGGTACTAAGAACAGTTGTTGAGAATATAAAAGTATGGCCCTATACAAAATTTCAAGATGATCTGCCTACTTTGATTAATTCGTTATTTTTCAGATGACGAACAAAGTTTGCAAATTAAAAATTAAAATTCTCTTCCGAACAAGCAAGGCTTGATTCCAAAATATCAAATGGAAATTCTAAAAAATTTTGGCACTACAATTCTGGGACACACTGTATATTATTAGGAAATAAAATACAGTTATGATTTAAACGAATCTGAGAAAAAAATAAAGTAGCATCTGTAGTGAAGCACTGTATCAAAAAAACAACAAGAATCTTTAGAAAACTACTTTTGAATAATAAGTATATCAGTTTCAACCCGTTTGCGTTGTCTGGTGAAAGTACTATCCTTTGGTAGTATCTCACATAGCTGATACTAGAAATTTCTTTATCTCATCTGTATATAAAAAAAATCGAACTAAAAAGATGTAAATTGAAAAATATTTCAATTAATTTATTAAACACCTTTAAAAAGATTGTCAAATACATTGAGATTATCAAGAAGATTGTCAAATTTTATATAGGTATTTTTATATGGTTTAAAAATTAAAATTTGGGTCACTTCAAATCAAATCCATAACTACTTCAATTTACGTGAATCTGAGCTTATATAATATATAGATACATACAAAAACGGAGGCTGTTAGAGAAAATCAATGAAAGTCCCAGAAAAAATGTACACATAGAATAACACCAGAGAAGATCAAAAATTACTCTTACCGAAGCTCCTTACAGTATGCAAAATGCACACATAACAACACAACAAACAACAAGCACTTGTCTTTTAACATTGTCTTTTGCTTTTTAACAATACCACTGCGGAAAATACGAAAATTCGATTGTTTTTTATTATAACACGCTTCGCACTACTCGCTCGTATTTCGTTATTCAACTGTTTGCCGGTAGAGAGCGACCTCCCGGTTTTATATGACAACGAAACACCGGCAAACCATGACCAACGCGATCGTCTGCTAGTGGGGAATGCGGTCTTTGAAGAAGTCAGTTGAGTTTCTCGAAAAGACGATGCATTATAATGAACTTAACGACTATAATAACCATTATCTCTATTGTGATTTGTGACGAACTCGTAAGTCGCTCAGTAAAAAAAAAACTCCAGAACCTACTATACCTACCAAATGAACAGGTATTAAATTATGACACATGATAATAATATAAAATATTATCCTAGCTGAATTCCGTCAAAAAATTAAAAATGTCAATCTCTTATTTGAGAACGCAGATCAAAATGAAAATAATATAAGAATAATAATAATATTGTATTTAGAGCGTTTAGAACGTCTGTTACAATTTAGGTACAAACCCCCGGTTTCCAGGTTTTAATCCGAAAGCTGATGAAAATATCAACTGAATTTTCAATAATAATGTATCCCGATTCAATTTAATATTATTATCAATTTGTTTTTTTTTTTATTTTTATTGAATTTGGTTAGGTAAAAGCTTATTGTTATTTTATTCTAAAAAAAATGAGAGCCATCGTAGGACGCCTGGCAGATGTGAAACATTTTCATAGCATAGACAATTAGTGAAAGAATTTTTAGAATCGGTTCAGTAGTTCCAGAGATAAGAATTTATGATTTATTACTCCCCCTCACGAGAAATTCTCTCCCTGCGAAAATAATTAGTGAAAGAATTTTTAAAATCCGTTCAGTAGTTCCAGAGATAAGAATGTATGATTTATTATCCCCTTCCGCCCCGCGAGAAACACACACACACGTAAAATAGCGAGACGTAAAATAGCAAATATCTTGCACTTATAGGGTTCCGTTTTTTCCTTTTGAGGTACGGAACCCTAAAAATGGAAATAAAAAACATGTGGTGGAAGTGACGGTATTAATGGTGGGAACACGTGTCTTCAGTTGTTTAAAATTTAAATACCTACTCGTATATACGAGTATAATATACCTAATAATATAATATAATGACAAAAAACTTGAAAATAAAAATAAATATTTAAAAAAATAATAAACTCGGTCATATCAACGCACCGAAAAGTTGAAAATAAATTTCTTTCTCTTCAGTAACGTTTAAAAACGTGGATCACTCACTCTATATTTAATTTAATTGATCCAGTGCCCCGCACTTTCAAACTTTATAGAAGAAAATAAAATTTATTTCCTACTTTTTGAATTTTGGTGCGTTGATATTAGCGTGTTTTTTCAAATAAGTATATTTTTTTTCGTAAATAATATCAAAAATTATTTATTTCTAGGAAGTAGTCATTTGTCATATATTATGTATTTGACAAAAATTACAACCAAAATTATTTAATAATAGTTTAATATGATATAATTATTTCCGGTCACTCAAAAATAGCCTATCATGATGCAGTCGTTTTTTTCTGTTATAGCATGGACAATGGACATGTGATTAATGGACATTGCCCATTTCACTAGGAGATTTTGGTTCAATGTTGCTTACAAGTGACTTCTATTTCAATGTGTTTCAAGTGCAGTTGTCTGGTGCATGAAAATGATGCATAAAAATTAGCCTTGCGAGACGATGGTTTTTTTTAACACCAATAGTAATATAGCGGGGATATGTCATCTAGGACAATTTACTGGAACAGAGAACACGTCTTTTCAGTTTTTTTTTGCCATCTGTTATCAAGTCAACTATAGTTCCTCTTTACTAGTTCCGCGGGTGCACTGTTTTCTCTTTTTACCTGCGTCACTATTTCGGTGAAGCTTTTTCCATATGCGATCGGAATCACTGCTACCTACCGCGCCTAAATAAGTTTCACTTCAAAAATAGTTTTTATGGGGAAAGTAGTTTTGACTGTTATTTCTAATAATATACATTCATCAGAATTAATATGGCTGCTGTCTATACATTCCATAGCACATAAAATTATATAGGACATAGGTACCTACTATCTAACTTTCTTGGATAGACAAAAGCATTGTCCTGAACACTTTTGCCTATTTGCATTTGATTCTTTTAATGACATATCTGAATCGTTTCGCGTAGGGTTTTTTTAAACTTTTCCCTATATCTTAACAAAAAAATGATGGTAAACACATAAGACCACAAATAAAAAACAAACACGTTAGCATTAAGCTTATTCCATTGGGTAATATAATATATAGGAACCAGAATTTGAAAACTATGTAACAAATTGTATTTTTTTTTATATTTTGCGACAATAAATCTTATCTTGTCTTACCTTATATCTGAATCTTTATTTTTGCTCGCTTTTGTAACACAAGTAAAACATCTGAACTGTTAAAAAGTACGATTAAAATATACAGGGTGTCCTCAAAGACACTTAACACACGCCTACCACATGTTCCTGAGACCAAAATAAGCCGATTTAAGCAAACTTACCTTCTTACAAAATTTCTTAGCTTGGGCGCTATACGGCCCTGAAGTTACAATTTTGAAATCGTTTTTTTGTTATAAATTTAAAACGGATTGTGCGATTTTGCTAAAATTTGGCACGTTGACATAGTTTTATAGAACAAAAAAACCATATCAAAATTATGATTAATATTAATCCATAGGCGTAGAACTCGGGTTTTTTAATATTTGAACGTTTCAAATTTCTACACCCATGGAAGAAAAGGTGTTTAAGTACAAAATTTAGATTCAGTAACTTATTTGCTACAAAAAAGCTACTCTTATTAAGACTCGATTACTCTCATGGTCTTTGAGAAATTTGTATTTTAATAATAAGCTAATCAATAATAATACGTTGATAATAATAAGTTGATCAGTAAACAAATAAGATGGCCATGCTTTTTTCTAAGTATAAAACTGGAGATATAATGAAGAAGTTATGCAAAGAGTAAATTAATTTTCTTCGTCGTATAAATCTTTGTATGCATAAAAATGGTAGACACTTTGACCACTTTTTATGACATATTTATTTATTTCTATTCATGTTTTAGTAACTTTACTTCATTTTGTAAAAATTACTGCGAATTATTAAAATACAAATTTCTCAAAAACCATGAGAGTAATCGAGTCTTATTAAGAGTAGCTTTTTTGTAGCAAATAAATTACTGAATCTAAATTTTATACTTAAACCCCTTTTCTTCCATTGGCGTAGAAATTTGAAACGTCAAATATTAAAAAACTTGAGTTCTACGCCTATGGATTAATATTAAATATAATTTTGATATGGGTTTTTTTGTTCCATAAAACTATGTCAACGTGCCAAATTTTAGCAAAATCGCACAATCCGTTTTAAATTTATAACAAAAAAACGATTTCAAAATTGTAACTTCAGGACCGTATAGCGCCCAAACTAAGAAATTTTGTAAGAAGGTAAGTTTGCTTAAATCGGCTTATTTTGGTATCAGGAACATGTGATAGGCGTGTGTTAAGTATCTTTGAGGACACCCTGTATAATTAACATAAAAATACAATAAAATGACAAGGTATATAGGTACTAAGTATTGTGATAACAAGTAACATTTATTATAAATAGATTTTTACCTGAATAATACTACATAACAATGAAATAATTACTTTTTTTGTAAATTGGGGTATGATATATCCTAACACACTTTGAACTATTGTCATTCAACTAAAATAATTATTGCAAACCAATTACCTTTATGATAAATAATGTTTAATTAGAAGGTAAGAAGCAGATAGCACTATTTCACCTTTACAAGACAATAAACCCGGAGATCAAGTGAAAAAAACGCAGACAAAACCAAACCCTAACGCTATGTCCAACGTGAATGTATTGCGTGCGGTGCGGTGCGTACTTTGTGGTGAACTTTTGCGATAAAACATCGATAATTAAAATTTAAATAAATATGTCCAAAGTAAGCGCGTTTCGCATCGGCGCAATGCACGTTTAAAAAACCTGGGAACTTTGTAGACGTTTATTTGTTCTCAAATCCAGCCCTGCGTTGTAGACTGTGGACTGAATATTTTTATATAATTATTTTGATAAAATGTGAGGTACGAGCAGGCGGAGCAAACCTGTCACCCTTGATCTTGACTCTAGATGCAAATGGTAATTGAATTTAAACTCATGAATAAAAAAAACTATAATAAAATACAATAATACTATGACTCAGACCTCTTAAACTTCACCTAATCTGAATCATTAGCATATCGCTTTACTAACATTATAAATTTATTAGTAATCCATATTTTCGTGGAATTCTGAATGTTTCCATTACAATGTAATAAACAGCTGATGACTGTGTACAAACATAATGCATAATAAAAAACAAACCAATAATTGGTTAGCAAAGTATAATTTCATAATATAATATATTATTGTATTATGATGAATTCTTTGAAATTGATAATACGTAACGTAATTCAAAGAAGTCAGTTGATTTCATTTTCAAAATAAATACTAAATTATTTTTAAAAAAATTGTTACGATCACCAACTGCTACGTAATTGAACCCGATGCTAAGAAAATTTGAAGGAGATTGTTCATGCCCAAGGCCAATTTTAAGTAAATAAGTAAGTTTAAGTAAAGAACTGTCTCAACATCTGTCTGAAGTCACTCAACTAATAGTAACTGAAATTCACGAGGAGTGAATAAGTGTAACATCATATAGGGGAAAATGCTTCGATGAAGTTGACATTAGGTTCAAAAACACATACTTAAAGCTTAAATATTGATATGAAACAATTTAAAATTAATTTGCTAACATTATAAATTTTTTATACACTCAGAGATTATAGTAGTGCAGGCGCCAAGGGTACTTCTGTCTACAAAATATGAGTACCGCAAACTGTTTTGTGATACGTTCACCTGAGACCTTAGTTATAAGAAAACACATGTTGCACGCCCCCGTGTGGTTCGATCTACCTCTAAGACGGTGAAAAGTGGTGAATCTGTTTTTCACGGATTTAACAATTCTATCCTTTTCTTTTATAAAGTAGGCACACACTAAGAAAACATTTTTCAAAATTCCAGCCTTAAATGTGTGAAAAGGGATAAATGTGTTTTTACTGATTTAATCATTCTATTCATAGTATTGGTTTTTGAAACATTAAATTTGGAGAATATATTCATTTTATAACGTAGGCATCCACTAAGAAAAGATTTTTCAAAATTTTACTCCAAAGAAAAGTTTTTTTTCAAAATTCTACCCCTAACCTTAGGGGTGGAATGGACGACACGGGGGCCCGGCAACATGTATTTTCTTACAGCTTAAGGCCTCAAGTAAACGTATTACAGTTTAAACGTTTACCTGAGGCCTTGAGCTGTAAGGAAACACATGTTCCCGGGTTCCCGTATCGTCCATTCCACCCCTAAAGTTAGGGGTAGAATTTTGAAAAAAACTTTTCTTTGGAGTAAAATTTTGAAAAAAAAATTTTAGAGGGTGCCTAGTGCCTACGTTATAAAAGAAATGTATTCTCCAAATTTGATTAAATCTGTAAAAACGTTTACTCCCTTTTCACCGCCTTAGGGGTAGAATTTCGAAAAACACTTTCTTAATGGGTGCTTACGTTATAGAAGAAATGTATATTCCAAATATCATGTTTCAAAGACCAATAGTATGGACAGAATGATTAAATCTATAAAAAAATACATTTACCCCTTTTCACCACCTTAGGGGCGAAATTTTGAAAACCCCTTTCTTGATAGGTGCTGAAGTTATAATAGGAATGTATCCTCCAAACGGCATGTTTCAAAGACGAAGTTATTAAATCTAAAAACACATTTACTCCCTTTTCATCCCCTTAGGGGCGGAATTTTGAAAATCCCTTTCTTAGTGAGTGCCTACCTTATAGAAGAAATGTATATTCCAAATTTTATGTTTCTAAGTTCATGCTAAAAATGAGGTGCGAATATGTGAAAAAAAATTTGAAAAACGGTTGACCCTGCCATCCCTGAAACTTCCCGCTGTCTAGTTTTGGTATTATCCATAAATAATGACCAAATGCACATCATAGGTATACTCTCTTTTAAAAATGCAGTTTCACAATAATTTGTTAGTTCTTCAGGTTGCATTACTCTATTTGAAGAAAATGTTCGATATGATTTTACGGGTTTTATAAGCTTTCAAATTGTAATAAGTTTATTTGTCCCAGAAGTAACTGTTTTCGAGCTATTTCCAAATAACTCTTTTTAGAACGTTTTGTGATTCCCTGGAGATTTATGCACCCACACTTAAGGAGGAAAAAAAATTTAAAATCGTGTTTCTTATTATAAACAACCTACAAATTTAGCAAATAAAAAATAAGATATAGTTCAACCCTTTCTATATATAAGCCGATAATCTGGCCATCGGATATTATATTTTATATTATTAATTTATTATATTAATATTTTACTTCGTAATTTACTAATATTTTGGATAATTGAAGGGCAAAGTTTCACTTGACTTGCCATTATAAAAACGGACAATTGTTGTCCATAGCCTTCTTATAGTACATCATCTATTTTTATTTGAAAATTTTTCGACAACAATATCTGTCCGAATCAACCTATTGAGATCGGGTTTGGAGAATTCGACGCAGTTTTTGGGGAATAGAGCTGATCGGTAAAGTATTTTAAACGTTATTAAAAAAAACATTTTTTCGAAAATTTTATTTTTGAGATTTCTCAAAATCCACAAGATCGATTAAGTTCAAATTTTTAGGAAATCTAAATTGAGTAAAACTCTTTCGAATGGCGTAAGCCCGAACTCAATCGGTCGATCCGTTCAAAAGTTATTCAAGGTTTACATACTTACATACATATACATACACGCGTACAGACACTTGGAAATAGTCAGAATAGCTTCCGCCAGAATGTGGTACTCATATTTTGCAGACATCTTACTTATAATTGACAGGGCCAAACAACCCCAAAATTCGTTGCTACCCAATGTCAAGTTGTATATTATATGAATGAATAGTTACGCTTTGTAATTTTGTAATTATTCGCACACTCTAATTTTTTTTCGTTACAATCTACAATATTATCACCCTTGAAACTCAATCATTAAATATTATTATAAAAATGACATCAAATTTTTCAAACTTAATTTTTTATAAATCTATGCTGGTTTTGTCAAATCATTTGTAAATAAAATGCGTATTTTTATCAATTCGATTTTAAACAATGAAACCGCATTCAGTGACCTCATCCAAACGTCGGTTTTCGGTATTTCCGCAACAGAGACAATAGGACTGAAATTGCATAGCATTAATAAAAATGTATTAAACAGTTCTTCATACAATTCATCAAATTCGTGAGCACCAATGTAATTTCTTAGCATTTAAAATTCTCATGGTTGTGATAACTTGACTCGTATATTGAAAATATATTATTTTCACATTCAGGAAGTACTTCTCTACCGGAAGTTATCCTCTGCACTCTTCATCTTAAGTCTTTGTAGAGAATTTTGTTCTCGGCAAGATCAATAATAACAGAGAAATTCGCAAAAAACCGTTTATCGTGATCTTGAACATCGAATATCTGGCAACGCCGGTATAATATCGATGGGGACTTTTTACACGTTTTTTTAAACTCCATAAGGAAGGTGTATACAAAAATTAAGCTAACTGCAATTTTTTCGCAGATTAGTCGTTTTTACTTCTAAAATTACGGGGCTACATGCAAAATACACGAAAAAACCGCAAGAAAACGAAATTAAATTATTATTGTAAAGCAATTTTTTCATCACAACTAACTGCGTAAAGAATAAACAAAAACACGTGGAAACATCACGTGGAATACCTACAATATAACATGTGTACAGTCATTGAATCATTATAAAAAAATAATTGCATAAATCATTCGAAAAGAGAAATGTAATAATTAATGGGATCGTTATTCCTTATACAAAAATATCCGTGTTAATTTTGCATGGTAAACTTCCAAGCTAGAGATTCCACAAATGAACCATGTTATTTGTTTTAATAAATTTTTAATTCAAAGATATGAATCTCAATCATCTAAAAATATTTTTTAATGCATGGGTTGATGAACTTTTTAACTCTGGTATTTTAAATGGACTTTCATCATTTAACGCATAACTTAGAGCCCAAATCTGATACTACATTTTAAAAAATGTAGTATCTTCACCCTGGGTCGTTTACATAGATAAGAGAGTTATATAGATAGCCCACTCTATAATGAATGCTCTGACCCTTTTAGTACTGACTGCAAAAACTTATGGCGCTAGTGTGCAACCATAGATAGAGTAGTATAGATATCCCACTCTATCGTTTTAGTACTGATTACTGCCACTATGGAGTATGGCGTTAGTGTGCAACAATGAAAGAAGCGGTAATTTCAAATATTTTACTCGTATCTTTAAATTTAATTTTCCTAGAAATGATGTACAAATTGAAAAAGTTAACTAAAAAATAAAAGAAATGTTTTTTTCTCAGTTTTATTACAATTTTTCATAATAACAAACTATATTAACATTAAAAAAATAACATTTGGATACGAAATAAGTCACTAAACTAAATTATTATAATATTATCAAGTCATGTATATATAAAATAATACAATAAAATATTAATAATATAGTTTTCAGAATTGTTTCATAATAATAATATTGATTGTCAGGCTTCATATTTGCAATCTTCAGAGAAAAGAGCTTCACACACTCGGACAATTTTTCGGACTCGATTCATAGGACTATCAAGGAAATCCCTTCGATTGATCGCAAAAATCCACTGATGAACTTTCTGTAATTAAAACATTATTTTAAGTATTTTAAACACTTGTCAATCCCAGATTTTTAATATTTTAAACATCTGTAAATATTATTATTTAATTCAAACAAAATATAACGACGTGGAACTTGAATAAATGTGAATGTGAATAAATGTGATTAGTAATAATATCTTACTCGTGTTATAGTCATAGATAAATAAATTATTCTTACCTCGGTTTCCTTAGGAAATGAATAAAATGTAATCTTCCCACTATTAACATTATTGCAATTCGGAACACAGCACTTAAAAACCATTTTTTTCACTTTTACAAAACACGAATATAATGACTGCATCAGTATACAATGAAACACCCATTTTGACAATGACGTAACATAATGCTGTAGTCAGCTATGTTATGATGCCAGTCATTATGCATTCATTTAAAATATACTACGTTACCTAAGATATTGTGGTCATTAATATTCAAAAGCTAGCAGCGCCAATAATTTAGGTTTTTGCAGTCAGAACTAACATGGTCTGAGCTTTTCTATAAGAGTGAGCACAGCATGGTCGTTTAATTATAAGTTATGGCTTATCCTTAATGTAAGGTTGAAAGACTGAGGTTAATTAAATGACCCATCTATGTAAACAAACCAAAAACTCGTAACGAGACAGTTCAGTCATAAGAGACAAAATAGTTCTTCTAGCTACAAAAAAACGTTGAAATACATTTTTTTCTTACTACTATTACTATCATTACTATTACTGTTACTACTATTTTCTTGTTGCGTTGCTGGGATATGAGAATGATTAAAATAATAGATAAATTAAAACAATAGTGTGAACGATTTAAATATTTGACTATAACTGAATTTTATTTTTTTGATTTTTTGTACAAAGCTGTTTAAAAGAATTTGTTGATTTTTCAACTGGACAAGGCATTACATAACGAATAAAACACGGATTATTTAACAATTATTGAAAGATTGACTTGAGACAAGTTTTAAAACGATAATAAATTTTTATATTAAAATATGCCATGTAAATATTTTTTTCTAAATAAAAATAATTTCAAAATAATTAATATAGGTATTATTTATTATTTTTCTTTCTTCATCATTTTTTTTTCACCATCAATGCTACATTCTCTAAACGATCCAGCTACTCTACCTAATCGTTTTTTTTGGCAGCCTTTTTGAAAATTTACGTTCTTATAACCACGTCGCTGTGTACTGTTTTTGTGGTATTTTCTCGGCCGCAACACTAATTCAGAACATAAATAGACCATTCACACGTTACATAATAGTTAAAACTATAAATAATAAACAATTAAATAAAATAAAATACACACAGTTTAGAGTTTTTACAATGTCATTGTTAGAAAGTATCTTCACGCTCTGTAATTTTTATGTTGTTTTATTTCATTACCTACGCAGTTATACTGTACATCATTCCACATTTGTTATTATTATTAAAATCATTACTCATTTCAATCATTTCAATGCACGTTGCATTACAATGAACAACAATCAGTTACTCGGGCGCCCTTGAAAATGTTAGCTAATAAGTATAATTATTGCAGTGAACAATAATACACAAATTTTTATACTTTGTCGCTATTAATATAACTTATAATTTGTTACTCGCTGCGTTAGGGTACGAACACAAAGAAAGCAGGTTACCTGCTTACTGGGGTCAGCATCTATAAGCGCCAAGAATTCACGTGTGCTTTTAAATGTTCCCGCATAGACAAAGCCGGTCGGAACTTGTTGCAAAAGTCGATCTGTGCCGAGTATTTACCGGATTGAATTTTTAGTTCTTGGTCGCTGGTTGTCGGCTTGACACACGCATCAAAAAACGAAAAACTATCTGTGATTATGGATATTGAATTTCAAAAGAGACACGTTTTGGGACAAGCGACTTAAATCCCATAGCAACAGAAATGTTAATCAAAATTTATGGAAGGAAAAATTTATGTTGAAATGGGAACCGAAGGTGTATATCTTGATCCGTTCGTTGCATCCATTAACACAGAATCCTCCTCTAAAGATGAACTAGACATCTTGGTCGAACAAAAGTTGCTTTTAAACTGGTAAATAACCAGAGTTTATTGTGTGCGCTAGAGCTGTCAATTAAGCGCCGGTTTTCGGCGCTGAATAACCTGCTTTCTTTGTGTTCGTACCCTTAAGTCTGAGATGTTGGCAAAAAAACCTGAAAGAACAATGTCTGATTTTGGTCCAAATGTTGTGCAGAGTAAACATAAGCGGGAATCAAGAGATCTTGTCAAAAATAGTGTAACAAAACTGCATGATAATTTCGGTAAAATAATTATTTATTAAATGCAGAACAACGGTACATTAACGAACTAACACAACACTTACCAATTATTATTTATCACTTTGTCACTATTTATATGTTTGTCTATTTATATTCACTTTGTCATTGTTTATCTGTATGTTCATTTATACTCAATATTTATATTGACTGTTATTTTTTTAACACCAATCACTGAACTATCTTCCACGACGTTCCATTGAAGACTGACTTCAACAGTCACATCACCCCTATATATAGACTTTCAAACGCACCGCCAAATCAAAGAAGACGTGGAAATGGAATCCTGAGAATCCTGTAGAATATCCCACTGATCCAAGAGTGCGCGGAAATCCTTTCCAAAATCGATCGAATATTCCAAAAGCAAGAATATATTCCGCCGCCTTCCTAGATGCACTCTTTGTTGAATTCAGCTATCGCGCTCCATATACAGAGCCATCTGTTCCACTATATACAGGATGATCCGTTACCCTGCTCCCCTCTTAGACCTGTCCTGTCTCAGGACAGGTTACAGACACGGAAGAAGGGGTCATGTCGGTAGTGGCACTTCTCGCCTCGGCTGCATGTTCCGCTACGGTAGAAATAGAAATCTACACTCTTATGTAGATTTGTTTGCATTTTCGGCCCGAGGCTGCATACTAGGATGTACACTTCAGTGTCTTCGAAGATTACTTCCAACATGTTTCACACGACTCTCCAATCTAAGTGGTCTAGTCCACAGCCCAGCTTAGGAATCGCTAATTTCTTAACGCCGCCAGAAGTAGATTGGCCTTCAATTCCATTAGGGCACTCCACAGATCCGCGTAAGTATGGGCTTCTGATGGAACAAACGCTTTGTCACCAAGTAGTAGATAGAACGACACTGGTCTGCCGTCTGGTAGCCGCAGGAGCCTGTCTCCGGTGTTCCTGTTGACGTCCAAATCGTCGTCGGAGCAAAGCCGCAATTTCCCCGGACATGCGAAGGTCTGCAGAGACACATTGGGCGAGCGAATATTCGTCATAGACATCAAAAAAGCCGTGCCGTTCCTCCGTGGTTACACCGAAACGGGCCTTTCTGGTCTTAGAGAATTCGGCCATGAAACTCTCAAAACACAGTCGATCGTCCGTGATCTCAGTTCGGACGATGGTTATTCGGGCCTCGTTTTCTTGTTCCGCAGTCACGACATCGCTCTCGGTTTACCTCTTGGTAACTTCCGTACGCGATAGACGACCTCGTTTATCCACTTTATTATTTTATATGGGCCTTCTCAATTCTGTTGTAGCTTCGGTGACAGGCCATTTTTATCCTACAAGAAAGGATTTTTAAAAATTCATCCCCTAAGGGGGTTAAATAGGAGATGAAAGTTTGTATGGAAGTTTGTAATTTTTTAAGTTAGAAGAATGAAATTTTGCACAGGAGCTCCTTATATAACGTAGATGAGTAATAAGAAAGGATTTTTGAAAATTCATTCCTTAAAGGGGTTAAATAGGGGATGAAAGTTTGTATGGAAGTTCATCATTTTTGAAGTTAGAAGCATGAAATTTTGCACAGGAGTTCCTTATATAACGTAGGTGAGCAATAATGTATTAATAAAATTCGATCGGACGAGCGAGGCGAGTGTGTAATGTATTATTAATATTCGAGTGAACGAGCGAAACGAGTGAGTAATGTATTAATAAAATTCGAGCGAACGAGCGAAGCGAGTGAGTATTGTATTATTAATATTCAAACGAACGAGCGAAGCGAGTGAGTAGGTAATGTATAATAAATATTCAAACGAACGAGCGAAGCGAGTGTGTAATGTATTAATAAAATTTGAGCGAACGAACGAAGCGAGTGAGTAATGTATTAATAAAATCCGAGCGAACGAGAGAAGCGAGTGAGTTATGTATTATAAAATTCGAACGAATAAATACCACCAGCCCGGCTTCACTTCGCAGGAGGAGAATTTCTCGCGGGGGGATAATAAATCATAAATTGAAAAATACGTGGGCGAAGCCACGGGTAACGGCTAGTTTGAGATATTATGATGGCCAAAATTTATACAATAACAGTGTTCTTGAGAAATTGGAATAGAAAAATGAATTTTAATTAAGTTTTATTTTGCAATGTCAGAAAATTGATCGACTTTTATAAAAAGAATTAGATTACAAGGCTTATCTGAAGTTTTCATTCTAATTTTAAAGAATATGTATTTGAACATTCTCCACATACAAAACCCATTTTTTAATCGCTATCAACTATCCATATTTAGTATACAGAGTTCACTAATTAGTTGTTACGTTCGTTTAGGTGTGTATGTGTGTGTGTCAAATCAGAATGGACCCTGACAGCAGGGCCTATAGTTGCTTATATTCTTGTGTCGCTCACAATCAGTGAAGAATTTTCGATCAACCAGTAAACACTAAACATGGACTATACGGACGGTGCGACTACACCAAGGAAGTTTTAGTCTCATAAAAGACACCATTCGTAACACGGAAGGAGAGATTCCACTTTGAATGATATACCTAAAGTCGGCGCTGAGTAACCCTTCGTGCGATTAATAGCAGGTAAATCATTTACTCTAATATAACTGATGTAGGCATATTTTGTCGCTCATTAAAAACCGTTGTATAAAAATTGATATACCTGGAGATCAACTTACATCCTCGGGACCTATAAAACATACATGCAAGCAAAAAAGTTAAAACGATAGTAGTGACATGGCCCCCACAAGAGGGGTATAACAGAGCTCTAACCTGGGGGTCCAGGATTAGGAGCGGTAGGTAAGGGGCCTGTCAAAAATTTTGGGCCTGGGGGCCCGCTACACGATGTAAAAACATTTGCTTAATATAATCATTAAAACTTATGTTTGCTATCAACTTTTTTTTATAACCTACTCCAACCAAAAAAAATATTTTTTCGCGTAATATAAATATAACCGAAATGTAATTCAGTAATAAAGAATATAAATCAAAGTTTAAATCTCCAAAAGTTACTGAATCAATGCCAACAACCTTAGTTGTTTAAACCGTAAACGTCTTTAATCCAAATTTCTACAACGTTGTAGTACAATGTTACGATAATACCTAAGCAGACAAATTCTTCTTGAATCGCCGTGAATTAAACGATCGAGATAGGTATACCTACATAAAATATACGTGTATTGAATTTTTATTGTTTTTTTATTCATATCATGCACAATGTACGCCAAATTTAATTGCCTTTTTTTGCTATTGTTATTTTTTTTTTAGTAATGAATAATAATATGTATTTGTAAATTCAAAACAAAAGTGGGCCGTTATTTAACAAATACGTAATTATTTTGAACAGAATAGACCCATTAAAAAAAATTTATGACGAAGGTCAGCCTGAAAGGTACATACTAACGGTAGTCAATATAATACTGTGAAATACTTCTGAGTATTTGAATGATGTAATGGGTGAAAAAAAGAATACCTACTGTGACGTTTTACTATTGTGGCCCGCAAATCAAAATGTATTTCGAGCCCATGGTTAAAAATTCAATTTTAAAATTTAAACATTGTAACATCTGATGGCACGTTGAATCCATGGTTTGCGAGTTTTGAACATGACATCAGCAACCAGTGTACGGACTGTTTGAACGCCATCTGTGACAAGTGCTTGTCTAAATTAATTAAATTATTGAACATTACAAATACCTACATCGCAATTTTTGGATTCTTATTCCCAGACGCTTTACGGCGAAACTACCAAGGATGTAGGGTTCTGGTTGGCTTTATCGTATTGTTGGTGGACTTGGCTTTGGGATTGTTTTATTGGTTGATTTTGGATTTTGGCGATTTCTTGGAAATCTGACTTTATCGAGGTTTTCCATTTTTGCGTCGGTCTTTTGATTGTTGATAGGGATTTTGTTTTCCGTGTACACTATTTATACCTCTGGATTAGGAAAGTTATTGTTGTTTAGGGACTAAACCACAGTGTTAGTGCTCTATAAATCTTAGTTAGGAGATTTCGTATTTTCCTGTGAACATCTAAGTATCCTGGATTTCTGGAACAACTATCCTTATTTCTAATGGAATGCTATTTGTGCGATGGTGATTTATGAAGGCTTTTATAGAGTATCTCAATCGCTGAGATCATTCCAGTGGGATTTTCTCCTCACCTGCATTATCCCGAGGGAAGAATTGTAGATGTGGTAGTGAATTGTTAGTGATGAGGCTGGTCTCGAATTGTAGTTGATGGGTGGTATCGGTCATGAATTGTAAATGAGGAGATGCATTGCAGATGCTGAGGCGGTTTTGAATAGTAGATGTGGTTGGCGTTGTTGTTGATAGTTGACTAATCGGGTATTGTTGATGCGATCTGTTGATCGGGAATTGTGGTTGCGATCTGTTGATCGGTATTTGTTGTTGCGATCTGTTGATGCAATCTGTTGATCTGGATTTGTTGTTGAGAGAATATTGTGATTATGGAGTCGTATGGTGTTGACAGTAATGGTCCGCCCGGACGATGATTTTAATGTGTTGAGTGTTTTTGGAGCTGATGCCTCGGGTAACTCTAAGTCTGTCAGTCTGGACACTGAATGTGACTGCTTGCGATATGGTGTCCTGGCACCCTTAAACTCTTATAGTCGGTAGATCCATAATCTACGTGTCATCTGGAGATACCTGGAGCATCGTTCGGGATTTTTTGATTTGCTTGTTGGGATTAGGGTGGACTGTCTTGTGTGTTAAGTGGTTGGTGGTCAGATTTTTAAGCTCTATTTTGGGCCTTTTTTTATTTGTGCGTCTTTTATGGCGAGCGGTAGGTGCCAGGTGGTTGGGTTTGTTGAGGCCTTTTAGGGTTATTTTGTTATAGACGGTTTTTGATCGTTTTCTGATTGTTTTGTTATGGCTTATTTATTTATTTATTGTTTTAGGTTAAGTGTGTATTTCCTATGTGTCAAGTGGTAGGTGGTGGATTTTTTATGCCCGTCTTGGAGCATTCCTCATTGGCTGGTTTTGTTCGGTTTTTATTGTTTTTTATTTTTTATCTAGACCCACGTCCCTCGCGCCGCTGAGCTTAGCCAGCCGTGGTCTCCCGGTCGTGGGGAAAAGTGTACGTTACTGTTACACAAATTGCGCCTAACGTAGGGCAATCGTTTTTATTGTGGCCCGATTGTTTATTTTTTGGTGATTGTTTCATTTTTGGCTTTAGTTATTTTTTTGGCGATTGTTGTTTTTACTGATTGTTATACTTTTCTATTGTTATTTTTTGGCATTCGTGCTGCTTTTGGCGACTGTTATTATTGTGACGTCTCAATTTGGAGGCTCGTCTTATTGTTGATGTTCGAAATTGTCGATACGTTTGAAGCTCACTGTGGAAGCCCGCGCTGGAAGAGATTGTCCCACTTTTGAGGCTCACCTTGGAGCCCAGGGTTGGTGATACTGTGGTCGCTATTGGCGAAAAATGAATTTGGTTGTCGTTGTTGGATTGGTCGATTCGCGTTATTACGCGTGTTGGTCTTTGTTGAAAATTGGTTGGTTGAAGAAACCATTCGTTGATGAGAGAGATTTCCTTGTTTTTGAGAGCTCACTTTGGAGCCCAGGGTGGTGGCAATTTGGTTGCTCTTGGCAAATTTTGAGTTTGTTGTTGTTGGATAGATTGGTTGGTTTGCGTTGTTGCGCGTATTGTTGATATTCACTGGTGACTTGTTGAAGAGACCGCCTTACTTGTTGGAGCTCACTTTGGAGCCCAGGGTAAATGGCATGTTTGGTCACTAAATGTTGAATTTTGTTCCTGAGCTTAGCTAGCCGTGGTCTCCCGGTCGTGGGGAAAAGTGTACCTGTGTTACACTACATCAGGGCCGTAGCTAGAGCTGAATTCAAGATAGGGCACTGAAAGTTTGAAGTAGGGCTAAAGCAAAAGATTACAATTTATTAATTGGATTGCCCACCTCATATGGTGATATCAAATTACAAAAGCAAAAAAACGGTGAATGACAATTTAATCAAAAAAAAATACAGAACTTGCCATGTTATCAAATTTCCGAAGAACTTCATTTAGATCCAACGAATTTAATCTTGTTTTTCCAAATGTCAGATCAAGTCTGTCATTCTGTCGTGACAGTCTTTGTGGCTTATTTATAATTCCTTAAAGTAGGGCACTGGATGTTTTAAGGTAGGGCATTGCTCCTTAATGCCCCCCCCCCTAGCTACGGCCCTGCACTACATATAAATAAGTATTTATATATATTCTTTTTTTTCACAAATTTTAAATACCCTCGGCTGTTAAGCCACAAAAAAGCAAAAATGCGTGTGTATATTTGAATTTATATCAAATCTGAAGACAAAAAGATCAGACTTACGTATCTGATAAATACCGGAGATCTTTTTCAAATTCCGAAAATACTCACTGATTGCAACGAACCTAGTCTTTATTTGGCATCTCAATCGGTTTGGAAACTGTAGGTCAAAATGCAACAAATTTTCCGTGCCACCCACGTTGCATTTACGACAAAAGTCATGAGAGGCAAAGCTGTAGTGCTCGAAGCGCCCTCTACGCTCGCACCGTCGTATCTTTAATAGGTGCTGAGAAAATAGCAAAACAATTGTTTTACCTATTTGCAATATTATAGAGAAAATCTCTGTTAGTGGTGAAAATTTAC
This sequence comes from Mongoloraphidia duomilia, assembly GCA_039654895.1. NCBI lineage: Eukaryota > Metazoa > Arthropoda > Insecta > Raphidioptera > Raphidiidae > Mongoloraphidia > Mongoloraphidia duomilia. The sequence continues at coordinate 21,497,715 of CM077519.1, forward strand.
CACTTTTTTTATTTTAGCCAGTCAATTAGCCGGTTTATTACAAACTTCATACTGATATGGTTTCTCACCAGTATGTGTGCGTTTGTGATTATTTAAACTGTCTGATTGGCTGAAACATTTACAAAATGTCACAATGATTTGGTTCCTCACCGGTATGTGCAGTGCCTTTCTGGTTATTTAAAAAGTTTGATTGGCTGAACCACTTATTACAAATATCACACTGCTTTAGTTTCTCACCAATGTGTGTGCGTTTGTGAATTCTTAACGTATTTGAGCGGAAGTAGCACTTTTAACAAACGTCGCACTGATATGGTTTCCCACCAGCACGTGTGAGTTTGTGAATTCTTGATGTATTCGAGTCATAATAACACTTTTTACAAACGTAATACTGATATGGTATCTCACCAGTATGTCTGCGTTTGTGAATTTTTAATTTACTCAATTGGCTGAAACACTTTTTATAAACGTCATACTGATATAATTTCTCACCAGTATGTGTGCGTTTGCGAATAATTAAATTATTTGATTGGTTGAAACACTTATTACAAACGTCACACTGATATGGTTTCTCACCAGGATGTGAGCGTTCGTGAATTCTTAATGCACTTGAGTCGAAGTAGCACTACTTATTACAAACGTCACACTGATAGCGTATTATCAAAGTAAGAGATTATTATCAAAGTAAAAGATCTGGTAAGTCTTATTACAAACATCACAGTGAAACTTCTTGTCAGTTGCTTTTTTATTTCTCATAATTTTCCGAAATATTTTTCCCCTACTCACTTTTGTCCAGGCATTCTGCTACATTGTTCCCGGATACGTGTCCATTCTTTGAGTTTTCACAGTAGATTTCGCTAAAATAGGTAGGAATTGAAAAAAAAACTCGGGTCGCAGTGCCAAACCCTGCCGACAATATAGTGTATTTGCTAATACAGGCATTGTGGCATTATTATGTGAACTTAAGTTTGTTTTTTGACAAAATAAAAAATGTAACCCCTTAATACATCCCTTAAAATAATTAAATTTTTCTAAATTTCAATATTAGACATGGATTTTATCAGTACACCAAATTAAATACACCCTTCCATAAGTAAATCCGTATCAACAAACTAGTGTTTTCATAAAATTTGAAAGTCCGGTCCTGTCGGGCCGATTTTATTAAAATTTTAGCAGCACATTTTGATCTTTACTAAACAGTTAAATTTCAATTTTGAAACGATTCTGACAAATTTTTCGGTATTTTTGGGCCCAAAAACTTTTTGGAATCCCTAAATACAACCCTGAAAATGGTCCGATCGGGCCCATTTTAAATAGGCTTCTTGCGGTGATGGGTTCCAATGTGTGTACCAAATTTCGTTTCAATCGATTAAGTCTGTCGAGAGTTATCGTGTACACACATATATATATATATAAAATATATATATATATATAAATATATATATAAATATATATATATATACATACATATATATATAAACATTTTCAAAAATGGTGCCAAAGTGTTCAGGAGGCTATGAAACGTCGAGAAATTTTGCTCCGACCCCTAGGTCCCGCCATCCGACCGACGCCAATAGTGTATGTGCCATATTATGGCAAATACACTAATAATAACTACTCGCATTTCTTTCATAGTATATTTTAGAAACAAAATATTATTATTTTCCAGTTTATAAATTTACGATCACAAAACACTTTAGTGCTACGATAAATAAATGAATGTAACAAATATAAACAAATACACATAACGTTTTTAAACTCTGTAATTGAAAATTAAAATAAATTGTAATCACGAGATCTTAGATGGTAAGCATTTATAATAATACACTATTTTTTATATAAACTTCATAAGTTGTTGGTACATCGAAAAATCGTCACAATACTTTAATGATACCCAGTATCAAACTTTAATATAAAGATTAATCTAAATATATGTAATAGAATACTCATTAGTCAATATTGTGATAAAGCGCATCTTGGCATTTATGTAGTTAGGTGGTTTTAATTAAACACTTTTACGTTTTCAGGTACGTTTTATTGGTTTAAGCTTTATCGGGGGGCGGAAATGGAGCATTCTCCTCGTAAATCATCACAAGTCGACTGTATGAACGACGCTTCTTTGATTTCTGCAAAAAAAATATATTAGTTCTGTACACCTAAAAAACGGGTATCCCTAGTATTTTATAGGCTGACTAAATCACTTTTATAATCTCGAATATTTGAGGATAATTTTAATTTTAATTTTCGCGCTACACTGTAACATACAACAGCCGTCCCTTGCCAAGGCAGCGTTCTATAAAATATCAAAATATATAATGTTGTGATTTTATTTGTCAGCGTTAATATTCTTGATTCTCGTTACAACTCACAATATTATTTTGTTTTAAATTCTGCGGTTATGTTCTGAATAAACAATTTTAATATAATAGGTACTAGGTAGGTAATATTCAAACTTTCTGTCCCTAATTTATGCAAATTTTATTGTGTTTCATTTATTTTTATAAAGATATAAGTAAGTATATTATCACTATCTATTACTCATTTTCATAAAAAATAAATAAAGTAATAAATCAAGTCAAATGAAAATTTCAATTTGAAATTAAATTTTTTGCCCAGAACGTAACTATCTAATAATACAAAACATAAATCATGTGACGAGAAGATGGATATTAATTTCGTTATTATCGTAACATAAAATTACAACATTCAATACTGTATTATAGCGAACAGCAAGGAACCACTGTACCAGTAAGTTGCCTACATTTTTTCCAGTGGGTACTTTAGTTGTTAGTAGGTTAGGTCAAATTAACTAACATTACGCTTAAAATTTTACTTCAATTGAGTATTTCATGAAATTTTTACTTACCGAACTTACTATTGACTAGAGAGCTACTGAAGAGCTCCATGTTTAATGCCAACTGCAAAATTTACTAAATTGATGTACTTTTAATGTAGGTACTTAATATTATCATCAAGAATCTGCTTTCCCGTAAAGGGTCAAATATTTCATCAATAAAATAACAACACAAAGATTACATACTAATAATTCTTGGAACCCCCTCTAGCATCACTTTAGATCAAATTCGATATAAAAAGCAAGAAAACTGTCGGGTTAAAACTTTAGACGCAGTTAAGACTTAAGTGTCATCCGCGAAGTAGATAACGAAATAATATTTTTGCCCATTATTTAATTATAGGAACTGTCCGCCATCTTGGATTTTGTTTTTGATTTGCACCCGTATTTTGAATTTCTCGAAAAAAAAGGTAAGTAACCAATTCGTAGAGAATTTAAATCCCTACAATTCTCGTATACTTAGTCAAAATTGTTAAAAAAATATTTATCGCTAATAATAAGCAAAAAGTGTGAAAAATTAAGAGAGTGGCGCAGTTTTTTCAACTTTTGGTTGTTTACGCGGAACTAATTCCAAAGGGTAATTACCAATGGGTAAAAAAGAGGGCATGGGCAGAGCAAGTTACCTACCCAAAAACTCTAGCATTTGAGGAAAGTCGGATGGTTCCTGAGATGTTGCCGATGGGAAATCCCATCGGGCACACGGTTCGTATTTATAATAATTTACTAAAATTGTCTAGAATAGAGAAAAACTTATAGATTATTAACAAAAAAAAAATGAGCATGGCTCGAGTAGAAAAACAATGCGAATTATTTTGACCCATCTAAATGCTTACATCGAACTGCAAACGGGAAAGCAGGTTACAATACATTAAATGCGCAGCAATTCAGTGCTTTATCTTTCCAAATAAATAATTTTAAAAAATATTAAAGTAAAAAACAAAGGACGTATTATGCACGTGAACTGATTTTACCTTGACAGCATTTCCATCTTGAAATAATAAAAGTTAAAGAGAAAATGTTTATCAATATTCCCAAATTATAATAAAATATTTTCAAAAAACTATAAGTAGAAGTTTTTTTTTTTTAATTTACATTATCTCTAATCTTTTATAATTTCTAAGGTATTAATACTCCAGTAATTTTAGATATTAAAATCACTCACCTGCAGAAAAATTCCCAGTTAGCTGATTTTTTTTTATTTACCTTAGTTATGGTGTTTTAAAAAACGTGTAAAAAGTCCCCATCGATATCGTGCCGGCGTTGCCAGATATTCGAGGTTCAAGTTCACGATAGACGGTTTTTAGCGAATTTCTCGGTTCCGTTCCATTTTTTGTAAAAAATGGTTATTATCAATCTTGTAGAGGACGAAATTATCTACAACTTTTGTATAAACATTTTTTGTCTACGATTTATAGTTTTTCTTATTAAAGTACCCGCGGCTTCCTCCCCCTCGATTTTACATAACGGGATTATGCTGCTTCCCGAGGGCCTAACATAATGATTTGTACCATTATTTTAAGTTGAACTTAAAGCTAACGTTTAATTATAATTTTATCGAAATTAATGCAGTAGTTCTCTACCTACTTATAAGCAACCAAACATACAAATCGACAGCGCTCAAACAGACAGACAGACAGACAATTTTTTTTCGAAAATACGATATTTATACTTGACATTAATTATAAAGACCATTCGTAAAGTAATTTTGTAAAAAAAATTTACAAGGGTTGACTGTTGAGAGAGTGCGGATAAAGTACGAGTATGCATTTGCATACCGTATAACACACCCTATAGTAATAGTAGCCACATTTTTTGTACAAAATTCCTTTACGAATAGTCTTTATAACAATTACAATGAGTATTCGTAAAGGAATTTTGAAAAAAAATTAAAAGTATGGCTACTCCGAGCTATTCTTAGTAGAGTGCGTTATACGGTATGCAAATGCATACTCGTACTTTATCCGCACTCTCTCAACAGTCAACCCTTGTAAATTTTTTTTACAAAATTACTTTACGAATGGTCTTTATAATTAATGTCAAGTATAAATATCGTATTTTCGAAAAAAAATTGTCTGTCTGTCTGTCTGTTTGAGCGCTGTCGATTTGTATGTTTGGTTGCTTATAAGTAGAGAACTACTGCATTAATTTCGATAAAATTATAATTAATCGTTAGCTTTAAGTTCAACTTAAAATAATGGTACAAATCATTATGTTAGGCCCTCGGGAAGCAGCATAATCCCGTTATGTAAAATCGAGGGGGAGGAAGCCGCGGGTACTTTAATAAGAAAAACTATAAATCGTAGACAAAAAATGTTTATACAAAAGTTGTAGATAATTTCGTCCTCTACAAGATTGATAATAACCATTTTTTACGAAAAATGGAACGGAACCGAGAAATTCGCTAAAAACCGTCTATCGTGAACTTGAACCTCGAATATCTGGCAACGCCGGCACGATATCGATGGGGACTTTTTACACGTTTTTTAAAACACCATAACGAAGGTAAATAAAAAAAAATCAGCTAACTGGGAATTTTTCTGCAGTAGAAATCTAAAATTACTGGACTATAATGATACCGACATCAAATTATTCATACTGTACCTATACTTTTTACTTAAATTAATTTTCTTCAACTGAAACACATTTCGGAAATAAAACTTAAACGATTTTTACCAGGTTTTCTAATTATCTTGCATTTTCATAAAAATAATCAGCTAGGTACCTATATAATACAGTATTTTCGACTCACTCCAATTCACAGTTTACAATTAATTTAGCTTTTGAAAATTTTGAAATTCATCATTTCAAGTTTTCAGATTTCTTCCGAGCTTATCTTTTTAAGCTCGATTTATATTATCCCGTCAGACACGGCGCGGGAACGTAGCGTTTGTGGCAAGACAAACATTTTTACATGCATTTCAAATAGTACGAATATTTATACTTAGCGGATCCTGTCTGTTAAAACACGTATCAATACTCGTATTTGAAATGCATGTAAAAATGTTAATCTTGCCGGAAACGCTACGTGCCCGCGCCGTGTCTGACCGGATAATATAAATCGAACTTTAATCAGTCAGTAAATCAAGCCAGTTGGTGACAAGAATGGTAGGTATTTTTTATTCAAATGCAGAAAAAATATTTATATAAACATAAAGAATCAACAAGATCTCTATATATTTAATTCAATATGTATAAGATGTAATTGTTGGTGAAATTCTGATAGTTTTAAAGCGTTTGTTGGCAATACTAATAGTCCAGTTCAGATTGTCCGAAGAGTTCTAGGATTTGCCAACAAGCACACCTTATAATTATCGCATTTTCTTCATTAATGTGACTGTCGTCTGTACAGGTTCGCCGCAACGACTTTCTCTGGATTTTTTCGAGACAAATGAATGGCGGCATATTGTAGGTTCATTAATGACATGATGTCACTTATCGATTTATGAAATACTTATAATCAAAACCATTACCTAGACATTAAAGCCGTTTATGATAAAAATATTTGATGTTGACATTATTAAATGTAGTCAATCGAATAGAATTAAATTTAGTGCACGCCTTCAGAGTAACATATAGAAAGAATAGGTACTCTGTTTTCATTTCTTTATTCTTTTCTAATAAATCGTACTATTTACTATTAATGCTTGTACTTTACATACGATAATTCCAGTTGCTTAGTACGACACTACAGGCTTGAAAACCTGGAAACCTTGGTTCTGTTGGAGATTTTTAGTCTGAGAATACTATAAATAAGTCTGAAAATTTTCATGATAGTGACAAAAGATTTAAGACATTTTAAGTGATATAAATTATGAGAGCTCAAAAGGGAAAAACAGTATCTTCAAATGAAAAATAATCATTTTACTAACCTGTTTAGAACTAACTGACTCCTCCCCACTACTGCTGCTACTGCTACTACTCGAAGTTATTTCATCTTCTAATGTAAGTTTTGCCGACAATCCTTCCAATTCAAGATCCAAATATAACTGACTCAGCTGGTCATTCACCAACAATGGCTAAATTAAAAAAAAGAACAAAACTTAAAACCGTTGCTAGATATTACAAAAATCGGCATGATACACCTAATATACTTTTTGAGATTTTAAAAATTACCTGTTGAATTTCTTTTAATGAAATCATATCAGCTTCTAATATATCACTGACATTTTTAACGGACATTTGATATTTATAAATTAATTCAGGCGTTACTGAAACTGCTTCTAACCAGGGCGGTGTCGTTTTTCGTTTAGGTCTTGCCGGTTTAGGTTCATCGCACGGCATTGAACCGCTGTTCTTTGATTGATCTGGATCAACTAAACAAGGTTTATTTTCTGTGTTGGTACTGTCATCATTTGAACCGGACTCTGTTTTTAAGAAGGATGAATAGAAAGATGAATAACAACTGCTATCTTCTTCTGTTTCTAGACTAGTAACAGTAACTTTTGCTTTAACGTCATTATTTAGAATCTGAAATCAATTATATATTGTTGTTAATAATGTCATCAGTATCACGAATTAAAATTTTAAAATTGGAACCGTTCATTCCTGTCAGAATTAAATGTAAAATACGAGTATAAGTGATAATTCGGATTTAGTTTTGTCATGCAATTTGCTTATACAGAATATTTGAAATCCAATTTATTCTTTACTTTACGAAATCAATTACTAACAAAAATTACGAAATAAAGTAAAATTATATAAAAATATCGTAATGCAACAAAAACCATAAACAACTAAAACACAAAAGAGAAATGACTTGAGACCTTGGCGATAGATATTGTGCTAGGGTTATTAAACTCGGGAGCACCATCTTGATCTGGCAAACTGGGATGCGGTGACGATGGGTCGCATACTGACTGTATGCCAAGGTCCCGTTTAGAACATTCAGACATGGCCTGGAAAAAAATAATTACATAACATTGGCAATTAAGTTCTGAATAAATCCATTAATAAAAGAAATTGTACACATTTGACCATTATAAACCGTCGGTTTTCGTCTAAACAGGGTGTTCCGTAAAGAATGCGCCAAAGAGTAATCCTACATTCTAGACATAAAAATAATAAGATTTAACCCAACTTGCCTTATAAAATTCGAGAAAAAAATGGGGGCATAAATAAGTTGAAACTAGCGCCCTCTTTTTAGAACTGCAAATCTGTTTAAATTTTATTTTTGCCTGCCCTAAAAAACCCATGGATACCAAATTTCAAGTAGATATCTCAAAAACTGTTCGATTTATTTAAAGAAACTAAAATATAAAATCTAACTTTAACACCCTGTATATCCAAAACGGACGACATTTTTATAAGGCAAGTTGCGTTAAATCTTATTATTTTCATGTCTAGAATACAGGTTTACTTTTTGGCGCATTCTTTACGAAACACCCTGTATAGGATTAAAAAAACAGTTTTATTAATTAAATTTGGTAGATACTTATTTATTAAAAAAAAAAAAAAAATGTGAGCCGTCGTGAGACGCCTAGCAGATGTGAAACAAATTCATAGCTTGACCCCCCCCCCCCGTGACAAATTTATTAAAATAAAATATAGCCTATATCACTTAGGGATAGTGTAGCTTTCTGTTAGTGAAAGAATTTTTAGAATCGGTTCAGTAGTTCTAGAGATAAGAATTTATGATTTATTACCATCCCGCGAGAAATTCTTCTCCTGCTAAGATAATTAGTGAAAGAATTTTTAGAATCGGTTCAGTAGTTCCAGAGATAATAATTTATGATTTATTACCCCTCCGCCCCGCGAGAAACTCTCCCTCAACGAAGGTATTGAAACAGCAATACACAGATATTCACACTTGCACGTGAACAGTGTACTGCAGTAGCGTCTGACCGTCTGACTGCGTCAAACGCTTTTACTCTCGTTTTTACTCCCAAGGCGCGTCATTAGATGTTTCACATCAAAAACTTGTTAGGCTGTTAAATAACATTGTTGAAAAAAACCTTTTTTTAAAATTTTATTTCATAATTTGCTTATTATGCTAATAACTTAATTTCACTTAAAATTCTGCACAGAGCTTCAGTTAAAATTAGCGTAATATAATAATAGATATAATAATTACGTCAAATGAATACATATAATATAATCTATTTTATTAAAACGGATATTTACCCTTTTCTTTCAAAGTCCAACATTACATTTTAATATAGGCGATTAAAAACTTACTCTTTTGCCACCTGGAGATGCTATACTTCCAACAGCACTTCCCGGTTCGGCTTTCACAGAAGTAGCTTGACTAGCGGGCCGCGGCGCTTTACTTGTCCCATTATAAGGTTGCGCTTCACTGAGCGTGGAGGTCGGCGCATGCGTTACAGCAGGAAAATTCGACGACGACGACGACGGTTTCACGACCGGCGTTACAGGCACAGTTACAGGCATGGCCATTGGCGAATACATCATCAACGTTGTTCCGAATATCGCAGGATACATCATTCCACAAGGCACTGCACCAACAATAGTGACACATATGTTAAACGATTTATTATCGTCTACAAAAGGTGTTCAAGCTATTTGGTTCTACACAGTTGGATTCTAATACACGAACATGTTTCACAATTGTAATGGAAATTATTTTTCAAAATTATATTACTAAATAAAATGGTAAGGGGGACCTCTGTCTGTAATTTCATTTTTTCCCCGGGAATTTTGTATGACGGAAGAACGCGTTTTCAAATTTGTTGACTATCCGTCTGTTTGTACCGGCATTACTCGAAAATGACTGGACTGATTTTGATGCAACTTGGTGTCCAATCAATCGGTACGCAAACTAATAGCCCGGCTACACTCGTAGTAAGTCAAAGTTCACGTCAAAGGCAACATTACATGATTAAATCTGCGAGCAAAAGCTAGTAATATTATAAAACTTACTAGGAAACGAATTTGTAGGAGGTCCAGGATGTTCATGAGGTTGTTCTCCAACACCAGCTGGAATGTAATACATGGCCGGAATCATTCCCGTGCCGACATTTCCTGGTGCTTTTTGATTCGTGGATATGTTGGTGAAAGGCGATATCGAAAATGGAGGCCACAAATTTACTTTATTTTCCTAAACAAATTTAAATTAAGAAATATTTTTAATTTCACTATTATTATTTATACTCAGTTATGACTTATGAGTAATGAGTTCCTCATAATTTTTTTATTAACTTACAGTAGATTGCGATATTCTATTCCTGTCATTTTGTATCGACTCGCTATTTAATACTGACAATTTCAAATTTATTTGTGCCGGATTTAGTAAGTCTATGTATTCTGCTGGTTGCTCTGGAATGTTGTGCTGATGTTTCGACTGTTTGTGACAATCGCCTTCCCAGGAATGTGAACCACTACGCTTAACACCGTGATGATTAGCCTGAAAAACAATTGAAACAAAAATCAAACAATCGATAGAGATTAATGAGACCCATTATCTGTATAGTTTTGAATACATATTAGGTTATCCAGGCAATTTTTTAACGTTTCACGTTTCAAAAAATAAAAATAAACTTAAAAACAAGTTTCGAAAAAATTGTGTTCACATACTTCTCATTTTTTTTAATGAATAAAGAAAAAAGTACATACATGTGTGGCATCTAATTTTCCTAAGTTATTTCCTAATTTATATTTGAGTTTAAATTCTCGCTCCCTATCCCCCTTGGAATATGACCGTTGTTCCCTATGTTTCTTCACCATTATTTTTTCCATATCTTCATTATGTCTGTAACAAATAATTTTAATTTAAGAAAATGCAATTTTCAAAAAAGATTTGAAAACAACGTTTCAAAATCAAATTTAATTTACTTCATTAGCAATGCTTCCGTTAAAGTTGGCGGTTTATACGAATCCTGCGAACCATTGGTACCACTAGTTGTGCCGCTTTCCATATTAACATTACTTCCTGAACTCAAATTTCCCGCACTGCCGCTACCTGACGCTCCACTGCCTTGTAATGGAGATAAATATTTCCTAAAATAGCAAAATAAAACCAGTGAAAATAAGAAAGGCCAAGAGCATTAAAATCCAGTTGAATTATCAAAAATACCTACGAGTATGTAAAATGAAATGAGTTTAAAAATAAATGAATTAAAAAAAAAAAAAAAAAAAAAAAAAACTATATGCGAAAGTATAGTTACGTACGAAAGTAAACGCACAGTGGACTATTTCAGAAGAAGAACAAAAAAAAATCATGAACCAGGAACAAAAGTATAAGAAGGCCCATAATAGACAAGGAAATACACCGGGTTTAGTGAATAGTTCAATTCTGCCTGAAGTGATTTGGTCGCGTTATGAGGATAAATGAGAATAAGATTATAAAATAGATTCCAGTAAGAAGGAAGGCTAAAGGCGAGCTAAAGGTGTGCATGGAAACAAGGAGTAATAAACGCCACGAGAAGAAACTTTGTCTTGGTAGAATACATTTTTGTTAGAAAAGAATGGTAATCTGCTGTATATATCGAATTGAACTGACATACTTAATAAAAATTTACCTTGGATTCTGGTTATTTTTCCCTTCCTGATCAGTGTCGGTATTACTACTTGTATTATTATTTAAAACTTCCTGCTGACTATCGTCTGACAATGTCGTCGTTAACGGTTTGCTTTCAAAGAAACGTTGAAGATTATCACTATAGTTTAACTGATTGTAACTAGGCGGTGTTTCACTAGACGATTTACTATCGTAATAATCATGATGCGGAGAAATTTCTCCCAACATGACTGAATCCCGTTCCTGAAATCAATTTTATAATTATTTTAAAAACTCGCACTCAAGAACTTAAGAAATAATGCCTGACCACGTCCATGTCTAAAATTTTAAAATCGGTGCAATAAAAATAACGCAACACAAAAAAAATTTATTATGAAATCAAAATATCTCTTACTCAAACGTAAAAGGATGGACTATCAAATCATAATTTGAAATGAACCAAAAATGTATTGTAAAAATTCCGTGTAAGGAATAAACTTGATCGAAAATGAACAGTCGTGATAAGATGCGCTACCGATTCTTCAAAAAGATTTAAATTAAAACACCACCGTTAGATCATTAGAAATGTTATTTGTACTCGCGATGATGTTTTGTTTACAGAGGATCTCATATTAAACTCAAAATATAATCATAGTCTATACGGAAAATAAAATATGTTTGCTTACTGAAAAGCTTGCATCGTTATCTGGAGGCATTTCAATTTTTAGATTCTGTTTCGAAACTTCATCCGTAAGACTTTCCATAAACGAAGCAAGATCTTTACATCTCCTCGAAACCTGTAATTTTGTGGAATCACCCACACGAGGTAAGTCTTGTTTGAGCAATGCAAGTATATTTTCTTGAATTAGTTTATTTTCTTTTAGTACTTCCTCTGATATTTGACTAACACTATCTTCTGGTACAGCTGTTTCAAAAACGTTTGGATTACTTGGGCCCTGAAATTAATTATCATGATCAATATGATTCATATTAAAAAATGATTGTTTAACAATAAACAAAGTTTCATGCAATTTATACCGATTTGTGTAAGTTGATTGGTTCCAAAGGAATAACGAGAAACTCAATCAAATTTACTAAAAAATATATCCAACCAAGAGAATTTTATAAACGATTATTTACATTTCCTTAGTTTTCCTTCGGAAACATTCTTAATATATACTAAAACTAAACAACAACAACAACAACAACAACGTGTTCGTGTAATTGGACGCGAACATTTTATTTATGCCAGTTGGACAAACATTTAAACCTACATTCTACTTTTTAGTTTTCACGGCTACTTCAACGAACACCAAAAACTAACAAAATAATTGAAATGTTCTAATAACACACAAATTAGCGCATTCAAATACCAAAATCCACTAAAAGCTTATTTTGTACATATCGAATTTACAAAAAAAATAATCTAACCTGCAACACCCGGTGGTGTCCTATAACAAATTCTAATTTACGTGTCCATGGATTAACAAAACAACTCCAATCTGTTTCAATGGCCGCATATCCACCATTTTGTACAGCAAACCTGTATGGTTTACTACGAACAACTGAACCGGCAACCTGAGCTTTTTTTACTACTGAAATTTTCAAAAAATTCACCGATATTATTATATCATGATTGTATGATAAATGAATGATAACATTTGAAAATTTGTGTGTGGTTTACAAAAAGTATGCAGGTAAAATATCGGGCGCTTTCACTTTCAAGGCATTATTGCTTATCGCGGTTGAAAAGGGATTGTTGCATGTTCATTAAAATATTAAAATTCGAAAACCAGACTAACCACGACTAGCACTAGGACGATGAAGCTCAATAGTAAACTTCATAACATCTCTAAGAACGTCTTCTATATGATTTACAAATAGTCTTTAACTATGTATAATGTCATAACGATAACTTTAGCGCGAAAATTAATTGGAAATAAAATAAGAAAATGACAAATTGGTGAGCTTCATACTAACAAATTTCTGAGTAAAAATTTAAAATAAAAAAATTATATTAAAATAACGATGAAAATAATAACTGTATATACCTGTTTCATATATTTCTTTCAAATATGGCAAATCTTCAGGATGGTAGAAATCAAAAATAGATCGGCCTAACATATCTTGGGGTAAATATCCAAAATTCGCAACAACATCAGCGTCTACATGTGAAATTTTACATAAAGCAGTGTGCCTCATATTGAACTTTGACGACACTCTAGTTTCATCGGACACCTTGTATGGCGAATAAACAGGCATGGCCGCCACGATCAAAAATACATCACGGTTTTTATCAGCAGAAGGATCTGCGTGATCGGACATCTGACGGAATGTAAGAGATAATTGAAATGGCTGATATGTAACTGATTTCTCTGTTACTCCAAATCCAGTTGATTTTAAGCCTCGATAGCGTCGTAAACAAACATAAAGTGAATTTTTGCTATCTGAAAAAAAAATTAGTTTCTTCTAGTCATGAAACAAAACAACATTATGAGTTATTTAGTAACTGTCAACGGAAACAATCCTGTTCCAAAAACAATTGTGTGAGCAAAGTGAGAAAAAAGATAACACTGACCTTTGTAAGGATTTGAAGAATCAGAAAATGGTACAGCGACGCCCGCCGTAATACACGAAGCAAATGTATCTCGGTCCTTTGGATGGATGAAGTCAATGAACGATCGTCCTAGCCACATATCCTGTGGGAATCCGAGGACGTTGGTCAAACTGGGCGTAGTGTACAACACAACACCGTCAAACATTGATATCACACAACAAAAACCGTCCTGAAAAAAATGTATCGTTTTGAGAATTTCATCATTTGTTTACTCCAATATATAGGATGCATTCAGAAGATCCTATACTAAACCTTTAAAGAATGTTTTGTTTATTTCTCGACAAGTACTGTAACTTTACTCACAGAGGTAGTCATGTAGCAAAGTATAGTTTTTACGTCGACGAGAAAAGTATAAAAAAATAATAATTGCAAATATAACACATTTACTTCCACAACAGTCGGTTACAAAACTTCGTAAATGATGAGTTAAATTTTATAAATTTGAACTTCAGCCCGAACTTATATGATAAAATGGACGATCTGATCGTTCATTGAACGTTTTCATCATTGACTTTTTGTGGTGGAAGTAAAGGTGTTATACAAGTACCGATAACAAAGACATTGCCGCCCTAGGTGCCAAGTGTAAAAGGGCGTCCTGTGACCCTGTAATGTGTCTGGAATCTTCAAAATATAAAGGAAATGCTGTAAACCCTGTGTGTTTCTAACGTGTTATAGAGATGTAAAAGCTTAGCTTGCCCTGGCCGCCAGCAATCCTAGGTCTGGCTCAAGTAAAAATCGTTAACACTGTCGATCTTGAATAGTGCTTGATCATACGAATATGTATAATCTTACTATCTGAATCAAGATATAATATGCAGTAAGTAGCAAAGATGAAATACCTCTAGCTGACATGAAGTTTTGGTCGGTTGCTTAGTACTAATGACCTGTTCAGTAGCAGCGGTCGGAACAGTCGCATAGGATACATCCATTGAAGTGTAACCAGGTCCTGACTGATTGGTTGGCGGTTGCATCCCGGTGCCAAGGACTGAAACCATCGTTGGATTGCTCCATGGCTGGGTTCCAACTTGCTCTGATTGAGCAGATTCTGCTAGCACATACAAAAACATCCATAGTAAGGCATTTTCTTATATTTTTTTGAGAAGAGGAAGAGATTATAAACGGAGGAAAATTACCCTGTTTATAATATTATTATCTTTAGTGACAATGAGGTACCTATGTATTTAACCTCTAATAAGAAGTAATAATTAATTAATATGAAAAGTAACTTAACGAGCATTCGTATAAATTATTCCTCTGGAAAAAGCATTAAATTTTAAACTAATTGGGAAGTTTGGGGAAAAATGAAGATTCTTTTGGGGAAAAATGACAATTCTAAAAGCAGGCTATACCTATAGCTAAAAATATTATTTGTATACAAAAAAAGTTTTAAATGTTTTCCATTTTTTTCGATCATAAAAAAACTGAAACTAGAAAATAGAAAATAGATAAATTCTTAAACATAAATTTAGATTAATTTAGGTATTGTGTACTAACCAGTTGATGTAAGAGGAGGTACCAGCGGCACTGCATCTTTAATTGCTTCTGTTGTTGTTTGTGCACATGTGATTAGATTTGCATCTTTAGTTTCGTTCACTTGAAAAAGAAAATTCAGAAATAGTAAGAACTGTTTACAGCAAAATTGGACGCATTATCTTGTAGCATTATTTGTATTTAATCCTGATCAGTGCCGGATTAAGCAGTCTTATTGGCGGGTACATTTATATGTTAATAACAAGTAGGTAATTGTTCTTCAAACTCATAACAACAGGTATCACGCACGGCTGAAAGAATGCCTTATAAATGTGAGAACCATATGCACAACTTTCGTGTCGTGAAAATAATGGCCTTTTCTAAAAATTATTTTAAAAAATATAGAAATATTCTGATGGTGACCCTTTTTTTTCGGAGGCTTCTGGGCAGTGGACATGGACTGAATGCGGCACTGAACTAGAATGAAGCTCTAAATACAACTTACAATTTCCATCTGTACTTGCAGTTGTTAACAACTGAATGTTACTGTCTACAAGATTCCCTTCACCATCTGCTGCCGTAACTGAAATTGTACCAGCAGGTGTGCTTTGCGATTTTAATTTCTTTTTCTTATATTCCTTATCTTTGTTGCGCTTACTTATGGGCTTAGGTACTGCTTCATTACTGAAAATATTATGCAAATGAAACATTCAATTTGCGTATTTTAGTATTTGAATACTCGGTTTTTCATTTCGAGTCGCGTCAAGTTGTGCAGGGAGCGAAAGTGTAAATACTAATAAAAGATGTAAAAGACCTTTTTCAGTGTGTAAAGTTTTTTACAGGTACTACTCAACTCAAAAATCTAGTAAAAGGGAAATCCAACACTAGCACACTCCTAATTTTATTTGAAAATTTTATCTGATTTAAAAAATGAAAATTATATAGGGACGATCCGATGTACTAAAATAATTCTCCTGTATAACGATTAAGGATCGATACATTTATCGACTATTTCACCTAATTTTCGAACAACTACATTGACGCTAATATACTACGTTAATAAATTATCGCAGTCATTTGCCTAACGATTACGGCAAATGCCACTTTCCTAGGTAAATGAGTTTTAAAATAGAAACTATGTTATAAAGTCATTTGCCCACGCAGATAGCATTCGCCTAGACAAAAGCCATTTGCCTGGAATAACAATTTGCCTGCGACATATACAACGTGATTCTGTAATGAGTACCATAAATGATACAGGATATACCTACTGTCAAAATAATACGAAAACCAAGAATAACTTTCTTTCCAAAAGTGCTTCCCTAACAAGATACAGGGTGTTAAAGGGTCGATTTGGAGAACACTTATTTGATCGTATCTTTTAACTGGGTTGAACAATTTAATTCATTTTTGGTAGACATCTACTACATAATAAGGACCGTAAACGGACAAAATTTTGTTGCATTTGAACAACCCAGTGGCGTAGAATTGGGGGTCATGTGACACTTTTTCCCCCCAAAAAAAGTTGCTGTTGGGTTTTGTTCCATTTTTCTTTGGTTTTTTAGTATTATTGGTTCAAATTCAACAAAAAAGGTACACTTGTTTCATTTGCCCAGAAGAGTCCGTTTCCAAGATATTCTGACTTGCGTGTCACTATGTGAAATACCAGGCTGCAAAGTTATCACAGAAAAAGTTTTATTAACAAACAAATAAAATACTTAAAGTCGAATACATCTAGGTAATAAAGTTTAATTAACATAAAATAAAAATTAGTAAAAATAAAATTAAAGTAAATTTTCAAAGTGTCCTCCATTGGAACATGACCCCCAATTATACGCCACTGGGTTGTTCAAATGTATCAAAATTTTGTCCATTTACGGTCCTTATTATGTAGTAGATGTCTACCAAAAATGAATTAAATTATTCAACCCAATTTAAAGATACGATCAAATAAGTGTTCTCCAAATCGACCCTTTAACACCCTGTACCTTGTTAGGGAAGCACTTTTGGAAAAAAAGTTATTCTTGGTTTTCGTATTATTTTGACAGTAGGTACATCATGTATCATTTATGGTACTCATTACAGAATCACGTTGTATACACATAAATTGGATTTTTAAAGATAATGAATTTCAGAGAGGGTAAACGATAATCTGCATTTATTTCTCCTAGCGTATCGTAGTTATTTAATAATTAAAAAAAATATTTACCCACTGCTAGCTACCGTGGACGGATGCCCACCATAGCCACTACTGCCGCTGGAATGACTGCCACTTTTCTGTGACTTGGAACTCTCACTAAAAATAAACAATTTTTTAGCCTTAAATCTAGAAAACAAAACTGAGTTACTTGTGAATAATTCTGCTCTATTAAGGTACAGTTTTTAATTTTATCCGTATTATTTTTTTCGATATATGATTAAAATTTACAACCAATCTATTTGAAATATAGACTTTGCTAATTAACTTTCAAGTTAACTTCAGTTAAATTCAGTTATCACATTCGATAATAGATGTAGGTATACATACAATAATAATTTATGACACATGCAGAAGCATGTGACTACATTTTTATTTGTCATATATATAATACTCCTATATTGCTTCCGCCCGCAAGTGGAAGTATCAGGCCGCAAGTGAGATAGCAAATGACTGTTTCTATCTTTGTCGAGAAATCCATCTTGTTGTGGCAACATTCGATTCACATTGTTTCCATAGCAATTTCGGAAATATTATTATCACTACTAACCTTGTTATTATCATAGATCAATTAATATTATAAATTGTTCTTGCGCATATAAGACTCGACGTCTTGCGATAAAGACAGATATATATATATATCTGCACCGTAGGCTTTTCGTCCGACTCCAGACCCCGGTTAACAATATAGGAGTATTACATATATGTTATTTGTACGTTTTCGACAATTTTATTTAGTGACATCAGAACGGTCAAATACTTTGCCAGCAAAATAATATGTTAAAATTATTTGCTACGCATTTGACACTGTCTTACATAATCGATATCGTCAGATTCCGTCTCGGATTCAGTTTAAAATAGCAGAAGAAATTCTTCGCAGTTTACGATCAATACTGATTTTAAAATTGCATTTATTGTACTGACGGTTAATAATTGCAATTTTAACAGTCAGTATTGCTTTATTATGAATTATGATCCTATGCTACGAAGAATTTCCTCTACTGTTTGTACATTCAAAGATCACAATTCACAAGTTTATCACATCTAATAACAAATTTTACTACATTTAGTTTAAATTTAAAGTAATGGATAAAAAATGATCAGAAACTTAAAAAAAATATGATTGTTTCCAAATTTTGATCTGCAGTTAAATCAAAATTGTCAGTAATTTGGTTTTAGTTTTTTTAGCTATTTAATTTACTATGTTAATTGAATTTATCTTTATGAACCTCTTGAGGTCATTCATTCAATTCTTGATGCACAAAGTAAGTCATATTCAATTTTGGCACACTGCGTACACGAAGAAACTTTGCATCTGTTCTATATATTTTTAATCTTATAAAAAATAATCAAATTGATAACACCCAGTTTCTTAGGCATTTGAGGTTTTTGGTTTAGTTTAGCGTCCAGGATTACGGTCAAATAACATCTTTGATTTGCCAACGGCTCAAACAATGTATATGTGCAATTCACCAGTTCAACGCATGTGTAATATATTATGTAATATTTACTCTAGCAAATACAATATTGATTTTTGTGGCGATACGTATTTACAAATTAAATCTAATTATTAATTATTTTATAATTGCATAATACGGTTTCTTGAGATATTTAGGCTTAAGTACTTCTTTATCATTATTTTTTTCTTCACTTCTCTCTATTTTTTTATTTTTAATTTTGTCTGCACGCATTACATTTTTTGCCTGTAATTCGACATTAATGTCTGTTGGTAAATAAATAAATAATAAAATAATAATAATAAATTATTAAAAAAATAAAAAAATAATTATTGTACAAATACATATTACGGAAATTTATGATCGTTTAAAATAAATTGTTAATTTCATTAACTTCCTATTGGAAGTTATTGTAATGGGTCCGATTTTGCGAATGAAAAATGTTGACATAGGTATCTGGACGTTTTGAGGTCTCTAGAGTTCAAATCTACTGTTTTTAGATATGTGTGTGTGTGCGCGCGCGCGTGTATGTATGTATATGTTTGTGTGGGTGTGTGTGTGTGTACGTACGTTCGTTTGTTCGTACGTTGGTGAACTTTTTCGGCTCACATATCTCGAGAACAAATAATGATATCGACTCCGCATCAATTTCATTCGACACATATTTACATAATGCCTGAATATTTACTTGTATTATGCATTTATTTTTGTTATTAAAATAGGCAATTGAAATATACATTTTCCTGTGTTTCTATGTCATTATAGATTACGATACCGAATACGCACAAAGTATACCTTTTCTTTTCACTTAATTTCCTTAGAAAACTCTAATCTACTGTTCGATATAACTCTATCTGTACATATTATATATTATACTACAAAAGGTGGTTTTTCTGTAAGTTACTTTTTTCAAAGAAATTAAATCATTTTTGGCATTTTGCATGATACCAATTAAATAATTGATCATTTTCAGATTTTTTTATGTTTGGCATACGTCTTAAGCTTATAATTATATAAGGCTCCTCAACTCAAATGAAAGGTATGCAAATTTATATCAGGCTTCGCCTTAAGGTATATTAAAGTTTCTGTTAACGAGTGCTATTCCGCGGATAACGAGTAGTTAATAATGTATTTATGAAACTGACCTTCTCTGTGAGTGACTGTTGCTACAACTGTTGGAATATCCAGAGTCGGATATCTTGTGTGTTCCGGATTCAGATTCCATAATAATGTTCTTTTATCTAAAACAAAACAAAAAACAATATTACAGCATTGTTACATTACACTTTTGCTAATTCTACATATATAACTAAAGGTGTCCGTACGCTTGCGAAATTTTATAATTTAAGGTTTGTGGTCTCATCTTCACGCTTGGGAATGTACCAGATTCATTAGGGTGATCATAGTCTTTATAACTCTTCAGGCTATTAAAGTTAATACCATATTGGCGGAATATATTTTTATTTATTGTAAATTATAGACGCGTCGACAACTTAGGTCATTAGCGTCTTGATTACATTAAATAACAACACACTTAAAACTAAATGACATCACAAAACATCCATGAGCGGAGGCGGGATTCGTACCCACGACAGTCTGATCCATTTATTTTATTGTAGATTATAGACGCGTCGACATCTAAGGTCATTAGCGTCTTTCAACTACACTAAATAACAACTAACTTAAAACTAAATAACATCACAAGACATCCATGAGCGCAGGTGGGATTCGAACCCACGGCAGTCCAGTCTAGAGGTTGCGGCGCCAAGCACGCTACCATCTAGGCTATACTGCCCTCGACAGTCTGATCCAGAGGCCGCGACGCCAACCACTGGGCCACACTGCCCTCTTGGCGGAATATAAATTATTGAAGAATTACAAGGCGCAAACATTTTTTTTTTTCAAAAATTTGCTCTTTTGGGCATAAAATCATCCTAGTATTTTGTAAAAACTGAAATTTAATACAATGTTAATTTAATAAATAAGTATAATTTATGAAAAAAAAACAGTCAGACCTCATTTTGATAGAACCGACTTATACTGGATTTGTGATACAACTTTTACCTTAAATCTAGATTTAAGAATGTCGTTTGATTTCAACTTAATGAAGATCTCCGTTTGGTTGAAAATAAATGATATTCTTAAATCTAGATTTAAGGTAAAAGCCGTACCAGAAACTCAGCAGTCAGTAGGACCGAATCGGAAATTGGGTAATAATTAATCAAATAACAGGTAACTATCGGGTAAGGCCCGATTCACACTATAGTGCCGGTCACGGTTTGCTCTCGATCCAGTCTCGGTTCGGTAAAATCTTACTGTATCCACATTATCATCTGGGATCGATCACAGTTCAATCTCGATTTGCACACTAGCTTCTGGTTCAGTATAAAATCGTTGATGGTCGAAGTCAGATGTATTTCCTTTGCAATACAATTTTACTTTATTTCATTTATTAAAGTACAATTTTTCTAGTTGTCTGACAATGTCGTTCGATTTTTCAATTAAAGAATTAGCTGTTATAGCTATTCTTCTTGATGAAGATGCGGCAAATAAGAAAAGAGTGAAACGCAAGACAACGAAGAGAAGAATGTGGACGTTTGAAATGATTTTGAAAAAAATTGAGCGTAAAAATCAAAAGCATCAGGACAAGTCCGATCACGCTCCAGCAAAATATTCTTCTAAACGGATCGGTGCCGGAGCGTGATTGGATCCGAACTTGAGCGGTGCTGATAGTAATACGCTCATTGTTTCTTGTTGAATCGTTTACCGAACCGAGACTGGACCGAGACCGAACCGTGACCGGCACTATAGTGTGAATCGGGCCTAACGGGTAATTGTTAGATAACGGCACTTAGCGCCTATTGGGTAACAGGTTATTATAGATAAATCAATTTTAAATTTTACGTTTTATAAATGGAGTAGCCGTGTACCCGATTCCATCCGAGTATGCCTCGTTATCTCTACTCTGTACATTAAGTTAGTAGGTACTATATTTGTTGTTTACCCCCTCCTAATTTAGTTCATTATGGCTTTCTCACCGGTTTTCAGGCATACGGCAAAGTATATAATATCGATAGGCGATAAGTCTCCAGAAGCACGTTGTTAAATACGTGATAGGCGTACGTAACAAATGTGTGCATTAGACACAAGACACTGTCACATAACTGCTACAGATAATATATGTCTTGATCGATATTTTCTTACAGGGAAGCTTTGACGGGCCCAAAATAGATCTGTATGCAACCAATATCCTTCAATATCGGATCATCCTCAACTCCGGAACTAACTAATTCCAGGACTAGTTCCGATATAAAGAAAGTTCTACAAAAATACTGCATGTAGAAGAAACATGTTTTTTTTTAATCGAAATTTGTTTATTGACATAGAAAACGTAACTAATAGTAATTTCCATATTTAATAATATACTATATTGCACTATCACGGGACTTTTACAAGTGTGCTAAATTTCAAAGATCTAGCTCAATTAGAAGTAGTCGAAATTTTGAATGCAGACAGACCAAAGACGTTATAAGTTTTTAAAAAATCAACATTATCAACTCGTAATAATTACGAACAATATTAGGCACTTTACACAAGTCTAGAGTCTATAAGACGGATCATCAATCATTAGTAAAAAATCTATAGTGTCCAAAACTTGCGTTGTCGGCCGATATATTGATTTTGGGTGAAGATAGAAAAGAAGTTTAAATACAAAAGTTGTATAAATTTTAATGGTGTATAGCCTAAAAATATTTTCAATTATACAGCCTGTCCCATTTAAGCGTGGAAGATCAAAGTTATGTTTTTCTTAACCTAGCACCCTGTTTTTATTTGTTTTTACACTTCTGCACCTAAATGTGAATAGAAATAGTAAGGGAAGCCATGCTCGAAAATTCAGTAATTTTTGAGTTATTCAAGTTTTTTAGAAATTTTTGACACGTGCAGACCTTTACCTAAAATTCGACATAGCCAAAACAGAAACCTTTATCAAACTGAAATTTTGATGATCACTAGATAGTAGACGCACAAATCAATGTATGTCCTAAAAAAATGAATTTATTATACAGAGTATTCAAAATAATGTACTTCTTTTACCTAACTTCAATCACGTGTAACTTTTGATTATTAAATACAACGAGGTTATTTTTTTGCTGCATTTGTATTCTTTAGGATGTTTACTAACACTTTTATTAAGGGTTGTCCATACCTAAACCAAATATTTTAATACGAAAATATTAGGTTTAGGTATGAACAACCCTTAATAAAAGTGTTAGTAAATATCCTAGAGAATACAATTCCAGCAAAAAAATAACCTCGTTGTATTTAACAATCAAAAGTTACACGTGATTGAAGTTAGGTAAAAGAAGTACATTAGTTTGAAGACCCTGTATAATAAATTCATTTTTTAGGACAGACATTGATTTGTCCGTCCATTATCTATAGTGATCCTCAAAATTTCAGTTTGATAAAGGTTTCTGTTTTGGCTACCTATTTCGAATTTTAGGTAAAGGTCTGCACGTGTCAAAAGTTGCTAAAAAACTTGAATAACTCAAAAATTAGGTACTGAATTCTCGAGCATGGCTTCCCTTACTATTTCTATTCACATTTAGGTGCAGAATTGAAAAAACAAATAAAAACAGGGTGCTAGGTTAAAAAAAAACATAACTTTGATCTGCCACGCTTAAATGGGACAGGCTGTATAATTGAAAATATTATTAGGTTATACAGCATTAAAATTTATACAACTTTTGTATTTAAACTTCTTTTCTATCTTCACCCAAAATCAATACATCGGCCGACAACGCAAGTCTTGGACACCCTGTATACATTATTTAATGCCCACCTTAAGCAAACATTTGTACATTTTTAATCTTTTCATTAAGTAATTCCGGAATTCCGATATTAATTTCTTCAGTTCCGGAATTGATATGTTTAAACATTTTGTCCGAAATTCAGGAATTGCGAGATGTCTGAATTCCGGTATACCTATTTAACTTTTATAGTAGGTATGTATTTTTTAATACCTGTTATATGACGATTCTATCCTAAATCAGGCTATGCAATAAATTCAAATTCAATGGCGTTTATAACTTAAGTATTAAATGGATAGTCTATAACTCCATAAGTTTTGGGTACCAGTAGAATCTACTGGGGCCCGATTTTGATGATTACTGTTTCATTTAATAGGGCGTACCTTCGGGGTGATCCCATATAAATTTCACTAAAATCAATTCGCAGTAGTTCGACTGATTTTAATAAAAAGTGAGTAAAGGAGTGTACTACCGTTAAGGTAAATGTCCGTTTTAGTTGTTTAGTAACCAAATATCAAGACAGAAGTCGGTTAATAACGTGCAAATTACGTGTTGTAAAGTCACTAAAAAGTAAAAAATAAAAAAATTAACAAAAAAACCTCCTTCAAGAAACCACTCAAAAAGAGGAAAATAATAAAATTTTGAGGTGCTAATTTAATACAATAAAAGTAGATAATAAAGTAGGTTGTTAAAATTTTATTATTTTCCTCTTTTTAGCGGCTTTTTCGAAGGAGGTTTTTTGTGTTAAAAAGTTTCTTTTTACTATCTACTCAGTAGATAGTACACCGAGTTTCATCAAAATCAGTCCAACCGTTTTTGAGTGATGCTAGTACAAACAGACAAAAATTCTGAAAACACATTTTCCCATCTATGTGTCACACAAAATAGTCAAAAAAATCACCAAAAAAAAATTGAATTACAGACAGAGATCCTATTTCTATTTTATACAGAATGTTTCTAGTCTACTTATTATATTTTTAATGGGTGATAGAACAGGTCAAAAGAAGACTATTACTATGTTAAAACACCTTAGTAAAGTTGTGTGATAATTTTGTTACACTTTCCCATAAATTAGCATCGAGTTAATTTATTCAATATAGCCTTCTTTTTTTTCGTAGTCGGGTAAGAACACCCTGTATATTATTATATTATTAGTCGTAATGACTGGGGACATTGAGTATTAAGATAACAATAATATAACAGCATTTGCAGCAAGTTTATTAAAATTTATATACTTACAATAATTGAAGTCAAATAAAATAACTCTGCAATATGACACTATACTGAATATCTACTGATTGAGATAAAATATGTTGGATATTATTTTATAACATCGCACAAGGAAGAGAAACTCGTATTTCTCTACAACTCCTGAAATATGATATTTAAATAAGTTTAACACAATAATCTTCTGAAAGATTACGCTAATTTCAGTTAGTGATTATGTCCGTTCAATGTTCACGACTCATTGCTTTCCATTTCCATTCGCATAAAAAAATTAAAAGTAATTAAAAGCTTGATGTTCTGTGTTTTTCATTTATTATTATTTAACAATTTACAGCATAAAAATGGCAAGGGGCACAGTAATTACGATTGTGCCACAACCGAAGACATAGAACTGCTTCTGTAGTTGTATCTTCCAATTAATAATTTTTAATTGAAAATTTTCCATTGGAAAGCTGCCAATTATATAATTGATTCGAAACATATTGGAAAAAATCATTTTACCAACCATAGTCACAGTCAGGATTCTAACCTGAACCTTTCCACTTTCGCGGTAGAATGAGCTTACATTTACTCAAACGTGACATGATTGCTAATCTAATATTCTCCTTATATGCTTCAGAATAAATAAATTTTGAGTATGTTTGGTTAAATGATTTTTTCCAATATGTTTCGAATCAATTATATAATTGGCTGCTTTCCAACGGAAAATTTTCAATTGCAATTCAGCCGTATAAATCTATTAATTTATAATTTTTAATATTATGTAATCAAAATATTCAGTTAATTTGAAAATGAAAATATTAAAATGACACAGAGCATAAAATAACATATAAAGTAGGAACTAGTGCCGCCTAGTGACGAGTATGTGTCGCCTAGTGAAAGTCGGTTATGCCGGCGGCACAAAAGTTTATAGAATTTTAATTTTTCGACATATATTGTATCTGCAGTCTGCACACTACAGTATAAGAGGTAGACGCGTTTATAAAGCTGCAATACTTATTGAATTCATTCATATCCTTTTTGTAGTGTCTTGCTTTTTTACTGTTTTGCAGGTTAAAATTCAAAAGACACCACATTATAGTTTTTAGTTTTTTATTCATTAAAAATACCTATAAATTATTATAAAATGTACTATGTTTTAAAATTGCGTATTTTTTAATTATCCTTGACGCTTCTCCACATTTTTTTAGTATACCTAACTCTCGAACTCTAGTGCCGTCCAGTAAAAATTGCTTAAAATCTCTGACATGACATGCCTGATACGCAACAGACAAAAACAACCGAAATTAGTTAGCGATTTATTAAAACACAACAAACTTGAAGCTATGGCGTAACTGTATGGTAGTTCGCGTCACACATTTTTGTAACGCATTTTTCGTATCGCAACATTTTACCCCCCCCCATAATGGTTCATTATGCAACTGTTTTTTATTATAGCACTGAAAATCGTTACATAATGGATCATTATGTAACTAGTTACATAATGAACCATTATAGTACTGAAAAGCGTTACATAATGGTCACTAGTCAATAAACGGCCATTTAAGGTCCGCAAAACAGATACGAAAAAATACTAAAAGCGTGCATGTGTTGAATAAAAATATTTGTGCCTTCCAATTTCGACTTACATATTATAGGTAAAAAGCTACCAATATTACAGTTATAAAGTTTGTTCTTTTTTAACACGCTTATATTAGCTTCACTTGTATGTTTGTCAGTTTGTAACCGACTTCTTTGAACTTGATTTTGACCAACTTTGAACGGTCAGATTTAGTTTAAACTTTGCACACTTATCAAGGACCGAGTACAATACAATAATTCCATAAGTTTGTCCCATTATCCTGACCAGGATCTCCAGGACTAAAAAAAAAAAAGCAAAAAACTTCAGATTGAACTGAAACTTTGCACACTTATCAAGGACCGATTACAATACAATAATTCCATAAGTTTGTCCCATTATCCTGACCAGGATCTCCAGGACTAAAAAAAAAAAAGCAAAAAACTTCAGATTGAACTGAAACTTTGCACACTTATCAAGGACCGATTACAATACAATAATTCCATAAGTTTGTCCCATTATCCTGACCAGGATCTCCAGGACTAAAAAGCAAAAATAAATTATAATTTAAAAAAACTAAAAAACACGCTTTAATGAACTAAAAAGTAAAAAATAATTAATTTTATTGTAAAAAAGCGTGGGGTGCTTTGTATCATATTTTCACACTACCCCACGCTTGTTTATAATAAAATTAATTATTTTTTACTTTTTAGTTCATTAAAGCGTGTTTTTTAGTTTTTTTAAATTATAATTTTTGTTTACATAACGTCAAACATATATTCTATTCATGATGTGAATGTACCTACTGACTTGCAGATGTTTTCGATTTTTCTGTTACAAAAATAAACCAACCGCTTTGGTTACGTATACGTCATTTCTATAAATATCTTCAATTATTATTAGACCCTGTTATATCATCCAATTGTGAATATTGTACTGCAGATTGATTATATCATTATTTAATAATGAAAACAACAGATTATTTATCAATTGAGATCATTATAATATGTAAAATCTGCACTGACTGATTGTTTAATAATACTCTGATACATAACGAGTGGCAATTTTGTTACGTAAAGTGTAAAAATATTTGAATGAATACGTATGGAGAGGGAGACTTCAACGTTGCGTTAAGCGGTAAGCCCAAAATATTAGAATTATACCTAATCTATTTCACTATTTTAACATTTTTAAAGGGGGACTTTTTAGTTCAGAACAGTAAGTTCTATTGAACCGTAAAATAATACGTAAGTTGTCTTTTTCGCTACAGTTTAGTCGGAATAAAAAATATCGGGCTTTATATGACTCGAATATTTTTACTGTGAAATACTTATCAGTCATCATCAATCAGCATCAATTTTTTGTTGGGGATAATCCCGAAGAAGAATCTCGAAAATCCTGAAATGTATTCAAATAACAGAAAACTCGACGTTATATGCCTTGGTCCCCTAAAGGGCTCATTTTACCTTTCAGAAAGTTTAAAAATTAAAATAATCATTTATTTTATATTTTTATATACTTATTCATCTATTTTACATTACAAAAACCCCGACTGCGTAAAAATCGAACATAAAAGATGGAAAC
The DNA here is from genome assembly GCA_039654895.1 of Mongoloraphidia duomilia. Lineage (NCBI taxonomy): Eukaryota > Metazoa > Arthropoda > Insecta > Raphidioptera > Raphidiidae > Mongoloraphidia > Mongoloraphidia duomilia. The sequence goes on from CM077519.1 coordinate 21,525,939, forward strand.
AAGATCAAATGATAACATGCAGTCGGAGGCATAGTAGTAACAAATTGAACAGAAATACCTGATATATATATATATATATATATATATATATATGTGTGTGTGTGTGTGTGTGTGTGTGTGTGTGTGTGTGTGTGTGTGTGTGTGTGTGTGTGTGTTCGCGGCATAACTCTCGAAAGACTTAATTGATTTGAACGAAAATTGGTAGACACGTTGGAATCCATCACCGCACGGAACCTATTTAAAATGGGCCCAATCGGACGATTTTAAGGTTAGTTTTTAGGGGTTGAAAAAAGTTTTTGGGCCCAAAAATACCGAAAAAAATCTCAGAATTGTTTCAGAATTGAAATTTAACCCTTTAGTAGAGATTAAAATGTGTTGCTAAAATTTTAACAAAATCGGCACGACAGGACCGGACTTACAAATTTTATGAAAACACTAGTTTACGGATAGTGATTTATTTGCTGACGGGTGTATTTAATTTGGTACAGAGGTTGCATTGATAATAATATTGAAATTAGGGAAAAAAATATTATTTTAAGGGATGTATTAAGGGGTTAAATTTTTCATTTTGTCCAAAAATAAACTTAAGTTCACATAATAAAGCCACAAGGCCTGTATTAGCAAATACACTATATTGTCGGCAGAGTTTTGGCACTGCGACCCGAGTTTTTTTATATTTTTTCTTGATTAAACATGCAATACTCAACACTCCTATAAATCGTCATCTTAAGACAAAATTTTAAACTGCCCATTTTGCCCAGTAAAAACTTGGTCGAAACTCTATATAGAGATATAAAATATTTATAAATAGAAAAAACGTGACACCAAAATAGTACGAAAGTATATTAATAGACATTTAACTAAGAACAAAAGGTTTTATAAATACACTGGAATCCGTACTGACCTAGATTGAAGCGACAATTAATAATATTATGTATCGATGAAATGCGGAAGGCAAAGAACAATTCATGTGTTGGGAGTGAGGGGTATTTATATTCCCATTGTGTCCCTGCAGGTAGGGAAAAGTTTATATCCTGCGCTATAATATTTTCAGTTAATTAATATTTTAATAAAACTTACATAATCCACATAGAGGCAATGAAAGCAAAACAAAGCGAATAAAATATAAAACAAAGCGATTCGTCAAAAATTGCAATCTGTAGAGCTCGGACGTATACCTAAGTACGACAACTACTGTTCGCGATTTTCAGTTACAATTTTAGGAGCAATTGTAATTATGAACTCGAATCAATCTAAAAATGGTTCCATTTTATAGAACAGAATCTCCCCTTTTCAAAAAGCTACAATTTCAATGCATTTCGTGCGAAATTAACCTAGATTTAGATATAACTTCTTGTATGAACGAAGCTCAGCTCTGACGCGCAAGCGATAATAGAGCACATCCGCTAGTTATAGTCTAGCGGTATGTGCGATAAATTAGGTTTTTGTAAAAATATGTTAAAAAAATATTAGTAGAAAAAAACTTTTTAGAGACAAACTTTTATTGAAATGTACTAAAAAGGGAAAAATAATATTTAATAATTTTGGTTCATAATTATTATAAAAGCGGGGGTTGTAATCTCTATGATAGTTTATTAGTCGCAACCCCCGCTTTTATAATAATTATGAACCAAAATTATTAAATATTATTTTTCCCTTTTTAGTACATTTCAAAAAAAGCTTGTCTCTAAAAAGTTTTTTTTACTAATATTTTATTTTGTTCATCTTAGTCTTTCAAAATTTTACCCCCTTTTGATCCCCCTCGGGGCTAAGTTTCGAGAAATCCCTTCTTAGTGGATACTTACGTCAGAAAAGGAAGCTACTGTCCAAATTTCAAGTTTTCAGCTATTTGGCCTGGGCGTTGATTAGTCAAAAAAAACCCTACACTCTCGTTGGAACCTCTTAGGGGTTGAATTTAATTCTAAAAACGATTTATTCATGTATTATCATCGGAAATACATGTGTACAAAATTTCAAATCGATCGGATACGTGTAAGTCGCTCATTTACTTGCAAGATTTGACCTAAACAAACAAAAACATAAACAAACTAACTAACTAACATACATTGCAAGTTAAATAAAAGCTTGTAAAAATGCTTCATACATACTTTAACTGACCTAGTAACAAAATGAATTAATTATAACACTTAGGTGATATTTCGACGCATATACTAGAGGTTATTAATTACATAATACTGTCTGGAATTTAATTTTTTACGGGTTTTTAGGTATTTTGTAAGACACATTAATGGGAAAACATGTTTCCCGAATGCTTTCTGTCTGTTTCTTTATAATTTATATCAGCGTTTCTCAAACTTTTTTGATCACGGACACCTTTTGATTTTAGAATTTTTTTTGTGGACCTCCAGCAGCTCACTACATTTAGTGGTGTGTGAGTCGGAAAAAACCTCGAAAAATGCAAATATTTTGCACTGGAAAGAGACTACCTCATTACACAACAACTCGCTTAAAACTAAATGACATCACAAAACATCCATGAGCGGAGGCGGGATTCGAACCCACGACAGTCTAATCCAGAGGCCACGACGCTAACCACTGGACCGCACTGTCCTCCTTTTATTACTATTTCCACCAGACCTAGCCTATCTCCCGTTTTCGAGGATGCTGAAAAGAGAGTGATGGTGGTCGGAATTCCCCTCGCACCCCGCCAATCACCCAAACCTCCAAAAACACCCTCCATAGGGGTGAAAATATGTTTTTTTTTCCTATATCAACGATTAAATCTATTTACCGCCCGTTTTCGATGATACTGAGCACGTAGTTAAAATTCTCCTCGCGCCTCGCCAACCCTGCAAACCGCCAAAAAACACCCTCGAAAGGGCTAAAAAAATGTTTTTCTTCTGTTAACGACAAAATAAATATACCGCCCGTTTTCGAGGATGCTAAGCACGTTGGTGTCAGTTAAAACTCTCCTCGCGTCCTTCCAGCCTCCCAAAGAGACAAACAATGAGAGAGAAGAAATCAATTTTTTATCCAAAATTATTGAAGCTCCAGATCTGACGATAACGTGTTTCATCTTTTTTCAGAACATATTTTCACCCCTTTCGAGGGTGTTTTTCGTCTGTTTGGGGGGTTACCGTGGCGTGAGGAGAGTTTTAATCAGTATTGTGGTTAGCATCCTCGAAAACGGACGGTAGACAGATTTTTATCGTTGATAGAAGAAAAAACATATTTTCACCCCTTTTGAGGGTGTTTTTTTGTCTGTTTGGGGGGTTGGTGGGACGCGAGGAGAGTTTTAACTGCCATCTACGTGCTCGGCGTCCTCGAAAACGGTCGGTAGAGATTTTTATCGTTGATAGAAAAAAAAAACATATTTTCATCCCTTTCGAGGGTGTTTTTTGACGGTTTGGAAGGTTGGTGGGGTGCGAGGGGGATTCCAGCCACCACCAGTCTTCAGAACCTCGAAAACGGGAGATAAGGTAGTTTAGCTGGCTTGTGGAAATAGTAATAAAAGCGTTTGATCCCTTTTGGGGGTGGTTTTTGGGCCAATTGGGGGGCTGTGCAACTCCAAAGAGAAATTCAACCACCACCACTGTACTCAGCATCCATGAAAACCGGGAGGGGAGGTAGTCTCGTTCCAATGCAAAATACTTGCATGTTCGTCCGACTCACACACTCCACTAATTAGTATAGAAACAGAATTATATACCTACTTAACATTTTTCTCAGCGAAAAAAAATCTTAAGAAATAAGATATCTTAAGACTTAAAACAATCTTAAAAAATAAGTTATTTTACTTAGTGGTCAAGTAGTTCGCGGACCCCCGAGGAGTCTCTCGCGGACTCCCGAGGGTTCCGGGAACCCCAGTTTGCCAACACAACTTGAGAACGATTAAACTAGTACCCAAACTTAATGTAAGTACTACAACTATCTGTACTAATAAAGCTGAAGAGTTTGTTTGTGTGTTTGTACGCGCTAATCTCAGAAACTACCAGTCCAAATTGAAATTTTTTTTGTTAGATATCCCGTTTATTGAGGAAGATTATAGGCTATTCGAGTTTTTTTAAATTCAACGCCAAAGGGGGTAAAACGGGGGTTTAGGATTTTTTTACTATCTATATTAATATTATAAACTGTAGACAAGTACGCGAAGCGAGATCAACGACGACAGGCGACTTCGCTTTGCAGGGGGAGAATTTCTTGAGGGGGATAATAAATCATAAATTTTTATCTTTGGAACTACTGAACCGATTCTAAAAATTCTTTCACTAATAGAAAACTACACTATCCCTGAGTGATATAAGCTATATTTTATTTTGATAAATTTCTCACGAAGGGGGGATGATTCCTGTGGGATAGTAACAAAACGTAACTCTGAAATTGTTTTGCATTTTAGAGTATAGGCGGAATCCTACTAATATTACAAACACCACCAGCCCGACTTCGCTTCGCAGGGAGGGAATTTCTCGCGAGGGGATAATAAATCATAAATTCTTAGCAACCGGGCGAAGCCGGACGAGGACCGCTAGTCTTTTATAATAGTAAAACTGACATTTATTAACACGATTCAGACCGTAAAGAAGTTATCATTGTTTAAACTTTTAAAAATGCACCACTTCAGTTAGTAACTACAAGATGTCAGGGATATCTTGACGCTATTTATATACCACTTTAAAAGTCGTCTGAAAGATGCCATCGCTACACGATCTGGTAAGATTTCTATCAAAATCGACAATAACGTGAGGGAAGCCACAGGTAAAGACTATTCATATTATTATCATGTAGCTATATGTATAATAATAATTCACGAAAATATAAACAGACAACTGTTTAATACAGACAAGTGACATCTGCACATGTTTAAAAAGTTCGAGCACGTTTTGTGTCTAAAAATAGGTCGCGACGATGGTTAATCAGACGATCTCAGGTGACTATGTCATCCAAACTGGGATATTTGCACGTTTTTAGAGACGATTCTGGCTAAAAGATTTATTTAAAGAACTGTTGAAATTAAATTTCACGATTCACACCTATGGCAATTTATTGTTTTATTGATGTTCGCTAAGATATAATTATATATACAGTGTGCAAAGTTAAGTGCGGGAGTAAATAACTTCGTTATTATAAGAGCTACGACATCTGTTAAGACCTTCGACTATAGGCACGTTAAATTTATTACAGGGTTACGCACGTGACGTCTTTTGAGACCCCAGTGTTTTTATGGATTATATACATTAACGAACATTTACTTTTGTTGTAATTTCTAATTTTTTTAAATAACTTTGTTGTATAATTTCTTTTTGTAGTAAAGATTCGACAAACCCATGAGACTTTCATCTGCAGTTCGTGAATCTATAGATTCCATAAAAATACTGGGGTCTCAAAAGACCCGTGCCTAACGGTGTAATCTTAACGTGCCAACGGCTTATGTGGAAAAATCCAAGGGTTAAAAAATAGGTTTCGTATTGCAGTCAATAAAGTTTACACTTGAGTTTTTCAGTGTAAGTTCACAAAAAGTCAGTAGCTTAGCAACAAATTTAGTTTTTAATAGGTAAATGTAAACGTCAAAAATTAAAAGAAATAATTGTCGTTTAAATGCCTCGAAATTATTAAAACGATGACCAAAAAAGAAGAATTATTGCAAGATTAGAGGTAGGAATTTGCTAGTAGCAAATATTATCAAATCTTCTTATGTTTTAATTGAATAATATTAGGTGCGTTTGGTATCAAGGTGTAGTGTAAAAAGTGTAAGCACTTTTGACACTATTACGTTTGTTATACAAAAGTGTAAAATAACTGATCTGTTTGTTATTTCAGTGTGGGACTAAAAGTGTAACAACTATTAGTCCTGACTTTTGAGCAGGTGCACGTAGTGTAGTGTAGGTCACGTGATATATGTTTGAATTGACAATCGCTTTGACAGATTTGATACTTTTTTCATACTCAATTTTTTACATTTTTTGTCTCTTAAAAATGAATGAGCTTCAAAATGTAATGGTACAAGATAAATATGGCAGTGAGTTTAACATTTTTACGACCAAAAAAAACTGTAAAAACTAGAAATAATGAACTCAGCCAATCTGTCATTATTTTATTTTGTAATGCGCATGTACAATCTACTCAGAATGTACACTAGCCCGTTTGTTACAAGTGTACATTTAGTTTACACTTTTGGTGAACTTTTTACACTTTTCAGAGAAAAATTATCTACACTACACTACACTACACCTTGATACCAAACGCACCTATTGAGTAATTTGGATTGTATAATAAACAACTGAGGTGTTTTGATAATAATTTCTTATTGAATGTATCAATTACTAAGGTTACATGATGTTACATACTAAAAATTCTATAAAAAATTATTATCAAAACACCTCAATTGTTTATTATACACACAAAATATATAGGGAAGCAGGAAAATTCATAAACATGATTTTACATGTAAAATCCCTATTACCCGCAAATCAAATCAGCACACGGTAGATAAATCGATAAATAAATTGTTGTATGCAAAACTTTTTAATTAACTGCAAATTAAGTGTTACATAAAATTTTGTATAACGTAATATTCTGCAATTATTTAGTACATTTACGTACCTACAATAAAGTTTTATGTATCTACTTTGTAAAAAACGACACGTGGAGTTTTTATGTTTCTAAAATACTTTTGCTTTCATTGTACATAAGTAGTTAGTAAACCTTTGTAATGGAATTTCCGCTTGAAACTATATTTTACGATTTTAATAACTGGACTCTTAATAAACGTTGGCTACAATTTAAGATAAATAATAGTTTATATGGCTGAAATGCAATTGAAAAATGTTTCGTTAGAAAGCAGCCAATTATATAATTGTTTCGAAACATATTGGAATAAATCATTTTACCAACCATTGGTCACAGTCAGGATTCTAACCTGAACCTTTCCACTTTCGCGGCGGAATGAGCTTACAATACTAAACCGTGACATGATTGCTAAATTAATATTCTCCTTATATGCTTCAGAATCAATAGATTTTCACTACATGCGAGTGTCAATTCATATATGCTAATTCAATAGCTATGATATGAAGTGAATCCTCGTACCAGCGAGAGCCCAACATGAAAGTGAAAATTATTTCGAACACCCTTTAATGGGATATATTAATAAATACCTAGAAACAATTATATAATTGGCTGCTTTCTAACGAAACATTTTTCGTTGGCTACAATTACAAAATCGAACTTATTTCTTAAAAAATAATAAATGAATCAATAGATATACGGCGCCAACTATTTTCGTTCCTTACCCTATCCCCAAGGGGAGTAGCGGACCTTGTTGAAGGGGGGAAATTTCAGGATTTTTTGAGGATACATCCTAAGGAACCATTATATGAAAAAAAACTTCAGTCTGAATTTTTTCCAATACTTGTAGGTACATTATTCCGACCTGAATTTTTATTTCAATGATGATTATATTAATAGCTATGAGGAGTAATATTAAAAGGAAAGTTTCTGTATATCTATATTAAGTATACATACTATGCACGAATTTTGCTTGCAATAGAGACAACCATTAAACCGATTTGTTTGTTTTTTAATGATTACCTATGTCGTATTTTTCTGTACCGTCTTAAGCTAGGTTGGAGAAAAGGGCATAGGTACTTGAACAAAGAACGAATATTTCATATTTCATCGATGTTGACCTATGTAGATTTAGGGACTAATAATATTGTGATAATTAACATTTTTCCAAAAACATTTATTAAGGCAGCTATGGCTCTTGAAAAGTGAAACTGAACACTTTTCTTCTCCTAAATAACAGAATTTTCCAATTTTAGGTTTGAAATTCGCACGAAATTTTTGATGTTTTACCATATTAGTACCATGAGCGGAAAATACAGGGTGTCCAAGTTGACGTTGGCTAACATGGGTAACTTTGTTATTAGTGGAGATAGAAAGTCGGTTAAATGGGCAAATAGCCTAAGATCCGGCTGCAGAATTAGTACGTTCATCACGTAGGTAATCAAACTCTAATTTTTACATATATTTATGAATAGAATAAGACACTTTTCACAAGGTGCCGATCAAAAAGTGCCCGCAACTAATTTTAATTAAAATAGCGTTAATTGATTTTCCACAAAAAATTTCGTTCACTTGTTAGTCAAATAAAATATCATCCATTTCACAGCAATGTATGTAAAGAGTTTGAAAAGTTATGGGTGCTGTTACCTGCTCGGCCGCAACCTAATCGCAGCCAGGTGTAAACAGGTATGATTTAGTTATATTTATACGTTCATGACGTATATTCATTTCTTTTATACCACATTAAAGCTAATTTTTTTCTGATCATGACGTTATAAGGCTGCCTATGAAAAAGTCCCCGCAAATAGGGGTTGCCAGCTGTTGAAGATGCTAAAATTGTACGTAAATCAAGGTAACCATGATTTACGTACAATTTTTATTGTTTTTAGTAAAATATTTTTTTTCTCGAAAACTGTACATTTTAGACAAAACAAATTTACATTTTTTTTATATTATAACATCTAGAATTCATTTATATTTTTTTTACCTATGTTAAATGTTAATACGTGACATTTAGAACGTTTTTTTTAATATCTCAGGATCCATTGAACCGATTTGACTTAAAATCTAATCAGATCTAAGTTAAAGGCTGATAAACACAATAGAACAATCGGCATGGCCGTTTGTTGTTCCGTTTTTACGATATACCTAGCATCTTCAACAGCTGGCAACCCCTATTTGCGGGCACTTTTTCATAGGCAGCCTTATAACGTCATGATCAGAAAAAAAATAGCTTTAATGTGGTATAAAAGAAATGAATATACGTCATGAACGTATAAATATAACTAAATCATACCTGTTTACACCTGGCTGCGATTAGGTTGCGGCCGAGCAGGTAACAGCACCCATAACTTTTCAAACTCTTTACATACATTGCTGTGAAATGGATGATATTTTATTCGACTAACAAGTGAACGAATTTTTTTGTGAAAAATCAATTAACGCTATTTTAATTAAAATTAGTTGCGGGCACTTTTTGATCGGCACCTTGTGAAAAGTGTCTTATTCTATTCATAAATATATGTAAAAATTAGAGTTTGATTACCTACGTGATGAACGTACTAATTCTGCAGCCGGATCCCGTACTAAAAGTAGTGCAGAATTATGTGCTCATTAACGTCCCGTCGAAAAAACAATTGAATTTTGACACACTATGGATTTATTTAGAAAATAGTGAAAATTGCCGTTTTTAAAAACTGGCCATAGCTTTTTTATTTATGAAGATATCTGAAAATTTCTTTAACCATTTTTTGATAACTTTTTATGGTCTTTTCAGTGGCGTAGGTTTAATTTTTTTATATCCACTACATAATGAGATATTGACATGAACTTTGGTTTTTCTTAGGACGCCATTTTGGATTTTTAGATATTCGAATTCTGCTTATTTTTCTGATTAATTTGGTGTATCACATGCCACATTTAAAAAATTTGCAATGAACGTCCCATATTAGAGGCACTATAAAAACAACTGACAGTCAAATTATATTTCAGTTCTGCCAAACTACGATTTATTATTAATTTTACACTTAAAATGTTCGCACTACTTAATTATAACTTGATTGTCAGTTGTTTTTAATGTCTCTTATATGGTCGTTCATTACAAATTTTTTAAATGTGGCATGTGCCCATCGAAAATAAGCAGAATTCGAATATCTAAAAATCCAAAATGGCGTTCATAAGAAAAACCAAAGTTCATGTCAATATCTCATTATGTAGTGGATATAAAAAAATTAAACCTACGCCACTGAAAAGACCATAAAAAGTTATTAAAAAATGATTAAAGAAATTTTCAGATATCTTAATAAATAAAAAAGTTATGGCCAGTTTTCAAAAACGGCAATTTTCACTATTTTCTAAATAAATCCATAGTGTGTCAAAATTCAATTGTTTTTTCGACGGGACGTTAATGAGCACATAATTCTGCACTACTTTGCCCATTTAACCGACTTTCTATCTCCACTAATAACAAAGTTACCCATGTTAGCCAACGTCAACTTGGACACCCTGTATATATTGGCGGCGGGAGGAGAGGTCTCGGGGGCTAAGCTCCCTTGAAAATAGCGTCCTCCCCCCCACTTGTGAACTAGCGTATTTAATTCTCCTTACGAAGTTAGCTTTTATAAGTGATCATGGGTCAATATACTCCTCCCCCTCCAAAATAGTTTCATATTCCCTTATTAATCATTTTTGAAAAATTGCTGTATAGGTATACTTATCGCATTATTTTTGGTTCGAGTTGGCATAACATTTTTGGAGTATTTTGTATAACTAAAAAAATCTTTTTATAAAAAAATTGGACCGTCTTCAAAAAAAAACCAGTAAAATGAGAAAAATAATTAAATTTTGAGATCGATGCCAATTTTAATAAAAGTTATAATATAAAAAGTTTTAGTACTCAATTAAACTGGCGCTAACCTCAAAATTTAATTATTTTTCTCTTCTAAGTGGTTTTTTTTTAAGGCGGTTCAGCTTTTTTTTGTATTAACTGACCTCTTTGATTTTTAAAAAACCACGAACCGATTTAAGTTAAAATTATATGAGAACCCCTTGTGCAGAAGTTAAGGCTGAGCAAACATTAAAAAAAATATACGCGTCAAATTGATAACCCCCTTTTTTTACGTCGGTCAAAAAGACATGAAAATAATAGTGTTTAAATCAATGCAGATTTTCTTAACATCACAAATCACCATAATTTTGCTGTTGGCTAAAATCTATGATACTACTTGCGTAACATAGTTTTAAGTGTACCTAATTGCAAAATGTTTTTTCATAATACTATTGTACTGAAGAATGCAGATTTTTTTAACATCACAAATCACCTTGTGTATTTTGCTGTTGGCTAAAATCTATGATACTACTTGCGTAACATTTTTTTCTACATAGTCCTAAGTGCACCTAAATTCTTGCAAAATGTTTTTTTTATACCTAATACTATTATACTGAAGACTACACGCGTCTTGTTATGTTTGCGCAATGAGATTCTGTAATAGTGACCGTGACTTTTGTTTGCGTAAAAAACTGAAATTAGATTTTTTAAACGGTTTTCGTAATACATTCCTAGTTCGAATTTAAAATAAAGAATCGTGAATATACATATAATGCTCGGCTCGGGAAAATGTGCCTCAAGAGTCAAGCTTAACTCCGAGCACAAACAGATTAATTTATTTTTATACTTACAATTAGGTAAGTATTTAATACTTTTCCCTTCTTTTCCTTTGACGTTGGTTGACTGTTATTTAAATCAGTTACACTAAATTGTCTATACGCTACATTATACATTAATTTATGATAATATAATAATAATTAGGTAGGTAGTACCGTAGTTTAACTTTGATAATGAAAAAACATCGTTATTTTCAACTTTAGGATACTAATGCATTAGAACAATGTGTCCAGAATTGTTTTCTCTTTCAAAAATGCAAAAATATATAGGGCGTTTCGTTTAAAAAAAATTATTTTTACGAATAACTCAAAAACGTATGCTCAATTGTTGTTTTATTTGCACCATCGTAATCTATGTAAAAAATATTACAAAAATGTCTATTTAACCTTCGGCTAGGCACGTGTGGTCTTTCGCGCCTCCACGACTATACTAATTCTGCATTTAATTTTAAATTTAAAAGCGATTTCGGCCTGATATTCAGAAATGTCTCTAATGATTACCTATAAAATTAAAATATAATTATTTTATTTAAGTCTCTTGAAAACAAATAGAAACAACAAAAAAAGAAAGAAAGTACAAACAACTTCGGATGGGTACTTGGGCTTATATGACCCCAGTTGTAAACTGACTCACAATGTTGTGTCGTTCATTGCTATACGTACGCCAATGCAAGAAAGATTAAGAAGGCTGTACAGTAATTATTTCCTTCATGTACCTAGATAGGTACAGTCGCGGACTTAATAAAGTTTACACTTGAGTTTTTCAGTGTAAGTTCACAAAAAGTCAGTAGCTTAGCAACAAATTTAATTTTTAATAGGATGGCCTGAAAATATACAGGGTGTTCTATTTATAAAAATACAAGTCAGTTGACTACATCGTACACCCTGTATACCCAAAAATAATTTTAAAGTATAGTGCTCTTATTCCAATCCAACTTTTTTAAAAAAAATTTTTTTCTAATACTCATAATAAATGAAATCCGGCTCGAGACATTCTTAGTAATTCACCCTGTATATAACTGAATAAAAAGTTATGAAATCCACCAAAAACATACTTACATGTCAAAAAAACAGGCCAAGTTCTCGTTAGGACTATGTGTTTTGCTATCTAAAAAAAACTGAAATGTAGAAATTATGCCAAGTTCCTTGTCTACACGTTATACTAGCAGTGTTTTGATAAGCACAGAAAAATATTGTGTAAATTGATAAATTTCCAAACCAAACTTGGCAAGTTTTCAAGGGTCTCAATATTGCTCAGTTCTTTAATGAAAACTTGACAACATTTTTCTGTGCTTATCAAAACACTGCTAATAATATGTAGACAAGACACTAATTGGCTTAATTTCTACATTTCAGTTATTTTTTCAGAAAACAAAACACATAGTTCCAACGAGAACTTGGCCTGTTTTTTTATATGTACCTATGTTTTTGGTGGGATTCATATAATAGTAAATAGACCAAGAGCCAGCAACATTTCTACTTACGAAATTTCATGAAGCGTATAGGTAATTTCGTATCAAGGCTCTACAGGACGTAATTAAAAGAGAATGAAAAATTTGGCAACCCGTCGTCAGTTATTATAGCCGCCCCGAGCCCTTTAAAAAAAATCTGTAAATCGGTTGACCCTGCAGGCCATCCTATTTTCAAGCGCTTTGAGTTCGAAGCACTTGATAATATACCCCAAAGTAGATTTTTGAGTTCTTTGAGCTCAAAAATCTGAAAATTGCTGATAACAACATTATTTTAATTTTTTAAAAGCTGTAACTTTTAAACGCGTCGTTTGATTTTGATTTTTCAAACGTTATTCAGTGCGGCTTTTTTAACACAAAAAACTGACAAATAAAAAAAAGGGGGTAAAATTTTGAAAGACTAAAATGAACAAAATAAATATTAGTAAAAAAAACTTTTTAGAGACAAGCTTTTATTTAAATGCACTAAAAAGGAAAAAATAATTTTTAATAATTTAGGTTCATAATTATAAAAGCGTGGGTCGTGAACTCTATGATAGTTTATTAGTCACGAGTCACGACCCACGCTTTTATAATTATGAACCTAAATTATTAAAAATTATTTTTTCCTTTTTAGTGCATTTAAATAAAAGCTTGTCTCTAAAAAGTTTTTTTACTAATATTTATTTTTTTATTTATTTATTTGGGACACCGCATTAGTACCTATATTCTCAAAATTAGTATGTCTTTCCAATTATAAAATATTATCTGAATAATTATACTTATAATAATGTACTTAACATTCAGTTAGCTTAGGAGGGCATAAAGACGCTTATGAACTCTGTTGTTGAGCGTGTATAATTTCCAATATCTATCTAGAACCGCATAGGTAATAATTCAAAGGAAAAACCAAATGAAAAAAATTCGACTGATGACCAGTCCTATACTTCCCACCTAGTAAATATTTGCAAAAAATAAACACTCTTTTTTTTATTCTTTGACTAGGCCCAAATAACCTTAGCTGTTGGTGGTCTTTAAAACACAATTTAATTTTTATTCTTTGAAAAAAGCATGGCCCTCTTTTTGTTTGGTGATCTGCTGATGGCTAGCTTAATATAGCAAAAATCATGGTTACCTTGATTTACGTACAATTTTTATTTTTTTTAGTAAAATATTTTTTTTCTCGAAAACTATACATTTTAGAGAAAAAAAAATATTTACATTTTTTTCATATTATAACATCTAGAATTCATTTATATTTTTTTTACCTATGTTAATACGTGACATTGAGAACGTTTTTTTGAATATCTCAGGATCCACGAACCGATTTGACTCAAAATCTAATCAGATCTAAGTTAAAGACTGATAAACACAATAGAACAATCAGCATGCCCGTATGTTGTTCCGTTCTTAAGATATCGAAGGCGAAAAATTGACCACATACACACACACACACACATCAGTCAGAAAATGATCTTAAACGATTGCTAGGGTCTCAAAACGTGAAATCTGTTAAAATCTCGAAATATTTTTTTCGGACTAAATCCATTACTTCCCTACCATAGTAGAGGTGGGAAGTAAAAATTACATGCATTGAATCGAAACCTGAATTCATTGATTTTGCACTATGCGCTGACCATTTCACCGCAATTCGGAGGATTCGGGTTCGAATACAGACGATGGTGTAATTTTTTTATATGATTTTTCCTTTTAGAAACAATAATAAACTTTTAACTTACCACTCAAAATTTACGAAAGGCTTTACACTCAACACTTCAATAATTGTCTAAATAATAATAATAAGTAAACAGTATGCACATTTCACTTTGTAACCGTATTGACGCGTTGCTAAAGTTCACAAAATTAATTAAAAATATATTTCACTTAATCACTGCTTAAGTAATGCCAGCTACACTTAAAGTTTCATATTCCATTTCTTTAAACATAATTTGGTACCCATAATTTATTTAAAATACAAACATAATACTCAGCAACAATGTCAATTATTTCAGTAGGTATGAAGACTATAGTGACTATACAGTATACAATCTACTCTCACCAGAGAACTACTCACGTACTCCGCCACGTGAGACTGCTTCGCTTCGTTCGCAACTTTAGCCTTTAAGTGGGATGTGACATTTTATTCGACCATGTACATTGCGACGGACAACGTTTCATAATTTCGTCAAATTTGTACACGTCTTATCTCTCTTTAATACATACTTATGTTATACAACCAATAACTCTCTTTGTTGTTCTATAAACACGTTGAAACGGCCAGACTGTTTGCTACTTGTCTTTCTCTAATACGTGATAATTATGTCTCGTTTTCATTGAAAACTCATGCCATTTCTGGATCACGTTAATTCAACTTCATTCATCAACGTGTATTTATCAGAATAAACACTATGTGGGACTCACTGACTAACTGATATTAATATTATAATAATAATTTGGTATTGAATTATTGGAATGTGTTTCAAAATTAAGAGTACCTACCTAATCAATAAAGACAGTAGGTACTAACTACTAACAAATAAAACGAAAATAATTACTTTTTTCCCGCGTCCTAAATACATAGTAGTACATTAAAATCCGCCTTTATTATTTTATTATTAAATTATTTCATAACATTTAGAAATTTTTCATTTTTCTATAAATACCTACTCTATAATCGAAAGGTACTCCTTCCGGCAGCTGGACGCTATTTTGGAGTGGGCTTAGACAAACCCCCCGTCACGAAGTAAAAAAAAAGTCAAGAGGTGTCATGGGACACCCGACAGAAGCTATGCTTTTTATGTCAACACATGCGATGGACTACGCAAGTCCAGTACAAAATATAAATACAATTTAATTGAAATAAGAATTAACATACTTATATCATTGATTAACATATTATATGGGAAGATAGTGATTCCATGTACTGAAAAATATACTATAGCTGCCCGCTTACGTTTCATTCCCCTGGCCCACAAACTCAATGTTGACTTGTGCTTCAACCTATATTATTGTTGAACTAACAGCTCAGATATTGTCAATGCTACCTCTAACTGATCCTAAATAATGATATAAGATATTTACATCACTGCCGCAGCTGACATTATTTTAATGTTTTGAAATTTGTTGAGACTGTATAAAACTTATATAAAGTGAACTTAGTTTAGTTACATAATTTATCTGTAAACGCTATCTGATTTTATATTTCTTTGTCTCTGAATAAAAATTGTTCAAACACTCGTAAAATATATTTTGATGTATTCATAGGCTAAGAGCTGATAACACTTTTTTCATGTGTTTTTATAAGACTTGGAACTTTTTTAAAAGATGAATTTTATATATCTCTACAAGGGGTATATAGTCTGTCATTCCAAACGCGGGGCAAAACCACCCCATATTTTTTTGTTCACTCTTGCGAAAAAAGACTTATGTGTGTTTATCATTAGTAAAGTCTAGAAAAAGTTTTGCCCCGCGTTTGGAATGACAGACTATTTACCCCTTGTAGAGATATTTAAAAGTTATCTTTTAAAAAAAGTTCCAAGTCTTCTAAAAACACATAAAAAAGTGTTATCCGCTCTTAGTCTATCATAGCAACTTATACTAATTAGTTAACAAAAGCAAGCAGTTTAAGAGAATTAGATAATCAAATTCATTAAGATTGTAAAATTTGTTGTTAAATAAAAGAATTTAAAATAAATCTTTCACAATTTTTCCAATCGTTAGGGGCCTACACACGATCAGTTTAACTTCGCAGTTTATCTGTGCAGTCAAACTGCACAGTTGTGTGAACTGTACGGTGTGTGGGCTATTTCAGTTTGCTCCTCAATTGTTCTCAGTTTGAAGAGCTGACGTGCGTGGCTAGACATGACTAGAAAGGGAAGTTCGGTTTTGCGCTCAGATTGATCTGAGCGCAAAACCGAACTTACCCAAAGACTACACATGACTGTGCCAACTGTTCAATTAACTGAGCTGACTTCGCAGTTTATCGGTGCAAAGTAGAGTCAAATGCGCAGGCCAAAAGCCTGCGTTAAAATTTGTCGGAACTATGCAGTTATCTCAGTTTATCGCTCAGACATGACGCCACAAGGGTTAAACTGCGCAGTTAAACTGATCGTGTGTAGGCCCCTTTAATGAATTTGATTATCTAATTTTCTTATGTATGAATATTTTTAGTTTGACATAATAATGATTAACATTATTAAGTTTAAAATTAAATAAAATATCAGAATGGTCCAAAAGTCTTGCCTTAATGTTAAATCCAATTAAATTCAATATAATGTCTATAGAAAGCCGGAATCAGTTGGCTAAAGTGCCGTAACGCTGTTTGGTAATCAAACTAATTCTGTAGACTACTGCAAAAATTTAGGATTATACATAGACAAATACTTAGTGGAATCGCTCATTTTATCATCTTTTAATTATTGTGATATTGTGTACGGACCATGTATAAACCAGTCAACATCGCAGCTTATCCAAAAATTTTAAAATATATGCTTCAGATATATTGTATACAACATAAATTTACATATCGCATACTTCGTAGACAACTTGGGAGTGCGTTCCGTTTTAAATAGTAACCAGTATTACTCAGTATTACTCAGTATTACTGGCTATAAAGGAACGGCTTCACAGTATACTGAATTGACGTCATACTGTACAGTGGTCCCAGTACATATCGGAACATATTCTTGATCACAACCGGGCAGCCAGATTATCTAAATTGCAATTTAAAATATTTATCAGATTATCATAATAATAATAAAAATACGATGTCACAGGATACAACATTGTCAATAAACTTGCATGAAACAAATTTTTATAAAAAATCTTTTACTTATGGTTCTGCCTCTATATACTTATAATAATATTCCTCGTGAATATAAACATCTCAAAAAAGAGGCGTTTCGAAAGAACGTTAGGGGTTGTCTATTAATAGTCACCGCGAAATATTATGCAATATGAACCAATGACGCAAGATTGTCTTAAATAAAATTAAGATGCTAGTCACCAGATGGCCTAACGATTGTCAACACAACTCACTTCTGTAAACTCTACAATTATTCTGTACTCAAAGATTAAATAATAAAACTTAGGATGCTAGTCAACAGATGGCCAATAGTGCGACGTCTAGCTGCCTCTATTAAAAGTGGCCTCATTTACGCTCATAAGGATCAAAATCTTCTAGTAATATGTTAAACAATGCTTATATTGTTTAAAAATACTTGTATAGATACACACATTTTGTACAACACGTTATCTTTGTGTTGGTGCATATTATACGTGTACCTAGGCCACTGCGCGTGCGCCAGTATATTACTTTCACAGCTGGCCAAGCGCAATACGTATAAAGTATATCCGTAGCTATAAGTGTAGCTATAGATATACTTTTAACATGAACATGTCGGTGACGTGGCGCGAACCCATAAGTTTTTCCCCTCCCAGAAATCGTCTAACGCGCCTATAGAAGCATAGCTTCAAAAACAGACCACTGGTAAAGCTATTTTAATTATTACTTGGTTAGAGCTCCCTACATGATGGAAGATATCGCTAAAAGGCACCTTCAAAGTTTTCCGAATTATCATCACCTGCTAAAACAAAAAAGAGACACCAACGAAAAGGAAAAATCGAATTTAAAATAGCATAAAAGTGAAAGCGTTGTAAAAGATTTGGTAAATCATAGCTGAAAGATGTTTATGCCTCTGTTGTCGAGCGTCTATAATTTACAATATCTATCTAAATCGTGATTATAAAGTGTAACTGAAGAAGGCTCTAGTCCACGTTTGTTTTCATATTATATTAAATTATGTTATGTAAATTTTAATTTTAAAAATCACGATAAACATATACTTATATAAATACAAAAATAGATAACAATATATAAATAGCATTTTCAAAAGCATAAATTTATATGGTAAAGCTTTACTGTGGGCGAATATTCTCGTAACACGCTTTTGTTAAAACGTTTGCAAACAATCGATTGTCTACATAACATGCTTTTGTTTAAAACGTTTCTATACTTTCTATTTTATATCCTCTCTTTATTAACAATCTCTTTAATATTTTTACGTCTAGAGATCAAGTGAAGAGGAGCCCCGAGCAACCAAAAAGTATCTAGTATCTACCTTTCGGTCAATATGAAAACTTTAAATTTACAGACTTTATATTTTAGTAAACAGAAGGATAATATTTAATTGTTGATATCTAATATTTAATTGTTAATAATATTTAACTGTGTATAATATTCAATTTATTGTAATTAATATAAATCTGAAAATTATAAAATAAAAATAATTTTAAAAAAATGTCCGAAAAGAATAAAATAATTTTGTAAGTACTATCTCCTTCCCTAAACTACATTTAATTAAAAGTCGGCGTAATTATTACTTTATTATACAGTGTGTCCACAGACTCAACATGGGGATCTCCGTTGTTATGGGAGATAGAGATTTGGTTAAATGAGACAAAATGTGCAGAATCTCCAGTGCTACTACCCTGCGTAGTCAAACTTTCCATATTTTGCTTGGTTCGCGACCGACAGTTGAAAAACGAGATTTACCCATTTTCGTTTTTTGTTTATAACTCGCTTATTAAGTAAGTTAGAAAAAAAATATTTTCACTTTCTTAAAGCCGTTTTTTATGAAGATTTCAAATCTCTTTTCATATTTTTATTTACTTTTATAGTTTTAGAGATACTTGTATTAACTTTGTTTTTTTAAATACACGTCAAAGATGGCCATGACACCATTCGAAAGAGATTTTTTTTCTCTTTAATTTGATATGAGGGTTACATGGGTAAATCTCGTTTTTCATCTGTCGGTCGCGAACCAAGCAAAATATGGAAAGTTTGGCTACGCAGGGTAGTAGCACTGGAGATTCTGCACATTTTGTCTCATTTAACCAAATCTCTATCTCCCATAACAACGGAGATCCCCATGTTGAGGATGATTCTGTGGACACACTGTATAGTCAATAGTCATATCTAGTGATTTATTTACGCCGACTTCTAATTAAATGTAGGTAAGGAAAGGTGATTGTACAAAATTATTTTATTCTTTTCAGAAACATTTTTGAAGTCGTAAGTAACATATTTCTTTTGTTGTTTTTTCATTTTTTTACTTTAAAGAAGTATGTACCTATACCTTTAAATAAATAATAAAACTGAAACTATCGCACAAATTAAGTGAAGAAAGTATATTAATTATATTATAGACTTTTCTTAACAGCATAATATGAGCGTACAATACAATATAATCGCTCGCCTGGACTGGATCTACTAACATGCGAAAGATACTTCGTGGTTGTTCGGGACTCCTCTTTACTTGATCTCTAGACTTTTGTAATATTTTCCCACTGCGCAGTAGCTACTGCGTTGTTTTGTAAAAAAACAAGTACGAGTCAGTCGCGCATCAAGGGTTCCGCACAAAAAATAAGGAGTTAGGTAGGGGTAAAGAATTAACAGATTTAATGATTTAAGCTTGTTTTTAAAAAAATTTTTTTACTTATATTTTAATTTGTTCTTTTTAGTGTTTCAAAATTTTTCCGTATTAAATTTAATTAAATTAATTTTTAAAGTGAAAAACTCCAAAATGTTTACATTATTAAAAAAAAACAATCACGTATCGTCAGTTGGATTTGAACCCGGCTCTTCGTGGTGACATGCGAACGCCTAGCGCGTTAGCGCTACTCCACGTGTACCACGGCACAAACAATGGTATTGATACACTTGGTACAGCTCTATGCCTAATTTTCTGTTTTCTCTGGGAATTTAAGGATTTGTAATTTTTGTTTAGGTTTTCCTGTCGACTATGAGAAAAATAGGGAATATAGGCCATTCCCTATTTTTCTCAAAATTTTAGGTTCAGTAGTTTCGGAGATAAGGGGGAGGGGAATCCTCAATTTTCGTATATTTTCTTTAATATCTTTTAAACTACGCATTTTAAAATTATAAAAAAAAATATTTGTATTTCTCATAACGAGGCTCTTTCATTTAATGTCACATGATGCATTTTTTAATTTTCTAATTTGCCAGAATTCGTTTATTTACGCTATACGTCCGTGATTGGGTCACCGAACTCTATATATGTACCAAATTTCAACTTTTTTCGTCCAGTAGATTCGGAAAAAATAAGCTATGACAGACTGACGGACAGGCACACACGGGAGTGATCCTATAAGGCAGGGGTTCCCAAAGTCGGGGTCGCGACCCCAAGTGGGGTCACGGGCTGATTTCTTAGGGCCATGGCCTGTTTCCGTGACTATAGAATTTATAACTCTCGTGATTATACCATTAAATTCGAATAATAGAAAGAAAAAACTAAACTAGAACACGAAATCAAATAACCCCTGCTATAAGGGTTCCGTTTTTTCATTCTGAGGTACGGAAACCTAAAAACAGGCATTTTTATATTAATTATAACAATGGAAAAAGAAAACACAAATTTGAGAGATAAATTAAGTTTTTTATTAATAAATAAAATCAGTCACCAATATCAGCTATTTATAATTTTACTGACAATCTGAGAATTCTTAAGGCCAGTAGTACCTAGCTTTATAGTTGTTCTAATAAATACTAATATGTATACAAAATAGTAACTCAATCTTTGTCTGTAATTTCTTCTTTTTATGGATTTTTCGGTTATTTTGGATGACACCTAGACCGTAAAACGTGTTTCCAATGATGAAACTTGGCACACTGTATACTAATAGCCAAACTTACAGTGTAGGGTACTTTTTATTTGGCAACTGGTTAAAGACAAACCAACATTAATATGAATGAAGTCACTGATAAATACTAGTAATTATAACTTTAAGTACAAGTGTAAGATTAACACGACAAGGACTCTAGTTTTTCTATTATATTCAACAAAAATATTTTTCGAGTAATGTAAAATATTTGTTCTATAATTTAAACAATTATGCAATTTATCCAAAACTATCCACTATTAGGCTTTACAATCGTACAAGCTACACAACGGAAAATCAAGTAAGTAAAGGTTTCACATGAATTTAAACATTTCAGTAATATTAACATTTTCATCAACCTGCACATGTGGAACGGTTCCCATAAGAGCAATGCCGTTTGACATGAAGGAAGCTTTTAAAACCATTGTAGATATATTTGGTAATGATCTATCCAAGTACTGTACTAAAGGTAATAATATTGTAAATTCTATTGTTTTTCCTGAAGTGACGATAGATGATGTTGTGAAAGTCATCGAAAAGATGCCAAATAAAAATTCGTATGGTATAGACGAAATTCCCTCCAAAATTTTGAAAATCTCTTCGTTTTATATAGCGCCACCTTTAGTACATATAATAAATATTTCTATTAGTAGTGGTAAGTTTCCAGCTTGTTTAAAAACTGCACTAATAAAGCCTTTACATAAAAAAGGCAATCGTCAACGTATTGAAAACTACAGACCGGTAGCATTGGTGTCTGTGTTCTCTAAATTAATAGAAAAAATAGCCCTTAACGTTATCACTATGTATCTGAATAAATTTAATCTGATTACTGATAGCCAGCATGGCTTTAGATCTGGTCGATCAACAGAAACAGCAGCTACTGACCTGATGGATTTTATTTATTACCATTTAGATCAAAATAAACTTGTAGTGGGAATTTTTTTTGATTTATCTCGAGCATTTGATGTTTTAGAGCCTAATTTTTTATCTGATAAATTAAGCAGCCTGGGTATTCGAGGTAACATAAATGACTGGATTATATCATTCCTTTCCTTTAGGAAATTGATTGTAAGCGTGAATCACGAACATTCTTCTGATTTTTCCAGTAATCTAGGTGTTCCTCAGGGATCTGTTTTAGGCCCTCTGTTATTTTCTCTTTTTATTAATGATATGCCGAAACACATTAATGCTAATAAAATAGTTCTGTTTGCTGATGATACATCCATTGCTGTATTTGCCGATACATATAGTGAATTGCAATGCAAAGTTAACACAGTACGTTCTGACTTCTCTAAATGGTGTTCCAATAATAATTTAGTGACCAAATGTGTCCTGTTTCAAAAAAGAAATGGAAAAGTTACTGACATGAAATTTAACCTGGAATCTTCTGAATTAAGTTTAAGTGATAACTGCAAATTCCTGGGTTTATCAGTGGATAAAAACTTAAATTGGCAAGACCATGTTGACTATATTAGCAGTAAACTATGTAGTTCTTATTATGCCATCAGACAGTTAAAATCTATTTTATCGTCGGAACAACTTTTAAATGTATATTATGCTTTAGTTTATTCGCATCTCAGCTTTCATATCATTTTGTGGGGCCAATCAAGTCAAGTAGATCGAATATTTATTCTACAAAAGAGAATTGTGCGGCTAATGTTTGGATTGACTTCCAGACAATCATGTAGACCAACTTTTGTGAATAAAAACATTTTAACAGTTCACTGTATCTACCTCTACAATCTTCTGATAAAGGTTAAAGAAAATAGGGGTAAATTTATTAATAATTCTGATGTGCATGATTATAACACTAGGCAAACAACAAAAATACACATCGATAATTACAAAAGCTCTTTTTATAAAAAATCGCCTCACTGTGCTGGGTCGTACTTGTTTAACCACTTGCCTAACTTTCTGCAACAGAATATGACCACGAATACTTTTAAAAGGAAACTTAAAATATTTTTAATTCAAAATTGTTTTTATTCAGTAGCGGAATTTTTAAATTGTAGATTTTAAATATTTTATTTGATGTTTTGTTTTTTTAACTTTGTATGTTTTTATAATTGGCAATGTTATGTACTCTTTGTATGGAACGACTGCAATATATTACTTACTTACTTATGTATTTTTTGAATACGTTTTTCCCAGTGCGAGATAATCATTGGCCCGTCAAATTCATGAAATCAAGCTCACATTCTCGCATGCAGTTATAACTTTTTAAAACATATTACAGTAATGTTTGGATAATTCGAAACCCCCTATAATCCGAACACCTCAATAGTGTAAAGTGGTATCCATAATTTGAACTCCTGTGTTCTGTAATCCGAACTACTACTTAGGTATTTATCTTTACATATGCGTGGACTCTGCACGATTTTCTTCAAACAAACTAATTAGACGTAGCTACAAGGGAATTAAAGAAAAACTTTTTTTCTGATTGAATACATACTTCAACGTTTATTCTATTGTTTGTAATTTCATTTATTTGTCAGGTCTTTCTTTATTTTGTACATAGGTATCTATATATTATTATGTACATTATTATTTTATGTTATGTATATGTATGCATGTATTTGTGTTTTTAAGCCCGATCTAAGCGAAGCTAGAAGCGCCTATATACATTCGCTTTGTCTGTGAATCTGTCCCGCTTTTTTGTGTCACGCATACAGCCCAAACGGATGAACCATCTGGCATCAAGCAAAAGCAAGTATCTAGTAGATGTTTTGTTTTTTTGAAGCTATGCTTCTTAACACACGTTTCAGATGGGGACCTAAATCATAAAAAGTGAAACGTCACGTCACGAAAAAGTGTAACGTCACTTTTGTAAAAATCCATTAAAGATTATTTAGTTGGGGTGGCTGGGGGTAAGGGGGTAAGTAAAAACAGGTTAGTTATTACATAATTTTGGTTCCCCCTCCCTATTATAGAAATTGCCCCTACAGCACACTATATTCCAGAAATATTGCTACAATGTTTTAATCTTGCTTTCCATTGCCAATATTGCTGAAATATTATTTGATTATTTCAATTTCAATATTTCCAAAAAATATTGTATGATATTCCATATATATTGAAAAATGTAAAGAAATTATTTTTTTACGAAATGGTAAACTGAAACTTTAAATTTTTGATTGATGAAATAAAATTGAACTGCATTTCAGATATCGGTCCTGAGAGTCGATAAACATTATATATTATTATTATATATATAATACATATTTTTGATCTGGAAAGAATGGTTATATAATAGGAATATTTATTAATATTTTTTTTAATTATTTGCATTCGTGCCTTAAAGGCATGACATAAAATGTATTTTGAGATTTTGCAGGAATCATTAATATTTTAGACGAGATTTGTTCAACTGGCCAATAACTAATTTTCCCAATTTCAGTTGCTAAAAACATATCTAGTAATTTTGATGAACATGGTTTTTCATAAATACCACTTACAAACAACTACGCACATATTTGAGTTCGCTAAGCCAATCACATGACCGGACAGTGTGAACATGCACTGCATATCCATGCATGTCGTCTCCATGTAGCCTCGTAGGGTTTTATCGTACGTTTTGCTTCATCAGTCAAAATGTTGAGTGTTGACTAATACGGACAGTTTAAGTCTGGACTGAATGAGAACAGATAAAGTGGCCGGCTGAAGCACATTTTTAAGCAAAACGTGTCATGTAACGTGTAAACGCGATTTCGCCTTTCACCTTAGTTTTTCATAATTTGAATAATATTACGGACGTAGGTAGATGACTCAAATGCAGAGATTTTTGGAAAAATATTTTTCTTGAACCCCTCCCTACCATAAATATTTTATACTCAAAACCATGCGTGTCAAGTTGTATGGACCAACTTAAATTTTTTCAACTTTTTCAACGCCAATCGTTTGTTCCGGACCCCTACAAAATTTCAGCGTTTGTTTCGAAAAAATAAAAAAGTTATTAGCAATAATAGGTGGCCAGCCAACTTGACGTCAAGTTGGCTGGCCACCTATTATTGCTAATAACTTTTTTATTTTTTCGAAACAAACGCTGAAATTTTGTAGGGGTCCGGAACAAACGTAGAACAAACGATTGGCGTTGAAAAAGTTGAAAAAATTTAAGTTGGTCCATACAACTTGACACGCATGGTTTTGAGTATAAAATATTTAGTAGTAATTAATATTACAGTAATATTTCACATATATATGTGCAATATATAATATCAATACTGCATTACATTGCAGCAATATTGTATGCAATGTAAAAACGCGGACATAGGAGTATTGCAGGAATCTTGTGGGAATATTTCATGAAATATTCCAACATTGCAAAATATGATTCCTGCAACATTTCTGGAATATAGTGTGCTGTAGGGGTGTTTTCACCGATTATTAAAATTTGTTTTGGTTCCTCAGATATAGCCATTGTAAGTTTTCAAATTGCCACCCTGTATGTAGTCATTGCGTATAATTTAATTTGTGCAATGGAACCATTTTATGTTTTAAGAAGGTATCTATAACCCGAACATGTTCGGATTATAGATACTCAGCAACTGGCAACTTTCTGTTCGGACTTCGGTTTATGCAAACATTACTGTAGTACAGTAAAATTACCGGGAAAAAAAATCTGTCACCTTAAAAAAAATTACGGATGAGATTTCTTTTTACTAAAGGGTTGAGGGGCATATGAAAAGTTAAAAACCAAAATGGCGCCACCCCCAGCACAAGGTGGCGCCATCTTAAAAAAAACTTTGAAATCAATTTTTCTCGTTATCTACTGGTTCTACGCAAAAACTTTTTAGACAAGAAATGTTGAAAAAAAAATTTTACATTTTTGGGTATAGCCGCGATACCGTGTAGTTGATATTTCGAACGGTAGAGGGCGCCAAAGTTACCAAAAATCTGTTATTCCCCATTCTCTCCCCGTGAGACTCGCTTTTTCGGATCACTGTAAATGTAAAAGTTGTAGAACTTGAAAAAGTGTACAAAAATCCGTTTCAGACATGTGATTGCTGCACATAGTCTTCGAGTTACAACGTTTCAAAGTTCGGTCGGCGTGTGAAATCGACTCTTGGGCTATTATAGTTCTACCCTTTCATATCAAGTTGGGCTTATGAAACAATTTGTGAAGGCTTTAAATCAAGATGAACTTTGTTTTGACTACTTAACACATAAATTTCATGGGATTGGCCCGGAAAAACTGAAAGTCGGAATATTTGATGATCCTCAATTAATAGGGCATCTTATAGTGGAATCAAGAAGTCGGGATTTTGGCTCAAAATCCGAACATTTTGCTAGAGTTACAAAAGCACCTACCCTCCCGTTTTCGAGGGTGATGAACACGGTGAAAATATAGAAAAAAGTTTTTAGCCCTAAACGGCCAAAAATTACCCCTTTTTGCAGTATTTCTGCAACAGACGCCCGGCAGCGCGAGTTTTCGCAAAAATTCTTTTACTTTTCATCAGTTTGAGGTGAGTGGCAAAGGTTGGCACCGGGTAGGAAACCGTGATCACCCTCGGGGGTTGATTCTACCCTCCCAGGAGGTTGAAATTTCAGCTTTCACATCTCGCGCTAAAAGTTATGCACTCCCCCGTTTTCGAGAATTCTGATCACGAAAAAAATACTGTTCAACCCTTCTTACCCCCTCAAACGGCCAAAAACACCCCGATTTACGGTGTTTCTGCACAGACGCCTAAAAGTGTGGGTTTTGGCGGAAATTCTCTTACTTTTCATCAGTATGAGAGTGAAGGTTGAAATTTCAACCCCCTCGAAGGGTATAATCACGGTGTCTTACCCGGTGCCAACCTTCACCATTCACCTCTAACTGATGAAAAGTAAAAGAATTTTGGTGAAAAGCCGCGCTGTTGGGCGTCTGTGCAGAAATACTGCAAAAAGGGCTGGTTTTACTTTTTTGCCGTTTTAGAGGTAGCAAATGGCTAAAAACTTTTTTCACTATTTTCACCGTGTTCAACACGCTCGAAAACAGGGGGGAGGGGTAGGTGCTCTTGTAGCTCTAGCAAAATGTTCGGTATCCATCAGACTCCTTGATTCCACTATTATTAAGAATCCACAATTTACCACATCAATGGCCGAGACTGAATCTAATACTTGGTGTTCATTTGTTCAAGTAGTACAAAATTTTCTTAGAAATCATAAGGCAGAGAATTACATAGAATTAGTGGAAAATATGCTTTTCAACTTTAGTGTTTTCCGGTTGAGCATAAAAGTTTTCACTACATCCACAACCTCTTAGTCTCTTAGATCAGCATCTAGAAAACCTAGGTGATTTTAATGAAGAACAGGAGGAAAGATTCCATCAGGACATTAAAACTATGGAAGATCAATATCAGAGAAATATCGAAATATCAACTACACGGTATTGCGGCAATGACCAAAAATGAGTAAAATTTTATTTCCAACATTTCTTGTCTAAAAAGTTTTTGCGTAGGACCAGTAGAAAACGAGACAAATAGTGCTGGGGGTGGGGATACGCCATTTTGGTTTTTAACTCGTCATATGTCCCTTAACCCTTTAGTAAGAAGATATCTCATCCGTAAATGTTTTTAAGGTAAAACTGTAATTTTACCGTACTATATTCTCAGATTATCAGCAGCACGTTTATAAAAACTATATTTAATCCGTATGTTGAGTCGCATCCATGTTGATTTAATATTAATAATAATAAATTCTCGAGAACTTGGATAAAAATAAGTTGATGCTAAATTTTCAAAATTTGCAACGTTTCGTTGGTTTATTTTCCAACTTCTTCAGGCAATCTACAGAAATACAATTAATTAAATGACAGTTGCATTACATAAAACGATAAATATCATAAATATAACATAACATTTTATTTGACTTTTTATGTTATATTTATGATATTTATCGTTTTATGTAATGCAACTGTCATTTAATTAATTGTATTTCTGTAGATTGCCTGAAGAAGTTGGAAAATAAACCAACGAAACGTTACAAATTTTGAAAATTTAGCATCAACTTATTTTTATCCAAGTTCCCGAGAATTTATTATTATTAATACTATATTTAATGTTTATTTCTCAATTTTTGAATCGTTCGTATGCGACTTCTTGTGTATAGTCAGTGTCTGTTTCTGTCTATATGCTTGTCCACATACATCACACACATAGGGACGCTCTCCTGTGTGAATCCTCGTGTGTTCAACCAAACTAACCTTCTGCGTAAACGTCTTTTTGCATATCTCACAGTTGAACGGTTTCTCGCCAGTATGTATAAGTTTATGTCGTGCGAGGTTACTCACGCGCGAAAACCGTTTGTGACATATATCACACTCGTAGCTTTTCTCGCCCGTGTGAACCTTTAGATGTTTTCTGAGCGACGACTTCTCAGCAAAACTCCGATTACAAATTTCGCAGACGTGCGGCCGTAGACCCGAATGCAGATGAATGTGCATGTTGAGTTCTTGTTTTGTTATGAAACGTTTACCACAAATGTCACAACCGAACGCTCTGACTCCAGTGTGCCGCAACATGTGATTTCGCAAATTTCCGCTCGTGTTGAAACCTTTTCCACATTCTGAACATAAATAATATTTTTCTTCTGCATGGTACCTGTTAAAAAAACAACAGTTATAATTTCGATGTTCCTGGTTCGATAAAAGATATTTTTACCCGACTATGAAAAATGGGGGGTTATGATTTTAACAGTCTGTGTGTGTGTTAGTTTGTTACCTAGTAGGGCCAAATCTACTGGACCGATTTTCGTAATCGGGTCATTCGATTTGTCTTAATCATAATAGTGTTATAATAAATATAGGCTTTAAAATATTTTTATAAATTCAAAATGGCGGCCGTGACGTGAAAAAATCTGGGTCTAAAAATGTTTTTCGGCCAAATCGATCGAGTTTGGCATCAAATGAAAGAGAATTTTGTGACGATTCCAAAAGTATATACTTTTCATGGTTTATAATAAATAGGTTATATAAAAAAACTAAAAAGACAGAAAATACAAATCAACAGTTTTTAATTTTAAACTCTATAGAAAAATAAGACATACTTCTTTTTAAACTTTACCTAAGGTGTTGTTTGAAGTTAACGTATTTTTGAAAAACTTTCGAACAAACATTACAAGTAAGATGCGTTTCATGCGTTTTCATATGACTAGTTAACGATCGCTGATTGCTGAAAGATTGTTGACATTCCTCACACTTCACATTCTTTATATGTGTCTCTTTATGTATAGCTAAATTATTTGATCTTTTAAATTTCTTACTGCAAATTTCACAAGAATATTTAAAGTTCTGATTTTCTTTCGGGTGTATTGTCTGCATGTGTCGACCCAAATTGCAAGATTTTTTAAATTTCATATTGCACAATCTACATGAGTATTTACACGTTTTTTTATTTAATTTATTTATGATTTTACTGCACGAATTGTCTGGAGAAAGTGACAAGTCATCGTCAATTTCATCTTTGAATGAAAACATTAGATCACAGTCATCTAAAGATTCGAGTTTTTCATCTTTTACAATATCTTCCTCCTCCTCCTCCTCCTCATCTTCTTCTTCTTCTTCTTCTTCTTCGTCATCGTCATTACTATTTTTAATTAATGAGAAATGTTCATTTTCTAATAATCTTTTACGCAATTCGTTATCAGATTTTTCACAACGTATTTTAAAAAAGTAAAACTGACTCACAAGACTTGCACATTCAACACAAATTTTATCTGGAAGGCCATCACCTTCATTTATCTGAAAATAAGAACAATATTCATCTTTATATTTATATACCTATTTCATGGTACCTAAAAACCATTCCAATAAACGAAAAACTAATTCCAACTTTATATTAGAAACCGTGTCCATCGTGATTATAATAAAATTAAGAAAAATCGCAGGATAGTGGACAAAAAGTTTAAATATATAGACGAAACGTCGTACATTTAATTAAATAAATCAAATATTTTGTCCACTATCCTGCGATTTTTCTTAATTTTACTAATTCCAACTACATACACATAGCTAAAAATATAGAATTTTTTTAAAATTATTAAGGCTTATTTAATAAAATGTAACTGTGACTGTATAATCTACATAAAAAAGGTAGAATACTTCGGTTAGTTAATTACCTGTATAGCAGCACAAGCCATCAACAAATCAGAAGTACTTAATTGATCAATGGAAGTCTCATCACATCTAAAAATCGACTTCATTTCAACATTTTCTGTTAAACATGAACGACAGATGTTTATAATATTTTCACTTTTCATCATGGAAAAAATTGCTTCGGCCAAAATAAATAAATAAATACAAATTTGACATTTAAAATTACATAATATAAAAAGTTGTTACACACTTACACTATTCAGGCAAAACAGTTTAAGAGTGACAGGATTCCAAATATTTCAAATTTTATCAAAAAATTTCCAATTTTTAGTTTTATTAAAAGAAATCTCAAATTCCTAAAATTTCTGAAATATTTTTCCAGTAGAGAATGTTTTTAGAAACGTAAAAAACTTGGTGCATGTGAATCTCACGCGTTTGAAATGAAATTTCATGGGTAAACATTTGTAACCAAATAAACGATAAAAAAGGGGCGTGTCGATCGAGTTTCCCCTCAACACATTAGTATCTACCCGCCAGCCAATCGGTTCCGGTTCCCTGCTAGCAGCTCACTTCCTCCACTCCTGACGGCGTCGTTTTTTGCGTTACGCTTTTGAACAAAATTACTCTCATCGCGGCTAAAGAAGCTTCACTTCAAAAACAGTACCTGCCTTGCACTAGAAAACATAACATGTCTAGTTCAGAAGCACAGGCTCCTCAAATATTTGTATATAGAAGAATAGCCCCTGTGTGCTGAACTGGTAACACCCCCCTTAAAAAAAAAAGAAGAAACCAAACTTATCAATACTTAATTTATTTAAACTAATATAAAATAGTAAAGAACATCCTAAACTGTTGTGATGCATTATTCTAAATTTGTTGGAACTGAAATATTATTTTCTGTATACGAATTGATTTTCTTCAAATGTATCTTTTTATGCGTTTTGAGCGGTGATCCTTGTGTGAAACCTTTTCCACAAACGTCGCAGACATACGGTTTCTCACCAGTATGTATTCTAATATGTTCTACGAGATTTTTATTTTGTGTGAACGTTTTGAAACAGAATCTGCATCGGTAAGGTTTCTCTCCAGTATGTGTACGTTTGTGACGAGTAACGTGATGTGGTCTTGAGAACGTTGAATGGCATACATCGCACTCATATGGACGCCGGCCCAAATGAACGACTTCTTTGTGTTTCCTTAAAGAATCAGCACGCGGAAAGTCGGCACTGCATACGTCGCAAATGTACGGCCGAACTCCAGAATGAGTTCTTGAATGAGTCACAAGTTCGCCTTTGCTGACGAATCCATTACCACATACATTGCATATGTGAGCTTTTATACCTGTATGACGTAACATGTGTTGTTGAAGGTTGCCAACTTGACTGAAACCTTTGCCGCAAGTTGAACACAAAAATGGCTTTTCTTCGTTGTGAGATCTGAGAAAAGAAGAGTATAACATTTTGAATTCTACATTTTTAAAGAATTCCACATTATGCGTTTATTTTGCTTTTTTTAATCGCCATAAAAAGTGATTATCAATAAAGCTTTTCATTTAGTGAAAAAGTTTTTGTGCACACGTGCCGATTTCCGCTAAGTTCAAATGTTATAAATGTATCGTGAAATTCAGTTTATTCGTAAAAGTAAGACGAAAGAAGTTTCTTATAAAAGTTATAACTTTATTATTGATTTTGTAATTCTAAAAAGTAAGGCACTAAAATAATTAACGAAAAGGGGTCCACCAATGTTTTTAAAAGTACATGGTGTAGGTGCCGAGATTAATAACTGCGCTTCCACCACAATATTCATTTAACTATTTAATAATATGCAATTTTGCCCGAGTACATTTTGTCCACGTTTGAATGAAATGAATACAAAATAAAATACAAGCCTATTTTCTTTCTTTCTTTTTTATTTTTTTCTCCTTTTTTTATATTTATAATGTTTTTGGTTTGTGCTAATGACCACAGCACTTGATGCACACCATTTTTGTACTTTATTTTTGTAATTTATTTTTACTAAATAAAAAAAAAATTGTATTTTTTTTTATTTAGTTAAAATAAATTACAAAAATAAAGTACAAAAATAAAGTACAAAAATGGTGTGCATCAAGTGCTGTGATCATTAGCACAAACCAAAAACATTATAAATATAAAAAAAGGAGAAAAAAATAAAAAAGAAAGAAAGAAAATAGGCTTGTATTTTATGACGCCAAAAAGTGTGAAATAAAAATAACTTTAAAAAAATTGAGCCGACATCAAAGAAGGAATTATAAACATTCAATTAGAAGTCGGCGTAAATACCCCACTGGCATTATGACTATAGAGAAATAATTGCATCGATTTCTATTTGAATGTAGGGAAAGAGATTATAAAACGAACGGAAAACTTATTTTAGCCTTTTTAAAGGCGTTCTAATTCCTTTTATCGACATTATTTTTTTATGTGAAGTCTTTTGATGCTACTATTTCAAATCATTACTGGTCACATACGCGGATTTACCACATAATGGCGTCCTAGGCCTATTCATTTACGGCGCCCCATTAATGAAAACATTTATTGCGTATTTTTGATATTTTTTGTTATTACTCTCTAATGTGTAAACTGTAAAGGTAAAGCTTGTTTTTTTTGTTCACGATAATCTCAGAAACTATCGGTTTGAAAAATTCGTTCACTGTTGCAAAGTCTACTTCTTCCCGAATGACATATGACAAAAGGGGGATGAGCAGTGAGAAAAAATGTAGAGCAAGTCAGGGATCCCGGTTATTAAACATTCCCCTTCCTCCGCCTTTTTCTTTCGACGTCGTAGTAAACCAGAAAAGTTAGATATCAGTACTAACTACTAATAGTAATATTATTCCAACGCGATAATTTTTTGCTGAAAAAACAAAAATTTTCGGATTTGCCAATTCATTTATTTTACATTTGTGCATTCACTGGCGCCTCTAGGCCTCGGACTTGAGGGCCTATATGAAAATTCGCCTCTGACTGGTCAATAACATAAACGACTGATCACATAACTTATTAAAAAACTTTACAACACATAAGTAGCAACATATTTATACAATAGGATATAGGCAGGGCCGGTTTAACCATGTCGGGGCCCCTAGGCAATGCAATTCTCGGGGCCCCTTTTCAGCCGTTTGAAGATGATCAGCTCTTTTCAAGTTGATGAAGGGATGTGAGTAGCTTCTAAAGGTCTGATCGACTCTAAATTTGGTATCCTGTCCTGTTCTGTTACTTCAATGTGTGCAGTGATATGGCAACAACATGGTTATCTTAACCTGATGTCGCAGTATGATTCATATTGTATTTTGACGTACGCTGTCAGTTGATGAAATACTTCATACTTACAGATCAGAACCATCTAGTATCGAGTAGTAGAACTAATAATATGGATGTTACGTAGCTTATTATATGATTCATACAATACGCTACGTAACGCATCCATATTATTAGTTCTACTACTCGATACTAGATGGTTCTGTTCTGTAAGTATGAAGTATTTCATCAACTGACGGTATGCGTCGAAAAAAGCAATAATACCTATTGTCATTGAGGATACACATTTTCCATTTAAATTTTCACTCTATGATTTATTTTCAATTTGTGTGCGCGCGGGGCCCCTAGCCGATGCGGGGCCCCTAGGCAGTTGCCTACTCTGCCTAATGGTTAATCCGGCCCTGGATATAGGTATAGGTATACAGTCCCGTCTAAACCGTTCTTACTTACTAACCAACTGTTAAGGCTGTTATGTAAAATAAGTTTTCAAAATTCAGTAATTCATTAAAGCTATTGTTTGCAATACAATAAATGTACAAGGAAGCAAGATGCCTGAAAGAATTGAAAACTGCCATTTTTAAGAAAGTACTTTTATCAATCAGAAATCTGGAAACATGTCAAATTGTCAACGAATCTGGGAAGACAAATGAAATGACGCTCAAATAATAAATAAACAAGAACATGTCAACAACGGAGCACAAATTATGACTATGAACCAAAATTACCGATTTTAATCTAAGAAACGTTGATATTTTTACCTTAAATGACTCTTGAGATTGCTAATTTGCTTGAAAGCTTTGTGACAAATGTTACACACATGTTTCAGAACAGCTACGTGCGTATTCATGTGTTTCTTCAATTTACCTTCACTTGTGAAACTTTTATTACATTTATCACAGCTCAATTCTTCAGCATGCGTTTTTAAATGATAAGTTAAATGACTTGATTTATTGAATTCTTGATTACAAAATTCACAACTAAATGTTTTCTGCTTCTCAATAATATCTTTTGTTGTTTTCTTATGTGCTTTTAATTTGCGTTTTTTGATGTTAATTAATTTATCGTTTTCTTTAATGTTCTCTAATTTTGACGTGTGTGAACTTTTATGGCGTATCCAAGATTCGGTTTTATAAAATCCTTTAAAACATATTTCACATTCGTGTTCTTTGTTATTCATATGATTATCCAAGTGTTTGATCAAGAAGTCTGTGTTCAGAAACGTTTTTTCACATACAGTGCATTTATGATTTTCATTGGTTTCACTTGTTTTTCCATCCAAAATTAAATCTTTCAGAGGTTTTAGTGATTCTGAATCAGTGAAGCTATCGCGTGAT
Source organism: Mongoloraphidia duomilia (assembly GCA_039654895.1). Lineage (NCBI taxonomy): Eukaryota > Metazoa > Arthropoda > Insecta > Raphidioptera > Raphidiidae > Mongoloraphidia > Mongoloraphidia duomilia. Next base: position 21,560,938 of record CM077519.1, read on the forward strand.
GCAAAATCGTCATTTGAATACAAATCTGCATCGGTTTTAAGTTCAGGTTTAATCAATATTTCTGTTGACATTTCATTATTGTCGTCAGCTTCATTCTCTACTTTAGGTATCAGTAATTTATCACCTTTAAGTCGTTTCCGTAATACTGAATCCGCTTTTTCACATTTAGTTTTAAATGCATAAGCTCTATTAATATCGTCGATGCATTGTAAGCAAACCTGTTCTGGTAAACCATCATCTTTTGATACCTAATAACGAACAATTAGAATGTATTTTCAATTATATAATATGAAATATTATTATATTTCTAATTGTTTATCTATTGCTTTAAAAATAATAAGTTTTACTTCCTACCTGAACGGAAGTGCATGCCATTATCATTTCCGAAATTAAATTTGAGTCGCTATTTAATGAAGTTTCATAAAATATTGAATTCATTACAACATTCTCTGCTAAACAAGATCGACATATATTTTCGCAACTTTCATTAATTTCAAATTCCATATTATTCACTAAAAACTATGTTAACTTTGTGAAGTTATTGACCCCTTTATTGTTGTTGGTCAATTGCATAGACAGATTCAAATCATGCAATTTGTAATTCGTAAAACAATCTTTTAAACGAATTAGCGAAACATTTTCTCATAAAATATTGAAAACATTTGGATTTAGGTAACTAATTAATAAAACTGGATAAACTGATTTTTAGTATTCTGTATATATATGTACTTTTACTAACGTATTATAAAGTCCAAAATATAAATACACGCAGTAATTTTTAATAGTGAAAAATAATATTGAATAAAATATCGCTTAACTTAATTTATATTGCATAATTACTATCATCTCGTTTTAGTTTACACCAAACTAAGTACACAATAATAATGGCTTTAGCCTTTTTTGAAACAACGGTCAATGCGTAGTAAATTAATAGATTATGTATCTAGAGCGTAATGAAATATATTTTCAACGAGGTATGACGTTATGTTACACAAGTCAAAATCGCATTGCGCTCTAAATACACATTGTATTTTTTGTACTATACCCTATATTCTATAAAATAGCGGCTTTCGGCTGTTGAAGTACATACACTCTTTAGGTACTATTTATATTTTATTATGAAAGTGAATTTTTATTCATATGAATTTTCTTATGAGTTTTAAGCGGAGACCCTTGGGTGAACCCCTTTCCACAAACATCACAAACATACGGCTTTTCGCCAGTATGTATTCTAATATGTTCAACGAGATTTTTACTTTGCGTAAACTTTTTCGCACAAAATTTACAAGTGTACGGTTTCTCCCCAGTATGTGTTCGTTTATGTCTAACTAAATGATGCGGCCGTGAAAAAGTCGCTTTGCATACGTCGCACTCATAGGGACGTTTCCCCAAATGTACGCCTTCTTTATGTTTTCTTAATGAATCAGGTCTTGGAAAATCAGCGCTGCAAATGTCACAGATATAGGGTCGAATGCCTGAATGAGTCCTCGAATGCGATACCAATTCACCTTTGCTGACGAATCCATTGCCACAAACATTGCATATGTGAGCTTTTATCCCTGTATGACGTAACATATGCTCCTGTAAATTTCCTACTTGAGTAAAACCTTTGCCGCAAGTCGAACATAGGAACGGTTTTTCTTTGTTATGAGTCCTAAAAAAAAACATACAACTAGATAGTTTGGCATAATCAGGTGTTAAATAAGTGATTTTTTACAAGTACAAGAAAAAAAAATATTGTTTTGATATTAATTTTAACAAGATTGTAACTGGACCCATGTCCGTAATTTCATTTTCTTGCGGTTTTCAAGTAGGTACCTACTTTATATGATTTCCAGAATCTCTCGAAAACGGCTCAACCCATTTTAATAATTTAAACTAAATACACTTAACACTAGTAAAATCCCACAGTCCAAACTTACCTTAAATGACTTTTTAAGTTACTAATCTGTTTGAAAGCTTTGTTGCATATATTACAAACATGTTTTATCACGGTTGTGTGACTATTTAAATGTTTGATTAGCTGCGTTTCAGTACAAAAACTTTTGAGACACTGTTCACATGAATATACTTGTTCGTGAGTTTTCATATGATAGTTTAAATGATTGGATTTAAAGAACGTTTGTTCACATATTTCACAAGAATAAATTTTACTCTTCTTTCGCGAGTCTTGTATTTTTTTCTTAAATCTTTTTCCCCTCACTTTTTTAATTTTATTTTCTTCTGTTCTATAAGTGAAATCTATTGAATGCAAAGATTCGTGGCGTATCAATGATTCTCTTTTTGAAAAACCTTTGTAACAACAATCACATTCGAATTCTTTACTGTTCGTATGATTTTTTAAATGTTTATTTATATATTTTTTTGCCATACTTTTTTCGCAAAGAGGACATTTAGATACTTTTAATGAACTAATACTGTTTAAAGGTGCGTCTGAGTCGTTATCGGAGTTCAAATCATCTTCTAAAGATTCGCTTTCGTTTAAAGGGCTTATGTTTTCAGACTCTGAAACATCTTGGTCTACGTGATTTGAATATGGATATATGTCCGGCTTTATGTCGATTTCTTCTTGAAGATCCGTACCTGTAGCCACAGGATATTCGTTCTTAGGTAAAAACAATCTACTTACTTCAAATCTACTTCGAAGTAAAACATCTGATTTTTCACACTTTTGTTTAAATACATTTATAACATTTACTTCTCTGGTACAAGCTGCGCAGATCTCACTGGGCAAACCGTCCCCTTCAATTATCTTTAAAAAAACAGTTATTATTATTTGTTAGTAAACTTCAGTTACCAAATACAAAAAAAATAAACATTACCTGTACGGCAGCACATTCCATAATAATGTCTGCTATTTGCAGTTCGGTATTTTCTAACTTTCCCAAAGAAAATATCGATATCATTTCTGCGTTTTCAACTAAACATACCCGACAAATATTTTTCATAGGTATATCGTCCACCATTTTCCCAGACAAGCGATTATTACAGTAACAATATAAATTACATAGGTACAATTTGTATATGTTACCGTTAAAACCTAAAATCAGTTAAAACGCCATCTAACTAGTAAAAACTTAAAACTAAAATTGACTGATAGAGCTTAGTTTAAAGTAGTAATTCTTGCGATTCTATTTTAACAGTTTTAACTAGATTAAATTTGTTTTTACTAAACTATATCAGTTATAAGCGTTTTTTACACGTTTCACCATCTGTAAAGAAATACAAGCGACTAGGCCCTGCAGTCAGGGTCCATTCTGATTGGTCGAATACCCCATCTTGATGTCGTTTAACACACACCTAAACGAGCGTAACAACTAACTAGTGAACTCTGTATACTAATATGGATAGTTGATAGCGATTAAAAAATGGGTTTTGTATGTGGAGAATGTTCAAACACATATCCTTCAAGACAGGCATTAATGTTCACAAAATTAGAATGAAAACTTCAGGTAAGGCTTGTAATCTAATTCTTTCTATAAAGTCGATCAATTTTTTGACATTTCAAAATAAAACCTAATTTAATATTATTATTTGAGATATTATAGGAGGGGAAATATGCAACGAAATTTTTCGTCCGCTCCTTCGCTGCTGTTCTCTCCACCACTGCGACACTGGCTAGGCGTGCACTATAGCACACGCGGTGTAACAGAGCTGTATATACGTCAGCATAACAATTAGTTGTGCGTATAAATATGACACGAGGCGAGGGTTTTTTTAATTTACTGTTTACGTTATAATAGTAGTGATGTAGAAATGAGCCAGTGATCAACAAATGTGTACGCAACAGAGTAATTTATTTTTTTTTGTAATTGATTACCGATAACCTCTAATATTTATACGAGAAAGTAATGCACGAACCAGATATGTGTTGAGCATACCGGTGTGCGTTTGGAAACGTATTGTTAGTTCGACTATACGCGTAGTTTCATGACGTCACTAGCCATACGAATTCTATACTGTGATGTCATGTACACGGAAAAAAAGTTGTTATTCATAAAAAAAATATATACTACTACATAGAGAATACCACCGAGTTCAATAACGTTTTCTTTGATGTTTCACATCTGGCGGGGGTCCCGAGACCCACACTCTTTTTTTTTAATAGTAAATCGCAAATCCAATTGACACTTTTACCAGCTCTCGGATTACAAGCCAGGACTTGTAATAGAGAAACCATAGCAACGCCGTGTAAACAACAGCATTGCTACAAGCTCGGCCATTCTCAAGCCCTATTCGCTGAGATGAGGGGAAGAGATTTCAAAGTGATTGTTAGCGCACAACAACGTATAAATAGAGAAACAGTCAGAGGTACCTAACTCGCCCTTCTCTATAGTAACTGCTAAGCATTTAGCATAAATACGTCACAGTAAAATAAAATATAAATATAGTGGAAGTGACATAAGTGAAATAAAGTTTTAATTTTTATGCAGAAAAAAAATAATATGCAAAATGTTCGTTTGATTTTAGAATTACTTATTATATAATAACTTTTATTTTTTTACTTATTTAATAATTAACTACATAATATTTGACATTAATTCTCTAATTATTTGAGTTTTGACAGCTGAGTTTTCGGTTTTGCGCGTAGATTTGATAAAGTGTACTTATCGAAATCGCTTTTTGAATCATGAAAAAGAAGGTTTATGATTAATATTGTTCACAAATCACAGAATTTCACAAAACACACTTTTCACGATGCTATGTTTAAACTCAACAGAATCATTGAATGATTTAACTAACTTTAGCTCCGTCGATTTCCGTTATCACTCACCAGACAGCAGGACCAGGCATCTGCTCACAGCGAATATCGTTTACACATTATTCATCAAAATACAAATGGTTTACAATTAAGAAATTAAAAAAAAATTAATAATTAGATATCTAGTGATATATTTTACTCAACTATTTACAAAGAAATTTATAATAGCTTATGAATTAAAAACTTCAGCTTCAATTTCCCTTTGAATCAAATGAAAAAAGAACTGCTATATCTCTAGACTTTTTTGCTATAAAATATTAAATTTAAATTGTGTAATTAATAAAACAACACGTTTTTTGGGTAAGTATTACCACTATTTTACAAATAAAATATCGATACTCAAAAGATATAATATATACTTACTCAAATTTATAGAATATTTTGTCTCACAATTAGTTCGGAATTCAGAACCAAGTTACATAGCTAGCTAACACTTAATAAAATGTTTCTGTTTATGATTTTAAACACGACTTTTTATGTGTTTTTAGCGACGAACCCTGAGTAAATCCTTTTCCGCATCCATTACAAACATACGGTCGCTCACCCGTATGAATTCTGGTATGTTCGACAAGGTACCGATTTTGAGTAAACTTCTTTGTACAGAACTCACATGAGTACGGTTTCGTTTCGCTGTGTGTGTGTTTATGTCTCACTAAATGGTGCGATCGCGAGAAAGTAGCTTTACATACATCACATTCATATGGCCGTTTTCCCAAATGAATGCCCTCCTTATGTTTCGTCAGTGAATCAGGTCTCAAAAAGTCGGCCCCACAAACATCGCAGATATACGGTCGGATTTCTGAGTGAATTCTTGAATGTGACGCCAGTTCTCCTTTAGTAACAAAAGCAATATTGCATACACTACATACATGAGCTTTTATACCGGTGTGACGTAACATATGTTCTTGCAAATGTCCCACTTGAGTGAAACCTTTACCGCACACTGAGCAAAGAAAAGGTTTTTCTTTATTGTGAGTCCTAAAATAATAAACCCAATACAGAAAATAGAATTTTTAATTTAAGATATTTTACGCGCTTCTTATTTTGTAGTTTTATGTCACCACTAATTATCTCTTTCATATAGCAGTAACAACTAAAAACCTGATATTTATGTAATTTCGGCGCAGCGTAAGGCTGGGCGCATAAATCAGATTCTAGCTCTGATAGTCGTTCTAGCAATTAGACTGGAGAACTACCACATACATTCGATTGTGCAGGGCCGGATCTATATAAGGGCTTTTTGGGCTGCAGCCCAGGGCCCCGTGGATATAAAAGGCCCTCATCCCCCATTGAAGACAATGGACACCCTAGTAGAAATGAAATCTAGTTTCTGTCTAGTAACTGGCTAGTTTGACTAGACTTAAGCCAGGCGCTGGCCAGTATAATATCGAGTTACTGTCTAGTAACTGGCCAGTTTGACTAGAGATCCAATGAAATGTGGCGGCTATTAAATAAATAAAACATTTTATTGTCCTCTTTTTTTTCCCATACCGTGTACCTAGAACATCATTATCGAAAACAGTTTTTTGACAAAATGGCAATTAGTTGATTAATTAGGCAGGCCCCCAAGTTGTATTAGCCCAAGGCCCCACAAACTCACGGTCCGCCCCTGCGACTGTGTGTTTCTAATTTGATTTGTCTCAGTTTAGCGATAAGATTTTATTAAGAACACATCTAGCGCGAAGTTTAAAAATGGACGATTACGATTTATTGACCTTTGCTTTTTTGCTGTCATAACGGAGAAAAAAACAAAACGTTGCTACTGGGTACTGCCATAGCATTTAACACGTGACGAATTGCGGAATGTCAGTTTTATCGTTTATGAGCTGATTTACGTGCCCACCTGGATACATTTTTTTTATAAACATAGATATTTATTTAGTTGCAATTAACAACTCAAGTATCGCACATTTTATTTTTAATAACACACACAGACGTCTATGCTGAACGGCTTCCACACCGAAACCATATACTAATTGCGAAAATGACGAAAATAAATCAGATGTTTGCGTTATGTTACGATTTCAGTATGCCGAGTACTCTCTCAGATAGTCGAATCAGAATTTTTATCGAAACAGTCAATCGGACGCAGTGCACTTGTTTCCGACCTGGACGTCCGGTCCAAGTTCGGATCAGATGTGTGCACAGTGCAGTACGGTCATATACAAATATGGTTTTCCGAACATCGAATGCAATAGTAGAATGTATGCGCCCGGCCTAAGCGCAGCATGTAGAATACAGTTATTAAGTAACAACTTTTATAAGTTTAAGAAATCGCTGTGAGTTCAAATTTTTGAAAAATGTATTTTTTTTTTCGAGGTATGTTTAATGAGTCACAACATTAAAGAAGCGGCCCTCAAAATCATGTTGAAAAATTTGCAAGTGGATTTAGTTCTTTATATTTCTACACAAATATATTTATTGCAAAAACTGAGTCTGGGACGTTGTTTAACAAATATTTAATTAGCAAATAAATACCAAAATTATATTTTACACAAAACCGCTTACACGTCTGACGCATAATGAAAGAGGCGAGTGTATAGATTCATATTTTATCAAAAAGAGTAAAATCTAAAAGAAAACAAGGGCGGATCCAGGATTTATTCGGGGGGGGGGGGGGGGGTGAGCAAAACAGACCAAACTAGCCTAACATCAAGTTGGCAAGAGGTTTAGGCTACTTGTTCACAAGAATTTTCGCTGTAACAGTAAATCTGCCGACCAGTAATAAAGATATAAATTTGGTTATTAGTAATTTAAAATCAATTTTTAATTATCCACTTATTTTTACACAAAAAAATGTAAGAAACATGAAGAAATATTACGCTATGAAATATTTACTTAATTAATTGAGAATTCTAGTTATTTGTTTATGTAAAAATTGTTGACAGATGGCGACTTTGCTATCTCGTGTACATGTATCACTGTGAACACGGTATACCGCCCGGCTGCCGACTCTACAGTGGACAGCCGGCGTGACATACAGTACCGTGTATGGTAAATTGCCGTGCCGTTTCGTGGACAGACACATATAAAACATTGTAATACTGTCAATCTGGCAAATTCGACGGGACGGCGGACGGCAAAAATTCATGTCGTGGACAAGCGGCCTTATACTTAACACTAGCAACATTAGCGTTACCCAATGTGTATCGCGCGGAGGTTGCCCCGCTGCGCGCTCGGATTATGCACATTGTGGCCCTGAAAAGGGTCAATTTAAGAACTGAATGGTTTTTTCTAGTTGAGAGGGGGCGCCCCCCGCGCGTCCAACCTGGATCCGCTCTTGGAAGAAAACTTACCTTAAATGACTTTTTAAATTACTAAGCTGTTTGAACGCTTTAGTACATACATCGCAAACGTATTTTGCAACGTTGGAATGCCTATTTGCATGTTGCGTCAGAAATTTTTCTTTGGAAAAAGTTTTGTCACACTGATTGCAAGCAAATACTTGGTCTTGATCTTTCACAGTATTTAGATTTGCCGATTTGAAAAATGGATCGTCGTCATTAATGCCTTTTTTCTTTGAGCCTTGCGTTTGTTTCTTAATCTTTTTACTGCCCGATTTTTTCACTTTATCTTTTTTGCACGTGAGATCAATTGCATGTACAGAATCGTGACGAATTAATGACTCCTTTCTTGCAAAACCTTTATAACAGCGTTCGCATTCGTATTCCTTACTGTTTGTATGATTTTTTAAATGTTTATTCATGTATTTTGTTGCCATGCTTTTCTCACAAATAGGACATTTGGATACCCTCGATAAATCACCACCACTTTTTAAAGGGATGTTAGTATCAAGTTTGAACTTCGTATCATTTTTTGTTGTAAGTGGGTCAATTTCATTTGAATGTCTCATATCTTCAGAATCAGAATCGGAAACATCCAAATGACTTGAATATGAATATATATCTGGCTTAATGTCAATTTCTTCATGTATTTCTGAACCAGAAAAACACTCATTCTTAGGTAAAAACAATTTGTTTAATTCAAATCTTTTTCGAAGCAAAGCATCGGATTTTTCGCACTTTTGTTTGAAGGTGCTTACAATTTTCACTTCTTTGTTGCAATCAACACAGATCTCACTGGGTAAACCATCTCCCATAGTTATCTTTAAAAATAATTGTTATTGCAATTTTATATATCAAAATAACGTAAAATATTCTTACCTGCACTGACGCACACGCCATTATAATGTCTGATATTTGCAGTTCAGAATTTTCTAATTTTTCCAAAGAAAATATAGACTTTGTTTGCACATTTTCAAGTAGACAAATTCTACATACATTTTTCATCGGTATGTTGTCAACCATTTTCAAATCGCTAGTTATAATGGCAGTAAAATTCTGATACGAACAATAACCACTAAGCAGTCCACACTCTACAGTATTTAAGCGATAACTATTAAACCTATAAGGGTCTCTGGCATCTATTCTAAAATCTTGGTCGATGGCTCCCGTACTATGAATAGAACGTCGAATTTTTATAGAAATAAAAATAATTCCGCGTCCAAAAGCCAAGAATTAATGAAAAACCATTTACTTACATACCTAATGTTATTTGAACAATTTACCTATATCAGATCTTTTCACATGTACTATGTACCTACAGTTTATAGATAAAATTATTAATGAGAAATTTATTTCTTTTGCTATAAATTACATAAACTCATTAATATTACGACCAGAATATTTTAATGACACAAATCCTTGACTGCATTCGTTATTTCTGACGAAGCAATGTTATTTTTTCTCGCATGTATTTTCTTGTGCGTTTTCAGTGGAGAACTCTGTCGGAAAGCTTGTCCACACACATCACAAACATAAGGTTTCTCACCAGTATGTATTCTCAGATGCGCCGTTAAATTCTTATTTCTTGTAAACGTTTTGTCACAAAACTTGCAGCTGAACGGCTTTTCGCCGGTATGGATACGTCTATGTCTTAAAACATGATGTGTCCTGGAGAAGCGTTTATGACATACGTCACACTCATATGGTCTTTCACCTGTGTGCAAGATTTCAAAATAAAGTATGATAAAAGATCAAAAAAGTGTGTGTCAGTTCCGACGCACGACTGGAGTTTACTCCTTAGGTAGGTACATATGGCCGCCATTTTGAAATATGACGCCATTTTACTTTTTTGTGTCCTATAAAACTCTTTAATATCAATTTTCAAAAAGATCGGAAATTTTTACAAAAGTACATATGGCCGCCATTTTGAAATCTGACGCCATTTTATTTTTTTTGTGTCCTATAAAACTCTTAAATATCAATTTTCATAAAGATCGGATAATTTTTACAAAAGTACATATGACCGCCATTTTAAAATCTGACGCCATTTTATTTTTTTGTGTCCTATAAAACTCTTAAATATCAATTTTCAAAAGATCGGAAAATTTTTACAAAAGTACATATGGCCGCCATTTTGAAATCTGACGACATTTTATTTTTTTGTGTCCTATAAAAATCATAAATATCAATTTTCAAAAAGATCGGATAATTTTTACAAAAGTACCTACATATGGCCGTCATTTTAAAATCTGACTCCATTTTATTTTTTTGTGTCCTATAAAACTCTTAAATATCAATTTTCAAAAAGACAATCGTCTAACGCGCCTATAGAAACATAGCTTCAAAAATTCACATAAATCGGATCAGTAGTTCCCGAGTTATAAACGTACAAAGGGACATACAGACAGAGAAAGCCAAATTGTTCAGGGAAAAGTTGAGAAATTTTGGTCCGATCTGACCGATGTAAATAATTACTTACAAGTCATTTTAACTCAGTAGGCCATGGTTTTTAAACATAAAATTCAAACTTTTTGACACAATATTATACATAAAATCTATCTAGAATTTTCTCATCTTTCGATTAAGACAGGTTTCGAATCGATTTGACTTGAATTGAGCAAATTATAAACAAAATAACGCAAAAACGTAACGCTTTTTAGATAACGCAAAAATGTAACGCTTTTTAGTTAACACTTGCATAAATTTAACTCCTCATAAAATTTCCATACCGGGGTCCTTATATGAAAATCGATTCTTAAGGAGTAAACTCCAAAAAATCAAAAAATGTTCATTTTACACGTGGGCACCGTAAACTAACAAATGACAGTTGTTCAAGTTTACTTCCTAATTAAATATAGAGTATGATTTATGGTAAAGCGACCATATTTTGAAGTAAAATATGTCATACAATATTACACCATCATTAATTAGGTACCTATTGTAATTTAACTGACGTCTCAATTAAAACAAAATAAATATGCACGGACTTTTCCACGTTTCTCAGGTCAGATACCACTGTATTACAAATTTATATTCCTACCTGTGTGAACTCTTTTATGTTTCATTAGAGTTGAATGTTGATGGAAACTGGCATTGCAGACGTCGCAGACATACGGCCGAATGCCCAAATGGATTCGCATATGCATGACGAGCTCAGATTTCGTAGCAAAACCATTGCCGCATACGCTACAAATGTGAGCTTTTATACCTGAAAACATTGATTATTACAGAAATATATGTTTTTTGTACTATTATATGTATGGTATATATTTTATTTGGTATCAGTACAATTTTTTATCAATAATCTATATTACAGTATCGTCAACGTTTCAACCATTTTTTGGCCTTAATCATGACCTGTTGGAGAAATTATATGTCATTTTTATAAAATTATTATGTTAAAAAATGTTACAACAACTACTTACATACAGTGATTACATAGAAAAAATATTGTCCATATGTTTGTAAAGATGTTATAATTTTTTCCTTAAATTATATGAAAATTACATTGTAATAGTTACTACTTAATTTTCATATACTTAATTAATGATAAAAAATTGTACTCTGATACCAAATAAATAGCAGATTGCATGTCTAGACACGTATTGGAGCATATTACGGCGAGTGATGACAGAAAGAAAAAACGAGCGATAGCGAGTTTTTACAGCCACACGAGCCCTAATACCATTACGTACGAGACATACATATATGGTATTTTTTGCCATACCCACTACAAAATACCTACTTTTCACGTCATTTTCAAAAAATTCTGACAGTTCATTTGCGTCGCCATCTTTCCTTCCAGGCGCACGCAGGCGTATAGAGCGAATAAACAGGAGTTGCGCTAGTGCAGAAAGTAAACCATTTTCCGCACACCTGTCTGTTAAATAGGTCAATAATGGCCGCTATACATACATCGAAAATAGCTATTTTGTAGTGGGTAAGGCAAAAAATATATACCATTGATTATTACATTGACTCAAAGTACACAAACAAAAATCAGAGGTATTATTGTAGTTCTGAAACGGTTCGTCAGAGCACAGAATTTCCTGTTCCTAAAATATTTGCAACAATTGCAACATAAAAAGTCTACTAATTTGTCCAGTAGATAGACTGCAGACCGGCTCAGTTATAATTACTGTTAGCTCAAATGAAATTTTGAAACTATGCATATTGCATAATCTTAAAAATATTACCTGAATGTCTTATCATATGTCGCTGAAGATTTCCGATTTGATTAAATCCTTTACCGCATGTGGAGCATAAATACGGTGTTTCATTGTTGTGTGTTCGTAAGTGATTTTTCAAATTACTCAATTGCTTAAATGTTTTTGTACAAATATCACATTTAAGTTTAACAGTCTCTTCCACGTGAGTTGCCAAATGTTTCTCTAACTGTTCTTTTCTAAAATAGCTTTTATCGCATTTTTCACACATGTATTTTTTTAATAAGTCACCGTGCGTTTTTAAATGTGTCCATAAATGACGGGATTTGAAAAACTCCCGATTGCAAGTTTCACAGAACAGCGACTTTAAAGGTTTTCTACATGTTTCAAGACCAAACGTATGATCTGATTCATCTTCAGATAATATATTTGTTTCATTTTCTACAAAATCATTGGAATTACGTTCATTGATTTCTTCATTGAACACTGTTTTGTGTATCCTTTGATGCCTTTTTAAACCGATTTCTTTGAGGAACGTTTTATTACATTCTTTACATTCAAAGGATCGCTTAGAAACATGTTTTTTCATGTGTTTCTTTAAATGAAAAGCTTTAATAAATAATTTATTACAAATGTTGCAGGGAAATTCTTTAGTCCCGCAGTCATCTTTAGTTTTCAAGTCGGATTTTTCTTTTTCAAGTACTATGTCAGTGTTTTCTACGTTAATATCAATCTCAGGTTTAATATATACATCGTCGGATAAGTTATATTCAACTTTTGGCAAGAGTAATTTATTTTGTAATCGTAGCATAGAATCTGAATTTTCACATTTAATTTTAAAATCGTAAAAATTATTGATTTGATTTGCGCAATCAAAACAAACTTCACCTGGAAGGCCATCATTAAATGATATCTGTAAAATTATTTTATTCAAATGAAAATGATGAACACAATTATTTTATTTTGACAGCTGTCAAATTTGAAAATAAGTTACCTGTACTGAAGTACATGCCATTAATTTTTCTGACAATTTATTGTCAGAATTGTTTGTTTTTTCATTATTAAATGAACTAAATATTGAACACATATTATTATTTTCCGATAAACAAGTACGACACGCGTTTTTCGCAGACATTGTTCTTATAATAAACCAAACGTATTCGTATATTATACCTAGGTATAATCTATCAAAAATAAATAATCTAATTCTATTTGCTCTGGATAAATGATTAAACTATTAAAGATCAAAGACAATATAAGACCATATTTTTTAATTTTTGCGGTTAGCTATTTAAAAATTCACATTACATTTTCAAATCAGATGTATAAATATGTTCGAAATATTGGGCTTGAGCCTTGAATTGATGCTTATTGTCACATTGTTATGAAATGTTAACTATCAACCACAGTAGAGAGAATAATATGTGTTATCAACTTTATCGTCAAAAATAACACATCTAATAAATGAAAATGGGATGAGAATAATAATTAAAATAAAACGAAAATTACTATATTATTTAAATTTTAAATATAGCCTGTGTATTTTTAATGTGAATTAAGTTAAAACAATCTAATTAGATATCTATGCTATGTTTATTGTTTTTTGAAAGATATTTTAGGTAATTACTAATTAGTAATTGAAAAATTATGTTCATTATCATTTATCATTATCTGATTTATAAATTGCAAATGTATAAAATTTTTTTTTTTTATTTTTCAATACTGAGTATTGTTGCCAACTTTTCAGAAGCAAGACTGATTCACAATTAGTTTTCAATACCGGCTTTTAAATTTGCATTCATGAATATGAATATTAAATTAACAATTTAATTGGGACTTGTACCTACGTTTTGAGTCATCACTGAAAATAGTGAAGACAGTAATAACATGTAATAATATTAGACAATAAATGTGTCGAAATATTTTTTATTTATACATATACAAAAATTCGGTATGGCTTTTCTATGAACTTATACATTTATCAATGTGTATCAGGCTTTGAAACATTAAAAGTTGACGGCACGGATGTTTTCGGCGCTCATTGTTATTCTAAGTAAAAAACAGTTTTTTAACGAAATTTTCGACAACTAGTAATTTACAATGGCAACAGGAAAAGTAGATTGGGCTAAATATGTAGAAGAACAAGAAAGCGTGGTAAACAAGGCAAGTTTCTAAAAATTTAAGTACCTAACCTCAATGAAAATAAAATTGTAGAGTAAATATATCGTTATTATAAATGTACAATATATAGATATTATAGACGCCAATTAAGCGACTATTTGAAGATAAAAAGCTCATAAATACGGCTTCTGGAAGTCAGCCCAACACACAAAAGAAAAAAAAGTGACTATTTAAGTATCAATTATACCTAATAAAAGAACTGCTTAGGACATTTTTTTTGAGGGGAAGGAGGCATTTGCCACACGACAGCTCTCGGTCCCCCGTCAAAATAGTATCAAAAGATTTAACGTCTAAATAGTGATGTCAATATTTTAAGTATCGGTTATTCAGTAATTGTTACTCGAGAAGGGCATGCCCTCGAGAAGATCTGAAAGTACGATTTCTCATTGTGAAAAATATTTGACGCTCACTATTACTGACAAAACCTTGGATTCGGTACATAATGCTGCGTTGCTATTTTTGCGATCGCTGTTTAGGCGCATGGCATGTGACTACTGACTTACTCGCTATTGCAGCGTGTTACTTGTGCCGTGTAGAATACTAGTATACTGGTAATCGGTAATGGATACAAAGTACGATTACCCGTAATCATATTTGACATCACTACAAGTCGAAACCTTTATTGAACAGCAGTCAACTGTCGGGTTCTTAAATATCGATTTTCTTATTTTTTTAAACAGTCTGTATAACAATTGTTAGAGATCATTAACCAGAATATTTAAATTCAAAAAATAGGTATCAGGTTTATCGATTCAAAATCCATCACAGCTTAAAACAAATGTAGAAGAACAGAATGCAGGCACGGAAGAAGAAGCTCCTGAAGCATGTAATCCAGCGGAAGTTAGTTTACTTCAAAAAATTATTCGAAAGGGGTTGGTAGAGAATAAAAATGATATTGAAGTGCAAAGAAAAGATCCTTCGTCACCTTTGTATTCTGTTAAAACTTTCGAAGCCTTACATCTGTAAGTTAAGAATGAGTTAAAAATGTCATACCAATACTTAAATATTATGATATTTAAACTTAAAAAAGAAATGTTTGTAGGCAAGATAATTTATTAAAAGGTGTTTATGCAATGGGTTTTAATGCCCCATCTAAAATTCAAGAAACCGCTTTACCGACACTTTTAGCCGATCCACCGCAAAACATGATTGCACAATCTCAGTCCGGTACTGGAAAAACAGCAGCGTTCGTTTTAGCTATGCTAAGTCGAGTTAATGTTACAAAAAATCACCCACAGGTGGGAAATACAAAATGTTGTTCTTATATAACTGATTATTTAAATATAAATATTTAGAGTTGAAAATACTTCGCCCATCACGTTTAACTTGATTAATCATATTTTCAGGTGTTATGTTTGTCCCCAACCTATGAATTAGCGATTCAAACGGGTGAAGTTGCGGCTAAAATGTCACAGTTTTGTCCGGAAATTCAACTGAAGTATGCTGTAAGAGGCGAAGAGGGTAAGCTATTACAATAGACGTTCATTACTCAGATTCTACCAATAAAAACTAATTTGATTGACATATTGAAATTTGTTACAGTTGCTCGAAATACAAAAATTACAGAACACATAATTATTGGAACTCCAGGAAAAGTCCTCGATTGGGGAATAAAATTTAAACTTTTTGATCTAAAGAAAATTAGCGTTTTTGTTTTGGATGAAGCAGATGTAATGATTGCAACTCAGGGTCATCAAGATCAGTGCATTCGTATTCAGAAGTATGTAATTAATGTGTTACTTTACTTAGTCAGATTTAAAATATATTATCAGTCAGATATAATATTATCATTCAGAACTCAAAAGCATGAATGGAGAAATTAGGGTAAGGTTAACAACTTTGTGAGCTACAAGACTTGAGTAGCTGTGTGCTTGTGACTAGGTATCAGACCCTTTTCAACATTTATATAGTCAAACTTCGATAACTCGAACCATGCCTTGCCACAAAAAAAAATTCGAGTTATCAAGACTGACTTATCAAATAATATTAATTTTCACTCTTGACGGTATTGTTAACCAATTTTATTCGAGTTATCAAGAATTCGAGCTATCCATCAATAGTCGTTTTAGTGTTGTGCTAGACGCTAGTTAACTGTCATGTCAGCTCAGTGCGCGCGTATGCTAGAAGGAAGATGGTTTATTACGTCACAGTTCTGAGATTTTTAGTTTATTGTTTTTTTTCAATCGTTTTTATACACTGCTGCAACAATGTATAACAGCTTTCCAGTAGATTGTAAGGCACTTGGACCCAGCACTTTTAAACGGAGGGTGAAACAATTGTTTAATAAAGCGGCCCGGTCCGGCTTCGCCCGGGTGCTAAGAATTTATGATTTATTATCCCCCCCGCGAGAAATTTATCAAAATTATAGCCTATATCACTCAGGATAGTGTAGCTTTCTATTAGTGAAAGAATTTTTAGGATCTGTTCTGTAAGTCCTGAGTTAAGAATTTGATTTATTATCCCACCTCCCGCGAGAAATTCTCCCCATGCGAAGCGAAGTCGGGCTGGTGGTGTTTATATTATTATTAGGAACATTATTTTCATAAAACTTCGATTTACGCAGCGCACCCCATGGAAGCTCTCGGGAGGCACGATTTTTTTCGACTTAATTGACAAATATCATCATAAAAATAGTTAATTTGCACAAAATATTCATAAATTATATACCTAAACCTTCCTCGTGAATCAGTCTATTGGTGAAAACCGACTATCCCCACAGTAGTTTCTTAGATTAGCATTTAGCGCGAACATACATACAGACAGACACGGCGGGGGACTTTAATTTATAAAATGTAGTGATATTATGTAAATTGTTGATAATGGTTGAGTGGAAGATCAGTTTCGACTGAACTCCGCCATAATAAAATCTGTTAATTATTATTAATAATATTCCATCTCGCACGTTTTAGAATATCGAAATTCAATTGAGGGGGATGACCCCATTACGGTTTCTCACACACATCTGCCTCAAAAATGGATTGAAAACCAATACCTTCTGAATTAAATTTACAGGTGCCTGCCATCAACATGCCAGATGATGTTTTTTAGTGCAACGTATGATACTGAAGTTATGGATTTTGCAGAAGTCATAGTTCCTAACCCCATTATTATCCGATTGCTTAGGGAACAAGAAAGTTTAGATAATATCAAGCAGTATTACGTTAAGTGTAAAAACCAACAGGAAAAATACATGGCCATAACAAATATTTATGGTGTTATCGGAATCGGACAAGCCATCATATTTTGTCATGTAAGTTTTTTAGTACAAGATTTAATTAATAATGAGACACAGTATATGTGTTTATTTAAAGGCACCAACTACCAAGATTAACTAATCCTAGTACTAATCCATATTTTCAATGTATTATTATTTATAATAATTTATAAATTGTATTTTTATTTTTAATAATAAATTGAAAATCTAATTGAAATTTATACCACCGCTCGGGTACAAGAGCTTGGCTTTTGTAATAGACGAGCCTTGAAAACACCATATAAGACACGGCATCCCGAAGTAGTGATGTGCCGTTCCCGGGAATATTACAAATAAGTTCCCAAATCCCAAAGACTGGAAACATTGGGGAATTTAGTTTAATTAGGAATGACTGGCATATTGACTTGTAATTAAATGCTTTATTATTATTAATTACATAAATACTTATAATATAACATCTTCGAAAAAAGCAATTTACCATATTTTCCCTAAAATTTCAAATTTGCGGGAAATTTTCCGGGAAATATTCCCCAAAAATTTCCATACCTATTTTAAAAGCTGAATTATTATTCGAATTGGAATGAAGAATGATAATGAACCAGGAATGATCTAATAGTAATGACATCCAGAAAAAAAACATATCGATTTGTTTATTGTGTTTTTAAAAGAACACTACTAAAATTTATAAATATACTTATTTCGGTACATATTTATTTATTTTAATCAAGAAAATATTTTTATACAACGTAACAAGTTTAACAACAAATATGACGTATAAGCGTGCGTGAAGTATAAATGAATACTGAGTCACTGAAGGAAGAACAAAACAACAGTACAATAGAGGTTAAGTGCACCGGGGAATCACCGAAATGTTTGCGACTTGCGAATCTATTCAAGTCAGTAACCCCACCCAAGCGTAGAACGGAAATATTCTCGGGAATATTTAAAACTGGGAATATTTCCAAACATAAATTGCCGGTTTGAATTCCCGATTTTTGGAAAGTTAAAAGACACATGAAAATTTTCCAGGAATATTCCCGTTTGGGAAACTTTGCCCAAGTGGGAACTTTCCAGCGGCACATCACTATCCTGAAGAGATTGGATATTCTCAAATCCAAAAAGCATAACAATCTGTTTTGTTTTATAGACAAGACGCACAGCAGCATGGTTAGCTGAAAAAATGACAGCTGATGGTCATGCAGTAGCAGTTCTTACCGGCGACCTCACAGTTGAACAACGTATCGCAGTTCTCGATAGATTCAGAGCAGCTAAAGAAAAGGTGCTCATTACTACCAATGTTATGGCAAGAGGTAAGATGATAAAGTTTTTTAAAATACACAACCCTAAATTACAATTTTGTTAAACCCAAAGATGAACATTTTTAAATGAACGCTTTTAGGTATCGACGTGGAACAGGTGACTATCGTTGTGAATTTTGATATGCCCATGGACGTGAACCGCAAGGCTGATTGTGAAACATATTTGCACCGTATTGGTAGAACTGGTCGATTTGGTAAAGCGGGTATTGCTGTTAATTTGATCGATTCTACAGAAGCGATGGCCATTTGTAGAGCAATTGAAGAACACTTTGGCAAAAAAATACATTATTTGGACGCTGAAGATTCTGATGAAATTGAAAAAATAGGAGCTTAAAACATAATTAACCTGTTGCAGTCAATTTGAAATATAATATTTGAGATCTTTCACAGGTGAAGTGAACACGTGCCCATCATAATTTTACAGAAATCCACATTTTCAGAAATGTATCTGGACAAAAATAATTTGCGATATTGAAATAAGGTATCTAAAATCTATAATTTTTAATATAGTGCTTTCAAGAAAAAGAAAATCAAGAGCAAAGTTTGAGTAAAAAGCTCTGTTATGCAGCATGAAGAGAGAGAAAACTACAATACATTGTTTAAAATAATATCTATTTTAAACAATGTATTGCAAAATGATGTTCTGATTACATTAGCGATGGCAAAGTATAGCTTTACCTACTTGTATGGAAGGCAAATGTAATTAACACGTTGACTGCCATAAGAAGCTTAACTTGATGTTCAAAAAATCAACCATAACAGCCGCGAGTATCACAAGTTGATTCTCAAGCACTGCAAGTTATAATAGCTAAGAAAAGCATTATTCGATTCTCAGGTCAATGTAACTTTTATGAAGCCCAATATACAGGGCTGTAAGCATTAGAAACTATGCGTGGCCTGCACCTGAGTGAATCGATAGTTGATTCTCAGGCTTGAAATGTTTGTAGTTGACATTTCACCAAAAAGCAATGAAACTTCAGATAAAATATTATTTTTATATTTATTTCGACAAAAACCAACATTTAATTACATTTATAAATAAGAAAATAACTAATTTTTTTTCATATGATTCAAGCGTATGCAGACTTTTTTATATATTAAACGGCATATCATTCATACGGCCATTACTGCAAACTTCAGCTATAATGGCCACGTGAACATTTGGTGTCTCTAGGCTCAAAAAACACATTTTTCAGGGAAAAATAAATCCTTCAATGTTAAAGAACATTATCGCTATCCTATTCAAGATCAAAACAGTTCTGGCCACAAGGGACCAGATATTTCTGATTATTGCGGCAGTCAACGTGATAAAACAAGTCGGCTAAAAAAATATAAAGACTCGTCACATTTCAGTGAATCTAAATTCGTTCTCAAATTGTTATATTTTATAAAATTGACTGTTTCAAGAAACCTAAATATATTTTGATCAATTTACCGAAAATAATAAACCTTTGCATCAAAAGTATGCTTTCATATTTTTTTTTGTGATGATATTTTGATTTTTTTATTCAGAATGCCACACATTTGTTTATAATGTAATTTAATATTATACTTTTTTAAAGATATTTTTAATTTTAATGATAATTTAGTAAAAATAAAATGTGATCCTCTTATTTTTGTAAAATTAAAAAAAAAAAAAAAACGGGTAGCCCTAAATTGATCTTATTTTTTTTTTGCCTAAAGATTAAACTATTTCCAAATCCTTACATTCTGTTACCATATTTTTACATGCAGACAAGGCTACTTATTGGTTAATTGAAAGCCTACCCCAAAATAATGTTAAATATTTAATGAGCAATTATCCACGAGAGACGGCACTTGTGGTAGGTACAAACATTACTTATTCCCCATTAATGTGACATTTTAGTGGTAGAATTTAATTATTAAATTAATTAAATTGTACCACTAAAATGACACGACACTAATGGGGAATAAATAATGTTTGTACCTACCACAAGTGCTGCCTCTCGTGGATAATTGAAGGAACTACTGTCAGGAAAATGGCTCATTAATTAATAAAGAAAAAAAAAACGGTCAAGTGCGAGTCGGACTCGCGCATCGAGGGTTCCGTACAATAATAAAAATAAAGAGTCAGGTAGGGGTAAATAAATAGTTTTTTTACTTGTATTTTATTTTGATTTTTTTTCCCTATCTTTAATTAAAGTATATTTTTAAAGTAAAAAAAATATATAAACAAAATATTTGATGAATAAACAATAAAGTGAAAAATTCGAGAAGAAACTAATTATTTATATTCTAGAATCTAGAGTATGCTGATAAATTTGTCCCCCTAAAAATTCAAATTTTGTATGGTGTATCAAATTATATGGGACCAACGTCGTGGTAGGCCCTATCCAATAAAAAAAGAATTTTTCAAATCTGTTTATAAATGACGGAGTTCTGAAGTAACAAACATAAAAAAATAAAAAAAAATACGACCGAATTGAGAACCATCTCTTTTTTTTGAATAGTTTGCTCCAGAATATCTAGAACTCCGGAATTGTAGATAGCATGATAGGTTGAAAGTGGTATTGTTGAAAAGGTTTTAAAAAATTAGAAAGTTTTGTAGGAAAAATTATTTTATTACTGCCACCCCTGTTAAGTAATAATCGTTTGAATTATTATTAAATTAAAATTTCATAACAAACTTAATTTTAAAAGTTGGCATTTAAAATCCCGTTAGCTAGCTATCGACCAATAAACTTTTGTCTGTAATTTTTGTTTGTTTGTGACCGATTTTTGTTCGATAGTAGGAACTTCGTAGAGCATTGTGAAGCAGTGGTCCATTTACAGGCATTCCCCGGTTACGCTGAAGCTTAAACCACTGTAATAGTGTTTGATCTACTTGTTCTTGAGCGAGGTATTGCTTGTGCACGTCATTCTAATCGGACGATTATTATAAATTATTATAAAATTAGGTCGCTAAAAGCAGTTGGTCACTTAAACCGGAGTCATACAAAACGGATATGCTTTCATAGTACGTCTATATTAAACCTACCTTGAGTTTGCATTTACGTCGCTAAAAACGGACTCTACTGTATTTAAAATATATTGGATGTAGACGCGGGTAAGCGAGGTCGTTCCATTTCTCTCTTTCTATGCCTAAAGTCTAAACCATACATGCAAAAACAGTGATATTTTCATAACAAAATTAAAATTGTGTAATATTTATCACGCAAACTGGTGTGTGTTTTTGTTTTAATAACCACCAACACCTAAGGTTATTTGGGTCTAGCATTAATTCATTATTTTTTTTTTTGATAATAAATTGAAAATCCAATAATTGACACTTTTACCAGCTCTCGGGCTAGAACCCGGGAACAGGGGACTTGTAATAGAGGAACCATAGCAACGCATTGCTACACGTTCGGCTATTCTCAAGTCCTTACACAAATTGGTCAAAATGCTAAATGAAAGTATAATAATTAATAATACAAAAAAAAATAGGTACTATTCACTTTAAGTATAAAACATGAATTGTATTTAATCGTTGACTGACTATTCCTATATACTAGAGATGCGCCGAATATTCGTTTGGTATTCGGTATTCGGCATCTTTTTCACTATTTGTATTCGGCCGAATTATTCGGTTTTGGTGCCAAATATATTCGGTGCAATATTTTTGTAATAATAAGCACCTTTGTTCGTATTTTTAACGTAATCGTGCGATGTTTTGAAGCAAAGTGATAGCGCGGTGTGCACGGGTGGCGGGCGGTGAGGTACGGCTTGCTTGTCAACTAGCCAGCAGCGACACGTAGCGTACATGTTAGAACCTGTTTACGCGGCAAAACAATGAAATGGTAAACCGAATAATTCGGCCGAATATCCGGTTCGGTAAAGGTTAAACCGAATAGTATTCAGTATTCGGTGAAACCACTATTCGGCGCATCTCTACTATATACTCAATGATTGAATGTTGTCAGAATTATTATATATTTTATGACTAACGATGCTTATAATAATTTTACATGTTACCGACGTCTAGCACGCCTCGAAGTCTTCGAAGCAACTTAACATCTTCTACTTTTAGTGTTACACGTTTAGCGTGGATCATACACAAAACTGCTTCTTCGAACATTGTTGTAATGTAGAATTCCGCGGCTTCTTGCAGAGCGTGCAAAGCAAGTTGTTGAATTCGATGATCAGTACGAGGTGCACGTCGCATTAAAATTTCTCTAATAACGCGACAAAGGCTTGCGCGTGGAATTAAAAAATCAACTGTTTTTTGAAGCTTTTTTATTTCTCTTAGTGCAATTGTTCCTGGTTTGTATCTTCTCCCTACTGTTACTTCAGTTTTGTTTGAAACGCTAGACTTTCTTGAATTACCCTTTCTGCGAACCATGTTGAATTTGTAATTATACACAAATATAGTTAAAATTAGCAATGCGATGAAGTTTCACAAATAAATATTCAACTTTTTTTAAATGGATTTTAGCCTGACTCAGATAAAGCGTGACACTTGACAGACATTTACCTAATATGAAAAACAGTTATAAACCTCGATGGTTATAACTTTCTTATCAAAAATTTAAAAACTCCTTTAACTACACAGAAGCTAGGTTATCAACTGACAACTGACAAGTGACAACAGATTGAGATAATAGATATGGCAGCAAAATATTTACCATTGATATTTTAATAATCATAGATGACAAACATTTACAAAAGACAAGAAAATGCATAATTAATAAAAATCACAAAATAGCTGACAATATTAAATTGCGTTCAGGATATTATTTTAAATTAATTTAAACATTTATACAAAATTATACTTCGATTTTTATTGAGACATCCAAAATTTCTGGCCTTTGTTTCTATTTGTAATCTGTACTCCTTATTATATAGTGTTCATTTTAGACTATAGACGTCGTTGATAGTGTTTATTAGTTCACGACGCTAATGACCCTTATTGTCTAGCGTCTATAATTCACAATTCAATTTATTAGTTCACTGGTCTCTATTATAATGGATGGCTTTGAGATGAGCCACAGATATAGAAATCTGGGGATGTTGTATAAAGTAGTGATGAAAATTTACCACTTTTTTCCAACCATTTTAGCCGGTTAATTAGCTGGCTAATTAACCGGCAATGTATGAAACAATGTTTCGGCTTCTAAAGGCTAAATAACCGGCTAAATATTGGGTTAAATTATCCGCTGCTATTTAAAAAAAATGGCAATTTTTCATCACTAGACTCTAGTGTTAGAGGTAGACTGGTCATAGATATAGAAATCTGGGGATGTAGTATAAGCGAATGGGATGGTTTCTGTTGAGAGGGGTGGGGGGCGGTGAGGAAGCAAGTGTGCCCGCATTTTATTGGTCGCTTTAGTTGCGTAAGCGCTGTACGAACAATTGAGCATGTGCAAAGACGCGACCAATAGAACGTGGGCACATGCATAGCATGGACATGTTCATAAGACACTAGACAGGCATGCACCCTTCCCTGAATGGCTTCCCCCCTCGTCTAAAGTGGCACTTTATACTATAAAGTAGTGATGTAAAATGCTAAATATCCGCGGCTATTTATTTTACGTAGTCTGCGCAGAAATTTCTGCGCATAATCGTGAATTCTGGTCGAGATAATGATACAAATAAATGGATAATTTTTCGTTGGAGAGCAGCCAATTATATAATTGTTTCGAAACATATTGGAAAAAATCAATTTACCAACCGGTGGTCACAGTCAGGATTCTAGCCTGAACCTTTCCACTTTCGCGGCGGAATGAGCTTACAATACTCAACCGTGACAAGATTGCTAAATTAACATTCTCCTTATATGCTTCAGAATCAGTAGATTTTCACTACATGCGAGTGTCAATTCATATATGCTAATGCAATAGCTATGATATGAAGTGAATCCTCGTACCAGCGAGAGCCCAACATGACAGTGAAAATTATTTCGAACACTCTTTAATGGGATATATTAATAAATACTAGATATATCAATGCTATAAATAGTATTTACACATAATATTCTAGAAACAATCATATCTTTGTAGACATCATAAGATAATCTACATATTAGATACATATACAAAAAACTCGGGTCGCAGTGCCAAAACCCTGCCGACATAGTATATTTGCTAATACAGGCCTTGTGGCTTTATTATGTGAACTTAAGTTTGTTTTTGGACAAAATGAAAAATTTAACCCCTTAATACATCCCTTAAAATAATATTTTTTTTCCTAATTTCAATATTATTATCAATGCAACCTCTGTACCAAATTAAATACACCCGTCAGCAAATAAATCACTATCCGTAAGCTGTGTTTTCATAAAATTTGTAAGTCCGGTCCTGTCGTGCCGATTTTGTTAAAATTTAAGCAACACATTTTAATCTCTACTAAAGGGTTAAATTCCAATTTTGAAACAATTCTGGGATTTTTTTCGGTTTTTTCGGGCCCAAAAACTTTTTTCAACCCCTAAAAACTACCCTTAAAATGGTCCGATTGGGCCCATTTTAAATAGGTTCCGCCACATGAAAAATCCAAAAACGTTTTTATTACGCTTTTTTTCATTTGATTGCCGGAAAATTTTATAAATAATAGTAATAAATAATAATAATAAACCCACATTTGATAGATATTTATTGATATCAGACATCGCTCTATTATGTTGATAACCTATGTATAATAAATTAAATAATATGAAATTATTTTCTATTACGATTTTTCTTCAAAACGTATTTTATAGTAAATTTCGGTATAAATTATTAATATGTAATTATTTATTATAACAGCTTTACAACGATTTTATATTTCTGTTTGTATATTATTATATAAGTATACTTCCTACTAAATGAGGTTAGGGACAAGCAATATAAATATCGATTTATTTTGACGTTTATTTATGCAAGCAGCCATGTTGAAGTTGCAATTTGACGCTCTAAATGAGCGTCAAGCGCCCGCATGAGGCCGCACCAGGTGGATTTTGTCGCTACACTTTTTCATGTGGTGGGAGATTTAAAATTGCACCACGTGACTTAATTTAATAAACGAGCGTCGAGCGACCGCATGAGTCCGCACCTTTATAATTAACTAAAAAGCGTTGTTATTTTTTATAAAATTTAAAATAAACTGTTTTAATATTATTTCTTAAATTTTATTTGTGTGTGTGTGTTTTAAAGACCACCAACAGCTAAGGTTATTTGGGCCTAGCACCAATTCATATTTTCAATTCATTATTTTTTTTTTAATAATAAATTTATAAAACCAACTCAAACTCAGTCGAGGTACGCAAGATTAGAGTTGGGTAGTTTCGAGCATGTAAGTATTTGGCTCCAGAAAAAATTCTATGAACAATTCGATAACAGCCAGTTTTAGTTTTTTTGTTAACAGATTTATGCTTCTCAGTTCTCCGTATTTTTTAATTTTTCTTTTGTGAATATTTTTATTGACAATAAAAAT
Source organism: Mongoloraphidia duomilia (assembly GCA_039654895.1). Classification (NCBI taxonomy): domain Eukaryota; kingdom Metazoa; phylum Arthropoda; class Insecta; order Raphidioptera; family Raphidiidae; genus Mongoloraphidia; species Mongoloraphidia duomilia. The sequence continues at coordinate 21,587,271 of CM077519.1, forward strand.
TACAAATTTATCTTACCTGTTTAAATGGTTTCCATAACAATTTTCAATTTTAATTAATTACCACACATACAAACTGAAAACAAATTTTAAAAATATTTAATGCTGCAACATAAATCAGTTATTATAATATAAACAGAATTTCAGATCGATTTGGTTTTTAGTATAACTCTACTTTCAGTAGCAGTTAGCAGTAACGCATAGAAACATCATCAGGAAAATTGAATATCAGAGATTGAAAGCTGATGCTGCTTTTCCCGCCAAAACGCTGTATTCGAAATTTTTTTACGATTTATTTTAGAAAAGTTATATGAGTTTAAAAATTGATGATTTTTGACTTTGTGATAGTTGATCCCGAGGGGTAAATATCTGAGGATTTATGGTGTACAGCGTGAAGGAATTACGAGGATTTATGAGGATTTATAAGGATTTATGAGGATTTATGGGGATTTATGGGGATTTATGGGGATTTATTGAGGATTTATCGAAGATTTACAGAAGAATGAACTCAGCTGCTTATGTTATGCGCGTGCGCGTAACATTTTTTAATTTGCCCGACCGCATAAACCGGCGGCATTGTGAATAAAATTTGTTTTTGGTGGTGTCATGCAAGTTTGTGTGAGTTCCAAGGTAAGTTTATTATAATATTTATCTCGTGTTGGCATTATTGTACCACATACAATAGGGTATTTGACTAAACCAACACACAAACAAACAAACTCTTCAGCTTTATTGTTATAATATATATAGTCCAATCAAATTGTCGAAAAAATAGGTCTGAAATTGCGTTAATTAGAAGTTAATTAGAAATTGTAGATAGGGGGTGCCACTAGAACACTCCAGCCAAGTTTCCCCCTCGGATTCCGCAAGGGGTGGCCGCCATCTTGATTTTAAGGGATGAAATCATTTATCTTGGTAAATATTGCTTGTACGTGAAAAATTACTATTACAAAAATTATTAAGGAGGATGTATCCAACAACTTCTGTTTGGAAAATTTTTTGAAATGTCTTATTCAAAAGTTATAATTTCTCAAAAATGACACTGTTGGGGGTGGAAACGGTTTTTTCGATTTTACAACAAAACGGTCAATCGTGGCGAAAAATGGTTACGACAAAAGTTGTAGCTTTTAAGTGTTTCTACAATATACATGTGTTCAACATTTTTTTGCTTGCTTGGTGCGAATATAGAGGGCGCCAAAAGTCGACCGGCGCCAATATTTTTGAAAATTTTTTAATTTTGCACGCAACAAATTAATTCAAGTCATCGAATTTTCACCAAATACTCATTAGGGGGTTTTCGGGGTCGCTGATTAGGAAACCATTATCAAATTTTCTAAAAACAAAATGGCGAATCCAATATGGCGGACGTCTCCCATTTAAATTCATCGCATTTTCACCAAATTCATCATCCGCCATTTTGTTTTTTGAAAATTTGATAACGGATTCTTAATCAGCGACCCCTAAAACCCCCTAATCGTGTATTTGGTGAAAATGCGATGACTTGAATTAATTTTTTATGTGCAAAATTCAAAAACTTTCAAAAATATTGGCGCCGGTCGACTTTTGGCGCCCTCTATATTCGCACCAAGCAAGCAAAAAAAATGTTGAACACATGTATATTGTAGAGAAACTCAAAAGCTACAACTTTTGTTATAACCATTTTTCGCCCCAATTGACCGTTTTGTTGTAAAATCGAAAAAACCGTTTCCACCCCCAACAGTGTCATTTTTGAGAATTTATAACTTTTGAATAATAAGAAATTTCAAAAAAAAATTAAACAAAAGTTGTTGGATAGATCCTCCTTAACAATTTTTGTAATAGTGATTTTTAACGTACAAGCAGTATTTACCAAGATACATGATTTCATCCCTTAAATTCAAGATGGCGGCCACCCCTTGCGGAAAATTTCATCAAACTTCTTATTAACGCAATTTAAAAGTACCATTTGACTGGATTAATAAGGTAAACACAGGTTTGTTATTGTTTATACATTCGATGAGTTATGGGGATTTATGAGGATTTACGAGGATTTATGAGGATTTACGAGGATTTATAAGGATTTATGAGGATTTATTGGGGATTTATATGGATTTATAAGGATTTATTTGCCAAAAAGGATTTATGGTGTACACAATTTTGGGCAGATATTTACCCCTCGGTTGATCCCCTAATTTTTTTGAGACATTTATAAATGTAGCTTTAGGGTTGGCTAAGGGCCCCCTTAACATTGGCACCCTAAAGCACTGCTCCACTTTGTCCTTGGGTAGCTATGCCACTGAATAGACGAGCTAGGGCTCTAAAGAAATGTCACAAAATAATACGAGTTCGACTATAAATTCTCAAGCGTTAACGGTTAACCTATATTTCTAATAATTGCAATCTTAAAATCTGACAAATCTCGAGAGAAAGAATAATGGCATCAACGCAGTGTCGAATATATTTTTAAAACTTTTTTTTTAAATATAGGTATGGTTTAAAAAAAGTAAAAAGTTTTGTTTGCATATTATAATCAAGAAATTTTGTACTGAATTATGGAACATTATGTCGTTTGATTAAAAAACGATTGAATAACGCTGGTGTGTGTACTATTGAACATCGCGACTTTGATTGCACTTTTAGAATGTGTTTGTTGTTGCGGTGAAGGGATATAGTTTATAAATATAGGTGAAATAAGAACGGGTACGTTAGTGTTAACTGAACAGTGAACATTGTTGTTAAAGAACGAGTCACGCGTGGTTCGTACGATATTGTATATTATATACCCTACTGTTTTGTAATAAGTAATCATCGCATCATGATTGTATTCAAAATGTAAGTAAAATGGCTTCAACTTTCTACACTAGTCATTAACATAATCGATATGTGTTACTCATGTATTGCGTTATGTCGATGAAAATATTGTTTATTTAAGGCGGGATCTTGTCTCTCTTTAAATTCCTAGGACTTTTACGAATGAGTTGAAAATAATTGTTAATAAATTATCTTTTGTTTTTAAAATGGATGCTTCAAGGAATCCTCGTCAAATATTCGGGAAAACAAATATTAAAGTTGAATAAATTTGTTGAAACTGATATTTCCGAATACTATTTAAATCATTATTTTTGTCTGAACTATTTTTTCCTCGTGATACAATGCAGTCGCATAATATGTTAAAATATAAAAATAATAAATCAACAATTTTTAAAAGTTTTTATTTGTCAATTCAAAAGATTATTGAAAATAAAGGCAAAACATTATTTTTAGTCATTAAAATAAAAAATTTAATTTATTATTTTATAAACTAATGCAAGTCAGTGATGAAGATACATCTATTTTTTTTTATTTCGAATTCGTTAAAACTATATTAGGTTTGTTAGTTTGCCATTATGTTATGAATTAGAGTTTATAATTTTTATTTATTATTAAATAGAGTAACAGTGAATGATTACTTTCAGATAATCGATCGATTTACGCTTTTCTGATTAAAAATTCCGAAATTCAAAGAGAGGTTTTCGTTTATTTAAAAAGTGAAAACCAGGAACTAACAAACACATATTATACCCACATTTTGAACATTTTGAATTGAATGGAAAGCAGTTTGTTTAACAGGAAATTATTCTGTGAATTCATGATAATAGATCGAAAAATCCTATATATGAACGCGTGAATCCGAAAAAGCTTTCTTCTTCAATTTTCTTTAACTTCCTTAACAGTAGGGGTACGTTCAAGAAAAAAAGTATTAGGCATTATTAACGGTGATTTATATTTGTTTGAAATAACCGTGGAAATAACAATAGATACAGTGGCAAATAAAGTAACAGTTATAAAATGTAGTTATAGAAATGACGTAATTGTTTTTTTTGCTTGTGTATACTTTATAATTTATAACATAGAGGAATTATATAGTCCTATAAATGCCTATGGTAATATTAAAAGGCGCCCAGGGGGCAGATAGCCTAGTGGTTAGCATGCTTGGCGCCGCAACCTCTAGACTGGACTGCAGTGGGTTCGAATCACACCTGCGCTCATGGATGTTTTGTAATGTTATTTAGTTTTAAGTTAGTTGTTAGTGTTGTTGAAAGACGCTAATGACCCTAGATGTCGACGCATCTATAATCTACCATAAATAAATAAATAAAAGGCGCCTGTACTTCACCCATTTCAGAAGACGGCGCCGGCACCATATTATGTAACCCAATCTTTCGCACATCGTAGCAGCTTTTATATTGTTTTAAAGCAGTCAATTTATGTGATCAGTAAGATTCATCACTTTGTTGTATACATACGATTTACGTGTAAATATTTAAAATTGTTTTTCCATAAGAAGAAAGTTTGTTCACAAGTTGGTTTTCAGCTTTGGCAAATAAAAAAATCATTAAGAATAACATGGCTTATTCAGATTCATTCATTTTGTCCCAAAGCTAAATAATTCCCTGTGTATACATCGATCTGGGACACGGTGTATAGACGATATTCTTGGTATTAAACATTTTTGATTTAATGTATTGAAATTAATAATTAATGCAGAAAATAAGATTGAATATTTTGAAATATTTTTTTTAATGAAGAGGCATTTTGAGGCATTTAATAACTAAATTGGAAGACAACAAATGGATATGCTGAAGTTCAAGATGAAATTGTTAATATTAACAGCAGAATGTTGAATAATAAGTCACTCATGACAGATACTGTAACTGTGGCTGCTATCAATAATTACTAAAAAACTGTAGCTATTGTCTAATAGAGGGTGCTACTTTCGTTTTGTTTACATCGGTCAGTTTTGACCTTCGTGTATAGTTCGTGTTTTTCAAAGGTTTTGTGATTGATTGTGTTTCAAGCAACGATGCGGTAAAGTGTAAGCGTGGGGTGACGTCAGACGTGCATTCAGAGTCCTCTATGCGCTAGTAGTCGAACTACTCAAAATATTTATAAAAAAAAAACTGTTAAAAAATAATATTACTAAATAAATACAATTATAATACAATTGTATTTATCAGCGCATCTAAAGGTTTTTAACGGCAACTTGAAGTGCAAACCTCTTTTAACGGATACAAACTTTTATAAGGTCTGCAAATGTTTTTCAAATTTTCCTCTATAGTCTCTAATGCTAAGCTGCTACATCATGTTTTCAAAAAAGAAACTATTTTATTAATTAATAGAAAATGACACTGAATTATATTAACTTTTTTATAGTTTGTTGGTAGGTATTCCGTTTTTGCAATAATTAGTCTGTTTTCCGAAAATCCATCTATGATTCTGTTTGTGACGTGCATTTTAATTATTCTGACACCGTCAGTATTTGTGCCAATAGTTTATTATGCACATCATAGTTGACGTTTCTTTATTGTGACATAACGAGATGTAAAATTATGTCATACCATAAAAGAAAGGTGTAACTAAATTTTATTCAAATGTCATCGAAGAAATGAATATAATTATGATGCTTGAATTCATTTTTTTGCTACTTTTCATATAAAAAAATTGTTAATGAACTAACAGCCACCATTTATACTTATTCTGCTTTTCAAATAATGATTTTGTTTACATCACAAAATTCATATTTTGATGTTTTTTTACGGATCGAGCGTAACACTATTAGTCCAGACGTGAATTAGTCCAGACGTGAATTTGAAAAAATGTTGAACTACATTTTTGAATCGAAGTTTTTTTACGAAAGTTATACGCTTGGCCGCAGGGGAGTAAACCGAGAAAAAACGTCACCGTCACCCGCCATCGTCACCGGTTCCATTATAATACCCTATATTGTTGTGTATTAAACCGTCCAACTCGCTATACCATAAATATAGCAGTTTACTAAGGTCTGCGTGGCGTATAGTGGTTAGAACGGCCGTTTCATACTCAATACGTCCCGGGTTCGAATCTCCGTGCAGCCACATTAATAATATTATAGTTTTTTTAATGGTTAAGAAACTCAAGCTTATGCCTCCTCTACACAATCGGCCATGATGGATGATTACAGGCGATCACGATTGTGTGGAGGGCATAATCGCCTGTAATTGTTCATGATGGAGCGTGATCGCCTCTGTATGGATTTTTCGGCCATGATTGCGCGCATTTCCATACGTTCGTCGATCACTCAGTTCATATTTGTTTCGATATCCATGTCGGACAGATGACAATTCACAAATGGCACGATTGTGTGGACAGATGCGCAATGATGGTGACAATCATGGCCCATTCTGTGAATTGTGATCGTCCATCATGGCCGATTGTGTAGAGAAATAATTCGAAAACATATAGTGCCTAGGGCCGCACAAGTTCATAAACGGGCACTGTACATAGTGCAAGTAAAAATGTTTTCTCAAATACCTAAATTTTATTTAACAAAAATATGTTTTGCCATACTTACTATAAAATAGCTACTTTACATGCGTATATGTATGTAGGGAATCGATCTGTTAAAAGGCAGGTGTGTTGAAAGTGTTTTCAAAACACACTAGTGTAGTATGTAAACATTTTCCATAGTGATTTATGTTTATTTACTGTGCTTGTGTACTGCGACAGCTACTCATGGCCTACTAAAAAGGTGAAGTTGGCGACGCAAATTAACTGTCAAAGTTATTAATACTGAAAATAAAGTTAAAAGTATCTATTTTATAGTGGGTATGGCAAAAAATACCATATATTTCTCGTACGTAATGATATTACGACTCGTGTGGCTGTTAAAAGCTCGTCAGTTATATCCCTCATTACGACACTAGAAATATACAATCTAGTATTACATTTTGCATCCTTTGGACTTTTTCATTTTCGTAACGACAGCAGGAAATTTATTATGAAAATTAAAATTTACTCTCGAAGATAGCCCATGTTATAAATATTTTTATCTCATAAATAAGTATAGATTCTTAATAATTGTACTGATGCAATAATAGTCAGGGGTACAGCGCCAATATTTTAATGTGATTTCTAACAGGCTGAATTTTCGTGAGTAGCTTAGTTTTGACGAGTCCCCCAAATCTCTCTCTGCGACAATTCTCGGTAGAGGTATGCAAAGTTCTGCGCAGCCGCTAAACATGTTGATTTGGCGAGTTTTTCAATTTTATACATAACACTTTGTTTTTCAGTTAAATTGCCAGATAATTTATAAAAAAACAGGAAGCTGCGCTTGTCCTACAAAAGCGATGGGTGGACTGGCGAGTCCTCCGTCCCCAATATGTAAAAATAACGAGGTTTGAAATTTTATTACTAACGGGCTGATTTTTAGTTTATTGTTTAATTAATATTTTTGAAATCGAAGGTTGAAATTGTCCTACAAATTGTCCGGTAGGGTTTTCCGGTCCTACGCCCTGAAAGTGTCAGTTCCACGAATATTCTAAACTGATTACTAACAACTTAATTTTTGTTTTTTTCTTGTGGAAATGGAGTGTAGAATACAATATAATTGGTGTCCTACAATAAAATTGGGAGATATTGATAAAAAAGCCAAAAAACTATAGTCCATTGAAATGTTACATTAGGCTTGCATTTTGGGTAGGACGAGATTTTTTTTACCGTTGCGTAGAGGGGCCCGGTGTAAGTTTAAAATTGAGTTTTCAGGGTCGGCGGCCACCCCATTTAGCCGCCATTTTGAAAAAGGGGTACTAACAGGTTTTGTACTGTATCTCAGTAACGGTACATCTTACAGAAAATCTGAAGATAGGTTTTTGTTTAGAATCGAATTCTCTACAACTTTACTAGAGAAACTTTTTGTCGTAAATTGAATAATTAAAAAGATATGCTTTATAGAAGATAGAATATTTTTTAATTATTCAATTTATGACAAAAAGTGTTTCTAGTAAAGTTGCAGAGAATTCGATTATAAACAAAAAACATATGTACTAATTTTCTGTAAGAAATACCGTTACGGAGATGTAGTGCAAAACCTGTTAGCACCCCTTTTTCAAGATTGCGGCCAAATGAGGGGGCCGCCAACCCCGAAAACTCAATTTTAAACTTACACCGGCCCCCCTACGCAACGGTAAAAAAAATCTTTTCCTGTCCAAAATGCAAAGTTAGCCTAAAAAAATGTAACATTTTAATGGACTAATATCAGAATGAGCCATGACTCATTATGTACATATTTATATAAAGTTGCTATCGTTATTTTGGTGTTTTTATTTTAGTTTCATTTATTTTCAATAATCACTAAAATAACCATAGCGACCCTATATAAATACGTAAATTACAAAAATATCAATTTACCGGATATCCAATTAAAATAATATGTTATAGTACTAAAATCTTTTTGTAGGACTAGCAATACCTACCAATATTTTTGTAGGACACTGCATTATTTGATCAGAGAATACACAGACCTTCCAGTGTTATCTTTGTCCTACAGTTAGTAATCAGTTTAGAATATTCGTGGAACTGACATTTTCAGGGCGTAGAACCGGAAAACCCTACCGGACAATTTGTAGGACAATTTGACCCTTCGACTTCAAAAATATTAATTAAACAATAAACTAAAAATCAGCCCGTTAGTAATAAAATTTTTGACCTCGTTATTTTTACATATTGGGGACGGAGGACTCACCAGTCCACCCATCGCTTTTGTAGGACAAGCGCAGCTTCCTGTTTTTTTATAAATTATCTGGCAATTTAACTGAAAAACAAAGTGTTATGTATAAAATTTAAAAACTCGCCAAATCAACATGTTTAGCGGCTGCGCAGAACTTTGCATACCTCTACCGAGAATTGTCGCAGAGAGAGATTTGGGGGACTCGTCAAAACTAAGCATCTCACGAAAATTCAGCCTGTTAGTAATCACTTTAAAATATTGGCGCTGTACCCCTGACTATAACAGTAACCCAATATTCTAAAATATGGCCAAGTGCGAGTCAGACTAGCGCATCGAGGGTTCCGTACAATAATAAAAATAAGGAGTTAACTAGGGGTACAAAATTAACAGATTGTTTTTAAAAAGTTTTTTACTTATTTTTTATTTTGTTATTTTTAGTGCTTCAAAATGTTTCCGTATCAAATTTAATTAAATTAATTTTTAAAGTAAAAAATTCAAAAATGTTTATATTATAGACGATGAGAAATAGGAAATTTAGAGGAAAAATGGATATACAAAGGGGATTTTGTGGAAAATTGTCGAGGGTGGTTCCCTTACTAACATACTAAAAATCCCAACGTCCACTCCCTCTGTTTAATTTTTTATGGGGGTGAAACTACCTCAAAAAATGTATTTTTGCAAAAATCTCGAGAACTATCGATTTTAGGACAAAAAAGGTCATTAATCTCAAAGCTAACAAAATTTCGAACAGAATGACGTTTCTGAAAAGAAAATATCTTTAATGGTTACTGAACACGAACACACGAAAAAATCATTTCTCGGCGTCGCCTTGGAAACCCATAGTTAAAATGTAATGTCTTTTTCAATCGCTGAATTTATCATGTTTTTTATGGAATTTTAAATTGAAAACACTTATTTTTATAAAGAAAAGAACACTCTAAATCACGCTTTTTATTCCGTACCGATATCTTAAAAAAATCGGAAGTTATAAGCAATCAAAGTGGAAATAATCATAGATTTTAATGCAAATTTTACAGTTTTTTGACACGCGCTACGAGTACCTTTTACACCAAATAAAAAAAAATTGTTTAGGAATCCATAGGAAATGTAATGCTTTAAAGTCTAAACCATAGATTCCCAACGGGGGTGATACCGCCCCTCAGTGGGCGCTGGAGCCATCCATGGTGGCGGTAGTGGATCCCGAGGCAAATAGAAGATAGAATTTTTTTGTTTTTTCTGTTATTCTATTATAGTGCAAGAAAATTTGGTGACAAATTTCTATCTTCTATAAGGCTTATCTTTTTAATTATTCAATTTACGAAAAGAAGTATCTCTAGTAAAGTTGTAGAGAATTGGATTTTAAACACAAAAAATCTCTCTACAAATGTAGGTACCGTTACGGAGACATAGTGCAAAACTTGTTGGCACCCCTTTTTCAAGATGGCAGCCAAATGGGGTGGGTGTCGATCCCAAAAACTCAATTTTAAACTTACACCGCCTCCCCCCCTTCGCAACGAAAAAAATACCTTGTCATACCCAAAATGCAAACTTAATGTAACATTTCAATGGACTATTGTAATATTTCGTATAAAATTAACTATTATGGACTACGGTCGGCGTTAGAATTTTTGTCTTCTAAAGGGGGCGGTAGTTTAAAAAAGGTTGGGAACTTCTGCTCTAAACGATGCTTTTTGTTCGACCTCGATAGATTGAAAAAATTTAATAAGTAATTAGCGCCTTTGACATAAAATGAGAGTTTTGGGAGTTTTTTTACCCCTATAAAAAAGCTAGAAGGCGTGGAGAGTGAGATTTTCGGTATGTTAGTTAGGGGACCACTCTCGACAACAATATCAAAAATTCCACCCTCCACTCCATCTTTTAACTTTTTTATATGGGTAAAAAACTCCTAAATCTCTCATATTTGCCAGGATTCATGTCACAACAACACACAATCTGTGAAAATTTCAACTAGCTAAGTACAAACTCTTACCGTTTGTGAGATAGAGCCTTATGACAGACAGACAGACAGACAGACATCGTAGGCAGGTTAATAGGGTTCCATACGGAGGTACAGTACCATAAAAATTAACTAAATTGAAAATTCCGTGTATAATATACCCATACAGGGTATACAGGATTGAATACATAGAAAAGTAATGAGTGCAACAAGGAAAACATAAGCAAAATAAGTAGCGTGACAAAGATAGAATACACATGGCTAACTTAACTAAATTAATTATCATGGTTTTTTTACATGAATAGAGGGCAAAGCAATCTCTGATCTTAACTAATTTGTACTGTGTACTTTTCCCTATGTTCGGTTTTCTGTGATACACCCTGTATATAAATAATGAGCATTAATATTGGAATTTACATACGTATATTGTATAAGACTGTATAAAATGCATTTATAAACAAGTTCCAAAATATTCTCATGTTAATGTTTCATTAAAAACTTTTTTAAATATTTGCATACTAATCGTTGTTAAATAATTCCACTCAATTTCTTTTCAAAATTCTTATTCGAAATAAATTATCTTATCGTTTCAGCCATTTGACTGTCAAATGGAGGATAATATGAATTCCTCGGAAAAAAGTTTCGCTGAATATTTATTTAATATTAAAGCGTAGATAGGTACAATTTTATAGTGTTCGACATCAATACTTATATATTACATCATAATTTGTAAGGGAAGTTATGTCTGTAATTTCACTTTCAAGTAAGTTTTTTTTTTTTGAATTTTTGGGTATTTTGTATTGTACATAGACGGGATATCGCTTTTTCAGATATTTGTGTCTCATCGGAATATACTATTGTTGTGACTTTTTGAGTCAACATTAATACTCTACATTGTCGACCACAACATTGTTTTGTTTTGGAGTTTCTATTAGCTACACTTTTGAAACAAACAAGTTAATCAAAATTATAATCTCGTTTTGATCAGACCTATTTTAGACTCACCTTGATTAAATTAAATTTTGTTGTGTTTTATTTATTTATTATTAATTTTATATAAGGATCTACGATATTATTAAACTACGTCAAAAAGATCTTTATACTATAAAGTATACTGTTTACTGTTTAGTATTTACTCGCCTATATGATCGATTAAAGATAGGGGTTCTGTTCTATATTAACGCGAGCGAATCTGCAGGCAAAATCGACGTTCACGCGAATGGAATCGCAGGAAAAAGCTAGTATAATATAATATATAGGGTATCCGATACAGGGACGTATTTGTAAAATTTGCACCTCGGGTAAAGACGATTCCCCGCTCCCATTTCAGTTCCATTTTCTTTATTGTTTTTGATATTTAAAACATTGTTTGTTAAATCGATCAAAAATAAGAAGTAGAAGAAAATAATTAGCTCAGTCAATGAGTGATCTAAAGAGGGGTCTAGCCGGTAAGTCAATAAGCGCAAGAACCGACTTCTATGGCACGCCGTTTTACTATTTAATCGTAAAATATTTTTACAAAATATATGAAAATATTTAACACTTTCAATTTCAGAAAAAATTTTTTGAATGAATTTTTTTTATGTACTGACATAATAAAAATACAATTTTATTATGTCCTGACATAAAATTAAATGCTTAAATAATGTTATGTACATAATATTATTTCTGGAATTTTTATTGTTGAATTAAAATTATGTATCTCTTTCTACAGTATAGTGTAACATACTGTAGAAAGATATGGAGAGTTAAAATTATGTACATAATTTTAAATCGAGAATAAAAATTCAAGAAATAAAATTATGTAGATAATATTAATTCGGAAATTTTGTTTTATTATAATTAAAATGTTTCCAAAAAAAAATTATTTCTGTTTTGACTTTAAATTTCAGATAATTTTGCTTCTACTATTAAATAGTAAAACGGCGTGCCATAGACTTCAGTAATTTGTTCGAACTGGTTAGTAAAAAAACATATTAAAAGTCCTTGAACTTCGGGTGGGCGCAAGAGGGGGGGGAGCACTTCAAAGGTCCCTTTTTTAGTTTTTTTCGAATATCTCGAAAATAGTTGGTCCTAAGAAAAAATTCTATTCATGAAAATTGTAGCTGACAAAATTTCCTACATTTTCTGTATTTCAGGTTTTTTTCTATCTTCTACCGTTAACGAGTTACATACGCTTCTGAAAACTGCTATTTTTCGAAAAAACATTTTTCGCACCACATTTTTTTGCCGAACTTTTCTCTCTCTAGCGTCTCAGCCTTTCATTTTACAAAAAAAGTTGTAGAGAATTAAATTCTCTTCAAAATAGTATATCAGTTTAATCTTAACCTGACCCAAAGTTTTTAGAAGCGTGTAACTAGTTAACGGTTGGAGATAGAAAAAATCTCAAATATAGAAAATGTAGAAAATTTTATCAGCTACAATTTTCATGCATGGAATTTTTTTGTAGGACCAACTGTTTTCTAGTTATACGCGAAAAACCAAAAAAAGGGAGCTTTGAAGTGCTCCCCCCTCCTACGCCCACCCGAGGGTCAAGGACTTTCAGCGTCCTGATGGCAACTGAAATTTTAAACTGTACGTCATTTCAAATCTACAGTAGTCATGTTTTGGAATTGTCATCTAAACAGTTGCGAAATTAATTACGGAGCGCTATACGATTGCAGAACGCGTAAAAATCGCATTATTATTAAAATAACTGGACTATTACAATTAATGCGCTTTGTAAAATTCGTGCTGTTTTTAATCGCAATAAAATGCTAAAATTTGATGTAAGCAGTGAAAAATTTAATCATTAAATTCGAAATGACTGGTTCGGTTGTGAATGAAAATTTCAACTAGCTACCTCTATCTCGTTTGTGCACGAGATAGAGCCTTGTGACAGACGGACGGATGAACATCGCACTCGTAGGCCAGTGACTATAGGATTTTAAAGCGTAGGCTCAGTAATATAGGGTTCCGTTCGGAGGTACGGAACCATAAAAAGCGGTCAAGTGCGTGTCGGACCATCCCAAATTTATGGAAAAATATTTTTTTAGGGTCTGGTTTAGAATATATTGCGAGTTAGTACCTTTATTTAGTCCAGAGGAATTCGACTCTAACAGACATAAATATGGACGGACAAACGAGTGACCCTATAAGGGTTCCGTTTTTCCGTTTGAGGTATGGACCCTAAAAATGTCACAACACATAACCCATTTATAGTTAGGTAATAATTTAATTGATATTGTTTTTACGTACGTCATAATTTTCTAGTGATGGAAGATATCATCTTTAAAAATATTATTATTATTATTATTTCTGTTCGCATCCATTGTATTAGTTATTAATAAATATTTAGCAGGAAAGAGAACGAAAAAACCATTAAAACTTTAGTTTGTTTATTGATTCAGCGCTGAAATAATAAATTAGTGTTTTAATGTTTGTTTCGTCCACTTTCCTGCTAAATATTTATTATCTAATAATAATTATTATTATTTTACGATTTGCACAGATTATTATTAGATTAGGTTGGTCTAAATATTTAAAAAAAATTAACGTATGGAAAAGATTGTAATAAGTAGTTAAAAATTCTTAAACGGTTTGTTAAATTGTTTTATCATTTTATTAACTACAACAATAACGATGTTAAATAATATGTTCAATTTTATTTCGAAATTTTTACTATTTCTAATTACTTTATTATTAATTGCAAGATTTGTAACCAATGAAATATTGTAACGATGCTTTTTAACACACATATACATATTAGCTTCACGATCGTATGTTGTATGTATATGTAAAAAAATCTTGCAACTCGATTTTCACCCTTTTTCCAGTTGACGTGAAACTTTGCTGTCGTGTGTAGTTTTGATAACAATACAATATTTTGATATTTTGGCAATAATCATATTTATATAATAAGTTTTAAAAAAAATATGAAAATAAAAATATGTGGTGGAAGTGACGGTGCTGATGGTGGGAAAACGTGTCTCCAGTAAATTAAAATTTAAAATAGGTATGTAATTTATGACTTAATTTTAAAAATAATATATATTGAAAAAATACGCTTATATCATTGCACCAAAAAGTAGAAAATAAATTTCTTTGTTTTCTATAACGTTTAAAAGCGTGGAACCACTCGATGAATTAAATGAAATATAGCTACAGTAAGTGTCCCACGGTTTTAAACGTTATGGAAGAGTAATAAATTTATGTTTTACTTTTTGGTGCTTTGATATAAACGTGTTTTTTATTTTTTTTTAAGTTTATACTATTTTTTTAATTTATTAATTTCAATTCTAAAGCAAATCTAATAATTATGTAATTTTAAATGTAAAATTACGCTTAAAAATCCAATCATATAAAGAAAAATGTCTGTGCTTGTTTGATCGCTAACCACTAAGTCGATTTGAAATAGCTTTTTTGTTAATTTTATGTAGCATTTTTCCGGAAAGTATTAAGACTGTGTGTAAGTTTGTGGAAAAGGCCACACGCGGAACGGCGGACAAGGAACGGAACGTTTCACTTAGTATAAAATATTGAATAATATCTATATAATATAAAGTTATAATATTATTTAGGTACCAAAAATAATCTACAAAAGAAAACTGTAAACTTTGCGTGTCTGCGTACATAATACCTACTATGTATTTGCAAAAAAAATAATTAGGGGGATGACCGATGAAGAATATTATTAGTGATAATAAATAATGTATTAAGATCATTTTTGGGATTTTTGTCTGTTTGTGTGTTTGTGCACGCATTACGTAAAAACTACTGACTCAATTCGGATGAAGTTTTTAGAAAAATGTGGGACTCAACTTGGAGTAACTTTTTGTTTCGCAATCGGCTCACTCAAATAGAAGATATGTGAATTTAATGTTTTCATGCATTTAAAGCGAATAATAGGTGCGTTTGGTATCAAGGTGTAGTGTAAAAAGTGTAAGCACTTTTGACACTATTACGTTTGTTATACAAAAGTGTAAAATAACTGATCTGTTTGTTATTTCAGTGTGGGACTAAAAGTGTAACAACTATTAGTCCTGACTTTTGAGCAGGTGCACGTAGTGTAGTGTAGGTCACGTGATATATGTCTGAATTGACAATCGCTTTGACAGATTTGATACTTTTTTCGTACTCAATTTTTTACATTTTTTGTCTCTTAAAAATGAATGAGCTTCAAAATGTAATGGTAGAAGATAAATATGGCAGTGAGTTTAACATTTTTACGACCAAAAAAACTGTAAAAACTAGAAATAATGAACTCAGCCAATCTGTCATTAATTTATTTTGTAATGCGCATGTACAATCTACTCAGAATGTACTGTTGTGTCATTTTGAGTCAACATAATACTCCACATTGTCGACACAACATTGTTTTGTTTTGGCAGTTTCTATTAGCTACGCTTTTGAAACAAACAAGTAATTCCAAATTATAAAGATCTTTCAAAAGCGTAGCTAATAGAAACTGCCAAAACAAAACAATGTTGTGTCGACAATGTGGAGTATTATGTTGACTCAAAATGACACAACATAACACCCCCCTTCGCATGGGAAAAATTACTAGTGGAAGTGGCCAGTTTCCAAAACTAACTGCAAAAACCCACAGGAAGGAACCAAAGAGTAGATGTATAGTTTATTACGCATTAGTAATTACATACTAGTGTTTGTTATGATAAAAAAAATTAATATATCATGGTGATTTTCGTCTGAGAACCATAGATGGACAGCTAGGCACGTTGTAGAAGGCGTGACGAAAGCAGGAGTCCACTAGTGAAGTTCGTGAAGACGTAAATAATTCAAGTAAAATAAGTCTACGAATTGATGAAAAATAATGGTAAATAATAATTAAATCAGCTGAACATCATTCTGCTTTGAGCTTGCGTAAAAAAAAATTGTTGAACATAATTCTGCTGAAAAGACAAAAAGTATCAATTCGAGGCAGATGATCAAACACAGGGCGAACAGGTAATATCCTGGAAGTGTACAAACATATATAGGAGTGTATCGACCTCAGCAGGAGTAACCTGAAAGAATATAACGAATAAGAACTAGTTGTTCGCTTCGTAAAAATGACGGTAGCATGTCGCTAATCCGTTGCACGGAGGAAAATAAGGCAGCAAACCCATGTCTAAATCAAAAAAGTAAATATTTGATAGACAAAATAAAAAATGTTAAATACTGAATAATTATAAATACCAAATATCAAAATTCGCAGTGTTGGTGCAATTAGTGCAAATATAAATATGAATTGTTTGATATAATGTTGTGAAATGTAATGTGAATAGATTAAATATTATATGTTAAAAGAGCAAAAAGCATAAAATTATTAAAAAATATAAATGTCAAAATTATCAATACAGTAAGTTACCATGGATGATAATCTGAAAAAATAACTTAGGAAAATAAGTAAATAAATTTATTGTACTTAAAAATAAATGAAGCGTTTGCGAAAAAGAAAAATTAAAAATGTCACTTTTTATCCGTTTTTCCAATTAAATTCTCCATTTTAATATATAATTTATGTTTCTTCTAAAGCTTCTGTCCATGATATAATATTTTGAAAAAATATAAGTAATGCTCACTTGTCAGGGGTCACCAATTGTAAAGATCTTTTTGACTTGATTTAATATTATTGTAGATCTTCATATAAAATTAATAATAAATAAATAAAACACAACAAAATTTGATTTAATCAAGACGAGTCTAAATTTACGTCTGATCACAACGAAATTATAATTTTGAATTACTTGTTTGTTTCAAAAGCGTAGCTAATAGAAACTGCCAAAACAAAACAATGTTGTGTCGACAATGTGGAGTATTATGTTGACTCAAAATGACACAACAGTACACTAGCCCGTTTGTTACAAGTGTACATTTAGTTTACACTTTTGGTGAACTTTTTACACTTTTCAGTGAAAAATTATCTACACTACACCTTGATACCAAACGCACCTATTGAATACTGTATAAAGTCGACTATAGAGTGGTACTCATCGAGAAGCAGTGAAGTTGTATTCATAATTATTATATTGTGCAACTATTATACTCTATAAAAAAGCTCTAAATGTACGTGAGCGGAGCCGCGGGTGCAGCTAGTAATTAATAACTTTATAATATTGCACATTTAAAATTGTGATTTAATTTAAATGTCAGAAAAGTTTTTATTAACGATGTAGGTATTTAATACAGGCACATAACGTAATAAAAAAAATCGTGAATGTTTTTTATCATAACGCGTTCAACGTATATAAATAAAAGATTAAACGTTATATTCGGCATACTTTAATGATGATGTATATATAAATTTATAACAGATTACTAGCAAAACGATTATAAAAAAGTGTTAAGCAATAACGAATTGGTTGTATTTTATAGCAACAAAAAATTAAGTATTTGAAATAATTAGACAAATAGATAGATAGATAGATAGATTTATTGGTCTTAGTTATACAAATAATTGTTAAAAACACGTTCGTTTTAATTATTTACATAGGTACTTTTTAAATTCAAGATTTGTTAATTTGTTTGTTATGATTATTGTAAATTTATTTTTTTTAAATTTCAACTTCACAATACAAGGAAGTTTTAATATTTTGGATTATTTGTTCAAAATTACTTTGAAAAGAAAATTTCTATTTATGGAGAAAATATTAGAAATGCACTCTTGTTTATCTACCTGTTAACGCAACAGAAACAATGATTTCATCCCAAATGTTAAAAGCAAAATTTTAAAACTTCACTCCTGAAAAGAACATGATCTTGGCAACTGTAAATTGTTTTTTGCCATACCCACTACAAAATAGCTATTTTCGATTTATGTATAGCGGCCATTTAACAGGCAGGTGTGCGGAAAATGGTTTACTTTCTACACTAGCGCAGAAAATAACGGTTGCCATGGCAACTTTTGTTAATTCGCTCTATACGCCTGCGTGCGCCTGTCATTACTTACTTGCACGAACTTCGCGGCACACTAGAAGAAAAGATGGCGACGCAAATGAACTGTCAGAATTTTTTAAAAATGACGTAAAAAGTAGGTATTTTGTAGTGGGTATGGCAAAAAATACCATATATGTCTCGTACATAACAGTATTACGGCTCATGTGAATGTAAAAACGAGCGATTGTAAAAACGAGCGATACTGTCATCACTCGCCGTAATATGCCCCATTACGTATCTAGACATACAATCTACTATAGTGAAAGCTTTAAATCGAAAATCTTAATTTTGCATTGAATATCTACTTCTTAAAAATTGGCAATATTACTAAAAAGTGAAAAAAGAACATTTATTGTACAACTTTCCTCTCATTGAAAAATTATGCTAATGTGCATAGCTATCATTTGTTTTGGTTGACATTTGAAACCTTGGATTAAAATCTATAACTGACCGGTGTTCAGTGCAGTACTGCGAAAAACAAGTTTGACAGCACCTATATTAACGGCGTCGCGTCTGCTTTGGAATTTGTGGTAATAAAATATGATGGCGAGTCTCAAAAAAAATACAGTTATATGCGATTCAGTTATTCTAAAAATTAAAAGCACACACTTATAACCACGGCCTTTCAGAGAAAATGCGAGGTCCGGGGCAACTAATTTTTTAAGGCCCTTCAAAATTTAAAATAAAATTGTGGACAAGAAAGCAAAGTAAATGGTATTTAATATTTTTTTGATTATTACATTTAATTATTTTATAGAAGCTTTGCGCGCTTTAACATTAGCAAATTCACTGATTATTTCAGAATAGTCTAAAAAACTTTTTAACAAAAAAAAAACCTACTTCAAAAAGCCACTAAAAAGAGAAAAATAATGAAATGTTGAGATCTGCGCCAATTTAATAAAACATGAAGTCGATTTAAAAGTATAGTATAGTGATTATTCGCGATGCACCATCTCTGACAAAATTCCGTGAAAAATGCAAAATATTCTTGCTTCAAGAAATGGGCAATAAACATAACATCCCAACTTTTTAGTTTTTTCCAGATTTTGTAATCTTCTGTAATAATTGTATACATCTGATCTATTAATATTTTTCATTCCTTTTTTGTGTAATTGTAACATGTATGTATTTAATATTTGTATGGCTTTGCGGCTTGTAGCTATTCAATAAATTTAATTTTTTAATTTTTAATTAATATCTTCTTTTTAACCAACTTCATATTTTATTAAATTGGCGCAGACCTCAAAATTTCATTATTTTCCTCTTTTTAGTGACTTTTTGAAGACGGTTTTTTTTTTGTTAAAAAGTTTTTTATTTTTTACTTTTTAGTGTCAAAAAATGACATTTACCTTAAAGGAATCACACGCCGTTACTTACTTTTATTAAACCGACTTTCTTACGCTGTCCGATGTGTCAAAAAGTGACATTTACCTTAAGGAATCACACGCCGTTACTAACTTTTATTAAAATCAGCCGAACTACTGAGCCGAGTTTGATGAAATTTCTACGGGACCAATCTGAAAGTATATCCTTTCAAATAAAAAAAAAATTTCCAAATCGGTTTATAAATGACGAAGTTCTGAGGTAACAAACATAGAAAAAAAATACAACCGAATTGAGAACCTGCACCTCCTTTTTTTGAAGTCGGTTAAAAATACGCGCTATCTGGTAATTAATGTTCGAGTGTTGCAGTCCATTTGATCGTTCCTGACACACTGTCGATCGTCTAGATAGTTTTTAATTCTTTTCAGAACATTATAAATGATCTCTCACCTTCTGATACACTCACAGGCAAGGTTAAAAAAATTCGAAGCACGAACGTTATATTGGGAAATATTTTTTTGGGGAATTTAACTGTATAAAAAACTTTTTAACAAAAAAAAATTCACTAAAAAGAGAAGAATAATAAAATTTTGAGATCGGCGCCAATTTAATGATATATGAAGTCGATTAAAAAGTATTGATAGTATATAATTAATAGATATTTACTTTTTAACTGACTTCATATTTTATTAAATTGGCGCCGTTCGCCGATCTCAAAATTTTATTATTTTCCTCAATTTAGTGACTCTTTTGAAGATTTTTTTTTGTTAAAAAGTTTTTTATTTTTTACTTTTTAGTGACTTTACAATACGTAGTTTGCACGTTATTAACCGACTTCTGTCTTGATATTTACCTTAACGGTGTTACAGCCCGTTACTCACTTTTTATTAAAATCAGTCGAATTACTGAACCGATTTAAGTAAAATTGATATGGGACCACCCCGGAGGTATGCCCTATTAAATAAAAGAATAATCATCAAAATCGGTTCACAAATACAGGAGAAATCGATAAACATACATACATAAAAAATACATAGGTGCCGAATATATAACCTCCTCCTTTTTTGAAGTCGTTTAAAAATCAAGGCCGTTCTACGAGCTGTGACATCACTTTGCCGCCTTCTATATTTTTGTCTAGCATATTGAGTTGCCAAGAGTTGTGGCCCCTATATTGCGAGGCCCGGGGCAGCTGCCCATCCTGTCCCCCCTCTGATTGGTCATAACCCATAACGTTTACTCGAATACTAAAATTTAAATTGTTTGAGCTCCGGTTTGCATAGCGTTTTGCTGGCAAGACTATTTAAAACGTGCCTAGTAAACCATCGTTTAAAAAATATTGTAATTAACTGAGGATAGTTCTTCGTTTGAAATATTGGAATAGATAATTAGCGAGTTTTTTTCTATTTTTCTACAAATCTCAAAGGGAGCTGTCTTTCCCGATAATTAAAGTCTCTACGATTAATCTGTTTGTAAGTCTTCGGTTTATTTGTTCTGCCATTACGCAATAACAGTTGATTCTGTTTTCATGAAACTTGGGTTGGTTATATCCTTTGCTATACATGTCATAATATTTTATCAATTAGTACATAAAACCCACAAGAAATCTTTCTTCCTGCTATCTACTGAATGGCTTATACTGGGTTGCAGAAAGCATTGTCAGAAAATCTGATTTGAAAATGACCTTAGGTTGTGATCATAAAATTTTAATTTTTATATGCATAAACAGTCTAAATTGTCGTTGTCAATCTCTTTGTTATGTAGAACATTAGATTGTACTCACAGAAAAAATAAATTACTGATCTACATAGAAAAAGATCGCTTTTGATGCTAAATTTTGATCAAAATGCGTAAAAAAATGTTGTTTGGAAGTGGAAATTATACAAAAAAACATATGTTCAATATATGTATACACAGTTTTAAAAAATATCGTTTCAATCAATCAATTATTTTTTAAACAGAATCGATTTAAATTTGTACCTACAATGATTTTCTTATGGAGAAATATGTGTGGTAACAATCTAAGGTTATTGTCAAACTAGATTTTCTGACAATGCTTTCTGCAGCCTAGCATTAAGCAATTTTGGATTAGGTATACTATCTTCCTAAAAAAGGCATATGTATCGGCACACCCGACCGAAGGGAAACTTCTTATATATGAATAATATAAATATCAATTAGGGCTAGGAGCACTTGTACACTGTGCGTCGTGCGAAATCAGAAGTCGAATGACTTGCCACTGGCTGTTTCAGGATTTATAATACCAACCACAACTGGGCCAGGCGTTCGGATGCATCTAAATTCTATACCATATAAGGGGCCATCCATAAATTATGTCACACAAATTTTACGATTTTTAACCCCCCCTCCTCCGTCCTTGTCACAGATGGTCACATTTTTAAAGCCCCCTCCCCCTTGTTGTGACGTCACATATTTTTTAATTTTATAATTAGAAATAAAATAATAATGATATTTTTTTGTTTACATATAAATTTCGCGTTTTAATATTTTAAATTTAAATTTTAACAAGTGACGTCACAAAGCTTATGACCCCCCCTGGCCCTTGTCACACGATGTCACATTTTGTTGACTACCCCCCCCCCCTTAACGTGTGACGTAATTTATGGATAGCTCCTAACACATAACACAGATCCCGCGAGAAGAGGAGATAAATTCAAATATTAATTCCCATTTTGCGTATACACATTCTTCATTTCTTTGAGCTAGTGTTTTACCCTTCAAATTGTCGAGGCAGTAGCGCCGCATAAGAAGCTTCACTTTTAAAATTCAACGTTGATAGCATGTTCAAAAAAAGGTTCGAATTGTGTTCAAGTTGACTGAACCTTTTCGTTTCTCTCTAAAAAAATAGAATTTTATGTCCCATAAAACTAAATAGGTAATATATACAAGCTTAACACGAGGCGTCGTGACTAAATACACAATTAAGTGAATGCATAATGACTGCATCAGTATATAAGTATGAAACACCCATTTATTGGTGTTATTAAAAATGGATCTTTCATCTTTGGTTCACCTGTTCGTGTTTAATTCTCGCAATTGAGATGTTTCGGTAACTAGCATCTGTGTTAAAATATCGACTCTCGCATGTGGTGGTTTTTTCAGTGACAGAATGCTTTAAAGGGAAATAGTTGGTCGAAAATGTGTCACTGTGTGAGTAATTGTCAACTCAGTCCGCCGCGATAGTGGAAAGTTTAGGGTTAGAATCCCTATGGTGACACAGATTTGAAATAATGAATTTTTCCTGACTATAGGATTAATGTTACGTCATTGTCAAAATGGGTGTTTCATATATACTGATGCAGTCATTATGCATTCATTTAATTAAATAGGTAATATTTGTTTGTTTTACGACATGTCGTTCAAAAGGTAGTAGCGGTGACTTTTGACTAATACTCACTACTCAGTATTGTATTACTTATACCTATTCATCAAAATCAGCTACCTACTTACGTAACTACAAGTGACTCAATTGTGACATCCATCAGTTTTTTTCAGTAAACTAATTCCTGCAACTTAGATGTAGGTACCTATAGTTAACTTGTAAAATTTGATATAGTGAGTCATGCATAGTTCGTAACAAGTTTAATGGAGCGGAAAAGCAATGAAACCATGTAAGCATATAAAAACTGTGCCGCTTATATAAATAATGAAGTATAAGTGCATGACTCACTATCTTAAATTTTGAAACTTGGCTATAATTGTTATACGAGTCCCGATGTCTGTACAGCGTTAGCTATAAGTTTAGCTATGTAGTTATACTTGCTTACAGAAGAGTTAGTGAAAGTGCATTTTTAATCAATGAATGCATCCTTCTGCGTGTGTATGTTTACGTATTAATATGTGTTAGTGTGCTGAGATTTACAATATTATACAGGTGTCCCACATTCTTATGTAGTCAGAGCTAGGATTAAAAATACTGGGACGCGGAGCGAAATGGTTCAAATTTAAGAATTGAAAGTAGGTACCTATACCAGGGATCGGCAACTGGCGGACCGCGGTCCAAGTCCGGACCGCGGAAGGTCAAAAACTGAACCACCAAAATTTTTTTGAATTATTTAAAAAATATTTTTTTGTACTTTCCGCTACGAAAGTTTTATTTTCGAGTGCTTTGTGGCGGTAACAAAGAGGCACATTTTGAAGAACTAATATCACTCAAGATTAACGACCGCCCACCTTGAAACACTCTTCGCATAAGCTGCTCCCCGCGTGAACCTAACTTTAAAAAAACTGACTCAAGACCGCAAATGTAATTTCTCCCATTGATTTTTGAATACAAGTATGCCTATCTATTGTATTTCATATTATTTTGTGAGTGAAAATTAAAATAAAAAATTAGTAAAGAATGTTTTTTTTTTTGGACCTCGATAAAAATTTTCAACAGTATCCGGACCCCACCTATAATTATTTGCCGACCCCTGACCTATACCATCTAAAATAAAACTCTGAGATTAAAATCAGTTTCGTTGTCGAACAAAAACCGCCCAGGGAACCAGGCCCGAAAAGGCGGCGGAAATCTAAATTATTTTTTAGTCACGAATCAAAATCGTTGGCAAAGCCAAAAGTGTACAGCCCTTACCCACAAGTTGTTTTTAAAAGAGTTTTCCGATAAAAAGGCTCAAACAGCGAATGTTGTATCTATTGTTTAAAACTTAATTTGATGAGTGTTATTGTGTTTAATTAAAAAATTGTTAGTTTAAAAAATGTGTTTCTTTTTTTAAGCATTTCAATTGAATAAATTATTGAAGTACCTACTTAAAAGTATTTTTAATGACTGACTCGATGTAAATGGGCACCCCTGAAGGAAAGGGGGGAAGGACTAAACAAATCTTGTCCGGGGTGTCCGATTCGCTAGGGCCAGCCCTGGGTGACGCATACTTCACTACAGAAATCGTGTTTGATACTAATATTTACCATGGTAACGTTGAGTTACACCCTGTATAAATCCCTTGAGGTGTTCTGTTGGTTCGATCTACAGCATCGTGCAACCAGCGGTTGCATCTTTGCTACATTCTTTTGTCTCGATTAGATACATTATACTTGGGTTGGCCGGTCATGGATACAAAGGTTATAAAAATGTTTGTGTAACCTTTTAAAACCGCCGATTACAATGCTATTTCTTGTTTGAACTTTTGTAATGCAACATTTACACTGTTTATTGTTACTAATATCGATTATTATAATCTGTAAAATGATTACTTCTTTGTTTTGCTATTGTTTACTAATATTATATTTATTTTATTTTTCTTAAAATACTTTGTTTGAAGTTAATTTGCTTTAGGAAAACGTGAAACAAGGCAAAGAAATATTCTTTCGCCGTATATCCATTGGCGTCGCTATGATACTATGAAGCTGGGGTGCGCCGGGTCCCAGTGACCTGTGTGTCTACAGTATGTCTGTCTGATCAATTTTGTTGAAAATATTTACTTAAAAAAAACGTATTGTGGTTTTTTTTATTAATTCTTATTTCTAGGGTGGACCAGACTGTCTAGTCTAGTCTCCTACAGAATAAATAAACTTCAAGCTAGGTGTTATGAAAATTAATATCAAGTACAACCGCGGTACATTATGAAATTAATTGTTATTTATGGGTTCTTTCGATCAAATTATTTCGGTTGGTGGTTTGCCATCAACAAAATTATCATTGCATTATATACAAAAAAAATTATATATAAATAAATAAGCGGCATGACAACCTGAAGAAAATTTCCACTTAATTGTAGAAAACATAAGGTCCTGAACAAGACACATTATTAATATTAAAACGTTGGCCATTAAAAAATTTAGCAAATAAATATTGCTTTTCTTTTTCCTTCAATTAATGTTTATTAAAGATTTGTTTTTTAACTCAACAAAATTTGCTTATAAATGATCGTCATTATTTTTTTTTACTTTTTATCAATTAGATAATAAAAAATAAAAAAATTATATTTTTGGTTTGTTGAAACTCCAAGCAAGTGTTTATCGCTCCGCCACCGAATTCAGTAGATAATTGGTATACAAATTAAAACGAATTCTGTAACAGCAAAACTTATAACAATTTTTAATATTCAAATGAAAATTAATTTTATAGCTCGACATTTTTACATTCAGTGAACTGCGAAAGAACAATAATATGAATATATTAAAGAGTTGAAAAATCAAGGTCAGAACTGAATCTGAAAGCACTCAGAACTTGAATCGTTCTAGTCATCATCATCCTTTGGTAATTCCTTTTTTTACTAAAACCAACAGTCATTATATTGAATAGGTATAACTTATGACATTTACGTCTATAAAGAAATATTTAACATAAGTACACAACAAATAATATGAATGCGAAATTCATTATCTAGTTTGGTATATTCTATTGTAAATTTATGGGGTTACTGTCTTTTGGGAGTGTTGAAGTCTCTGATAACAATAATACCTAACCGTTGATTGGACCATTTCTGTAAAGTCATTAATATTGTTCTGTTCTAATTGGTACTCATAGGCGGCAGAATGGGGGTCTAGAGGACTAATCCGCCACTAAAGTAACGTCAAGTCCCCAAAAAAAATCGTTTCGCCGCCAGTGTGTATTGTAAATCTATAATAAAGTGGGATTAATGGTGGGGATCTTCTATATTTTATTATTAACCGACTTCAAAAAAAGAAGGTTATCAATTCGAAACCATACATTTAACCTATACTAATTTTTTAAACGTTTGTTCAGCCTTAACTTCCCGAGGGGTTATCCGGTTTGAATGATTTCGACTCCGCGTTTGTATTCAGGAAGATGATATGGGGTTTGGGGCCCCATATAATTTGTAGTTAAATTGGTTCAGTAGCTAAAAAAATATTGTAATTGTAATTGTATTTTAAAGACCACCAACAGCTAAGGTTATTTGGGCCTAACACCAATTCATATTTTCAATTCATTATTATTATTTTTTTTTTTAATAATAAATTGAAAATCCAATTGACACTTTTACCAGCTCTCGGGCTAGAACTCGGGAATTGGGGACTTGTAATAGAGGAACCATAGCAACGCCATGTAAACAACAGCGCCGCTACACTCTCGGCTATTCTCAAGCCCTAAAAAAATATTGAACCGCCATCAAAAAAGCCACTATAAAGTAAAAAATAAAACATTTATAAAAAAATTAAACCTACTTCAAAAAAAGCCACTAAAAAGTGGAAAATAATTAAATTTTGAGATCGGCGACAATTTTAAATAAAAGTACTTAGTATCTATATTAAAAGTTTTAGTACGTAATTGTTAAATTGGCGTCGACCTCAAAATTTAATTATTTTTCACTTTTTAGTGACTTTTGGAAGGAGGTTCAATTTTTGTTTATAAAATTTTTTAAATCTATAAGGCTATTCTGTTTTTGTGATGTTGAAATTTCCCTTGACAATGGAATGACAATGTCAAGTAAATAGCCGGTTCTTGTTTGTGAGGTCTGTAAATTTACCGTAAATATGTAATTTTACAATAAACGCTTTATGACCTCTGTTAGTGCTGTCGAGACTCTATAATCTACAATATCTATCTTTCATAAGTATTGAAATCTCCATGTTACTGCAGAGAGACATATTTTCTTTCGCCGTTTGCAAGAAGGGCAATGCGAGGATTTATTTTAAATTCATATTAATTAAAACACAATAGCCAATGGAATTTTAATTGATTATTAATAATACATACATAAATGGGTAACAAATTATACAATGTTTAGAAAAAAAATTAATATAACGTATTAATAATTAATATTTCAATGTTGTCAATAATGATCAGTTACGTATTTTGTATTCCATAAAAATATACAAGTAAATGATAGTTGATACTATATATTAAAAAATATACAAGATGAATTTAATTGCATTGCAAAAGACACAAGGTCGGTTAAATAAGAGAAAAAGTTGCCTGTTTAAAGAGCCAGTAGAGTACTGGTCGTACATTTTGAAAATGTTTAATAAAGTGAAAAAATTCTTCTTATATTTTTTGTACAATTATTATTTTAGTAACAATAGTCAAAATTACCTATCTATAATAATATCAAGCTGTGTTCGGTATACTAGGTACCTACACTAGTTGCGTTCAGTGTAGGAATGAACCAATGAATGGGGTCGTCCTACATTTTTTAAGGGTTGGAATTACATTACAATTAGATTAATGCATATTTTTTGAGGATTATTCGGAAGCTTTTTCTACAATAAAAAAATGTCCAAAAGGCTGTATTTTTAATGCAATTTTAAACATAGAATTATGCCGCTACAGAAATGACGTACAATCTAGTCAGTCTGTGATTGGTTGGCTGTTATAGTTGACTATATCTACTATATCACGCCCACTGATTTGTCACATTGAAAACAAACCACAAGGAAGATATAATTATTATATCTCTCTTTCCATATTATTATATAAAGAAGATGCGGACTAGCGTCTGCCGTCTGGCGGTTTAACCTCAGCGTTTAAAAATACATATTTTTTTAAAATTTATAAGAACGAAGAAGCTGGTTTACATTATTTGTTTATGTATAAGGAATAATAGATAATGTTAAAAATTATAAAATTTGGATACGTGAGACGACTCTATTGACATTTGGCATCTTAACGACATCATCACGTCAGCAATGATTACTTTAATATAACTCAGTTTCTATTATTTGTCTAGATTTTATCAGAAATTTTCGAGGTTTCTGTATTATGTGAGCGTTGAAATCAATGTGCTCCAAAGACTAAAAATATGTACTATATTATATACACGGATGCAGAGCTGGGTAAAGTTAATCTAAAATTTAACTTGGTTAATCGTTGTTCCGTTACTCAAAAAGTTAACTTCGTTAATCGTTAAAGCATTAATTTGTTGAAAATGTAACGCAAGTTAAAGTTAACCGTTACGTTAAGTATACAGAATATTTTTTTAACTTTAAATCAGTGTCAACCAAGCAGTAGTTTATTATTATAACATTGGTAGGTATAGTATATCAGCTCTGATATTATACAGTCAGTGACAATATTCCTTCACTCAACGATATAGTATTAAGTTGAAAGCAGGGTGACGTCTAAGTTATGTAATGGATATCTCAACACCTATAGTTATATAGCTGTTACCGTAGTTACTAATATACACAATTATCATGATTATCTAAAGTTGTGTAAAGGTTTTATAAGCGCACTAATCAATGTAGGTTTTATAATTGTTGTCAACGCTACCGTTATATAACTTGAAATTTATAGTGGTAGCGATGAACACTACAATATAGGTACAGTTATATAACGAAGTGATTGCAACTGTTATATAACCTCTTTATAAAACTTTAAGCTCTCGTTACTTCTAGTAATATAAGAAGGTAACGTAAACTTTTACAACACTAAACTTATATATCTTTTGGTAACCATGTTAGAAGGTAATCCAGGCGTCTGCAATATAACAGTTATAAACCGTTGGTTTTGAGCAATACTATTATAAACCCATTATATAACTTAAGCGTTACTACAAGTAACCAGAAATGTTTATTGGGAAGGTAATACTACTGGTATAGGAAGGTAGGGTAGGCTACTTAGGGAAGGTACCTACCTATATAAAAAGACATACAATAACCTTTTGTTTGTTAGTAATATTTTTTGAATTTTCTAAGAATATGCTTAATATGCTAAATTTGTTAGAGAATAACATTTTTAGAGAATATGTAAACCATAACTTTTATTGCCACGAAAGTTTTAATATAAGGTTTTGTCATTATCAAAATCAAAGAGACATTTCAGATGTTCTGAAACTGGAGGCCAGCAAAAAATTCTATTTGCACGGACATGACGCACATCGCAGTACCTTTAAGTAACGGTTAACGGAAGTTGAATTTAACGAAAGTTAATAAGACCGTTAATAGTTTTTGAGATTAACTTAAAAGTTAATTCATTAAACAAAATGTTAACTTCGTTAATTAACGGTTTTGTGCCCATCTCTGACAGGATGTTTACTTATAAATATACGGCAAAAATTTAAGGGGTGATTCCTTGGGTAATTTTAAGAACATTTTGTCCTTAAATACGTTTTCGGAAAGACGTTTTGTTTTGAAGATATAGCAGCGATAAAAGTTTTTCTACAAAAACAATTTTTTATTACAGAAATACAGTAAAGATTCTTAATTTACAAGAACTGCTGAAAATGACTACCACCAGGTCTGTTAGGATACATGAATCCAATCTTCTTCTCGTTGGTTATCGAACTCTTTCAAAAACACCAAAGACGAGTCACGATAGAAACGTAATAGATTAGGAAAGGAAGGCGTGACGGCGGCGCAACTGTCTCCTTCTAACTAGAATCTGCGTTAAACGTACGTTCACACATTGACACGACACAACTGTCAAATTTCATTCATTCTACTGACATAACCTCATTTTTTAAACACGTCGTCGTTAATAATTAAAGCAATTTGTTATGGGAATGGTGTCTTGTACTTGACTGCAGTTATAATGAAAAAAATAAAGTTTAAATTTCCGACTGAGGAAAAAGCTAAAATAATACCTAGATATCCAATACCTAATTGATAAAAACATTTTTTTATCCTTTTAGCTTGCCCTCCCTTGATCTAGCGTAGCTCAGACGACTTCAGAACACTTTTTCAACTCCAAATGGAAAGAACAAACTCAATTTCTAATTATAATTGCTTAAATTATACCTCGACAAACGTCAACGAGAAGTTAGGTTAGAATAAACGTCACTAGCTGAACCAAGTTAGGACATTCATTTTTCATAAATTTTTAATTTCAAAAAAAAATTATTTCACACGAAATAATAAAGTTTTGTAGCCAATAATGACAGGATTTATTAATTATTTTTATGAAACAGCCATTGTTTTGGTAAGAAATGTGTTTTAAGAGAATAGTAATGGATATTCCGTTAAACCCCATATACATTTTTGAACGCCAATCTACTCCACTTTAAATTTTGTGCTCAAATTAGGACCGCCTACTTCTGTAGTCTATTACAAAACAAAACAAAGCGGTTTTTCGAAAAATCATGAGAGGACAAAATATTCTTAAAATTATCCAAGAAATCACCCTTTGAATTTTTGCCGTAGGTATGTTTAGTAAACACCATGTAATTATAATTTATTATATCTTTTAAAATAAATATAATTACGAAATGAGACATATTTTTTGAGCTCTCTGTATTAATACTTAGATGTAATAATAGAAAAAACTATGTCAGACGACCGTCTGTTATCTACTTTTTTTATGTATTATGTAACATAGCATATGATTTCCACAACCGGATATCAAATATTTCTGCAGATTTAAAATGTAGCTAATTTATAATTACGTACATTATTATTAATATTATGCATAAATTATTATTTTTAAGTTTGAGTTTTTACTAGAAGCCTAGTGTGATTCTTCTTTGAGGTAAATAAACTTTCAAACGATAATTTTTAAATTAACTAAATACTCACATGAACTTACGTGTATTTTGAACGATACACTCGAATACTTCTCTAATAATATCGAGACTAGGTACGCCAGATGTGAAAACAGCAATGAGTTCTCTTTGAGGGTGGTTTTTCGCAAGAAAGGGGATGAAAGGGACATAGGATAATATATGTTTCTTCCTCACTGCATACGAAATTTGCACTAATTTAGAAAGAAATATTCATTACATCTGGGTTTTGATAAATTTTTTGTCAAAAAATCCAAAACTGAGGTTGAACCGGAGGATGCTGACATGAGAATTTTAATGTATTATTCCCTGTGGTTAGCAGGGTCACTAAACAAAAATTCAGCTTTACATAAACCTTTTTGAGGTAAAAACCTTAGATGCCTAAGCTATTTCTTTTTACAGAAGTCTTGCCGATTCATTTTACGAGAAAAATATTGAAACTACAATTTCAGTTGTATGAGTATAAATTATTTTTTGCCAAAATTCTTTTGTATACGGTTTTTATGAACAAAATTACGGCCCCTTGAAATTCGTTGTAAGTAATCAAGTTCCACTGATGTAGTGTGAAAAAAGCAACTTAAAGGCGCCTGTGTGAGTCAAGCTTGTTAAAATATAATGCTTTCTTCTTTGAAAGTTAGTTTGAGAATTTAAAAAAAAATTTTAAAAGTACCTACAAGTAGCTTGTCGGGTTTTAACAGTTTTTTAAAAAAATATAAAATTCTGGAATGAGCTTACGAAAAGTAAGGAATTATATTTGAAATGCTGAGAATAAACTTAAATTGCTGCGAAAACATAATAATTAAGATACATAAGAATTTGTCAGAGTTGCATGACACCTGTCAATAATGTTTTATTATTGGCATAACGCGGAAAAATTACGCAAAATTAATTCAGGGTCTGTCACCGTAAAGAATCTACTATAGGTACTCCAGTTTGTATGTGTATTGATCAAGGTCAACATTTTAATTATGTAGATATCTAAAACCGCCTTTAAACCTTTACTATAGCGCTTTAACCTTGATTTTAACATAGTTTTACTCTACGAGAGTATAAATATGACGTATATAGGTACATACTACCGTTATTTTATCCTTGCCTTTATTCATATACGGTTACGGGTTACCACATCCCAAATTATAAATCACATTTTATATACCTAATAGCGGTACCCGTCCGGCTTCGCCCGGGTGCTAAGAAAGCCCGGGTGTAATCCACTACTCACTCGCTTCGCTCGTTCGCTTGAATTTTATATACACACTACTCACTCGCTTCGCTCGTTCACTTGAATATTATAAATACATTATCACTTGCTTCACTCGTTCGCTTGAATATTATAATTACATTACTCATTCGCTTCGCACGTTCGCTTGTTATTATAGTTACAAACAAATTTGATTACCATAAAAAAAATATAGTGAGTCAACCTTAAAAGATAGATATGTGCTGTCGCGGACTTTTTTTTAGAACTTTTAAAGGGTAACAATTCCGCCATACATGACTTTTGCGTAACTTGAACCGTTTACGCAGCGAAAGCTCTCAAAAGGAATAATTTTTCCCGTTTTTGCAACATTTTTCATTGATGCTCCGCTCCTATTGGTCGTAGCGTGATATTATATTGCCTATATAGTCTTCCTCAATAAATGGGCTATCTAACAAAAAAACATTTTTCAAATCGGACTGGTAGTTCCTGAGATTAGCGCGTTCAACCAAACAAACAAGCTCTTAAGCTTTATAATATTATAGTATAGATATTATAATCTTTATATATCTTAGCTTAGAATCTGTAAAGTTTATAGTCAAGATTCAAGGGAGTAAGGCGACCTTAATAAGAATTCTCATTCTGGCCAGATTTAATTTTTCGTAAAATCCAAATATGCCAAAAATTCCAAAGAAATCCTTTCGTACATTGTAAGTCGAATTAGTCGATATCCTGAGAAAAACGTACATTTTATACAATTAATTGCAAAAGCTCATTCGGTATGCGTAGGTAGGCCAATATATTTAGGCATTACCGTCATTACGAAAAAAAAAAGAAATATGTATATTGTATATGTTTTCGCTAAAAAACATTTTATTGGATGTAGATTGTAGAGGTCTGACTGTGATAAATTAACATCCTTTCACTGCTACTACCTATTAATGAGTATGGTTAGTTATGTCAAAATGATACAAATAAATACGTAGGTACACACTACACAGCTCACGTTTTTTGTGGCGGTGAAAGATTTCGTATATATTGTTTGTAAATTTTGTAAACATGAGTTTAAAGGCTTCCACAGACTACCGCGGGACAGCGGGAGTGGGAACGGGAGCAAACACAGCTCTGGATCAAATTATATGGCGGGATGTGCTTTGAGTGTAAATGTTAATATCCCGCCATATAATTTGATCCCGCGTTGCGTTCGCTTCTCATGTTCCTGCTTCCGTTCCTGCTCACGCCACGCCGTTGCGCGTTGGTCTTTGGGAGCCTTAAATATGATATTGCCCGTGAAGTTGTCAACTTGGTACTGGGGAGCGACTATGAAATATACGTTTTTGCCATACCCACTACAAAATAGCTGCTTACGATGTATGCGTATAGTGGCCTTTAATGAGTCATTTAACAGACAGGTGTGCGGAAAATGTTTTATTTCCCATACTAGCGCAGAAAATAACGGTTGCCATAGCAACTTCTGTTTATTCGCTCTATATGCCTGCGTACAGCCTGTCATTACTTACTTGCACGAACTTCGCGGCACACTGGAAGGAAAGATGGCGACGCAAATGAACTGTCAGAATTTTTTGACAATGATGTGAAAAGTAGATATGGCAAAAAATACCATATTATGTGTCTCGTACGTAATGGTATTACGGCTCGTGTGACTGTAAAAACTCGCTATCGCTCGTTTTTACATACTGTCATCACTCACCGTAATATGCTCCATTACGTATGCATAGACATACAATGTACTATTATACTATGCTGTATTACTAAACCTATCTACTTGTAACTTATGACAAACAAACATTTTCGTTACAGATCCGCCACATAATGGTCTTTAAGATAAGCAGATTTTAATCAGCTAATTCTGTTATTCTAATATTTTTCCAATGCAATTTTTACGTTAAACTCAATAGATGGGTCTTTACTATTTTATATTCCTACTGTACGCAGGAAAATGATTCATTATACCATTAAAAATTACATTTATCTATATCTATACTTCTACACTAATAGTTATATAAAATTATTTGTATGTATGTTTAAAATGATTTAACTTAAAATCTATTTGACGGATTTTGATGAAATTTTTTTTAAATGTTCCTTCTGATTCCAGAAGTGCTATAGGCTATGTTTTATTCAACTTTTTGAATAAATTTTTGAGTCAATTAATTAATTAAATTTTTATTGGTTCTCTACTACTTCAGCTATCGCTGAGATCAACCATTGCCCCACCATTTATTCGTATTCCGATCGCCCGAAGGAGGAGGCTCAAGGTTATCGGTAGGAAGGAGTATGGTAATAAGTGGGAGAAGCGGAGCTACATCTGTATAATGCTGCCCCTCGCGCGGGCGTACACGAGGGTCTCTTCTGCGAATGCGATATTTTTTCTTACGTGAAATTCATTTGCATTTTAGCGCAGTGTTTTTGAACCTGTGGGTCGCGACCCCCAGAGGGGTCGCAAAGTCTTGCTCGGGGGGGTCGCGGTCGCAAGCCAAGTAAAAGTAAAATACAACAATTTCAGTGACAAGCCTGTGCCTGTTTATTTTTTAATAATTTGTCGAATAGTGGTTATTTTTTTGAGACGTAAATAACCAACTAATTATCTAATTGGAGCCTATTTCTCTTCTTAGTTTTTATGTTCACCATTGAAGAGAACGTTAGTTCACATAGGTAGGAAGTGGCGACTGGCAGTAATAATTTTAAAGCTTCCCTTGCCAACTCTGGATATTCTTCTTTTCTCTTCATCCAGAAGACGTCAATCTTTGAAATCACTGACATAGTTTCATTACGGTCCTGGGGGGTTGTCAGAATTCTTTTACTTGTAAAGGGGGGATCGCGTATTCCAGAATGTTGAAAAACACTGTTTAGCATATATTGGCGGAATCCTATCAATATTATAAACACCAGCCCGACTTCGCTTCGCAGTGTAAGAGATTCTCGCGGGTGGGGATAATAAATCATAAATTCTTATCTCTGGAACTAATGAACCGATTCTAAACATTCTTTTACTAATAGAAACCTACAATATATCTGATTGATATATATAGGCTATATTTTATTTTGATAAATTTTTCGTGAGGGGGGGTAATTTCTGTGGGATAGTTATAAAACGTAACTCTGAAATTCTTTTGCATTTTAGCGTATAGGCGGAATCCTACTATTATTATAAACACCACCAGCCCGACCTCGCTTCGCAGGGGGAGAATTTCTCACGGGGGGATAATAAATATATTACGTAGGCAAAACCACGGGTAACGGCTAGTTAAGGATAAGTTCAAATGGATTGTTTAATAATTTAATATATTATAAAAGATATTTTTGAGAATGTCGAACAATTTGTCAATACGATAAAAAATATACTAAATGGAATATAGAGTGTAAAGAGTATAGAGGCATAGTTTTACACATAACATAATATAAAAGTTATATTTTCGGATAAGATTGCACTATCTGCACTTTGTTTGTATAACTGTAATCATCTAGAACAGGAAGGTGATTGAATACACTGTTCACACAGAAGTGACAATTTCTTTGTGTTAAGAAAGATTTTATAACGTCCTCTTGCCAATTTAATTAATTGTGCAATTCATATAAAAGTTGACTTCACTTCCATATTATTCATCTAAGAGAGGGAATATACAAGCCGTTTGATAAATAAAACAGCAGTTCAGTGATTCCTAAACTTTTCAGTGCTAAGCCTCCCTATAGCCATGTCAGAAATTCATTGTGCCTCCCTCAGAAAAACTGCGCTATAATTAATCTTAAGGTGAGCACTGAGCAATTCGAAAGTTATAGATAGCGTTAGAATTTTTAAAATTTGTAGGATTTACTTGCTCGGGATCATTGGCAGCGAAATGAGGAAGGTCTGGGGGGGGGGCTAAGCTGCCTCCCAAAGTTGCGGCAAGTCCTCCTTCCAAAGTGGCAGCAAGCATTTTTAATATCTTATACAAAGTAAGCTTTCATAAGACGTGATCACGGATCTATTATATAGACCCCCCACCTCAAGTCGTTCTGCCGCCAATGCTCGAGATCCAACGTCCTAGACATAAGTTCACGATCACGACGCCCCAGGAAATTGTGAAGTACAGTTTGGAAACCACTTCGCCTAGTTATATAAACTTTGGCATTCAGTTTCCGTAATTAACAAATCGTATGCAAATTTTGTTGACTAAAGTGTTTAAGACAAAAATGATAATTTGCCTTCTTTTACATATTTCGATTTCGTGCTTTGATTGATTAATTAAGTACGGCAATTAACTAATTAATATTATTTCAAGTACTTCGAGTGAACGCGAGAAATTCATTCTCGATTAAACTTGGCAATTGGCCAATATTGAAATCGAGTTTTCGAATCATTTAACAATATGTATTAATATTTATGGGTGCACATAGTGTTATATTGTTTGATCGTTATAAACTGATGTAAACGTCATGCTCACATGCTTTTTTCATCGCTTCAAGGAAACTGGAACATTTGTTTCAACATTTTAATAGGCCTGTTCGCACCTTCGAATATTTCAAAATTAAATTATATACTTAGAATATAGATCAGAATTAATTATGCAACGAAAAATAATTTATTATTAAAATCATGACCATTATGAAACTAAACGGTGATTGTTATTACAAATTGTCGAGAAATATTTAATACAAATTACAAAACTTTTTTTAACGACTACCTGTACCTATTTATGTGTGAGATTGTAATTAGTTTTGATATCAAAAGGAACCCATCATAAATCAAAACGAAAAAATGGAAATTAGTCCTACACATCAGAAATTTATAGGTCTGTACTTTGTACTCCAATTTAAAATAAAACTTATTTTAAAAATATTGAACCGACTTCAAAAAAGGAATCAAAAAGAGACAAAATATGTTTTCTCTTTGTTTTACAATTATTGCATCTTATACCTACATTCAATTATAAATCGGCGCAATTATTTCAGTACTATTTGATAAACAAAATGTACCTATGTTTTGAACTTGAACTTTTGTACTGTAATGTTGGAAGTTAAAAAGTTACTTTAAAATGATTAATAATAATAATAATAATAATGCCTTTTATTTCATTTGACAAATAAAACATTTGTGTTCTTGATGCTTAATTATTTCAAGCACTTTCTTGAGTGTTCGATGCTTTTAAGCATTTTTGAAAACACAAATGCTTGTTGTTTGAATAAATCGAGCATTTATGAAAGTGATTGATGCTCGGTGCTTCAAGAACTAGGTTCGGTGCTTTGCCAAGCTATATATGTGAATTCCTAATAGTAGGGGAGCCCAAGAGGGGATTTTGGGATTTACTCAAGCGCGGCAGATTAACATATGGGGGGATACCTTGCACCCTGTTGAGTACCTCTACTATATCTAAGCCCTCTATATAGGGCCGCGCGTGTAGGGCAGCCGATCAGAATAGTAAAAAAAAATCGATAGCTGGAAATACTCGAGCGCGTCAGATTAGGGTATGATGGGTTAATTACCTGCTGAAAAGTGTGCATTTCAACAATCTGACGATTTGAGCGTGACGTAAGGGAGTGGGAGGGTCACAAACTTGCAAAAAAAAAAACGTCGCCTCGACATTCTCGAGCGCGGTCGAATTTTTTTTTATTTTGAAGGAAATAATTCAAGGATAACGGGAAAAATGTAATCTGCCAATTTCTACAAGCCGCAGTAACAAAAATCGTCAATAAAGCTTAGCGCGTGCAGCTGCAGTGAAGCATGTATTCCCCACTCACAAAAGTCAGTAGCTTAGCAACATATTTAATTTGATAGGTAAATGTAAATGTCAAAAATTAAAACAAATAATTGTCGTTTAAATGCCTCGAAATTATAAAACAATGAACAGAAAAAAAGAATCATTGCATAATTGGAGGAAGGAATTTGCTAGTATCAAATATTTTATTTGTTACATTCAATGATTTAAGAAAAAAAATCAAGAATTTTTTTTTTTCAAACGGTCAGATTAAGAAAATCCCTCTAAATAATCGTCAGATTATGGATCAGCACGACCAGGACATCAAGCTGAACCGTCTGTATGAAAATCTAACGCGCTCGAGTATTTCAAAATAGCGTTTTTTTTTGCATTTTTGAAAAGACGCCACGAGCTTGCGTCACATCCGAATCGTCAGTATTTTGAATAGGAGCTTCGTTCGAGATCACTTAACATCCCCTATGAATATCTGACGCGCTCGAGTAAATTTTTTTTCTCCCCATTTTTAACCCTTCCGTACAGCCGCCACCACCATCTAAACCGGCAGATTAATATACCTCCGTCATCAGAGACACGTGGGGCATATACACTATCAATATCTGACGCGCTCAAGTATTTCCATGTAACTGTTTTTTTTTTTACATTTTTGAAAGATTGTAGTCGCTCCCCCCACCGGTGAAAGTGTACACATGATATAACCTTTTTTTCTTTCTACCATCTAATATTCAAAATCCAATAGGTCCCCACGACGCTCGAGTAAATCCCCATTTAGCATCGTGGGCTCCCCTACTATAAACAATACAGGGCATTTTGTATTCAAATCGGTTCAGTAAGTAGGTACCTAATATAATCACGGTCATACATACAAGCACAGCTTATTAGATTTGGTATAATATGCTCGACTTGCTCATTGTTCATCCCTCGTTTGTCGTATCGTAATAGCATAATATGTTGTTCGAGAAAGAGTAGACTTTTAAACCGTGAATTTAAGTTGCAAATATACGGAACCGTTTGTGTACAAACAGAATTGATACTTGACCTATTTTTTATTGCATATTTTATCTGTTTCGCTTTATAATATCTTGACGTGTCACATACATGATCGGTTAGATAAAATATATTTATATATAATTTCTAGTTAAAATAATAGTTAACTAGCCGCCCTTTTGTTCTAAAATTGAGCAAATTTACTTATGAAACTTTTTTAAGCACATGTTAGATATATGACGACTTTATAATAGCTCGGCCTTTCCTTTGTGATAACATAAGTTAAATGCAGAGCTGACCCCATCAAATTCCTCCAGATTAAAGTGTCTTGCAGTTGCACCAAAAATTCACAACTAACATCCATTCATCCATTTGTTTGATGGTGAAAGACTTGCAATCATCAGGTACTGTAAGAACAGATTTGAGCTGATCAATTATTTATTTATGAAATAAATAAATAGATTTTTGATAAAAATAATAATTTCAGCTCAATGTGTACACAGAAGTAGGTACATAAAGCATCTACAAGAAGGTATCGCGTGTCGAAAAAGTGTAATTTTCAACTTTGGTTGCGCCTATAACTTTTTTAAGGTACGATTTGCGGCAAAAACATTATGTAGAGAGTTCTTTGTTTTATGAAAATATAGCGGCCTGGTCCGGCTTCGCTCGGGTGCTATGAGTTTATGATTTTTTAATGTATTACTCACTCGCGTCGCTCATTCGCTTGAATTTATTATTTATTAATACACTGCTCACTCGCTTCGCTCGTTTGCTTGAATTTATGATTTATTAATCCTCCGCTCTCCAACTTGGAATCAATCCTATTTGAACTCAGGTGAAGCAGGGCCTATAGACTTAAATCTTCCTCAAGAAATAAGCTATCGATTGGGAAGAACTGCATTCAAATCTGTTCAGTATCGCGGATTTGCACTTGGGCGAAGCCGGGCCAGACGGTTATAGCCTAAAACCTTCCCCAAGAAATAAGCTATCGAATGGTAAAAAGCGCATTCAAATCCGTTTAGTAGTTTTCGTATTTTAGCGAACATGCAGAAAAGCAGACTTTCTTTTATATATTAGTATGATAATGATGTACTTTCACTTCAAAATTATTCTATAAAGAACATAATAAATACACATGTTGAAAAGGACATCACGTTTTAGTACCTAATTGGTTATGGAGGTGACGACGTGAGGTATTTTTAAAAATATGTACCTACCTACTTAATTTTGTTCGATATTCAATCGAATTTTAAATTGATAATGAACTTTTTTGTCCTAAAACTAACCGTTTTTCAGTTATTTCCAAATAACTGTTTTCTGGACGCTTTGCGACCCCCTATAGACTTATACACCTCCGCTCCCGGAAAAAGTTACAGTCGTTTTTATTAATTATCAATCTACGACTTTAGGTAAAAAATGTTATTCTAAATAGAATATTATGTCGACTGGACTAATTTTATTGCATTCAATATAGTAAAAGCACTATAAAAAAATTTTAGAAATATAAAAATAGCATACCTATAACTTAAATATTATTTAAAACCCACAGACCACTTATTGAAAATATGTTTTTCCCGTTTTGCTTATTTTTTTCCTTTGTATTTAAATAGTTTACTGTTTAATTTGACAACTAAAAATGAAATGTCATTATTTTGACATCATGCAAATGTTCGTTGTTTTTTTCCAAAGCCTGCTTATAAGAGCATCATCTATTTTGTAAGGTTAAAAATCGATTTTTTGAAATTCGATTTTTAACTCTTAAAATCCACTTATTGCAATTCTGAGACCTTATCTCACATCTGCACCTCGAGCCCTTTCAAATCTTTCAAATGACACCTTGATCGTCAAAATCGGTCCAGAAGTTTAGAGGAGGTAGGCGCACAAAAAAATGCCTAGCTTATAAGTATAATATAGATTTTCATCTACACGCGTCAGTTAATATTGATTCGGCTATACGCACCACCAACATAATATTTTTATTGTGCACTTTATGTACGGTGAAACCGTTCTAAGAAAGAATCCAACTGTGCCACATAATAACACCACTCCCATGACAAACGTCATGGTCGTCATTGCCACCTGATGACGGTACGTTTAGCCTGTCTGCCTCCAAGACACTATAGTTAATTATAACAAATAACATCGTTTGCGAAGCAGGGGTGTGTCATCAAAACCACCCTGATGGGGCCGAATTTATTATTACCTGAAATATTGGTGACATCAGCCCTGAGAAATTCTCGTGCAGGTAATATAATAACATAAAATTCAGCAGGATTCATTTGGAAAAATTGAATAATGGCACATAAAATGATGTTGAGATGAATCTTATCCCGTTTCAGCGCCCGCTCTA
The DNA here is from genome assembly GCA_039654895.1 of Mongoloraphidia duomilia. Taxonomy (NCBI): domain Eukaryota; kingdom Metazoa; phylum Arthropoda; class Insecta; order Raphidioptera; family Raphidiidae; genus Mongoloraphidia; species Mongoloraphidia duomilia. Next base: position 21,628,634 of record CM077519.1, read on the forward strand.
GCGGTTACGTCGCCCCGGACAAAAAGACAAATTGCCGCCTCTTATGAATATATATTATATTTTTAAATAAAGGTACATCTTTTTTATTTTCAATAAAAATCAAATCATTTTATTTAAATTTTAATGTGTCTTTTTCGAAATTAATTGGGTTTTAACACATCAATATTTTTCTCGCACTTCAAATGTTGGCGCCCCGGACAAATGTCCGGGTTGCCTGCCCTTAGAGCGGGCGCTGCCCGTTTACGAGCTAGTAGCCTCTGACAGACGAACAGACAGAGTTCAGAGTTGCCACAACAATAGGACTCCTTTTGGATCCTCTGAGTACGGAACCCAAAAAATTAAAGATGATGTGAGCAAAATCACTTGTAATGATGATTTTCGTTTTTTGTTTTTTTTTTTGGGCATTTTGGACGGGTAAAGGTATTTTCAAAAATGTTGTCTATCTGTACTATATAAGCATATAAGGAGAATATTAATTTAGCAATCATGTCACAGTTGAGTTATTGTAAGCTCATTCCGACGCGAAATTGGAAAGGTTCAGGTTAGAATCCTGACTGTGACCACTGGTTGGTAAAATGATTTTTTCCTATTATATAATGTTATAATTGGCTGCTCTCCAACGAAAAAATCTTTCAATTGCATACAGCCGTATAAAAAAACTATTATTATCTGTACTATGTTTGTACCAGCATCAATAGAGAACGACTGGACCAATTTTGATGAAATTAGGTACACTTTCAATTTGCCTCTAAACATAAAGTAATGCAGGTCACTTTTCCGGCTACGATCAGGTTAACATAAGGTTTCTGTCAAAACCGACCGTAACGCAAGTGAATTCGCGAGTAACGAGCAGTTTATAATTTATATCAAGTTTGGAAATTTTGCAAAAAAAACTCTTTGCTATGCTTTAATAGGGAAGTAATTGGCATAAATTATTATGATAATAGTTTTTCATTAACTAGGTAATAGCATCATAGTGTCTTATGACAAATGTATTACAGTAGAACCTCAATTATCCGTGCTGGGCGGGATAACCGAAAGACGGATAACCGAAAAGCACGGATAATGAGAACTATCTTGAAATCTTGAAAATACAAATTTAAAGAATAAATACAGTTTCATAATAGTTTATTGTATGCAAAGTACATACTGAAGCGATAATGAACACATACACTATAGGTGTGCTTGTGACTTTGTTGGCAAGTTCTGAACTGCTATAGCATGTGTTGGCAATACAGAACTCTTCTGCGGATTGTTTGAATTTGGTAGAAGCCTAGAACTGCTAGAACCAAATTCAAACAGTTCGAAGAGTCCGAGAATTTGACCAACAGAAACGCAGTTGTGTCCGAAGAATTCTGTGTTGCCAACACACGCTTTAGTCGTTCAGAACCAGAACAGAACTCAGAAAACTTGCCAACAAACACATCTACAGTTCCGCCGCGGCCGCGCTGCCTAGTCTGAACGATATCCAGAGTACGCGCTAGATAAGGAACAATAATGGCGCACGCGTTTTGGCACGGATAATCGGTAGCACAGATGTTAAAAGTTATGAACATACACGGATAACCGAGGTTTTGTACATTTCTAGTAAAAACTGGAAACATAATAGGTAAATAGAACCTGATTTAATGTGCTATAGGTGTTTATGATATTATAATTATATTCATATTTATTCAATTCTTATTTTATTTTCATTTCCTCTCAGTAATGTATAAACAAAACAAAAATTGATTTGTTTATTAATTGCAAATAAATAGGAGTAATTTCTCTTTTTGTACATCAAGGTCATAAATATCTACTTGTCATTAATCCTACACTCATAAAATTACTTTCGATATTTATGTTGGTATAAAGAATGTTTCGTTTGATTGCTGAATATTTAGGGCACAGTTTTCGTGGATCAAAAGTTTTAATTAAGAAGTTATTGAAAAACAAAAAAAAAAGTCAAGCGGTGTCATGGAACACCAGACAGAAGCTATGCTTTGTACATCAACACATGTGATGGGCTACGCAAGTCCAGTACAAAATATAAATACAATTTAATTGAAATAAGAATTAACATACTTATATTATTTAAAAACACAATTTAAACAATACACACATAGGAGATTTTCATGTAACCAATTCAACTTTACTTGTATAGATACACAAAGTACTAATGTTGTACAACACGTTATCTTTGTGTTGGTGCATATACGTGTACATAGGCCACTGCGCGTGCGTATATATTGTAATATGCAGTGGACTTAGCCTTGGTGTAGTCGTCGTCTCACCTGTAAAAAGGGAAGAGAGAGAAAACTGGGAAAAGGAGAGATTCGGATGTTGTCTTTAGGATCGGGATGTTAAAATGGGGCCCAACTGAATAATTAAAATTTAATTTCCCAGAGTGATCCTCACCTAAAGGACAACAATCGAAACGTAAGTTAAATAAGGAAACTAAGTATAAGTCTAGGATATTTATTGATAAATTAATAATAATTAACAATTTGTTGTGAACCAAATTAACGTAGAATATAAGAATATTGGTAATTAAATTATGAACTAATTGGTATTAGTTGTAAACCCAGTCGACGTAGAATATAAGAATATTCGTTATTAGATTATGAACTAAATGGAATTAGTTCGAAACAAAATTGAAAATCGAATATAGGAATATTCGTTAATAAATTATGAACTAAATGGAGTTAGTTCTAAACAAAAAATTGAAATCGAATATAGGAATATTCGTCATCAAATTATGAACTAAATGGAGTTAGTTCTAAACAAAAATTGAAATCGAATATAGGAATAGGTATTCGTTATTAATTATGAACTAATTGGAATTAGTTGAAAACATGGTTGAACTAGAATATAAGAATATTCTAATAAATTAAGAAACTTTAAGAGACGAGAAAAATAAAATACATTACCGGATCAAATGACGTAATCAGGCATTACGCTGTCTCCATTAGATAATTATAATATGGAATAATGTTTATAATAATGAATGGTATTCGGATGAAACCGGTCGTAGTATATTACCGACAAAATCAATCATTTTATACTATTTTTCTTTCAATTTTCGATTTTTCAACTTGTTTACAAAAGTGAAAAAATTCCATTCAAATTTTTTCTGCTCGCGTAACTAACTAAATATATTTAATCTATTTATTGTATTTTCTCAATTAACAATATCACTGGCACACTACCTTATAAACACTGTTTTCTAGGTAACCTGCACCAAAGTATTGCAATCAGAACATTTAAATATAATAATAATTAATATTATTAAGGGTATACAAATACTAAATGTGATATTATAAAAATAATATCACAATCTTCCCCTCCAACGATTGTTGGAAATAGGTTCAACAATAAAGGTATTGTTGAGAATTGAATACTATAAACAATTCATGAATAATTATAGAAATGATAAATTAATGACATGAAAGAAATTCTTGATCATGATAAATAATAGATTCATAAGTACATTAAGTGCAAAGCACCCTGAGCAACTATTCAACTAACTATGATTAAATAACTAACAATTAATAATCTGAAGAAGAAAACAAGAATCAACCAAACAATCTTCATTCAAACTTATTAAGACGTACGGGCAGACGGTACTTCGCAACCGGAAAATAGATAATGATCTGGAAATCATCGAGATAGAGGCTGCCGAACATCCGGATCACTCGCACAATTCTTAACAAGAATTAGAACCACTGGTTGACAAGGAGTATAACTAAAATACAAACTTAAAACAAAACTTGCTTATACTATGTTGAGAACCGCTGATTCAATTACTGTCAGTTTTATATTTTAGAAAATATAATATATTGACGCTCTCAAACGTTAAAACTAAAACGAAACTAAATCGATACTAATACGTCCTCTGAAGCATAACTCGAAAATTGCGCCAGGCACCTTAAACTAGAAATGAAATTCATGGGAACACTATTTACGAAGAATTTTGAAGTTATTAATAATAATACGTCCTCTGAAGCATAACTCGAAATTTGCGCCAGGAACCTTAAACTAGAAATGAAATTCATGGGAACACTATTTACGAAGAATTTTGAAGTAATTTGTTTTTAATATCATTTAAACAGATTTTAAATGTTCAATATGAGTATTGAATTTTTCTCCCGTAATTAGATCTTGGACAACACAACTTACGGGGCTCGTGAATTGACGAATAATTCTTGGATTGCTATAACGTGGCAGAAATTTTAAGTGAAACTTAGGATACATCTTTTGGAAATGTAGCCGCTGAACAACTTTATCTCCGATCGCGAACTTTGTATGCAAATTACGACCTTTGTTAAAATATTTAGCTTGTTTTGCATTCGATTGTTGCAAAATTTCATATATCTGTTTTGACGATAGTGAATCTTCTTTCTCCCAAACAGCCGATAAATCCCAACGCCGATCTATAGGAAATTGTATTTCTCGCCCGAGAAAAACCTTACATGGTAAGTTTTTTATACTTTCATGGTATGAAGTATTATTACTAAATGTTATGTGATCCAATAACAGATCCCAAGAAAGATGATCGTCAAAAGATTGATGAAGCAAGATAGATAAGGCAGCTCTAACATTGCGAATTACCCTCTCAACGGGATTCGAACTTGGATGATACGGGGAACTGTGATAACTTTTTGAACCCCATAGAGAACAAAATTCATTAAATATTTTTGAAGTGAAATACGTAGCGTTATCTGAAACGATACTTTTAGGAGAACCATAAGTAGTAAAAACTTTATGTAAACAGTTTATTATTGATGTAGAACTTGAATCAGGAATAGCATAAGTGATAAGCCATTTGCTATGACTATCTAAAATCAGTAGAACAAACTTATTACCTGCATGAGACTTTATTATTGGACCCATAAGGTCTATGTAAATTTTTTCCCAGGTTGTAGTTGAAGGCTTAGAAGACATGACGACTTTATCGGGATGTTGATTAACCTTATGGCGTAAACAAAATGTACATTTCTTGACAAATTCTCGTACATCTACATACATTCGAGACCACCAAAATCTTCGAGAAATCGCTCGGAAAGTTTTTGAAATACCTGGATGACTTGCCATTTGAGAATTATGGAATTGTTCTAGAATTTCATTTTTAATAGCTGAAGGAACAACAATTCGACGAACTCTTTTCTTGCCAATACATCGAACTAGGAAATTATCATGAATAGAGAAGTTAGTATGAATAATACCTTGAGTTATTTCAGATTTTATTACGCTTAAATCTGGGTCTTGGTCTTGTAAAATACGTAAATCGCTTATGGGATTGATTAGATCAACAATTTGATTGAGTTGATCAGAAGGCAGAAATGATTCGTCCGGTACATGAAAATCGGAAAAAGGACGTGATAAACAGTCAGCTGTGCAATTGTCTTTACCTCTGATGTGCTCTACTCGAAACTTGAAGCGGCTGATTCTTAGCAACCAGCGACCAACGCGTCCAAGGTTTCTAGGATGTTGTATGAGCCATTTTAAACAAGAACTATCGGTTTGAAGCAAAAACGTACGATGTGATAAATATGATTTCAATTTTTCCATCGCCCAAATACAAGCGAGAGCTTCTTGTTCATACGTACTGAATTTTTTCTCTGCAGAAGTTAATCTTCGACTAGCGTATTGGATTGGATGCAAACCATCACCAAATTCTTGAAGAAGAACGCATCCGATGTGAGTTTGACTCGCGTCTGTCTGAAGTATAAAATCACGATCAAAATCAGGAAAGCGGAGAACTGGAGCTGTGATAAGAGCTTCTTTGAGTTTCTGTATCGATCGTAAATGACTTTCTGATAAATGGAATCTGACATTCTTTTTCCTTAGGTCGTTAAGTGGAGCCATAATCTGAGCATAATCGGGAATGAACTTCGCGTAATACCCTACCATTCCAATAAATGATTGTAGATGTTTTAAATTTTTAGGGTCTGACAAATTCTTTATTGCATCCACTTTCTCGGAGTCCATAGAAAGACCACTAGAGGAAACATGATGACCCAAAAATTTAAGTTCGGATTTCGCAAAGGCGATTTTTGCAGGATTGACGGTCAAATTCGCTTCTCGTAATCGCATCAAAGTTTCTCTAACATGTATAATATGAGAATCCATATCTGGACTATAAATTAACAAGTCATCAAAAAATACAATAACGAACTTATACCTGAGATCGGCGAATATATTGAACATCAATCTATTTAGAGCACTTGGAGAAATAGATAAACCAAATGGAGCTTTATGAAATTTCCATTGACCTTCAGGGGTGACAAAAGAAGTAAGATCTTTAGATTTTTCTGTTAACTCTATTTGATAGAATGCACTGTTAAGGTCAAGTGTTGTGAAGACCTTTGCACCTTTTAAACATTGAAAAATGTGATCAATTGACGGAACGGGAAAGCTATCCATAACAACCTTCTTATTTAACTGCCTATAATCTATACACAATCGAAAACCACCGTTGGATTTCTTGACTAAGAAGGCAGGAGAAGAATAAGGAGATTTACTTTCAGATATTATGCCTTTATCTAATAAATCACTAATGTGTTCCCTCATTATTTTAGCTTGCGGGGGAGATAAAGGATATGGAGATTTTCTAATAGGAACATTGTCAGTCAACTGGACCGCATATTTGAAATTCAAAGCTTGACCAAGTCGATCGGTCAGTACATCGGGAAACTCATTTTGTAATTGTTGAAATAACTCAACAGAAGAATCGACTTCAATAATATTACCTATTGACGAACAAGTAATCAGAGAGGGAAATGGTAAAAATGGAATGATTATGGAAGAATCAAACTTAAAGGTTAAAGTATTATTATTACAATTAAGTTCGGCATTCATTTGGCGTAAAGCTTCAAAACCTATAATGACTGGATAGTTCAGTTTTTTCATAATGTGGAAATTAAGTTTCCAAGTTAAATAGCTTATTTTTACCACGAGAGATAAATTAGACTGAGACTTTAAAATAGTACCATCAGCTAATTGAGCATATGAAGTTGAATCATACAAAGAACCTAATTTTAATGAAACTAAATAGTCAGCTAAGTTCTGATTAATATAGTTTTTTGTTGATCCCGTGTCTAACAGAGCTGTTGCACGAATTTGTTGAAAAAAGAGATGCACGATAGGTAGGGAAGGAAGGTTCGATTTAAGAGAATTTGTATTCGGAGATGGAGAAAGTTCGTTGAAATGGGGTTCAACTTTCGGAGTACTTAGGCGTCTTAAACTAGAGGCAGATTGAGAAATGGAATTGTTTGGATCGGGCTTAATATTTAAATTAGAAACTGGAGCTTTTGTCTCAGTAATTTGTTCTATGAGACAGTTATTACTACGAATTTTGATAGGCCTGGTCAGTCATTTATTTTCAGGTAGAATAGCCCTTTGAGTGACCTGGGAAAGACGAATTGGACGGACGGGACATTGAGAAAGATAATGCCCTGGTTGCTTACAATATCTACAAACTATAGGATTAGAATTAGATAAAGTTCGTTCGACAGGAACAACACTATACGAAGAGCGTTGCCTATCGACCGCCCTCATTCTTTTAGTTAAATTTCGGAGTTCCTCCAGCGAGGTAGGCGGATCGCGGTACTGAAGGTACTTGAAAGTTTGTTGGTTTTGATTCAACCATAATTTCGCAACTATTTCAGCTTCAGTATACGGGGAATTAAATAGAAAAGTATACTTGAGAATGTCCTCGACATATTCAGGGAAACCTTCAGAGTGACCCTGTTTTCTATTAACAAAGCGTTCGGCCAAAATAGCACGATCAATGGACGTTGTAAATTGATTTAGGATGTCCTTTTTTAATTGAGACCAGTTGGAATCCATGGTAATTCTCTGAGTCCACCAGATGCGTAAAGAATCTTCAGTTTTAAAGATTAACAACTTAAATATAGTCAGGTACGGAACAAAGGGTACGGACATAATAGCATCTACTTCCAGAATAAATTTTATCAACATTTCCAGATCGGAACCATTAACACAGGGTACTTTAACAGTTAAATCCTTTAAATCTGTAATCGAAAATATCGATTGGTTCTGGATTATTGCAGTACTTTGGTGTAACTCACCCTGAGGCTCTGATAAAGGAACACTATTCTCTGGCACTGTTGCAGAAGTCCCTTGAACGGCGTGTTCAGAAGACTCCAAGAGATGAAGCGCTCTCGGAGAATCGGGTGCGGAAGAGGTCGATTTTTGACGTGTTTTTGGCATGTTGACAGTGATGAATAGAGAAGACAAGTGATGAATAGAGAAGACAAGTCTTGAGACACTAACTACCGGCTCTGCTACCAATTTGTAATATGCAGTGGACTTAGCCTTGGTGTAGTCGTCGTCTCACCTGTAAAAAGGGAAGAGAGAGAAAACTGGGAAAAGGAGAGATTCGGATGTTGTCTTTAGGATCGGGATGTTAAAATGGGGCCCAACTGAATAATTAAAATTTAATTTCCCAGAGTGATCCTCACCTAAAGGACAACAATCGAAACGTAAGTTAAATAAGGAAACTAAGTATAAGTCTAGGATATTTATTGATAAATTAATAATAATTAACAATTTGTTGTGAACCAAATTAACGTAGAATATAAGAATATTGGTAATTAAATTATGAACTAATTGGTATTAGTTGTAAACCCAGTCGACGTAGAATATAAGAATATTCGTTATTAGATTATGAACTAAATGGAATTAGTTCGAAACAAAATTGAAAATCGAATATAGGAATATTCGTTAATAAATTATGAACTAAATGGAGTTAGTTCTAAACAAAAAATTGAAATCGAATATAGGAATATTCGTCATCAAATTATGAACTAAATGGAGTTAGTTCTAAACAAAAATTGAAATCGAATATAGGAATAGGTATTCGTTATTAATTATGAACTAATTGGAATTAGTTGAAAACATGGTTGAACTAGAATATAAGAATATTCTAATAAATTAAGAAACTTTAAGAGACGAGAAAAATAAAATACATTACCGGATCAAATGACGTAATCAGGCATTACGCTGTCTCCATTAGATAATTATAATATGGAATAATGTTTATAATAATGAATGGTATTCGGATGAAACCGGTCGTAGTATATTACCGACAAAATCAATCATTTTATACTATTTTTCTTTCAATTTTCGATTTTTCAACTTGTTTACAAAAGTGAAAAAATTCCATTCAAATTTTTTCTGCTCGCGTAACTAACTAAATATATTTAATCTATTTATTGTATTTTCTCAATTAACAATATCACTGGCACACTACCTTATAAACACTGTTTTCTAGGTAACCTGCACCAAAGTATTGCAATCAGAACATTTAAATATAATAATAATTAATATTATTAAGGGTATACAAATACTAAATGTGATATTATAAAAATAATATCACAATATCTATAGCTATGAGTGTAGCTATAGATATACTTTTAACATGAGCATGTCGGTGACGTGACGCGAACCCATAAGTTTTTCCCCTCCCAGAAATCGTCTAACGCACCTATAGAAGCATAGCTTCAAAAACTGTCTACCGCTAACTCAAAAGTACCTGCATAACAATTAGCTTTTTATATGAAAAACAGTCGGAACTATTTTTAGTATTTATCTTACCACGATTATATATTAAAATTTTAACCTATTAACCCGATGACTTTTCATATGCCTACGAAGCTTATTTTGTACTTCGGAGTTAGCCGTAATTTGATGGATTTTCTATTTCTTAATTTACAGTTTTATTTTGGTGTCAAATTTTTGAAAGATCTGTGACCAGGCAATACTCGCAAAAATCACGCGGAAAAAATCTCCAATTTTGATTAATTAATTAATTTTGTTCATAACTTAACCTCTGACACTCGGCAGTCGGCGGTTATTCACAATGGTTTCGATGCCTTGTTTGTGGAAATCTCATATTTAGTTTAGGCGCTATAGATCGTTTGATACAAACATTATGGCTAGGGCTTCATATCGGATTCCGCGAGATTTCGCAAGTCCGGAATTTCGGACTAAACGTTTAAATAAATTATCAGTAAAAAAAACTTTTTAAAGACAAGCTTTTATTGAAATGGACTAAAAAGGAAAAAATAATTTTTAATAATGTAGGTTCATGATTATAAAAACGTGGGTTGTGACTAATAAACTATCATAGAGTTTACAGCCCAAGCTTTTATAATTATGAACCTAAATTATTAAAAATTATTTTTTCCTTTTTAATCCATTTCAATAAAAGCTTGTTTTTAAAAAGTTTTTTTTACTAATATTTTATTTTGTTTTTTTAGTCTTCCAAAATTTTTGGCCGCCATTTTGGATTTATAATGACGTTACACTGCATATTGTGTTCTACTCGTCATACCCTTTCATTTGATACCCATATCAAGGGGGTTGTACAGTGCCGGATTTTGGCCAAAGCCCATCTTGGGGCGGCATATTTTTAGAGGCGGCAAATATTTAGAATATTGAAATAAAATACATAATATCAAAATTGTGTCAAATTTTTAAAAGAAGGCGAACTCAGAACTGAGCGGCAAAATGTTTGGGCTTGTAGCGGCGCCAACGTTAATTCCGGCCCTGAGGTTGTAAAGAAAGAGGTAATCCGCCATTTTGTGTCGGCCGCCATATTGAATTTAGAATGACATCACACAGCTTATTGTATTCTACTTGTCTTACCCTTGTATTTGATACCCATGTCGAGGGGGTTGTAAAGAATAAGTTAATCCGCCATTTTGTGGTGGCCGCCGTATTGGATCTACCATAATATTAAATATACTATATTTTATTGTCTTAACTAAAGGTGTGTGCAATATTTCAACATGATTGGATTTCGAAAAGTGGTCGAAAATTCGATTGCCAGATTTGTCCCGGACAGGAAACCAAGCTAAATAAAAGCTTGTAATAACATAATATAAATTTAGTGTGAAAGTGGGCAATTATTGTGTTTTACTAAACTATATACCATGCTTGCTTTTCTAGTACTTTTTAGAGTAGGTAATATTATAGAGTGAAACTTATCTATACTAATATTATAAAGCTGGAGAGTTTGTTTGTTTGGTTGAACGCGCTAATCTCAGGAACTACCAGTCCGATTTGAAAAAAAATTTTTTTGTTAGATAGCCCTGCATTTATTGAGGAAGGCTATAGGCTATATATAATATCACGCTACGACCAATAGGAGCGGAGCATCAATGAAAAATGTTGCAAAAACGGGAAAAATTATTCCTTTTGAGAGCTTCCGCTGCGTAAACGGTTAAAATTACGCAAAAATCATGTATGACGTAAATGTTCCCCTTTAAAAGTTCTAAAAAAAGTCCGCGACAGGATATATGTCTATCTTTTAAGGTTGACTCACTATAACTTTTTTATGGTAATCAAATTTGTTCGTAATTATAATATTCAAGCGAACGAGTGAAGCGAGTGAGTAATGTAATTATAATATTCAAGCGAACGAGCGAAGCGAGTGAGTAGTGTATTGCACCCGGGCTTTCTTAGCACCCAGGCGAAGCCGGACGGGGCCGCTAGTGTATATATATATTGCTGTTCCATAAAAAAATGACTAAACCAGACAGGTGGCCAATTTATATTGGAGACTGAATGACTGATAAATTAATAAGTACATTTCCATATGTTCCGTGGGATACAGACCATATCGCAGACGCATGTTTAATTTATTCCCATGATTATTTGAATCGTAACTAATTGTCATCTGTCTCACCTGTATATAACAGTTCACTTGTTAATTCGCATACCTGTGCAGAACGCGTTCAATTGAGCGCGCTTGTTGTGTATAGATTCAAGTTTTAACTGTTACATAATGAACGGCATTTTTCAGTAGGTATAAATAATATAGGTCATTTACTGTCCCCGTGATATTGGAATATAATACACGTCAATTATTTCAAAATCATATACAATATGTATGTTTCTCTCCTACATTGACCGGATCAACAACCTTTGAAGTCTACTTACACACTAAACAGAATGCGAACTGACTCAGTTGTTAGTCCAGTACTCTCATATTATGTGTAAACATCTCTACATAGTATAAAATGAAGTCGCTTTCCACGTCTGTCTGTCTGTCTGTATAATCGCTAACTCCTCCTAAATCACGCAACGGATTTTGATACGGTTTTCACCATCAGTTAGATAATTTTTCACGGAAGGCTTATATATATAGCGAACGAGCGTAGCTAGTGAGAAGCGAATGAGCGAAGCGAGTGAGTAATGTAATTCCTAAACCACGCAACGGATTTTGTTGCGGTTTTCACCATCAGTTAGATAATTTTTCACGGAAGGTATATATATAGCGTACGAGCGAAGCGAGTGAGTTATGTAATTCCTAAACCACACAACGGATTTTGATACGGTTTTTACCATCAGTTAGATAATTTTTCACGGAAGGTTTATATATATAGCGAACGAGCAAAGCGAGTGAGTGATGTAATTATAATATTCAAGCGAACGAGCGAAGTGAGTGAGTAGTGTATTGCACCCAGACGAAGCCGGACAGAGCCGTTAGTCTTAAATAAAACGCTTGCAACTACTGCAACTATAACAACATACCTTAAATTATTGCTTTTGTTATATAAATAGAACCCCTGCAACTAAAGCAACATTCAACGCGTCTGCCATGTAAGATCTTACGAATTCACTCTAGCCTGATATATTTATATTGCTTTTGGGGGAGGGGCGCGCGCGTAAAGATGTTTACACATAAAAATAAACACAGTCTCACAGTGTTCACTGATCGGATAGACGAAACTGTTTAGAGACTAAAGTTACAAATTGGTTGGATACTCAATTCTCGTATACGAAGAGAAGCTAAAAAAACCGAAAATAAGCACGTTTATTTAGTGCAGTGCAGTGCAATATGTCGAATAATGAGGAGGAAGCAGTTATAATTTATTATACATTTTTCGTTGGAAAGCAGCCAATTATATAATTGATTCGAAACATTGGAAAAAATCATTTTATCAACCATAGTCACAGTCAGGATTCTAATCTGAACTTTTCTACTTTCACGGCGGAATGAGCTTACATTTACTCAACCGTGACAAAATTACTAATCAAACATTATCCTTATATGCTTCGGAATCAATTGATTTTCACTACATGCGAGAGTTAATTGATTCCGAAGCATATAAGGAGAATGTTTGATTAGTAATCTTGTCACGGTTGAGTAAATGTAAGCTCATTCCGCCGCGAAAGTGGAAAGGTTCAGGCTAGAATCCCGACTGGGACTATGGTTGGTAAAATGATTTTTTCCAATATGTTTCGAATCAATTATATAATTGGCTGCTTTCCAACGAAAAATTTTCAATTGCAATTCAGCCGTATAAATCTTATTGATTTATCATAATTTATTATTATAATCGAAGTCGATACAGACGAAGAAACATGCGAGATTGTAGATCCACCTATATAATACTTATAGAAAGAAATATTAACTGGTTGATTGTTTGTAACAGCTAGAGAACTAGAGGAAAATGATGAAAAATTCCATTCTTTCTACCGAATGAGTAAAGAAGCCTGCATGCTCTTCGTGAATATTGTTTGACCTGCAATTTTAAAAGCAAATACTATTATAAGCGAACCGTCCGAAATATAGAACAATAGTAAAGATCTTTGTGAGTTGTGACTCTAGCGTTACTTACTAATTACTATAATTGTTCACCTGCTGAAAACTTGCTAAAATTGTCAACTGAATTTATGATTTAAATAATAACAAATTGACAATTAGCATTACTTATCTATGTTCATAAAACCTTTTAAAAAATCGTCAAGTCCCTATATATATGAAGGACTTTTAATACATCCCTGTAAGTTAATTCGAATGAAGATGCGTGATTTATTTGGCGCCACTTGTCTTTGTGCGATTGCTTTCTGTACTCAGCTGATCATGTACCGGGATTTCTATCAATGCTGTGGTAGTTAGCAGTCATCGCAGGTAAATAATCGAATAAATTGATTAACGCCGGAGGCTGTAATCACTTTCGACATTGTAAAACCTGTTTACCGGTACTTAATATTATATAGATACTATATAAGCATTACAGTATCTTATGTGTGATAGACATATTACAATATATACATGATATCAAAATATGCCATATTAATATATTTCAGATACATGCAGAGACGAATTCAGTCTCATTAATGCATTGTCATACTTTAAAACCTATTTTTGAAGTGTATAATTCCTTATGCGAGTTCGGGCCGTTTAACGCGTTAAACGGTGAAACCATGGCAACTAAAATAGTAGATTATATATCTAGATGCGTAATGGGGTATATTACTGACGAGTGATATGACAGTATATGTAAAAACGAGCCACAAGATATATATGGTATTTTTTGCCATATCCACTACAAAATACCTACTTTTCACTTCATTTGCAAAAAGTTTTGACAGTTCATTTGCGTCGCCATCTTTACTTTTAAACTATGCCGTGAAGGTCGTGAGTATGTAATCGCAGGCGGATAGAGCATATAAACAGAAGTTGCTACGGCAACCGTTTACTTACCGCACTTGCTATGTAATAAAAATACTTTTGCATGCACGTGTGCCTGTTAAATGTTCCAACACAGACTAGTATACATGCATCGAAAGTAACTATTTTGTAGTGGGTATGACAAAAACAATTCATAAAATATCATATAATGATATAGATATATTTTTCAGTAAATGCCAATTTATAACATTTAGATGTAGATTTTGCGTAAATAAGTTTCACTTCTATACAGTGTAAACACGTATCATTGTTTGCCGAATTGCGTTCATACAGTTAGGTCATCATTAACTAGAATCATTGTTTATTGGACGTATGTAGATTTTGCGTAAGTAATAAATTTCACTTCTGTAGTGTGTAGTATAAACAGTATATCACTGTTTGCTGCGGACGGAGTTTATATAGTACGGCTCATTAATGCAAACGCTTACAGTTTCCCGATTCTAATCTAAAAACTGATAAAAGTATTAATTGTATTTTCAATTTATTATTTAAATTAATAATAATAAATTAAAAATTATGAATTAGTACAAGACCTACATCACATTGGTAATTGGTCCCCTTAATTAAATAAATAAACATGTTATCGATGCTGTTTAATTGTCCCCTTTTCTTCCGCCATAAGACACCCGTACTTCCACCACATTTAAAAGTGTGCACTTGATCGCTATTAAAAAATAGGCTTGCGCTTTGCTGTGAGATCAAGCAGGGGCGTAACTAGAGTTTGAAATTGGGAGATGCATTTTTTAACGGAGAATTCTCTTAGCCTAAACCACCTAACATTAGACATACCTTTCTATAACGAAACTCAAAGGACAGAGCAATTTGTTTCGTTTTAGAGAGTTCCGGTTTTAAGGAGTGAGTACCTATAGATTCTTATGGAAAACTAACCATGTTCAACTAATGTTTACTTTATAGAGAGTTTTTCGTTATAAATACATTATAAGAAGGCGGGGGTAAATGCAACATTGCATCTGTTTCTCTACGCTACTTAAAGCAAGGGGTAATAAAAAATGTGAGTCCCCACTACTTTCAATAGAGATATTGTGTAAACATTAAGATTTTAATGCGATCAGCGATGGCAGCTATATATAAATTCAGTTTTTTTACAGACAATAAGGGTAGAATATAGCACTCGTTCCAGAAACAATAGAGACTATAGAACTGTTCAAACTGTCCGCTACAAACGTCACTTCCGTAACACACTTTAATGGCGTTTCATCGAGTAACAGTGTAGTAGTTTGACGGGACAGTAAAGATATTTGCACATAAAAATTAAATATATAGTTGAAATAGTTGAATTTACTGTAAATATGTTTTAAATATTAGTTGATGGGTCTAGTACATTTTATGTAATTTAAACATCTTTATTTTGATTTATATAGTTGACGTTTCGGCTAATTTATTGTCTTAATCGTGACGTTAAATCTAAATGTAAATGTAAACACCTCTATATTAGATTTAACGTCATGATTAGATTTAAGGCAATAAATTAGCCGAAACGTCGACGAGATAAATCGAGTTAAATGTGTTTAAATTACATAAAATGTACTAGATCCATCAGCTATTATTTTTAAAAATTGAAACCACACAATTGAATAGACAGCCGTTTAATGTAGTAATCAAAATATGATACCTAAATCCGGTCCTGTAAGTAGATAGATACCAGTCAACATGCATGTATGCATATCGTGGGTATATACTAATGTAGGAACGTATTATTACATCACAAACGTGTGAATTTCATAATTATTATTAAATATAACCAATATAATATATTATATGTAGTCTCTCTAGCATGGGCTCTTTTGACATTTTACAGAATGGATTCTTTCATAAATAAATATTTAGGTTTAATCTTATTCATGTTTATTTATATGTAAATTGGAATCGTTCGTGAGAACATTTTGATCTTGATACAATTTCTAATTAAATTTATGTCAAATATGTATTAAATATACATGTCCAAGGTATATAGTGAACAGAGTATAGGTATGTTATTAATTTATTTCAACACTCGCAAGTGGTGTTTAAAGCGAAATTTCGCGTAATTATGTTAAAATATGTCCTGAAATATTTCCGAGCATTAGCGCCCAGTTGAACACAAATCGTCTTTTCTTTTTACAAGCTTTTATTTAACTTACAATGTATGTTAGTTTGTGTGTTTGTTTGTTTAGGTCAAAACTTGCAAGACAATTTTGAGCGATCCACGTATCCGATCGATTTGAAATTTTGTACACATATGTATTCCCGATGACAATACATGAATAAATCGTTTTTAGAAATAAATTCAACCCCTAATGGGTTCAAACGGGGATGTAGGGGTTTTTTGACTAATCAACGCCCAGGTCAAATCGCTGAAGCTAGAAACTTGAAATTCGGACAGTTGGCTCCTTTTCTGACGTAAGCATCCACTAAGAAAGGATTTCTCGAAATTCAACCCCTACGGGTGTCAAAGGGGGGTAAAATTTTGAAAGACTAAAATGAACAAAATAAATATTAGTAAAAAAAACTTTTTAGAGACAAGCTTTTATTTAAACGCACTAAAAAGGAAAAAATAATTTTTAATAACTTAGGTTCATAATTATAAAAGCGTGGGTCGTGTCTAATAAACTATTATATAGTTCACGACCCATGCTTTTATAATTATGAACCTAAATTATTAAAAATTATTTTTAGTGCATTTAAATAAAAGCTTGCCTTTAAAAAGTTTTTTTTACTAATATTTATTTGTAATAGGTATTGTCCAAGGAACCATCTGCTAGCAGCTAGACCTTGTCTTTTCATACTATTAGACGCAAGTATGTTTTATCTTATTTTTGAAACTTTGGTGATTCACATTAAGTCATAATCAGAAAACTCCCCCCATTTTTTAAAAAATATTTCGTCATCTATACCGCCGCGATCCAGCTACATTTTCCGTGGCCCACATGTTGGGAAACCTAAATGATTTTTATACCACTTATGGCCGGTTTATTGTACATTTTAATCACGTTGTTTTTCAATCACACTGTTAAATTTTGATAGCTACGTGTTCATTGGTTGCTGCGTTTCGTCACCATAGCAACCCGTCATTTAAAAGTTTGATTTAAAAACATCGGGATTAAAATGTACGATAAACCGGCCATTAATTATACAATATAATAGTGGAGCATTATTGTTACGGAATTTGTAAGACGAGAAATATAAATTTCATTTTTTTATATTTTTTTTGTTTCAGATTAATTGTAACAGTAGTGTGTTTATCGATAACATATACAGCACGCGCGGCTGACGAGGACTATGAATATGAAGACGAAGTAGTACCTTCTCCAAAACCTACACCGGCCGCACCGTCCAGACATTCGGCCTTATTAAGAAGAGGACCAACTGTCGGAGCTCGTGGACCTGCTCCTAAAGCTACTTCAACAACAACAACTACTACTACTACTCTAGCCCCAAAAGTGTGTACAATATTCAATCTTTATTATAGATACAATATACCCTAGGTAAGGTACGACAGAAAGAGGAATCCTTTATTAGGGAATTAATAGATGCCTGTATTACAGTTCAAAATTAATAAGTTTTACGACTTTTTTTATTCACTTTCAAACTGAAACTGTCAAAAAGACGTAAATAAAGCTATGGAAAATATAGTTAAATGTGTTAAAAATTTAATATTGTATCATGGATGTTTTAAAATAATTTCACATTATTTTAAAGGGAACTCACTGAAAAGGATATATCAAGGGTATAGCAAGTTTATTATAATATTTATTATTTTATAAAAAATCGAAGTCTGGCAAATCTTTAATCAGCTATATTAGGTTTACATACGGAAGTGCTGAGCTGCCATCGTTTTTCTCTCGGTTTTACTACAATCTTTTTTTTATAATTTACAGAAAATTTGTACAATGTACAGAAAATCTGTATAATGTAGGTACAGAAAATTTGTATAATGTGTACAGAAAATCTATACAATGTACAGAAAATCTGTAAAATGTAGGGGCCCGATCCGGCTTCGCCCGGATGCTATGAATTTATGATTTATTATCCCCTGCGAGAAATTCTCCCCCTACGAAGTGAAGCCGGGCTGGTGGTGTTTATAATATTAGTACGATTCCGCCAATACGTTAAATTGCAAAAAAAATGCAGAGTTACGTTTTGTTATTATCCCGCAGGAATTATACATTTTTCGGGGATGAAAAGTACCCAGTGCGCTATTCCAGAACTTAAAGTAACTATATACCAAATTTCATGAAAATCCGTTCAGCCGTTACGGAGCTGAAAGGTAACAAACATTCACAAACACACACACACACCCAAACTTTCGCATTTATAATATTAGTAGAGATTACTCACTCGCTTCGCTCGTTCGCTCGAATTTTACTAATACATTACTCACTTGTGTCGCTCGTTCACTCAAATTTTATTGATACATTAATCATTCGCTTCGCTCGCTCGCTCGAATTTTATTAAAACATTACTCACTCGTTTCGCTCGTTCGCTCGAATTTTATACATTTCTCACTTGCTTCGAATTAATACATTACACACTCGCTTCGCTAGAATTTTAATATTACATTGCTCTTTCGCTTCGCTCGTTCGCTCGAATTTTATTAATACATTACTCACTCGCTTCGCTTGTTCGCTCGTATTCATGGTTTATCGACAGTAGACTCGGGCGAAACCGGGCCGGCCAATTAATATTATAGCCTATGGCCTAAAGCAAAGTATCGCCTAATTTCGAGCGACATGCATAAGAGTGAAGAAAGTCTTGTTATGGCGAAAAAAATCGAATTCAGAGGGAATTGTAGATTATAGACGCTCGACAACAGAGGTCATTAGCGGATGTGCAGAGGGGGCTAACCATGACATAGCGTTCAAACTTCAACGAATCGAACCAAATTTTTAACTTAAGGTTTTTAGGGAATTCCTCGCGAGAGTTTTTCTTATTTTTTCCTAGTCCCCGAAATAAGGGTAATTTACTGACCAGAACAAAAATAGACAATTTCAATTTTCTCAAAAACGCGGCTATTTAAACAACGATTTTGAGGATGAATCGAAATGTCATTAATGACTCTAAATATGATGCCATTCATTTGTTTCGAGAAAATCCAGAAGGGGTAGCTTACTGATAAACGAAAATTTTCGGTCGTTGCAGTCCAGCCAGAAAGTCAGTGTGGACCTGTACCATTTATTTTATTTTGTTCTTAAGTGTAATATCAAGAAACAGTATATACCTACAATCAAATTAAAAACAGTGCCCTTGGAAATAACATACTTAATAATAAATGCATGGTTAAGTTTAACATCCTAATTCAATGTTACCTATACAGGGTTAATGTATTCTCTTTCTATAATAGGTATAATACTGTTTAAAATCATGATTTTGTTGACAGTTTTTTATAAGTCGTTCAAAAAATTTGTAGACGCAAATGTAAACGTAAAGTTTCTAGCTAATTGAAAATAAGTATATATTTAATATTTCTAAATGGATTTTTCATCAACAATATTTTGTGATTGTTAATAACATTAAAGTTTCTGGGAAAATTATGAATGAATGAATTGTAAATTATAGACGCTCGACAACTGAGTGAGAAAATTATGCTTAAGGCTAAACTTCGAGGGTCAAGTTATCATCACTTGGAAACTTAAGCGCATTTTTTGCCGACTGGTTTATTAAATAGATTCAATAATTTGTAAGAGTTTGTAAAGAGTAGGTACAACAACGTACCTATATCCCTTTTTGATCCATGACCGGCGCTAGCCGTCTAGGCGCCTGCGTGTAATCTTGAATTTGCCGCCCCATATATGTCACCTATTTCTACCATCTCATTTTATACTTGTACGAAGAACTTTTAGTTCATTAATAAGTTGATATTGAGTAAAATTTATCATTAATAAAGTGTCGGTGTTGATGTACTTATTCACACATTTAAAAAATATGTCAATTCGAGTGTAATATCTGCCGGCCTCAGGGGTTCTATTATATAAGATTTATATTCTAAATGTTTGGTTCAAGATGAACATTCGTTTAGCTATGATACGCCCCGCCCCCGCCATAGTTTAAATAGACCTTCAATGTGTCGGTCCTCAAATGTCCGATCAAATTTTGCAACTCTTCTGTCATATGAAGAATTTATTTAACGAAGGTCATGGTATTTTATGTAGGTAATATCTGCAATTTAATAAGCTAATATCGAATGCAGTAATGTCAGTATGTACTTTCAAATTTTAATCAGATGCACGCGACCTTAAGTTTTTGTATTTCTGGCATTATGTTGTTCAACTAGACGCGTGTACAGTGGAGGCTCGTTTATCTAAGGAAATTGACATGACAAAGGTTGTACACTTATACAGTAGATTATCGTTGTGCTGACTTAACGGGAGCTCCTTCTTTTTATTTTTTTCATTTTTTCTTAGTCCAAGCTAAACACACCGTGAGATCTAATTTACCGCACTCTCACCAAGGCTCAACGGTCGAAAACAGTAAGGATCACAAAAAGAAAAGGCTAACTTTACGACAACAACTTAATGAGAGGCGACTGTTTACTTTATAGGGGTATGGGACTGCTAGTCCCATACCCTTATAAAGTAAACAGTATAAGTAGTCCTATACCCCTATAGAATAGAATAGAATAGAATAGAATACTTTATTAGTTAAAAACCACAATGTGGATAACTTCGTCATAATTACATAAAATACAGCATTTAGCCTATCTTGACATCTGCAGTCAAAAATTCCTCAACAGAGTAAAAGGCCTCATTTATGAGATATTTCTTTGTCACGCTTTTGAATTTTTTTGTACTTAGGTTGCGAACCGAGCAAGGTAGCATTGAATAGTTTTATGCATAGCCAGTTAGGACCGTATGTACTTTTTTTACACCTACGTTGTGGTAGACAAATATCATTTTTATTTCTAGTGTTGTGACTATTAAATTTTTCATTGTTTTCTTTTACGAAAACTAAACAATTCAAAATAAACTGGCAGTAGATTGTCAAAATTTTAAGTTGTTTGAATAGCGGCCTACATCCTTGTCTATAGCCGGCACCAATAATTAAACGGACTGCTTTTTTTTGAATAAGAAATATTTTTGAAATAAAGTAAACAGTAGCCTACTCTAAAAATCGAGTGCTATTAGGGGCGGATTTTAAGTTTTGGCGCCCTAGCCGCATTTTTTTAGAAGTATAATTAAACATCCACTTCAAAATTATCATATAAACAAGCCGTGAGGTGGGTCGTTTATTAGGACTAAAGTGCGACCCTTGAGGTCCACACGACGAACTTCCCAGTTTGATAAATATTTAATAATAATAATTAAATTAGATATTACACAGAAAAGTAATCATTTCAATCATTAAAACATCAATAATTTAAAAAAAAAAAAAAAAAAAAAAAACGGCTGAACCGATTTTTATAAAATTTATGTCGGATCAAAATGACGTTAACACGCCTCGATTGACACCCTTACGAAGTCGATATAATTTTTTATTCGCGAGATATTGTGTAAAATCTACTTTTTTGGAGGTTATTTGGTTAAGAAAAAAGAACGGCTGAACCGATTTTGAAAAAATTTCTTTCAGATCATATTTACGTTAATACGCGTCGATTGGCACCCTAA
The DNA here is from genome assembly GCA_039654895.1 of Mongoloraphidia duomilia. NCBI lineage: Eukaryota > Metazoa > Arthropoda > Insecta > Raphidioptera > Raphidiidae > Mongoloraphidia > Mongoloraphidia duomilia. Next base: position 21,650,726 of record CM077519.1, read on the forward strand.
CATAGTCGATATCATTTTTCGTTCTCGAGATTTCGTCTTTGAAAGAAATGTACACATACGTACGTACGTACGTACGTACGTACGTACGTACGTACACACACACACACACACACACACACAGACATCTTTCTAAAAGTCGTGTAAAAATAGTGTAGTGACCTTGAAACATAAAAATTTTTTTTCCTTTTTGATTTCGATTTTCGGACCCATTACAATAACTTCCAGTGGGAAGTTAATAGGCTAATTTGGGCAAATTATTTTACATCTTCCACATTTTGAGGTGTAGTCCCCCAAATCTACCGCCCTAGGCCCGGGCCTATTCGGCCTATAGGTAAATCCGCCAGTGAGTACCGTAGTAGATTAGTCGAAGTACTTGATCGTTGAGTCGAGTAGAAAAAAATACTTGAAAAAATTAAAAGTCGAGTAGTAAACAAAGGGACAACCTTAGCTGTTGGTGGTCTTTAAAACACAATTTGTATTTTGTAGGAATCATTCTACTTCGTTCCCTGATATTATTCATTCCAGTAACTAGGCATTATGTAATTTCTAACGTAATCCGCTCTTAATGTGTTAAAAATTAAAACAGTCTACGCGCGGCGTTGAATAACTTTTTACTTTTTCTGTGTTTAGGAAGCAAACGAAAACGAAGATGAAAATTATGATGGCGAAAATGACGGAACCACAACACCCGAAGCACCTAAGAGTAAAATCCGTGGAGGCGTCCGACCTTTTAGAAGCAATGATGATCTCCTTGCTGCTTTGAAACGAAGACGGGAACAAGCTAGCAACGGTACGATTATATTGTTAACTAGTTTTTTCTTCCGGCTTCGCTCGCATGATTTAGGTAGTCCGCAGTTTATCTGATGTTAATCAATTAATGTCGATTTTGGCGAGAACCCTAACAAACCCGATTTAAAAATACCTAATTATAGTATAAAAATTCAGGAAAAGCAATTATCCCATATAGGTAGGTATCTCACAAAATATTCGAAAACCTCATACAAGAAAACGAAGTTATAGACCGGGATCCCGTTACGATTTTGTTTCGTATTTTATACGAAAATGTGTAGGTGATTTTCAAGGCCGTAGCAAGAAAAAAATTTGGGGGGTGAGTCCTTTCTTACTATTCCGTTTTTCGGGTGTTAGTGAGATAATATAAACGACGTGTTTACTCTGACCCCTGCAAACATTTCGGGTGGAGGTTGAACCCTGGGACTCCCTCGGCTACGGCCTTGGTGGATCTGATTCTAAAATTGCTCATAATATAATACATAGTATGTTCTAGACTTAATTCGATCAATATGATATCAAACATGTATCTTAAATCTAATGCAAAGTCCCCTTTTTGCGTTTACATGTCCGTATGTCTGTACGATAAACTTGAGGGCTTAAGAATAGCCGAGCGTGTAGCAATGTTGTTGTTTACGTGGCGTTGCTGCTTGCTATGGTTCCTCTATTACAAGTCCCCAGTTCCTGGGTTCTAACCCGAGAGCTGGTAAAAGTGTCAATTGGATTTTCAATTTATTATTAAAAAAAATAATAATGAATTGAAAATATGAATTGGTGCTAGGCCCAAATAACCTTAGCTGTTGGTTGGTCTAACACAATCAATCACGATAAACTTGAAAACAGCTTGACCGATTTCAATTTAGTTTTCATGGTTGTAAGTATAAAACATTATCGTGGGAGGCTATATAATATCATCTCTGCCAAATACGAATTGGACACGAGCAACGCCGAACTTACCAGCTAGTGATATTACGTGATAAGTCTTATATTATTATCACTGTTTTCCGGAAGAAATTCATATTATTATAGTTTAGGCCATAGCCATGGAGTATAATCCACGGCCGGGATTTATTGGGTTGGTGTGGGATTTTTTTTTTGTTATTAATAACCACGCTTTGGAACAGGGATGTTGCCAGCATTTTTTTTTTTTGCATAGGCCAGTGCTAGGCCAGACTGATGTAAATCTTCAACCCCATATAACCCAAGACACCTTGAGCTCCGTAAACATGACAAAAAAAAATTCCGCCATCAGCGTGGGGTTATATGGGGCTAAACTAAATGCTTGCGGTTTTATATTTTCATTTTTACCGAACACAAGGCGTCTTGGGCTATGTGGGGTTGAATGCTTGCGGTTTTATATTTTACGTCTTGGGTTATCGCATGGGCCGGTTCACCCGGGCCCATCTGTAGCTACGTCCATGCTCTGGAATAAACAAGTGAAATTCAATATTAAAATCTCGTTGTGATAATTTCCAAATTAATGTTTGTATCAAGCACTCATCTTATGTAATTCTTTAGATACATATTAATGAGGAATTTATCGAGTCATTTTAAGTACCTACCTAAGTTGCGTCGAAATCCAGCTATAAAGCTGGTACTGTCCCGATTAAAAGAGACACTGTCCTAAAAGCGTAACGAATTCCTATATTAGTATATTTTCTAAATCCGTTTTTTGAAGATTTGTCCCAAATAAACCGATACCTAACCCGATTAACAGGATTCTACTGTATTCTTATTTGTTTCTAAAATAATTGCGCATTGAATTGCTAAATCATCATATTATCTATATATATAAAAGAGTTCCGTTACTGACTGACTGACTGACTGATTGACTGACAGACAACGCCCAGGTCAAACCGCTAAAGATATAAACTTGAAATTTGGACAGTAGGTTCCTTTTGTGACGTAGGCACCCACTAAGAAAGGATTTTTCGAAATTCAACCCCTAAAGGGATTAAACAGGGGATGGAAGTTGATATGGAAATTCGTCATTTTTGAAGTTAGAAGCATGAAATTTTGTACATGGGTGTCTTATATAACGTAGGTGAGCACTAAGAATTTTTTTTTTGAAAATTCATCCCCTAAGGGGGTTAAAAAGGGGATGAAAGTTTGTATGAAAGTTCGTCATTTTTGATGTTAGAAGCATGAAATTTTGCACAGGAGTTCCTTATATAACGTAGGTGAGCAATAAGAAAGGATTTTTAAAAATTCATCCCCTAAGGGGGTTAAATAGGGGATGAAAATTTGTATGGAAGTTAGTCATTTTTGAAGTTAGAAGAATGAAATTTTGCACATGAGTTCCTTATATAACGTAGGTGAGCAATAAGAAAGGATTTTTAAAAATTCATCCCCTAAGGGGGTTAAATAGGGGATGAAAGTTTGTATGGAACTTAGTCATTTTTGAAGTTAGAAGAATGAAATTTTGCACAGGAGTTCCTTATATAACGTAGGTGAGCAATAAGAAAGGATTTTTAAAAATTCATCCCCTAAGGGGGTTAAATAGGGGATGAAAATTTGTATGGAAGTTATTTTTGAAGCGAGTGAGTAATGTATTAATAAAATTTGAGCGTGTAAACACCACCAGCCCGGCATCGCTTCGCAGGAGGAGAATTTCTCGCGGGGGGGAGGGACAATAAAACATAAATCGAAATATACGTGGGCAAAGCCACGGGTAACGGCTAGTGATACATATAATAATATTATTGCATTTGTTATTTTTGCAGGTAAAACGTTTGAACAACGATCATCAGAACCATCATCGACTCCGAAGGCATCAGAAGAATTCCAACCCAAGCGTTCTTCAAACAGCGTTTCCTCAGCTGGACGTCGAAGATTTAGCGCCCCTCACAAAACTCCGGCAGCTGAAGTGAGCAACAATAACGCCGAACCGGCTGCACCAGCACCGAAAACAGCAAATAGAAGATTTAATTCAAGGCCAAGACCGCAGAGTGACAGTGAATTCCAAGGTTCAGAATCGAGCCAAGAATCAGTTGAAGTCAAACATCCGAGAGGTTATTACAGAGGGAGCAGCAGAAAACCATAGGAATTTTAATCTAGATTAGTATAATAAGTTTAAGTTAGTTTTGTACATAAATATACAAAGAAATGATTTTTTTTTAACTTGAAGGGTCTTTATATTATTTACTAACCTTTACCCGCGGCGTCACTTGCATTAATGTCGATTTTAATAGTTACTTTATCGTCCTAGTGTAGTCGAATCAAAAGTATAAGTAACTTAGGTTATTATGGTAATGGGTAGCAGCAGATAGTGTAATAAGTGATACTTTCGAATGATGAAGCTCCGAAAATTTTGAAAACTGGTACCCGAAACGAATACCTCATTTCAACCGTTAACCGATAATTACCCGTTACCTACTTAAATAATTATTTATTTCCGATAGCAGAAGGATCAATAATGATTATCATAAATTATTACAACGTTAAATCGTAATATTCCTTACCTTATTTTTGTGCAAATCTGTTCATTAGATTTTAGAGAATTGTTTAGCTAACTTTTCAGCTCGGGGACTCCCAATTAAATTGATAAATTTTCGCGGCCATTCCCTTTCTCATTGGTCTAATTTTTTTATTCCACATCGTTTAACACAATATTTTGAGTGGACAACAATATAATAATTATTAAATCAAAAAATGATCCCTTTCCACAATATAAATTCACATAACCCATAGGAAGTTAGAATATAACTTAAAAAATTATCCGCTCTTGCATGCAGTGAGATTTGGTGTTGCAATAGCTATATATAGCCATATAGGAAATGAACAGAATCTTCTCTCGGGCACTGTGTGAGTAATTGGAAACTCAACCTAGCCGGAGATTGGGAGTTTCGGGTTCAAGTCCCGCCAATGGGTTCTGTTTTTTTCCTATATTAGCCTAACAAACATAGCATGATGGCATTATAGCTGTTGATTGATATTGTCAAAATTATTCACTTCCTATGGGTTATGTGAATTTATATTGTGGAAAGGGATAATTGTTTGATTTAATAATTACCACATCGTTTATATTATGTAGGTAGTGCAAAATTAAATGTTAATACTTTAAGAACTAGTCAAAGAAGCCAATATTGATGATAAAAAATAACAAAACAAAAAACAAACAGGCAGAAGTTATAGAAAATTAAAATAGAATTGAATTCCTTTTTTTGAAATTAGACATTGCTAGTTTATTGCTAATAGCTTAATTTATCCGTTTTTAAAAACCCCAGGGGTGTATGTGTAACACTTTGAGAATTATTGCCTTATACTTAACCAGTTTTCAATTATATCGGGAACATTTTTGTGATAGCGGCTAAATCCTACAGACCCACATCCACCCCACGTAAATTTCATATAGTACTTACCTATGTATAGAATGGCAGAATCATCCAATTTCAGTTTAATTTTGTAGGTAGGTACCTAAGTACAAAATTGAATAATTGAATGAACACAATAAAACAGTTTTTTTGAGCCGTATCTTCTGAATGAGAAACGATATGGGAAATTTTTGAACATTTTTCGGCGGTACCAAAAGCGACCTGCCTCGACGATTTGAAGGATACTTATGAAACAAAAATGTGCAGGTGACAAAAATATGGTGATGGGAAATTACCATAACAACCCTAAATAAATCAATTTGCTCTGTCTCGACGATTTGAAGGGTAAAATCACTGATCTCTATACTTACTACCTGGATAGCTGATGCGTATGGGAAAAAATTAAAAACATTGAACCAATAATTTGATGTGGTATCCAGCGCCATACAATATCGCATGTAGAATGTGCGATCTGTCGCTACTTGTAATATACGCCCACTGAGGGCTTGAGAATAGCCGAGAGTGTAGCGGCGCTGTGGTTCCTCTATTACAAGTCCCCAGTTCCCGAGTTCTAGCCCGAGAGCTGGTAAAAGTGTCAATTGGATTTTCAATTTATTATTAAAAAAAAAAAAAATAATAAATTGAAAATATGAATTGGTGCTAGGCCCAAATAACCTTAGCTGTTGGTGGTCTTTAAAATACAATTAATTACGCCCACTGAGGTAAAATCTATAGAGGACGCATACCGTATAAAACCCCTTGTACATAATTGAAGCCAGGTTTGACGTCACACGACCCATCAAATATGGCGGCAAAACACGGGATGGATTGGGAATATTATTCTCTTCTTCTTCTCACATATAAAATGAGGGCCTAATTACAATGACGACTGACTTCACTTTTAAGTTTTAATTGCTTATACTGCCTCTACAGCTTCCTCAGTGTGTTCGGATCATCTCTGCTTTCGAAATTTGGTCATGACTCATGATTTAAGACGTTTTCTCAAAAACAAATCGCGTATAATTTTTTTTGTTATAAAAAGGAAGCTCTTGTAGAAAAATTACAAGAAATTCACCTCGGATGACTTATTTCGTTCATTATCATTTTTATTAATTGCTTAAAACGGCCAACCTACTTCACTTTAATGGAAGCTGATTGCCCACATTCAGGTAATTAAAACAAAGATCGACATACTTTTTCGATTATTTTCGCTTTCGAGCAGCTATAGAAGTGGGGGTCAATGACGAAAAAAATCAAAGTCGATTTAATTAATTAATTGTGAATTATAGACGCTCGACAACAGAGGTCATTAGCGTCTGTAATCAAAATCGAGACTTCGACGTTTCATGACCCCTACATACCGAAAAACGTTTTGAATGCCCGTCCTTATGTGTAAATTTTTCAGGTTTTTAGGGGATTCCCCAGGATGTTTTTATTTTCTCCCTGTTCCTCTAAATAAGAGTAGTTTATTGATGAACATAAATAGAAAATTGAAATTTTCTCAAAAAAGGCTTTAACGATTCTGATAAATTTGTCTCATAAATCGAAATAATAACCATTGGCGGCAGGTTGACAACAGTTATGAGAACTTTGTAGAGTATACACGCAGGGTCGGCATTAGGGGTGGGGGAGGGGTAAGCGGGTCAAAGGTACCCCGGGTGACTACCGTGTTTAAAACTGTGAGCATTAAAACATTTTCCCAACAAAAAAACGTTATTTGATTTTTTGCATTAAAATTTTCTATTTCCAAAAAAAAAAAACAAATTTTGGAGGGGACAGGGGCCTGAGAACGCTTACCCGGGGCCCGAAAATTCTAGCGCCGGCCCTGTATACACGATACAATCTTTGCAAATTGAACATAGGCGCAAACCGAACTTGAATATCCAAATTATTTAATTACAAAGGTTTTCAAAGTACCTACCAATGTGAGATTTTTTCTAATGTACATTCTTCTATAAGAAAGGATCGGTTTCCACTGTCGGGCACTGTGGAGAAATTGGTAACTCGCCTAGCCGGAAACTGGAAGTTTCGGGTTCAAGTCCCGACAGTGGTCATTTGATTTTTTCTTAGATATAGCTCAAAAATCATGGCAGCCTAGCTCTGTCTGAGATATTTATTATTTTCACCTCTAATTGTTATGTGAATAATATGGTGTGGATATAAGGGGTTTTAAATCGATTGATTTTATCATATACCAATTTTTCAAGTAGTTTAGGTAGTTCATGTATTTCACTTTTTAAGCAATAAGTTACAACATAATCGCTTCATTAATTTTTATTTAATTATTATTTACATATATACACAATACAAAATCTAAAAATAGACAAAAATCAGAAACAATATTGAATGAAGAATTACACTGTTAACAGATTGTTGTATGTTTGGCATTGCAATTACTGATTTTAAAATTTGTAAATATTATTGATGAATTTTTACTTCAAATTTTGTTTTAATTTAATTAAAGTGGAAAAAATTGATGCAAAAACTATAGCTGATGAATTACTTAATAGTCATTAACTAATAACAGCAACGTTCACCTCACGTTGAACTACTACTACTACAAAACAATGGGACGGCATTATGTTCGCGCACATGACCTGCGGCGATGTTAGATTCTTCGCTATCTCATTAACCATATCTTCGCAATGGTGTTACATTACAAGGTTCTCTTACATGGTTATAACCACCTTTATAGAATGAATTCCTCTGAAAAAATTCAGTAAATTGCAATTTACCAAACATAAAAAAATTCAAAACATTTCTTTATATCTATATAATTGGGTTATTGTACTAGTACAATACCAGATCATAATAACCTCAGGAAGTCCAATGTTTAACAAATAAAAAAGCTATTTAAATAACATCTTCAAAACTGTTTACTAAGAAATTCTGTTTTAAATTCCAACAATTTAAATTTTATTGTTGTTCTATTAATGATGGCCAATATTTACTACAAAAATGGCCAACACGTCAATCGAGATCTGCTGGTCGATCAAAGCATAATTTTTAGTCATCACTAATAGCCTGCGAGTTTGCGTTGTATTTTAGGTAGTGTTTTTACGCCGATCAATAGTTATCTTTTTCGATAAATCTGGTATGACTAATAAGTAGGTAAACCAAGCGTCAGCTGGCGCACCCGCGGTAGGTATGGGTGTGAGAGGCTGCGAAAGTGGTAAAAAAATTTTTTTTAAGTAATAGTACGCCGGCTGAAACTTGTTTTTATAAATAGTTGACATCATTGTGAGTTGAAAAATAATCGTCAGCTGCATCGTGGAAGGGGGATTGTGCGTCAGCTGGTCACATGAACTTGTAAAAAAACACATAAAATATTGCGCATTTCACTTTTTTGCACTGACAGCAGTCGAGACAATTACGTTACCTAGGATTATGATCATATCGCTATCATAATCCTAGGTAACGTAATTGTCTCAGCTGCTGTCAGTGCAGCTGACGATTATTTTTCAACTCACAATGATGTCAACTATTTATAAAAACAAGTTTCAGCCGGCGTACTATTACTTAAAAAAATTTTTTTTACCACTTTCGCAGCCTCTCACACCCAAACCCACCGCTTCTTGAGCAGCTGACGGTCGGTTTACTGATTAGTTGTACAAGATCAACTATCGATATCAAAATCAGCCGGCTTACTATGACTTTTTCATTTGCAACGCAAACTCCCGGACTATAATGAACCAAAACTCATATTCCAATTGTATTATTTACCTCAAACACATGTTTAAAATCGATAAATTCTACCTGCAGGCCGGGGCATCAAAGACATAGGTATTATTTTATGGATGTGAGTGAAAAATGTTGAAGAAATTTGAAATTAAAATAGATCGCTAGGAGTCGAGAAAAAATAGATTTCAGTCCCAATCAAGTTAACAACCCTTGAATTAGTCAATCTACTTTTAGATGGCAGATTAAATTTTAATAAATAATGTCAGATCTTCTATATAATTTGCCATCACTCTTTGCTCTGTATTTGTTACCTATTAGAGGATACTAGACCAACAAACTGTAGTTTAGATTAAATATTGGTATAACCTGAATAAAACATTATAAATTTGTAATCAATTTTTTAACACCACAGTTTTAACAACAAATTTTATAAAATTCAAAGTTCACTTTTGAATCCGCTAAATTTGTTTCAATCTCTCCATTCTGAACCTTCAGTTTTTAAGAGATAATTCAAATCATTTTATAAAGCAGGGATGGCGAATCTTTTCACATCTACGTGCGAATTTTTTTTAACATGTTTAATGTGCCAATGACGCGCCAACAAACAACCAAAGAAAACAAAGAAACAAAAAAAAATGAATCAAATATAGATGAAAAGAATTATTTTGATAATGCATTGTGTGCCATGAAAACTCTCGTGGACTTGTCGTATCAATCTCATAATATATGTTATTTGAATAATAGTAAGTTTTTCAACCATATCTAACATATTTTTAATTATTTCGAATGTATATCAATCAATGCCATGCCGACGATATTCAGTTGTGTGCCAACCCTGTTATTGAGTAACTAAAGTGAACTTAATAAATTTTATACAACTTCGTTTTAAAAATAATATATACAGTAAAACTCCTCTACTTGAAATTATTTTTTTCAATGATAGTTCTCGTATTTCAGCGACAATATACTAGTAGTCCGGGAGTTTGCGTTGCATTTTAGGTAGTGTTTTACGCCGATCGATTGTTATCTTTTTCGATAAATCTGGTATGACTAATAAGTAAACCAAGCGTCAGCTGACGCACCCGCGGTTGGTGTGGGTGTAAGAGGCTGCAAAAGTGGTAAAAAAAAGTTTTATTTTAAGTAATAGTACGCCGGCTGAAACTTTTTTATAAATAGTTGACATCATAGTGAATTGAAAAAAAAATTGTCAGCTGTATCATGGAGGGGGGATTGTGCGTCAGCTGCTCGCATGAACTTGTAAAAAAACACGTAAAATATTGCGCATTTCACTTTTTTGTAGTACTGACAGCAGCCGAGACAATTACGTTACCTAGGATTATGATCATATCACTATCATAATCCTAGGTAACGTAATTGTCTCAGCTGCTGTCAGTGCAAAAAAGTGAAATGCGCAATATTTTACGTGTTTTTTTACAAGTTCATGCGAGCAGCTGACGCACAATCTCCCCTACCACTTTGGAAGCCTCTCACACCCAGACCCACCGCTACTTGAGCAGCTGACGGTCGGTTCACTGATTTGTTGTACGAGATCAACTATCGATATCAAAATCAGCCAGTTTACTATGACTTTTCATTTGCAACGCTGCCTCTCGGACTATAGAGGTGGAGAGCTATCGATAGTCAATACTATCACTAGTCACTTAACCAAACTATCATATAAGTATTAGATATTATAAATATTTATTATGTAAACTTTAATTCATAACATTTATGGTCGATTTATGATCATAGAGATATCATAGATAGAGGAGGGAAGCCACCCAAAAAAGTATCAGTACAAAAGATAGATAGATGGAGAATAGACGCGTTGTTCTATCACAAATACATAACCATGGTTACAGGTGTAAATTAACAATACCTACTATACATTTTTAAATTAACAAATGCGTCAAGGAAAAAAGACACTATCCCTTTTCTATCTCTCTTTTTCAACTTGACACTGTCACCTACTGAATTGTGCCTATGACTTCCTAACTCTCGAGTTTCTCTAGCAAGAGTTAGGACAAAGACGCCGTATTTAGCCAAAACAATGGCAGTGAAAATATGTGCATACTTTTGAAAACTTTGGAAACGTAACAATAAAAATATCGCGCGTTTTACTTTTTTGCACTGACAGCAGCTGAGACAAATACGTTAGCTAGGAAACAATCATGTGAATTACGTTTTGAACGAAGTCAAGTTAAATTTTGGCTGAAAAACATGGCGGATCGAACGAATCAATCAGAAATCGACACCCCTTTGTATTAGAGTATAGGTTGCCTCATTCCGATAGATAGTAGTGGGGGGGATGACGTCACTCAGAATATACCATGCTTACTCACTTCAATAGAAAAGATCAGACGATGGACGCTGCTAATTTTTGGAAATAAAAATCACAATAACCATGGTAGTGTGATATGTTTTTTCAATACCTAATAGAAACATGATTCTTCTGTTAATGAAAAAAATATGATAAGTTGTCAATTTTGCGATAGCTGTTAAGTGTTATGGTGTTTTGTGGTTATTTTTAATATTTTGTGAATATAAAAGATAAAATAATTAATTTATCAATTTATTAGTTAATTCTATTCGCTTCTTAAATTTAAAAAAATGGGTAATTAACAAGATCTGCCATTTCTTGAGCATTATTTAATTTCTTGTTTGCTTATATTATAGATATTAAAACCTAAATTTTGTAATAAAAATAAAAATTATCCTATTTTTTAACATCTATTCTTCTATTTATTGTCTCCTGCCAATTTTAAGAAAAAATGTGCACGAAGCACCTAATATAAATAAGCATAATCTTCAACAATTTTTGTACTTGATTTAAACTAAATTCTAGCTGACGTCATTCCCGCGCTTACGCTGATTGGTCAGATGGAATGAGGCAACCTGTACTCTAATAACCTTGACCGTTGAGCACTATGCCGCATAATGCGCTTTAATGCTGTAATTGGAAAACTACCTAGATCTCTATGCTTTCAACGCTAAAAGTACTTATTTAGTACTAAATTACCATGGAAACCACGGTAAATTCCAATGTTTATGCTGAGTTTCTGATATGACTTTCAGCTAACTAAATGGAGATCTCCATTTAATTGAAAACGAATGACATTCTTAAATCTAGATTTAAAGCTGAAAGTTGTATCATAATTAATGCCCTGTAAAAGTACTTTTTATTTTTTAACATTGGATTTTGCCAGTTTCTATGGTAATTCAGTGCTAAAAGTACTTTGAAAGAAGATTTTAGTAGCGTTGAAAGTCATATCAGAAATCGATCATTAGATGTAAATTTTGTATAGGTCTCACTTCTATAGTGTGTAGTGTAAACTACACGGTTCATTTTTTAACCATGATTCTCATATAACTTTCCCTTACATTTATACAGGTGCGTCGATGGTTAACAATGCATTTATGATAATATTGATTACAATAATAAAACATCGGAAATTACGTCAAAAGCCAGAACTGAACTGCGATTTTTTTCAATAAATTAAAAAACCTTTGTTAACTTTATAATAATTGTTAAAAATATACAATAATGAATTGAAAATATGAATTGGTGCTAGACCCAAATAACCTTAGCTATTGGTGGTCTTTAAAACACACATACGTTAAAAATATTGAACTATTATTAAGTAATTTTTTAATGATTTTGTTGAAATATAATCTCTAAAGTTCGGCTCTGGATTGTGACGTTTTTTTATGTCTACCTAATTATTTTATTGTACAATTAATTACATATTTATTTAAAAAACAAATCAAAACTGATAGGTAATTCATCAAATTATTTTTTATAGTTGTAGAAAAAAAACATCATCCCTTTTTTTAATAAATTTTGTATTAAAAAAATATTAATGTCGATATCAAATATATTAACCTTCAGACTAGGGTTGAACAACTTTTGTGTGTTAATAAACATTTTCTTGTGTAATTCTAACATAAGAAAAATATACAACAAAGTACAAACTGTAAAAATATGCATTCGTAATTATTGTTTTGATGTTAAAGAAAACATAAAGCACTTGAGTCGTTCAGTTTGTGTGACTGCTTTGTTTTACAGAAGGTATTTGAACGTTATTATGGACTAATTCAACAAATGCATTTAATATACAGTAAACTCCAGATATATTGACCATCTCTCGTTCTAATAAAAAGCGGTCACTTTAGGCATGTGGTCAACATTTGAAGATGATAATCATATATGGGAAAGTAAATAATAATAATAATAATAATACATTGTAGCAGTAATTGAAAAATTAATTTATTAATTACAATGAGATCTCAAGAGAAAAAAATTATAAATAAATTTAATCCATTTCTAGTAATCTATTAGTCATAACTCATAGATCTGATAATATTACCATATCTAAGTTAGTAGTAAATGCAGACAAAGGATAGAAATGGACAATAAGAATTTTAAATATTTTTCAAAATGAACAATTTCTAGAGTAAAATTAGGTATGTATAATTTAACAGGTAAAATTTTGACTTGAGTATTGTTACAAGCCGATCAATATAAGCAGGTGGCCAATATATGGGGGAGCTTGAGAATGGCCGAGCGTATAGCAATGCTGTTGTTTACATGGCGTTGCTATGGTTCCTCTATTACAAGTGCCCAGTTCCCGGGTTCTAATCCGAGAGCTGGTAAAAGTGTCAATTGGATTATCAATTTATTATTAAAAAAAAAATTATGACTTGAAAATATGAATTGGTGCTAGGCTCAAATAACCTTAGCTGTTGGTGGTCTTTAAAACACACACAATATATGGGGATGGTCATTTTAAGAAGAACCCAATATATGTTATTTAAATGCATTTTTGCCGGTTCCATAAAATATAGGCCGGTGGTCAAGTTATGGAGGTGGTCAATATGACAGGTTTTACTGTAATATTCATCAACTGCAATGATAAAACTATTTTTTTACTCAACAGTGGTGTCACTACTGACAGTCTGGACATGCCCGGTTTCCGTGCCCCCGCAGTCAAGGGCCCCGGAATTACCTAGAATTATGAATATTTAAACACTTCAATATTTAAGATCTTAATTTTTGCAAGTGAACATTTTTTGTTTGAGAAAATTGTGGTAAAAAAAGGGGCCCCATCTTGTAGGTCAACCTGGGGCCCTGCTTCTTGTAGTTTCGCCACTGCGTCTAAAAGAGTATTTTTCAAGTCACTATTCATCTACATTTTTTTTATTGTCTTGGCATATTGATTTTTGGTTTCTACTGGCGATTTTAAAGAAATCCTGTCAAATAACAAAGCTAATAGAAGATGGTAACTATAATATTCCATCATTTTAAAGAAATAATTAATAAAAAATAAAACGGTTCAGTTTTTAGCTACTAAAAAAATAAAAAATACACAGAACCCAAGATATAAAAAAAACTATTCTTGCTATGTCTGTCTATTTTAATTAAAAACAGTTTACAAAAAATAAACATATTATTCCTTAAAGCATTTAAAAAAATTTTATTTGATCACAAAGATGAATAAGTGAAGTTTTACTGTAATTTAAAAAAAAAACCTTCATTACTGAAATTCATAGAATGTTTTAACAAAAATGATACCCTGTAAAAATTAAGTATCACAATGCTTATTCACTGTAATCATTAGCCAAATTTCGAATTACATATTTTACAGTGTACGCAAAAATAGCAAAACTAATAATAACACAAATATTTGTTATGGCAGCTTGGAATGTGGTTTGTTCGCTCGCTAATGCAGTGTTCTCTTGATTATTAGTTTTCGTAGACGATGCTTGAGCAGCGCTTCTTCTCGCAAGTTCCGACTACACATACATTTATCATATTTTATATTTCCACTAAATAGTCAACACTTTTATCAGGTACATGCATATATTTTACTCAGGTTAAGACACTTTACTGAATTTGTTAACATATTTGAAGCTGTCAGATTACACACAGTCTGGGTTACATGCATAGTCCGATCGAATAATCGACTTTGAATTCGGCAACACTTTGGGGAAAAAACAAACAGCAGGTTTCGCCGAAGCCAAAGATACATTTGCGTTTATTGCCTACACGCAGCCAACATCAAGTATGTTAGTATTATTTTGAAATACATAACCCACAAAAAATATCTTTGCCTGTTTTTGGCATATAAAATAAAATGTTAATTATTAAAAAAATGTTTAACAAACAAAAAAAAACCTTCAAAAAAGCCACTAAAAAAAAGGAAAATAATAAAATTTTGAAGTCGGCCAATTTAATTGCAAACACTACTTATATTTTATTAAATTGGCGCCGACCTTAAAATTTTATTATTTTCCTCTTTTTTGGTGGCTTTTTTGAAGAAGATTTTTTCTTTGTTAAAAAGTTTTCTATTTTTTACATTTTAGTGGTTTTACAATACATAGTTTGCACGTTATTAACCGGCTTCTGTCGATATTTGATTACTAAACTAAAAAAAGAAAACCACTGAACAGATATTAGTAAAATTTATGTGGAACCACCCCGAAGGTATGCCCTATTAAATAAAACAGGAATCATAAAAACCGGTTCACAAATGCATGAGATATGAGTGATAAGCTCGTTCATTGTCTTAGTGCTATAGATGTATTTATCTACATTGTTTCATTGTTTTATCTATAGAATGCACTTCATGTGTGTACAGTTGTCAAGTTACGAAGTAACCAATCCGGAAAAAAGCCTACAGAAGATCGGGGACAGAAGTCTATAATCCGACAAATGCGCTATTACAACAGTGGCGTGCAAGCCGATTGTTGGATTTCCGCAACTCTACTGTAATTATTAGAGATGCGCCGAATAGTGGTTTCACCGAATAACTGAATACTATTCGGTTTAACCTTTACCGAACCGGATATTCGGCCGAATTATTCGGTTTACCATTTCATTGTTTTGCCACGTGAACAGGTTCTAACATGTACGCTACGTGTCGCTGCTGGCTAGTTGACAAGCAAGCCATACCTCACCGCCCGCCACCCGCGCTATCACTTTGCTTCAAAACATCGCACGATTACGTTAAAAATACGAACAAAGGTGCTTATTATTACAAAAATATTGAACCGAATATATTTGGCACCAAAACCGAATAATTCGGCCGAATACAAATAGTGAAAAAGATGCCGAATACGCCGAATACCAAACGAATATTCGGCGCATCTCTAGTAATTATATTTTGACAGTTAATAAAATGTGGATTTCACATGTTAAAAATTACTCATACACATAATATGACACTGGCACAAAAACACATTATCAAAGTTCAGCTATGTGTAATCTGCAGACATCGTGTAAAATTGAAGATATACCTGTGTTTTGGTGTGAATTCAAAATTTTCATTTAAGTTAAATAATTTAATTGGAAATTATAAACTAACCTGAATTTGTTCCACCGATTCAGGAAACAGTTCACAAAACGTTTTGTCTTTCAAATTGAATTCCAGTGACTGCTGTGCTAATTGCCTTTTTTCATAATCTGATGTTTCTATGCTTCCTAAAGTTGGACTTTTTTCTATCTATAAATGAATGAAAAAATTAGAGAACTTACGAGAATTATAGCTGAGTATCATGGCTAGTAAAAATACATTGGGATGCTGTCAAATTTAAAAGCCAAGCACTAGGTACCCAGCCGAGTAATTTGATACTGCGTAGTATTGCTACCAATCTGCAGATAGGAAGGGTACCTCACATACAATAATTTAATTGCTAATAAACTTGCGTCTACTTCGTAGTTTGAAACTCTATTGTACTGATGTTCATCTGTTTGTCGTAGGCTCTTTGCTCCTAAGATGTTCACAAATTGCCATAAAACTAATACTGCTGCCCAAAGCCAAATTCGGCATTAATTAAAAAAAAAATTCAATTTTCTGGGAACTGAGGTTTTCTTTACTCGGCCGGGTAATAATCGAATTTTCGGTGTACCCCTACAAATAAAGAATGCAAGGATAATGTTTTGTGAAAAGTTAATTTAAATATTATGCACTTCTCTATTAAAATTATGTTTGTGATTTCCGTTATAGAAGAAAGGTTGAATCTTGAATCGCAAAGAAATAAATTGAAAAATAATTACCATAAAGCTTAATAAACCCGTTAATATTGTCGATACGCTCCATGCTGGATTCCAAGTATCCGGATGAAAATCTGAGATACTTAAACATAATCGAGTGCTCGTCTTGAATCTACCACTCGGAGTCAACATGTAAATGGATGGAGGTTTAAATGGGAATTCTTTCGGAAATACAAGTTTCCCATGATATAGCCCTCCTTCATATGGAGTTTGTTCTGGGCCTTGTACTATGTAGTGCCTATAAAACGTTTACCGTATACAGTTAAAAATATGTAAAGACTACCTACTGCAGAGAAATGCGCTATAAGTATTATTCATGTGAGACTCTAGTGTGTAATCGATTAGAGATTAGACTAGATTGTAGATTATAGACGCTCGACATCTAAGGTCATTAGCGTCTATAGTAACCTATGTGATTGACACTGGTGCATCACATGTTGAGGTTTGGAGACCTAAGGCTTTGCAAGTTTATTTTCATTATAACACATTTCCCTAAATAATAGCTATTTATGCCACAAGTGCGGAAAGTGACGAATTATGGCATAGTGTAGTTACAGAACGACCAGCACAACCAGAGGTGAGTTCTGTAAATATCCTATCACTTTCAGCTCTTGTAGCATAGAATATTTAATGCAATCCTTGCATTGACAGTTTACTTTTGCACAGTGTGAAATACGTAATTTAAATCGTATTTGGAAATTAGTGAACGCTATGCAACAACGTAAAAGTGAACTTCAAAGCAAGGCTAGCATAAATGTTTTATCATTCTTTTGAAAACGCTCATTTTCTTTTGTTAAAATGAAAATACTTTTGTGAATTAAATCATTAAATCAATGTGGCTTTTTCAGAATTTGAAAACGCCATATCTATTCCAAACATCCCCAAAGTTTTTTTTAAATTGCAATTTTAAAAGTTATGGTCATATTGGTAAATAGGTACCTACTAAATATATTTTCTAAACATTATTTACAAAAAACGCAGAGACATTTTAAATAATTATTTTTCACACTAACATCGTTTTAATTATTTCAAAGAATACCCTCGAGAATTCCCCCTAATAAGTCTTGAAAAGAAATAATAGGCCATTGAAGCTGTATGATCAATCGGAGATAAGTCAGATTGTAACACACACTTATCTGTTATTAATGGTTACTTAAGAAAATAAATAAAACAATTATTACCATTCCAAAATATTTGTCGGTAGAGGTTCTGCTGTAACATAAGGAATTGGATCTCGTTTGAGTCTAATGTAATCTTGCTTTAAACGAAGCGTAGCACTGTTCGGCTTACGATTTGACATATTGGCAAAATACTGAACAAGTATTATAGTGCACTACTGAACACCAATATGGAATGTGTTGAAATTCTCAGATTTCACTCTGGAATTTTATGCTTGTTATAATAACAATATTATCATGAAACACAATTCACTGGAAAGATAACACCGTTGTATTAAGTTACTATCAAGAATTTTTTCATACGATATTACAAACGTTAAAATATATTGTTAGAAAACATTAAAATTATGGAAAAAACTTGATCCATCAAATATTTACCTGACGTGTCAAACGCATTGTTGTAAAAAACAAGGTCAATGAATAACTTAAATAAAACAACGAATATAACACCTTAGGAATTAAATAAAGTAATTTTAATGCAACTAAGCGAAGTCAATTATCACTTATTTATTAGACTGGACAGTGGTGATTTGTGCTGCACTAGTGGAGTTGGACAGCTAATGCCTAAAAAATGTTTATTTTTACATCAACGCTGCCAATATAAATTCAATGAATTTAAATGTCACTAATTTGTTTTAGATAATTAATTTATTATAAAAATTTAAATATATTATACATTTTCATTCTAATAATTTCGATATTATTAATATGTGAATCATAGAATAGACCAAACAAGCTTACTATTTAGTATTTAAATTAAGTATAAATACCAGCTGATACATGACGTAATTTTTTTCACTGAATAACACACAAACAACATAAAGGTGTGCATAAAAATCAGAATAGAATTAATTTAAATTGACTTTATGCAATATGAGTAATTATTTGTTATAAGTAGTTCTTACGTCATTTCATATTTTAATTTTGGATTGCGTTCGCCGTTCAGGTTTTCATACTTTTTTAATTTTTAAGCAAGCAACGACTAACGTTTCATACTTTAGATTGTACATTACGCACTGTGAAATAAAATCGATATAACAATTGTGTTGGTAGTTCCGAGTTGAGGATTCAGGATAACAAATGTCAAAATAGAAGAATAGAAACAATTTTTGCACGTAAACCGACCTCTGTGTCATGTATTTGAAGTGTCAGTGAATAATATTATTTGTGTGTATTAATTGGAGTTTTCTTAAGTATTTTGCTCCCGGTGGGGAAGCAGTTTCAATTACTGAATAATAAAAATGTCTCTGCGAGCATTATCAACTCGTCTGTATAAACATGGTGCACTTGCCATCAAGAGCATTTGTCGTCGAGAATATAACACAACTACAATTGCTGAGAAAATCAATGCAGCATCAGCAACCGGTCCTTCAGCCGGGCAGAATACTTCGATTAAAGTTCTAAATCGGAACTACGGTCTCCGAAATGTAGGCCTTCAGGTTGGTCTACGAGCCAGACGTCTTTTTGTTGACAACGTTCTTAACCGTGTGACCAATTCTCTGTCATCTAATTTAAGGGAAAAGGCTAGTCGAAGGTATCTTTATGTAATGTTTATTTAAGAACAATAAGTACTTTTTTCTTTCAATTTTTTGGTCCACGACCTAATATTACTCAAAGTTTTAAACACCTTGTAAAAATGCACTGTACTTAATAGTAGAAGTTTTGTTATTATACAGATTGTATCAAATTAAACCTGTGCATAAGCCATTCTGTGTGTAAGACAGAGATTGATACATAAAGCAATAAGAAAGAATGAGATAAATGATCGCTAATAGGAAGTTACTGTGGTTACTGTAAATAAATACCAAACAACCTGATAGCGTCATCGTTGTTTTCTACAGTAAAAATAGTCACTACTGAAATTATTTATTTATTTATTTATTGTAGATTATAGACGCGTCGACATACTGAAATTATTGATAAAATGGCAATTTATACTGTTCGGGAAGAAATCCAAATAATTAAATGGTTTTATGGTGGTAATTCAACCGCCGACATAATAAAATTTTTTGTAGCTGCCTTTGAAAATAGACCGTCTCCTTCTGTCACAACAATTCGCAATGTCATAGCAGAATTTGAATCAAATGGTTGCCTATCTCCGAAATATTATGGTTTAGTTGCTTTATTTGGTAAACTGGTAAAAGATTTACATTTTTACAGCATAGAAGGAGCGAAAAAATAAAGATGACGCTATTAGGTCGTAATAAATATTATTTATTTACAGTAACCACAGTAACTTCCTATTAGCGATTATTTATCTCATTCTTACTTAATACTTTATATATCGATCTCTGTCTTACACACAGAACGGCCTATGCACAGCTTTAATTTGATACAATCTGTATTATAATTTCTTTATGATCAACAAGTAGATAATATTAAATACCTAAAAATAATTTACTATAATAAACAGATAATAAAATAATATAATAAGTACATGCTGCATGATGGGTTTAAATTTTTAATTGAAAATGTATGACATTGGGGTTGAATAATATTATTTTTTAGGCTTCTTTTTGGAGATTCTGGTCCATTTTTTGCTCTCGTTGGTGTCAGCTTAGCTTCAGGTACAGGAATATTAACTAAAGATGATGAACTTGAAGGTGTTTGCTGGGAAATTCGTGTAAGTAATTTATAACGATCTTTTAATTAGACTAGTTTCAAAACCTATCATTGATTTTTTTTATTAGTCCAAATTGAAATTCTAGTTTGAACTTAAAAAAAAAACCTATTAAATATTTGTTATGAATTTATATTTTTTAGTGTATTTGCCATATGGCACATACACTATTGGCGTCGGTCGGATGGTGGGACCTAGGGGTCGGACCAAAATTTCTCGACGTTTCATACCCTCCTGAACAGTTTGCCACCATTTTTGAAAATGTTTATGTATATATGTGTGTGTGTGTGTGTATGTGTACACGATAACTCTCGACAGACTTAATCGATTTAAACGAAATTTGGTACACACATTGGAACCCATTACCGCACGAAGCCTATTTAAAGTGGGCCCGATCGAACCATTTTAAGGGTAGTATTTAGGGGTTGAAAAAAGTTTTTGGGCCCAAAAATACCGAAAAAATTCTCAGAATCGTTTCAAAATTGAAATGTAACCCTTCAGTAAAGATTAAAATGTGCTGTTAAAATTTTAATAAAATCGGCCTGACAGGACCGGACTTACAAAAAATTTATGAAAACACTGGTTTGCGGATAGTGATTTACTTACTGAAGGGTGTATTTAATTTGGTACAAAGGTTGCATTGATAATATTATTGAAATTAAGAAAAAAAATATTATTTTAAGGGATGTATTAAGGGGTTAAATTTTTTATTTTGTTCAAAAACAAACTTAAGTTTACATAATAAAGCCACAATGCCTGTATTAGCAAATACACTATATTGTCGGCAGGGTTTTGGCACTGCGACCCGAGTTTTTTATATTTAGTCGTTATTCCAAAAATTGTGTTGTTTTTTTGGAATAGATTAAAACAGTACAAATGTAGGTACATACAATTTAGTGTAAAGATCCACCTACTTTGTTTCAGCGAGTTTTAAACAGATATTCTACAATCGACATAATATAACATTGCTACTTTTTAAAATTATCTTATAGACCAAGCGCCAAGTATTTTGGAGTGGAAAAAATTCCTACAAGAATTTTTTTACATGATAGTCACTTAGGGTGTCCTCAATAAACCCTGAAGTTTCCCCCCTCCAACGAAATGAGCTACTCACCTGAGGGGTTGGAGAAGGAACGAAAATCAGGTTTTACCAGATTCATAACTTTCTCTGAACTTGACGACAAAAATAGTTCTACATAAAATTAAAGTTAACTAAATTTTCTACAAAATGGGTTCTATACATATTTTTGTCACATTGGTATTTCTGCTAAATTTTCAGTGTTTAGTGTATCAAATTTCTTCATTTAACTTAAATATCGCCTAGTACAAATGTTCGTTGAAAATAAACTAAACATTGAAAATTTAGCAGAAATACGAAGCTGACAAAAGTATGTATAGAACCTATTTTGTAGAGAATTTAGTTAACTTTAATTTTGTGTAGAACTATTTTTGTCGTTGAGTTAAGAGAAAGTTATGAATCCAGTAAAACCTGATTCTCGTTCTTTCCCCAACCCCCCAGGGGAGTAGTACACTTTGTTAGAGGGGGAAACTTCGGGATTTATTGAGGAGACTCTAAGGGACCATCATGTAAAAAAAAATTCCTGTAGGCAATTTTTCCAAAGTTCGTGCATTATTCCGACTTTGCGCCTAGTCTATTCGTTTATGTGCAAGGATTTTTCAAATTGCGTATACCTACTATAGTATAAGTAATACATTTATAATATACTAGCTGTTATTTCCGGCGTTGCTCGTACCCCCATGATTTGACCAGTAAATAAAATAAAATGGCAGCGGTTGAATAAGCTAAGAACTTATAATAATTCTGTTTGATGCCGCTAGTGAGTTGTTATTTGATGTGAACAAGACGCTAATGACCTAAGTTGTCGACGCGTCTATAATTTACAATAAATAAAATTGATGTCGCTAATCCTAATATCGAGTTTATAGCTAATACTAAGGCCTAGCGCATACAATCAATTTTTAATCGCTCAACTGTTTAGTTGTCTGTCAGAGGGCCATGGGATCAGAAGGAACTGCGCAAATTATTCGACTATTACGGCAATTAATTCCTTTTACAATAAAATCATTGCTCATATGGAAACTGGGGAATGTCCTGCGGGGATCTTTTGTGACCTTAGCAGGGCATTTGATTGTGTTAACCATAATAGGTTGTTACAGAAAGCGGAGAGATATGGCTTGAGGGGCACTGCTCTTGAATGGCTAGATTCTTTTCTGACTGATCGTCAACAGTTTGTTACCGTTAAAAAACTTTGCAATGGCTCAATTTATACTTGTAATTCCAGTTATCTGGAAATCGATGTGGGAGTACCACAGGGCTTAGTATTGGGTCCTGTGTTATTCCTAATATACATCAATGATCTAGATTTATCTCTTGAACCTGACCTGTCATGTACTCTATATGCTGATGATGCTTCAATTATTCTCAGTGACAAAGACTCATTTCAGCTCAACGCTAAATGTGATCTTAATTTAAATAAATTACTTGTTTGGTTTAGTTGTAATTCACTCTACTTAAATAAATCTAAAACACAGTACATCAGATTCCATAACTATCAAAATGTTAATAATATGGATCTAAACATTCATATTAAAGGAGAAACTATTGAAAGAGTCAAATCTATAAAATTTCTTGGTTTACATCTGGACGATAACCTAAATTGGAAAATACATTGTTCTAACCTATCATCTAAGCTTAATTCGATTTGTTATTTGATTAGGAACCTCAAGACTGTATTGACAACCATACAACTTTTAAATTTTTATGATGCACAAGTTGTCTCAAGGCTGAGATACGGTATCTGTTTCTGGGGAAATTCAGTCATGTCTATTGATGTGTTTATCGCCCAAAAACGTATTATTCGTGCAATAGCTGGCATCCCCAAAACAACTTCATGTCGACAATCATTTAATAATTTTAAATTGATGACTCTATGTCAAATTTATGTTTATGAAATTTGTATATTTGTATATAAAAACATTAACCACTTTGCAACTAATGGTAATTATCATTCATATCACACACGCCATAGGCATGAACTGAGTTTCCCCTTTAACAGATTGAATATAAGTAAGAATTCTCCCCATAACATGGGTATAAAAATTTTTAATAAGCTTCCAGGAAACATTAAAGAATGCAACACTATTCACATTTTTAGTCGTCTCTTGAAGACATATATTTTGTCGAATTTGTTCTATAATTTAAATGAATTTTTTAATATGTAATTTACTATCTTGACGTTTTCTACACAAATGTTTTATTTGTCAAAAGAAATAAAAGGCATTATTATTATTATTATTATACTATCAACACTGTAGAGGTACAATAAAAAAATCAAAAAACCGCATTGATCGTGTTTTGACAAAACTATCCAACAACTTTGGCAGATAGAATACTGTCCACAACTGTGTATTGACAGTAACATACTCTTGACTAAATAGTCGTTCGGCGATCGTTGATTCAGTTTAGTGAAATTACGCGCACGTCTAACAACTAAACAGTTAAGTCGGGATGAAATCGCGACACGTACACAACTCAACTAAACTGTTCAGTCGTGGAAACAATTGTATGTATGCGCAAGGCCTTGTTAATGCTGATGTTGCCTGTGTTCCTCAAAACTTAGCCTGAAGATATATAGCCTATGGCACTCCCAGGATAATGTTCTATAGTCTATACCAGGGGTCGGCAACCTTTTGAGACGGAAGAGCCAACAGTTACAATTTACAAAATTTCCCAGTTTTAAAAGAGCCACTAACATTTTTATTTCATATTATATATTCATATATAATACGTATCATACCAACATGAAACAAACAGAATATAACGTACAGTATAACTATGAAAATATTTACTTTTTGATCGAAAAAAGTTCTGACTGCGACCGTTGACGACACAGTGCACCAATAACTAAACAAACAGAACAGTGTTGCCACATTTAAAAAATGTCAGCTGTCCGTATACTTTCTACTCCACCTATTCTATGTTCTCTGTTAAGTGTTTTTATCCTGTTTAAAGTTTTTTTTGCAGTATAATATTTTTTATGAGTTTTGAAAATAAAATAATATAATTATTAATATTTGCGCATGGAACTGGAGAGCCGCATCTTGACATCATAAGAGCCGCAGGTTGCCGACCCCTGGTCTATACTCAGTACAATCGTGAAAACCAAATTGAAATCGATCCAGCGGTTTTCAAGTAAATCACGAACATACAGACAAACGCGAAAAGACGACTTTATATTTATTTTTAGTCACATATTTTAGTACCATTGAATAACATTGACACTATTTATGTACATTTGTACTAATCAAGGGTAAGTTCGGTTTTACGCTCAGATTGATCGGAGTGCTCTAATACGTTCGAATTCAACATTTATATGCTCTGAAAGATCTCTATCCTGCGTTCGGTTTTAAGATCTGAAGCAGATCGAGCGCGCTCGATTTGCTCTGAGGAAAGCGAGCGAGCAAGCAGATTTAACCAACTTCAGAGCATTCATTTTAAAAATGAGCGGAAACACTTGTTGTGAGAATGGATAAATTTCGAAGTTTATTTATATGAGGTAATTTTTCAATAGGTAAAAACACACGAATAATATTTATTCAAAGAATAGTAATAATCAATAAGTCTATATCGCACAGAATGATTAAATAAAATATTAATTATATCTATGGGTCGAAAAAATCAACAACCAGTACTACTATTAATTTTAAAATAAAGGAATAAAACGAAAAAAATTGTGATTCACGATTTATTATTATTACAATGTTGAATTAAATCAAAATGAGGAGCAATAAAGAATATATTTCGGCTTTAGTAATAAGAATTTAAATTATTGGCGCCATTTTATTCTGCGTTTGGAAAAATCTGCTAGATTACGTTCGGAATTGTTTAGATGGCTCAATTTGCTCGGTTGTCACGTGACCAAAAATCTGTTCGCTCGGCTCGATCAATCGAGCGTAAAACCGAACTTATCCCAAATAAAGACATCTGTCTATCTATCTAACCTACTCAATGGTTGTGTGTTTAGTATACAAATTCGATTTAATGTTGTTTAATAATTTGTAGGATGCTATATCAAAATTAAAATGGAACGTTGCTGGGGTTGATATCAACGAATCTCAATTGGAACGTGAAACTGTTATGTTAAAAGATTTATCACTGGGCAACCCAATAGCAAAAGGTTGTTCAGCTGTTGTTTACGCCGCCAAATTGAAGGAACCGATAAGTTTTGTCAGCACGGGCGTGAATAATTCTAATTCTGACATAAAGGCCGATGTTAATGTAAACAGAAATGCCAACACTATCGATTTCAGCGTTCATGTAAACGATGCCAATACTAATTATCCACTGGCTTTAAAAATGATGTTCAACTATGATATACAATCAAATTCAATGGCTATTTTGAAAGCAATGTACAGAGAAACTGTTCCAGCTCGTCAGTATTACAGCAACGAAGGGATTAGCGATTGGGAAAAAAGGTGCGATCAGTTTATCTGATGACTTTTCTGTCTAATGAATAAGTAACATTTTTGGTGTTCAGGTATTCAAAACAAATGAAACATGATAGATTATTTTAAAATCTTTGTTAGTTAAAGTAGTTCACTCGGTACAGTTAACGCTAAAAGTAAAGTCCGCATAATATACTAAACATAAAGAAACACGATAAATGGTCAATACATACAGTCAATTAGGTATCCATTGGTGCATAGTGAATTTGATCAAATTCGTAAGAAAAGTGATTAATGGGTGACCTATCTTAATAAATATTTATAATTTCTAATGTTGGTCTATTGATTACATTGTGATTATGCTCTATTATTTTATAAATAAACGGTCTGACACCTGACAACTTCGACTAACTTTCTTATATGGCACTGCTTATACAGTACATAAATGTTCCTCACAATAACATTTGCAATGATTTGGTTTTTGTTATATTTCAGAATGGCAGATCGCAAGAGACATTTACCTCCACACCCAAACATAGTTGCTATGTATTCAGTGTTTACGGATTACGTTCCTGACTTAGCCGGCTCTCTCACTTTGTATCCGGACGCACTACCGTCTCGCATTAATCCGGACGGTTATGGTCGTAATATGTCGTTGTTCTTATTGATGAAACGGTAATCAGTTGCATTCTATTCTATTATGTATAAAATATTTTCTGTAGCGGCTAGAGATGGGAAATTGTGTCGATTGAAAACCCTCGAAAAATTTTAATGTTCACAAATTATTTTTGAGCTCTTTATGTCGATGGCGTCACGACAAAAAGGCGTAAGCGGCTTTTACCATATTTTACAGAGATCCAAAAATAAGTCAAATCTAAAAAATAACATTTTCACTTTTCAGGGTGCAATTTTTTTATAACCAGTAATAAAATTAGTAATAGTATTTTTAATTAATAAAATTTGCATTAAACCTCTGATCTCATTTTTATTAGAATTTTTGTCGCTTACGCTCTTTTTAACTGAACAGTTTGAGCTTACGTTTTTTTAGTGGCACGTAAACTTCTTGTTAACAAAATTTTCTGTTTTGAAGTGGCGCTTAAATTATTGAAAAATTATCGATAGTTGTCAGAGACTATCGATGCATTTGATAGTCAAAAACATCGATAATTATCGATAGTTCACTGCCTCTACTGTCTTCGTTAAAATATTTCCACAATAGTCCTTTGATATAGCAATTAGCAAGTGGCCCATTTCAAGAATACAAATTACTATAATAATAATAATATACACAACACTGAACATTAATTATTAGTTTGAAGAATTTTTGTCTTCGATATTAGAATTTTGAAATGAAAATTGATTTATAAATATTTGATTTACTTTTCCAGTTACGATAGCAGTCTGAAACAGTATATGGCTGAAAATCGAGTAAACGCCAGAGTTGGTGTTATTCTGTTGGCACAACTGCTGGAGGGTGTTGTTCATATGAATATGAATGGAGTCGCGCATAGAGATTTGAAGTCTGATAATATACTTTTGGATTTAAACGAGGGGGATAATACACCCATCGTGGTTATATCGGATTTTGGTTGTTGTCTCGCTGATAATGTTAATGGTTTACAGTTACCTTACAATTCACCGGAAATCGATAAAGGTAATCTTTAATTTTATTATTATATACTATGAATGACCAGCTAGATTTATAATGCAAAATTATTAGGGACCACATGCTGTCATGCTTGAGTTTTTTTCATATTCAGATTACCTCTGTAGGCAGCAAGTTTATTAGATATACAGGGTGTCCCAAAAGGTATAGTATAAATTTATGGACTTGTTAATTATGGTTTTTTGATTCTAAAATCTCAATAAACTTATGTCCTATTATCAACGGTTTCGGAGTTGCAGGGGGACCTTGATGCAGTCTTGGCTTGGTCAACGAGAAATAAAATAAACTTAAATATTAAAAAGTGCCAAGTCGTTTCCTTCGATAAGTCAACTGAAACCTGTTTGATAATGCTGTGGGCAATGTAAGTTTAATAAGGGATAATAGAGTTTCTGATCTGAGGATCTGATTTCAGAATGATCTGAGATTCGACCATCACATCCAGACCATTATTGCAAAAGCAAAAAGCACTCTGGGCTTTGTCCTCAGATCGGCTAAAGGATTAAAAAATGTGAATACCATGTTATATCTTTATAGGACACTAGTCCTTCCAGTATTCACTTATTGCTCCATAATACGGTCGCCTCATAATGATTACCTCAGATCGAGGCTAGAATCAGTGCAACACAGATTTATGAGACGATTAGCAGTTATGATGGAGCGACCTATGACGTTTGATTACTCTAGGATCGCTGTAGATGTTGGGCTTTCTACTATCAGATCTATACATAGCATTAATGATCTTGTTTTCGTTTACAATATAGGTACTAAAAGAAAAAGTTCTGTCTGAAGATATAAAGGCACTTTTTAATGATAGACGATTGCCCTATGACATGCATAATCCATGAGTCTTGTCTGAGAAAATATGTCGCTCTGCACAGGGCTTCTATACACCGGTAAATCGCCTTAGGCGAGAATGGAATGTACTCCCTACCTCCAGTTTATCAGCCATAGATGAATCTAACTTTATTAGTACAGGGGTCGGCAACCTTTTGAGACGGAAGAGCCAAAAGTTACAATTTACAAAATTTCCCAGTTTTTAAAGAGCCACTAACATTTTTATTTCAATATTATGATATTTGATTAGGATTAGGTATATAAAAAAAAAGTTCTGACTGCGACCGTTGACGACACAGTGCACTAATAACTAAACAAAGAGAACAGTGTTGCCACATTTAAAAAATGTCAGCTGTCCGTATACTCTCTACTCCACCTATTCTCACTGTTCTCTGTTGAGTGTTTTTATCCTGTTTAAAGTTTTTTTTGCAATATAATATTTTTTATGACTTGAAAATAAAATAATATAATTATTAATATTTGCGCATGGAACTGGAGAGCCGCATCTTGACATCATAAGAGCCGTATGCGGCTCGCGAGACGCAGGTTGCCGACCCCTGTATTAGTACATGAAAAAGATTTAAGCGTGTCTACGATTAATTAGAAGATTCCTACAGTCTGCCGCGGTTTGCTGTTGACTTTTAGGCTACTATTAAAGATGATATTAAATATATTTATACTTATAACCAATATGACTCCACAAGTACTTACTACCAAATAGTTATAATGTAATATAGATGTAGGTAAAGGACTTATAGTCCGTTGATACTTATAAATAAAATAGAGTTTGAGAATAGCCGAGCGTTTAGCAATGCTGTTGTTTACATGGCGTTGTTATGGTTCCTCTATTACAGGTTTTAGCCCGAGAGCTGGTAAAATAGACCAAGAGCCCGCGACAGCCAGACATACGTCATTTTATAAAAGCTGAAAGTTTCTCTGCGCATGTACCCAACACAGGTAAGAACGATAATCGACTTATGAAGTTTGGATGGTGGTTACTTTGACAGGTAGAGGGTAGCAAAGGTGCATAAAATAGTACCTCAAATTCGTTAAAGTATAAAGCTCAGTTTTTTTTATATTTTCTTCGGAATAATATTAGAAAACACGTCGTCCATTGCCAGACACTTAGTACGGTTTCAACCCCCTGCCAGACACCTCTAAACTTCAATAAATTATGATAGACTGAGATAGATTGTAATAGGATGAAATTTTCAGGGAAGGTAGTATTTAGTATGACAAAGAATAAGCGCTAGGGTTGCCTCGTCAAATCCTGGTGCGACGGCCGGGAGGAGCTCACTTCCGGTGCAAAATACACATATTTCATTAGCTCATAATTATCTTTCGTCATTATTTGGCAGCATACAATTGACGCCATATTGTAGATCTCGAAGAGCTGTATTGAAATACATAGGGTTGCCTAAGGAAATTTTGGTTAACACATTGAAAACTTATAAATTATATTTGTTTTTTTACATTTTTAAAGCTGTCAATTAAAATTATGTATATATGTATATGTATATATTGTAACCGTTCTGAAATGAGTTATCGGCCTTGTGTTTGGCAAACGTTCATACGCATGTCTAATTATGTATAACTTTATGTTTTCAACGCATTTGGTTTCTAACTCATATCCGTAGAATGACGCAGGAATTGCCTGAATCTGGTATTGACAATTTTCCCAAGAATTTATATATTTTAGTGTAGCAATTTTTTATTTTTATTTTTTAACGTAATTCAACGTGCACCTCTTATATAAATTAGTATACTTATTTGATGGTCGTAGTAACCTGTAATAAAAGTATACTATATTTTGGGGTATTGTTCCGAAAAGAGAAAAAAGGTTGATTTTTGTTTGTGATTTTAAATTTGGTTTGACGCTAAATATTAATTGAAGCATTTGACTTTACTGAACCTCGATTAATATTTTTTCTTGAAATTCAATTTAATCAAAATTCTTAGAATTAGAAATATTATGTATGAAGGAAATCGATTCTCGGGAACAATAGACTTTGTAATGCAGTGTATTTGTTTAATACATTTTATTTGCCAAAGTTTTGACTTAAATCAAGTCTTTATCAAGGCTCTGTAACAATTAATAAATTTGTTTTTTAACCTAAAATAATCTAAAATTATATGATTTTTAGATTATTTTAGGTTAAAAAACAAATTTATTAATTGTTACAGAGCCTTGATAAAGACTTGATTTAAGTCGAAACGTTGGCAAATAAAATGTATTAAACAAATACACTGCATTACAAAGTCCCCGAGAATCGATTTCCTACATTTGAAATTTATAGACAGATCACTCAAGCATTATGTATGAAGTTTTAACGAAAAACAATGTACCTATTGAACATTAGTTTATTAATTTTAAATAAACGCAGGTATACAAAAATATTGTTATTTATTATAAAGCTAACTAAGCGAATATAAAACCAAAATAACTATAATGATAAATGGAAAATAATAATAATTTACTATAATAAAAGAAAAAACCGGTTGATTTGTGAGTCAGAACTGTCAATCTTTTTACTATGGCAACTTTTCAGCAACTATTTTGTTGCCTTCTTCAGGCCTAAAATTACATTATTAGAATTATGAAATTTTAGGCCTGAAGAAGGCAACAAAATGGTTGCTGAAACATTGCCATAATAAAGATTGACAATTCTGATTCACAAATCAATCGGTTTTTTAATTTTATTATATTACATACGTGAGTGACCAACATGAGTTTCAATATAATTTACTATAGGTACATAAAACTATTCAAAAATGTATCCGAACAAAGGCAATAACATTTTATGAATTATTATTAAATTACTTATTCTAAGTATACTTGCTATACGTGCTATTAAAATATTTTTTTTTTTACAATAATATGTAAACATATTTAAACAAAAGGTAGTTTAAAGTAGTTGCTTTGAAAAAAAGTCAAGAAAATCATGAAATAAAAATTATATACCTATATATATTTAATAAAGATATCTCTTTATGCCAGTTAAATTAGAAAATAATTTACATCATCGAATGCGAGATATTTTTTGTTGGAAATTGAATTTTTAACATTTTTAATATAGGTAAGGTTCTAAAAAATATCACATTCATAATTTTTCAATAAGAAAAAAACAATACATAATTATCCATCTGTTTTTTTTAAATAAAAAAAAACGGCATGATACATTACGCGATGATAATGTTAGTAAAAAAACTATAATATTATTGACCACGTAGTTTCAAAATGCAATAACAAATAACATTTGGCGAAGTTCCATTCAAATGATTTTACACCCGTACCTAAAGATGTTTCACATCAAAAATTTAAATTTTTGAATATACTGATACTACTTTACAAAATGTATTACTTTTATTTTTCATGATACAGGATTTAACTATTATATTTTATCCAATTTTGAGCAGTTATTGAAAATTTATAATTTTTTCGAAATGTCATTTTCTTAAAAACTATGGTTACCATGTTGGACTAAGGGCCACTTAGTAATTTTGAGCTGTTTCAATTTATACATTTATACATATACATATAAAAATTGACATTTTGCACCGGAAGTGGCTTATCGTACCTTTGGTACCCTCTACCTGCCAAAGTAACCACCATCCAAACTTCTTAAGTCGATTATCGTTCTTACCTGTGTTGGGTACATGCGCAGGGAAACTTTCAGCTTTTATAAAATGACGTATGTCTGGCTGTCGCGGGCTCTTGCTCTAAAAGTGTCAATTGGAAAAAAAAAATAATAATAAATTGAAAATATGAATTGGTGCTAGGCCTAAATAACCTTAGCTGTTGGTGGTCTTTAAAACACAATAAATAAAATAAAAGTAAATTAAAAAACCATGATTAACACGCTCATAAATTATATTATACCTTTTGGAACACCCTGTATATAGACTATATTTACTTGAAACTTCATGTATTTGCTGGTAAATATATATTATTATTATTAATGTCAGTTTTTGGAAGCCATTAGTTTATTTTAGTTATTTACTAGATTAGATTTTTATTTCACTTATCTTTTAACATAGGTGGAAACACTGCTCTGATGGCTCCAGAAGTAATCAATCAAAATCCAGGAACTTTCAGTGTTATCAACTACACCAAATCTGATTTGTGGGCTGTTGGAACTTTGGCTTATGAAATATTCGGTCTTACGAATCCATTCTACGCCACCGATGGAAAATCTAAACCTAAACTCAAAAATTATGACTATGTAGAATCTGATTTGCCAGAATTGCCAGAACATGTACCGAGCATGATTAAAATGTTAGTGAGAAATATTTTGTCGCGAAACCCGAACAAGGTAATTAAAAGTATATAATGTAATCAGCCATTCCTAAGAACACGCTTGCTAGGAACAACGTCAGACTACAAGTAGCAGTACGGGAGAGTTCCCATAAATGCCATAAACAGGTTCGTTTGTTTCGGATTCCGTTTATGACAGGTAGTCAGATAAACTAAAATGTCGGACAATATGAAATCGGCGAAAGCGGGATGAAAAAAACGAATGGACGTTCAGTATATGTTTTAAATTTCGTTTATTAAATGCCTGCACGCACTGGCCACAAGTCGCGGCGACACGCAACAGAGCGACTTTCGAAATACATTAGATAATTAGTTTAAACACACAGTGGATACCACACACGAAGTCGCTACGTGGTGCAAAGTCAACGATGTTGCAAGTGACGTATGCCGTTTTCGCGTGATTTCGCGACTATTGAGTACATAGATTTCTTATGAAGACAGTGTACGGTCTCGCAGTGTCGCGCGACTAGCTGTTCACGATTAAATTGTTAAATAGATTTCATGTCACCAAAGCACGACTTCCACTGCGATATTGACTGCCATCCCCATGATGCATATTAAATAATATTTTTATAAAAATAGTTTCAAAACAATTCTGAAAGAAGCAGCTCCATTTAGTTACTAGAACAATACATTTTTATTTATATGTGTATGTTGTAGAATTGAGACTATCTACTGTAACCCATACTATACAGTACGTTCAAAAAGTCTGGAATCATCTGAATAAAAACCAGACAGTTGTGTGGAAAAACCCTGAAACACATCAAACAATTTTTGTTAAAAGCTACCTTCTGATGTTACTCAATTGTTTTGTTTTTTTGTTTTTTTTGATGTCCTTGAAAAAGTTATGACGTCATCAATATTTTTTTCTTAAATGGTACATAAATGGTACCCCGCCCAATTTTTTTATTGTTTTTGATAGATCTTGGAATCCTCTACATGACTGTGTCAAAATTTTAGTATTTTACATAAAATTTCAAAAAAAAAATGCGATTAAATGTAAGAAAAATAAAAAAATATTTTCGAATAAAATAAAGTGGAGAATAGGCGGTTCTGCTGTCAGTTGATTATGTCAAAATAACTAGTGTAGGTCAGGTAAATTCAACGTCATAGCTAGCTGCTAGGATCATCGACGCCCAGGGCAAGATTCTGATTTCGCGCTCTTTGCTTGAAAACAATCATGCCTATGGGTGACGATAACCCTTTATTTATTAAGAACATCTTATTCTCTGACGAAGCGACATTTACAGTACATGGTACTGTCAATAGACAAAATTGCAGATACTGGGCACGTCACAATCCTCTCATTGGATGCAAGAAATGCATACCCAGTATCCTCAGAAATTAAACATGTGGGCTAGGATTGTTGATAATCGAGTGGTGGGACACTAACCTTACACTAACCTTACAAGAGAAATGTATTTAATCCCCACTTTAGCACAAATATTTCCCAACAACCGGGGTCCTGACTTACCACAGCAAAGGATCTGGTTGCAGCAAGATGGTGCCCCTCCTCACTATGCAAGAACTGTTTGTCAGTATCTGAATCAGACAATTCCAAATAGATGAATTGGAAGAATAGGGGCTATTGAATGACCGGCTAGATTGCCAGATCTGACCCCTCTTGGTTACTTTTTATGGGGCTACTAAACCACAAGATCTGAACGACCTGAGACATGATGAAATTCGAGCAATAAGTCCGGATGTTATAGCCAATGTGCAAAATGAGCATTACCATCGTCTAGCTTATTGCCAAAATGTTCAGGGAGCACATTTTGAACATTTACTATAAGTTTTGAAAGTATTTTGCTTATATTTCTGTTTTCAGTTTTACCAATAAATGATTTTGCGTTTTCTGATATTCAATTGAATTTTTCTTTGAAATTTTCTTATGTAAGATACCAAAATTTTGGCACCGTCATGTAGAGAATTCCAAGATCTATAAAAAAAAACAATAAAAAAATTGGGGGTTGTCATTTAAGAAAAATATTTATGACGTCATAACTTTTTCAAGGTCATCAAAAAAAAAAACAAAAGCAAATGAGTAGGTAACATCAGAAGGTAGCTTTAAACAAAAATTGTTTATGTTTCAGGGTTTCTCCACACAACTGTCATGATTGTTATTTGGGTGATTCCAGACTTTTTGGACGCACTGTATAAATTCCTCAGTTCATTCACTGACCTTCCAATCCCTGGTATATGTGTTCGTGCTGAATATATAGCGCCACCTCTTTGTATGAATGAATGAATTGTAGATTATAGACGCTCGACAACAGAGGTCATTAGCGTCTTTGTAAGACCTATTACTCGTTAAAAATAATTTCAGTCTCAAAGCGTCGCTTTTAGAGAATTTGTTTTATAAATGAAGTTTTTAAATAGCTTAGTAGGTCTCAACATTTTTTGGTACTTTGTTTTAGCGATTAAGTCCTGAAGTTGCAGCTAACATTTGCCAGTTGTTTTTGTGGGCTCCAAACGATTGGCTAAAACCTGAATCGACTAAGTTTCCATCAAGTACAGAGGTGAAAATAATTGTAGTTATAAAAATGTACTGTAATCAAATAACTTTCAATAATATTCCTTTTTTTTTATAGATATTACAATGGTTGCTCTGTTTGACGACTAAAATATTATGTGAGGGACGTTTGGCTAAAGTCGCTTACGATAACGACCGTCCAACAGTTACAAATGAGAGTCACCCAACATTCGGAGCTGGGATGCCAAATATCTCTAAAAGGCGAACTTACCCTGAATATCTTTTAATATCGAGCTTTCTTGGACGAGCTCGTTTATGTCAGATTCGATCGGCATTGCATTGGATCCATGATCATTTGTAAACTATTAACAAATGGAATAGTTAAAATATTTTGTTGCATTTTTCATTTCTTTCTACGTTTTATAAAAAAGAAAACGTTAATAGTGTTGAATATGTCATATATTTAAAAATTACAACTATTGTCTAAAAATAAACTGAACAGTTTTTATAAACAACTGAATACCTACTGAAAACAGCTGAATACTATAAAATTAATACAATATTTTTAATGTTTGTTTCTTGTACATATTATTTTAAAAGATTTTGATTTCAGCAATGTTCTCTGCCGTTCAAGATATTTTGATGGGTATAGAAATAAAATGGTAAAAAATATATTGATTAAAGATGGAGAAAAATGCAGCAAATATCATAACTTGAACTATTTCCTAACTTATAATTTATAACATTTTATTTATTAGCTATTAGCATACCTTCTTGTTTCAAATATTTTAATGGTTATGATTATATTAGTATTTTTACATTATGTTGGTGATTTGAAGTACTTATTTAGAGTTATCATTAACTACCAAGAATCTAGCGGCAGGGATGTAGCCAAGATTTGCAAATTTGCATTTCTGTATAACAAACGCTTTCCTACTCGAGACTTGATTTTTAAGTTGATATCAATTATTTGTGGTCAGGATTAGATATTTTTTATTATTTATTTAACAAAAATTTTTGAAAGTAACATTAAATAAATATTATATTGTTTTCTTCCCGTAAACATTTCAAAGGGAAATATGTGTAGACTACATCCCTACAGTATAATATATTTGTTTGACGTATATTTTCCTTTGTTCTTCTCTATGATTTCAGTAGAATTGTAGCAAAAGGAATATAATATTATTTTATTCTCATACTTTTAATAATAGGTATTAATTACATTATTTTATAAAAATATCTTCCTGGATTTGTTTGCTGTACATAAAATGTGAACTTATTTTAGCAATAAAAGTATAAAAAATTAATTTTTTACTTTGGTTTTATTAAAGAAATTTTCAGTCAAACTAGGAATTTCAAACCAAATTTTGGTTAGATGTTTGACATGTAAATATGAAGAGCCCTATTGTTTTTGGAGAAAATCGGCGCATGCGCAGAAGAGATATGACCTACAAGTTACAACCAAGGTTATTAGAGTACAGGTTGCCTCATTCCATCTGACCAATCAGCGTAAGCGCGGGAATGACGTCAGCTAGAATTTAGTTTAAATCAAGTACAAAAATTGTTGAAGATTATGCTTATTTATATTAGGTGCTTCGTGCAGATTTTTTCCTAAAATTGGCAGGAGACAATAAATAGAAGAATAGATGTTAAAAAATAGGATAATTTTTATTTTTATTACAAAATTTAGGTTTTAATATCTATAATATAAACAAACAAAAAATTTAATAATGCTCAAGAAATGGCAGATCTTGTTAATTACCTATTTTTTTAAATTTAAGAAACGAATAGAATTAACTAACAAATTGATAAATTAATTATTTTATCTTTTATATTCACAAAATATTAAAAATAACCACAAAACACCATAACACTTAACAGCTATCGCAAAATTGACAACTTATCATATTTTTTTTCACTAACAGAAGAATCATGTTTCTATTAGGTATTGAAAAAACATATCACACTACCATGGTTACTGTGATTTTTATTTCCAAAAATTAGCAGCGTCCATCGTCTGATCTTTTCTATTGAAGTGAGCAAGCATGTTATATTCTGAGTGACGTCATCCCCCCACTACTATCCATCGGAATAAGGCAACCTATACTCTACTAACCTTGAGTTACAACGTTGTTTTTCTGTAATAATTGTATCATTTTCATGACGATTTATTATTATTATTATTTTTCCAAGAAAGTTTTGTAAAAATTTTTTTTTTCTAAATATAGTTTCGTAAATATTTTGAAAATAAAAAGTTCTAAAGTAATTTATCTGTCAAAAAGAAATGAGTTATCTGACAGGCATGCTTAGGTTAATTTTTATGTGTGAAACCATAATATGTAACTATGGTAACGAAAAGCAAATTAATATAAATATTTAGTACTGGCCGTTACCCGCGTCATCGCACACGTTAACAGAAATGTGCCAAATGTGAGTATTTTTGTAGTTGGAATGGCCCCGCGTCCAATTGGCTGGAATTTTTATCACTGTGGTAACTTATTTAACAAATTGTTTTTTCGAGAAATAATCTTAAAAATATTTTTATCCACTTTCATTTTTAAAAGAACTATCAAAAACTATACAGAATGTCTGTTTTCTTGACAGACATTTTTATGTTACTTTTTTGTGAAAAAAATTCCGATGGAACAAAAAATTTAATTTTGAAAGGAAATGATATGTGGGCTCGGAAACAGTAAGTAATCATATTTTACTTTAACGAAGTACTATGGGTGTATACGTACCCTTATTAATATTTGGTTTATTTTATTTATTGTAGATTATAGACGCGTCGACAACTTAGGTCAATAGCGTCTTAATTACATTAGATAACAACTTCCTTAAAACTAAATTACATCACAAAACATCCATGAGCGGAGGTGGGATTCAAACCCAAGACAGTATGATCAAAAGGTCGGCTATGCTAACCGTTACACCCCACTGTCCTCTTTAATATTTGGTTCTTTATATAACAGACCAATACAGTCATCAATAGAACCAAGTGTGGTGGGCTGATGTCAAAAATAAAAAGATTTCTGCATAAAAATCACTCATTACTCTTTGGCAGTGTTTTTCTAGTTATGTCATGTTTGCACCCATTCCCGCAAACACTTGATGTAGGTATACTATTTTTTTTCATCCTTACAGCTTTACTATTATTAAAAGTGTAGTGTATGAGTATGACAGACGCTTATGACCTCAGTTGTCGAGCGTCTATAATCTACTATATCTCTCTTGTAGAGTATGTTATAATGTATGTATGTACACAGTACAGTGTACTGTGCACAGATAAACTCAAGAACCGATTGATCAATTTCGATAAGACTTTCACTAAAGGAAAATTTCATCAACATAGGCTATGTTTAATCGAAATTGACTAAGCGGTTCATTAGTTATTTTGGTTTTAGGCTTTAGTTCAGACGCTTTATGACCACTGTTGTCGAGCGTCTATAATTTACTATCTATCGGTTTTAGTTAACGCGGGTCAACTATTATTATACGTAAAACGCAACATCTGTTTGCATTTTGTCTGACTGAACACGATAGACTCGAAAATATTTAGGGAGGTTTTAATGTACCTACTTATTTATTGTAGATTATAGACGCTCGACGACTAAAGTAATTAGCATCTTTATTAACAAATTGCATCAAATTATAATGATATCGGAAAACATCCTTGAGCGGAGATAGAATTTAAACCCATGATAGTCTGAGGCAAAGGCCAGCGCGCTAACCATTAATATACCTACTATCAGTGGCGGATCTACACATTTGTCGCCAGTAGGCTATTCAAATTTTGCCGCCCCTACCGACCTCTACAATTCGATACAGTGGCGTATCTTTACTTCGCGGGGCCCAGGTATAAAATTTTTTTTGGGCACCCCCCCTCCCCTCTATTTACCCAACTAAGAAAAATTTCCAATTATTCATGACATCATCATCCCATCAACATTTGATTGTATTCTCAAAATGTTCTACGTCATATATAAACGACTCTGTAATTAAAAGAAGTTCTACTGGTATTCTTCTGATAATAATATTGCGCTCTTTTATATTTAAGGATAAATAAATCCTCCAGTCGTCTTCATCAAATCATAATTATTGACATAAACGATATAATTAATCAATCAGTAGTTGACCCAAAAATTGGGGGCCCCTCGAGGTTAGGGGGCCCCGGTGATTGCCACCTGGAACACCTGTGGTAGATACGCCACTGATTCGATACACTAGTTCACAATCATATTAATTAAAATTTTTTTGCAATGAAATTGTAACTTAATGTTTTGTGCACTATGGATCGTCCTAATTACACCACCTTTTTTCCGTAATTAGTAGTATGATTGTGAACTAGGGGATCGATGTTGTCAGTTCCTAGATTATTTTTACAACCCAACGATTTAGTTAAGATTGCACAAGAAAAAGTTTTTGGGTAAATTTCTGAGCTAACCAAACCAGGCGCGGATCCAGCCCTTAAAAAAGGTTGTGGTCACGGTCACCCGAAAATCGGCCAAGTGCGAGTCGAACTACGGACTCGCTCACGAAACGTCAAACAGTACAAACTACTAGACTAGTAGTCAAAATAAAAAAGTCACTCGCGTTCTTACCCGCACGGTTCGTTTTTTTTAAATTTTATTAAGGCATTGTAGATCTAACATCAGCCTATCGACCTCAATTAGGGTTGTGGGCATGCCCACCGTGTCCACAACGGTGGATCCGCGCTTGAACCAAACGTAGAAATTGTAGAAAAAAATTATCTAAGTGGTGAAACATATTATTTATTACATGTTGAATTGTTTGTGTGGACCTAATAACATTAGATACCTATATATATAAATATGAATCTTTTTAATTTCTGTAAGACATAAAAAAAATTTTGGCCCCAAATTTGCCGCCTCTAAAATCTGCCGCCCTAGGCTCCAGTCTACTCAGCCTGCTGGTAAATCCGCCACTGCCTACTATATTTTATTACGCTATTTTAACAGAGGTCACGTCGCCGCCGGGCAATGCCAGGTATTAGGTGAACACGACTAGTTTAATAATAAATAAATTATTAATGATAAGCTTTTTAATTTGATTAATCTATTTTCAGAAGACGCATAACTGATGACGATATAATGGACTTGTGTGATTTTTTAAATGATCATGACGAAATTGTTAAACTTGAATTATGTTATAATCAAATAACTAGTAAAGGTTTAAATATATTTATAAGACATTATCTGAAGACAGAAAACAATTTAGAATATCTCTGCCTGATGGGTAATAATATAGATTATAGAGGTATGCAAGAACTATGCCAACTTGGTGAGCGTTTAAGAGTGAAGACACTCAGACTTAATGGAAACAAAATCGGAGTATCGGTTGTTAATTATTTTGACTTAATTTTTTATAGCTTAATTTTGAATTTAAATACATAATATTATTATTTTGCCGACTAATAGCCGCCCCTGGAAATGGCTGACCCTATATGAAAAACCGGCTCTAGGATGCTGGCGCGCCGAGCGAATTAAGTTTTCGCGCCCCTTGCAATACAATAAATTATCCTGAATTTACAGCATAAAACAATTAGAATATTTGAGGCTAAAATTCTTAATAGCATGGGTGACGATTAATATAAGAACGAGGTGGTAATTTTCCGAGAAAAAAAGTTCGAATGACGGGCAATAAACTGACGAAAAAATTCATGAAAATTTTTCACTATGGTCCTAATCCTATGAAGTATCATTTTCAGTAGATACTTGTCATTAAGAGATGTCGCTGTTGCATGTCGAAATGCAGTTTGGCGTTCAGTCTTTTAAATCCAGCAAATTGTTAAACGACTAGATTACTGCGTGATTGTAAACTATGCGTCTATGTACCTATACAGGGTGCTGAATCGTTTTGCGGGTAATAGGGATTAACCCATAAAATCAAACTTTTGCGATTTTCTGCTTTCCTAATTATTTTAGAAAAAATATCTTCGAATAAAAGTTTGAGAACATAAAATTCTGCATCTAAATCATCAAAATTAATTTTGCATGCTTTGTAACGGCAGATATTTGATATGAAAATGTCAAAATTACCACAAAAACAGATAGCGATAGCCATGGAACTCGAACAAAATGATGACGTTTTAGCTGTCAGAATAATTTCTAATCATTTTGCTCAAGTTCCATGGCTATCGCTATCATAAAATTAAGAAAAATCGCAGGATAGTGGACAAAATATTGAATTTATTTAATTAAATGTACGACGTTTCGTCTATATATTTAGACTTTTTCAAGTACACTTGTGTACTTGAAAAAGTCTAAATATATAGACGAAACGTCGTACATTTAATTAAATAAATTCAATATTTTGTCCACTATCCTGCGATTTTTCTTAATTTTATTATAATCACGATGGACACGATTTCTAATATATAAGCTATCGCTATCTGTTTTTGAGGTAATTTTGACATTTTCATATCAAATTTCTGCCATCACAAAGCATGCAAAATTAATTTTGTTTAATGATTTAGATGCAGAATTTTATGTTCTAAAACTTTTATTCGAAGATATTTTTCCTAAAATAATTAGTTAAGCAGGAAATCGCAAAAGTTTGATTTTACGGGTTAAATCCCTATTAGCCGTAAAACGATTCAGCACCCTGTATAAAATGCTATTTAGTATAAAATTTATAAATTTGAAAAATGGCCATTAATTTTAGTGATTATTCTATTGTAGGTAATTCAATATTTTTTAAACATAAATTAGCTTTATCTAGGGAGATGTTATAAAAATGTGTTATTTAAAAATATAAACTAATGATGAGACGAAATAACAATACTTAACAGTTAGGTTTTCGTAACTGTTACCGGAAAATAACCCATTCCAAAAAGACCTGCTAGATACCAAAATTATGGTGTTAAAATATTACAGGTCATTATAAGAGACCTGTTATTAGATGCTTTTTATTGAAATCGTGTTTGTCCTTCTGTCCTGTGTCATACTGTCCTTGTGTTTTGGTGTCACGCTTATACTGTATTATGTATAGTATATCTAGACATGGTGCGGGTAGTCTACCGCTGTTAAAGCACCGCTTCCAATAAATCCCTTTGGCAAAGCGGATAGCGCGTTGGCCTTCAAATTCAAAGGTCATGGGTTCGATCCCTCATAGAACCGTCTAGACTGTATAAACTTCATGGATTTTAGGTATAAAAAAAATAAAACACATTTTTCATTTTTTCTTTTTTTTTCATTAAAATGTAGTGAATTATTTGCAACTAAGTTAATTTTTTATAAAAAAAACGGTTATTTAAGATCTGTGACCTGTTAATAAATAAGCGGTTATTTAAGACCTGTTACTTAATAATTTCCAAATAAGAGTATGAGTATACATTATACATTGTCATCCTTGATAAGCAAATTATTTTTAAATGTTTGTACTAAAAAAGTTACTTTTGCTAGGGTGGTAAATATCTGTCTTTGTTATTGGGATCGAATACATCAATCACTCGTTTGGACATAGCAGAGTCTGACCAAACCCTTTCAAGCATGGCCTACTTTCTGACGATTTTGAGGGAAGATCACGGATTTAATAGAACGTTAACTGTTATAGACATATCGCGAGTGATTCCGAGCTTTGAGAGATATCAGTATAGTAGTGACCATTTAGCGGATAGCATTGGACAAATGCTAAGGGTTTGTACTTCCAATATAAAATTTACCTAAGAAAATATAAAAAATTAACCATATAGTTTACACTACACTGCACTACAGAAGTGAAACGTCTAGTCGCGTCGACTGCAGACGCATGAGTCATTGCAAAAACGAATATATACTTATACGTACATAATATGCACAACACATTGCAAACACTAATACTTGTTCTCGAGACAAGCGTGGTGGGGATCTAGTCGCATCTACTGTAAACACACATCAACAGAGTAAAGGAGTGGTGGTCGGGTGGAGCAGCGCTTCGCTATGTCTTTCCGCAAAGTCGGTTTCTAACACGTTCAGCCACATGAATTCAATTCACTCTAGCGTGAGTAAAGAAGTTTCACTTCAAAAATTTAATGTCATTGTCAGAACTCGAACCCGAAACATCCAGTATCATCTTGGATCAGTTACCAATGCACACATCAATCAGTTGGTTCCTACATAGCTTATATTATCCATTCTATTTATTCCCAACTTTTTTAAATCTACCAAATAATGATTGATATTTGACGTAGATACGTGCATTATTTCTAAAAGTTATATAGGTAGTGCGTATTCAAATTCAGAAACTTGAGACATACAAAAAACATTTTAACAAAAAAAAACCTCCTTCAAAAAGGCACTAAAAAGAGGAAAATAATGAAATTTTGAGGTCTACGCCAATTTAATAAAATATGAAGCCGAAGGCGGTTAAAAAGTATAGTAGTGTGATTAATATCTCCTTTTTAACCGACTTCATATTTTATTAAATTGGCGCAGACCTCAAAATTTCATTCTTTTCCTCTTTTTAGCGGCTTTTTATAGGAGGTTTTTTTTTTGTTAAAAAGTTTTTTATTTTTTACTTTTTAGTGGCTTTACAATACGTAGTTTAGTCGCTTGCCAATAGATTCACTTCTACAAACTTAACTGACTTCGTTCGCTGTGTGATGTGTCAAAAAGTGACATTTACCTTAAAGGAATCACACGCCGTTACTTACTTTTATTAAAATCAGCCAAACTACCGACCCGATTTAAGTAAAATTTATATGGGACCAACTTCGAGGTATACCCTATCCAACAAAATAAGAATCATCAAAATTGGGCTACTCTGTAAAAAGTTATGCGTCATGCTTATACATAAAAAAAGGAAAAAATATGCACGTCGACTTGAGAACCTTCCTCCTTTTTTTGAAGTCGGTTAAAAATTAACAATATTTACTGATAATAGTCAGACTAATAACATCACGTGCATCTTAATGAAACTTGTTTTTAAATTATAGGTAGGTACTACTACAGATTAAAAATTTTAGATGGCTAAAGGAAAAGGCACAAGAATGCCACCCTGTTGTTCTGTTGTGTATTGTGGTTCTGTTGTTCTTACCTACATTCTTTCCTTGCGTTAATAAGAAAACTGTATTGTTCGAAGACTTTCCTATGATTTTTGATTTTTTATAGTTTAATAACACATTGATCGAGTTTCACGCTCAGAAATGTCAATTTTCTGGGCACGATATTGAATCTATGTTGCATGGTCTTAGATACAACAAAACACTGTTGTTTTTGGACATTGGATACAATCGAATAGCTGATCATGGTATTGAATTGTTGTCAGAATATTTGAAGGGCAGACCACAACTGTTGGGCTTAAATGTTGCCGGCAATGGTATTGGGAATCATGGGGCTTGGTACGCATAAAATTAAGAATATATTAATAATAATCC
Organism: Mongoloraphidia duomilia; assembly: GCA_039654895.1. NCBI lineage: Eukaryota > Metazoa > Arthropoda > Insecta > Raphidioptera > Raphidiidae > Mongoloraphidia > Mongoloraphidia duomilia. The sequence goes on from CM077519.1 coordinate 21,695,490, forward strand.
TGCTAAAGTTCGAACAAAAGCGAGAAGAAGAAGCGAACGAAGTTTTTCTGTTCGAACTTGATCGTCTTTCCGAAAATACTTTTTCGAAATTCGCATATATTCATTTTTGTGTAGGTACCTATACTCTATAGGAACATTCTCCTCCCGCATAAAGACGACTATAAACGAAGATACTTATCGTTACAAATTAAGGAACTTCCAAATTGTTTATTTCTGCTTAAAAATCAACTAAAATCGAGAAAAAACCAGCAGGCTCGCCTATTCGATTCTGTTCGTATTTTTAGTAAGAAGTCATTGATTTATCTTACATCTTCTAAAATTGAATTGAATTGTGAATTATAGACGCTCGACAACAAGGGTCATTAGCGTCTGTACAGAAACGAAATGTAAAACAAAACAAAAGTAAAAAAAAATAAAATAAAAGCAAAATCAAAAATGTCATCTTCTAAAATATCAATAAAAATGCGGATCATATTTTCTAAATTGAAAAATAAAGATTTCTGTTGGCATCATCGAGACAGCGGTGCTGACTTAATTAAAATTTAAGTGGGTGCTTACTTATTATCAATTTTTTATATCTAGATCACATAAATAGCTTACATAAAAATAAAAACAAAACCTGAAGAAAGAGTTACGTGATTTAAATAGATTCTACAAGTTTTGAGCACCCACAAAAATGAGGGTAGTTGAGCCCCATTGCATTCAAGAAATTGTTTTTTATGTGTTATGGGTTAAAAGTATTGTTTATTTTTGGTACTTACCATTGATTCTAAAAATATTTAAATTATTGTTAAAGCCATCTTCATCACGGAATGCCGTTCTCGCGCCTTAGACTTCTCGACATATCCAATAATAAGATTACAGATGGCGGTATCACTGACATACTGAACACCATCAAAAAACCGGTGATGCTAAGACATCTGTATATTTGGGGAAATAAAATTACTCATAAAACCAATTGCGTGAGTATAAAAAAATTAATACATTTTTCAGGCGCTTTTAACGGATTGCATTTAGTTTTATAAATTTGCTAAATATTAAAGAAAATATGATAATGATAAATGATAATGCATTTTATAATTTTTGTCAGTGCATAATTTTTGGCATTATTGATGATGTAATATCATTTAGATGCTAGTCCAATGGTTTATCTCTAAATCCTACATTAAACTATTAATATACAGGGTGTATCACAGAAAACCGAACATAGGGAAAAGTACATAATACAAATTAGTTAAGATCAGAGATTGCTTTGCCCTCTATTCAGAGGTCGTTACCATGGTTACCATGGTGTACGTATACAGTAACAAATGCATATTGCTGTTCATTTGACAAAATCTGGATGAACTTAAAGACAAAATCGTCGAAGTATGTTTCAATATGACTCCTGTAATGTTAGATAAAGTGAGACAAAGTTTTTTTAACCGATTAAGCCACTGCTTAATTCAAAATGGAGGTTTATTTGAACATTTGCTTTAATTTTTTATTTTAACTGTTTTTGTTTAATTATTAGTTAAAAAAATATTTTCTTAATAAAAAATTGTTTCATTAATAAAAATAAATTCATTTAATATTGAAGAATTTATTTTAACTGATTTTTCTAATTATTCAGTATTAGCTATTATTGTTATTAAATAATTTATATTAGAAATCGTGTCCATCGTGATTATAATAAAATTAAGCAAAATCGCAGGATAGTGGACACTATCCTGCGACAAGGTTAGTAGAGTATAGGTTGCCTCATTCCGATAGACAGTAGTGGGGGGGATGACGTCACTCAGAATATACCATGCTTACTCACTTCAATAGAAAAGATCAGACGATGGACGCTGCTAATTTTTGGAAATAAAAATCACAGTAACCATGGTAGTGTGATATGTTTTTTCAATACCTAATAGAAACATGATTCTTCTGTTAGTGAAAAAAATATGATAAGTTGTCAATTTTGCGATAGCTGTTAAGTGTTATGGTGTTTTGTGGTTATTTTTAATATTTTGTGAATGTAAAAGATAAAATAATTAATTTATCAATTTGTTAGTTAATTCTATTCGTTTCTTAAATTTAAAAAAATAGGTAATTAACAAGATTTGCCATTTCTTGAGCATTATTTAATTTTTTGTTTGTTTATATTGTAGATATTAAAACGTAAATTTTGTAATAAAAATAAAAATTATCCTATTTTTTAACATCTATTCTTCTGTTTATTGTCTCCTGCCAATTTTAAGAAAAAATCTGCACGAAGCACCTAATATAAAAAACTCGGGTCGCAGTGCCAAAACCCTGCCGACAATATAGTGTATTTGCTAATACTGGCATTGTGGCTTTATTATATGAACTTAAGTTTGTTTTTGGACAAAATAAAAAATTTAACCCCTTAATACATCCCTTAAAAAATATTTTTTTTCTTAATTTCAATATTTTTATCAATGCAACCTCGGTACCAAATTAAATACACCCTTCAGTAAGTAAAGCACTATGCGCAAACTAGTGTTTTCATAAAATTTGTAAGTCCGGTCCTGTAGGGCCGATTTTATTAAAATTTTGGCAGCACATTTTAATTGTAACTAAAAGGTTAAATTTCAATTTTGAAACGATTCTGAGAATTTTTTCGGCATTTTCGGGCCCAAAAACATTTTTCAACCCCTAAAAACTACCCTTAAAATGGTCCGATTGGGCCCATTTTAAATAGGCTTCGTGCGGTGATGGATTTCAACGTGCCTATCAAATTTCGTCAAAATCAATTAACTCTTTCGAAAGTTATTGCCCGCACACATATATATATATATAAATATATATATAAATATATATATATATATATACATATATAAATAGACATTTCCAAAAATGGTGCCAAAATGTTCAGGAGGCTATGAAACGTCGAGAAATTTTGGTCCGACCCCTAGGTCCCGCCATCCGACCGACGCCAATAGTGTATGTGCCATATGGCAAATACACTAATAAGCATAATCTTCAACAATTTTTGTACTTGATTTAAACTAAATTCTAGCTGACGTCATTCCCGCGCTTACGCTGATTGGTCAGATGTAATGAGGCAACCTGTACTCTAATAACCTTGATCCTGCGATTTTGCTTAATTTTGTTATTAAATAATGGTTAGTCAGCGTTACCATGGTACCCATTCTCATATGTGGCCAAAGTAATCGTTGATCCTAACTAATTTGCACAATGGAGTTTTCCCTATGTTCGGTTTTCTGTGATACACCCTGTATATTATGCTTACGTCCATCAATTCCTATCAAAATATCAAAGTTCATTTATGACTAGAAACCTACTGATTCGATTTGATTGAATTTCTTTTATAGCGTTTGCAACGTACCTCGGGCAGCAAACTTCACACTAGTTGCAAACGCTATGTTTCGACCCTTGTAACGCAATATACTATTTACTTTTTAGTACAATTTTTATTGAATAAAAGTTTTTCTTATAATTTTTTTTTATTTTATTAATATCATTTATCATTTTCCGGAAACATTTTTACTTATGGTTCATTAAGCTGAGTAGGAGTTCAAGGAAACTTATTAATTTGGTAGTGCAGGCCAGAAAGCTAGATCGTTCACTAATATTATTGTCCCTTACTCCCTTCATTTTACAATCTTGACCTATAAGTGAACATATTTTATAATGAATTGCGATATGAATTAATTTTAATTGGCAAATTTATAAAAGATGAAAATTCATAACAAACTATTTTAGATAATTCAACGAATGCTACTTTCCGGAGTGTTGAACCAAGAATATCTGGATGTCATATTGTATAAAACGGACGGTAAATTGCATGCGGCCCGTTACAATTGCGACAGATACAAACATAAGTATTATTGCGAACTGGATTATGCCTGTCCAGTAGATGTGAAAGTCAAACGTATTAAAGTAGAAGAACCAGATCCAAGTAAAAAATTCAAAGTAGATTTTACATATTATCCAAAATATCCTCCACATTTTTAAAAAAAATTTAAACTGTATTTTTTTTTCAAAATAATAAATAAGAATATTTTCAAATGAGAATAAACTGTATTATATTTTAATATTTTTGAAGTGAAACTTTTTTACTTGCGGTAGTGTAAATTGTATTCATGCGGCTGAACGTGTCATAAACGACCTGATTATTTTTCAGGTAGGGTAATGGCATTTCAAAATAGGACATTGCCTCTCTATATATAATATGCCCCCCTCTTTCTGCGACGAATCTTCGCGCTACAAATAGTAAATGTACGGAGATTTAAATTCGACGAGCAAGTTTCAATAAAAACTAGAATTTTAATTTTAATATTACTTATAATTAATTTTAATTAATTAATAATAATTCATAAATATTAATTTTAAATAGCGAATTTTAACGTAGTCTTGTCAATTTTCAAAATATTCATACTCTAAAATTTCGATGCTGTTGCAAGCGACGAACCTTCACTGACAGGAAATAATAAATGGAAATTTCAAGTCGACGGGTATTTCAAATAATTTTATTTTATGAAAAGTTTATAAGTTATGGAAATAATTACTATTTAAGAGACTGGTATTTTCTAGTTGTTTATTTTTTATTATTATAAATAAAACTTATTTACAAAAAAATTAATTTAAAAATTAAAACAACAAAAAAAATAACACAAGTTACTAAAATTATACTAGTTTAACACGTTTTTTACAATGCTACGATAATAGTCTCCAGCATATCCTATTTATATAGGTACTTTATAGGGTTCCGTACCTCAAAAAGAAAAAAATGTCCGTCTGGGTTTGTAAAACCTACAGGGTACTTCCCACTGACCTAGAATCATGAAATTTGGCCAAAAGTGAGGTCTCGCAGCACAAGTAAAGGGAAAAATCCGAAAATTAGAAAAAGTAAAAATTAAAGGGGGTCCCCACACAAAAAACGGAAAAACCTTTTAAAGGCTGTATCTTTGGAACCGTAACAGGTAGCCAGGGCCGCAGTAAGGGTAGGGCGGAGGGGGCGACGGCCCCGGGCGCATCAAGTTATGGGGCGCCAAAGGCGCGCTAGTATTTTATGTGCCAGGCTGATTATTACTAGGCAAAACATAAAATATACAATAAATAAAAATATTGCAAAATATAATTACTAAAGATTAAAGAAATTATGAAATATATTATATATCACTTATTATTGATGCTTTGTATTTCACATTACGTATTGAATATTCACAGTGACGAAGAAATGTAATCTGTAAAAGTATTTAGACATAAAAATAGTAGGATTTAACCCAATTTGCCTTATAAAAATGTCGTTCGTTTCGAATATATAGGGTGTTAAAATTAGATTTTATATTTGAGTTTCTTTAAATAAATCGAACGGTTTTTGAGATATCTAATTGAAATTTGGTATCCATGGGTTTTTTAGGGTAGAAAAAAAGAAAATTTAAGCAGATTTGAGTTTCTAAAAATAGGGCCATAGTTGCAGCCTATTAGGAGCACATTTATGCCCCTATTTTTTCCCGAATGCCATAATTGTGATTTATTCTACGTTCCTTGATAGATCCATAATTTTTAAAGATAAAAGGTATACTTCATTTATATCGCTAATCGAAACCGTTTCCGAAATATGCCGAATTTAAATTTCCATCATGTGTTCAAATAGGTACATAATTTTTTTATTAATACTTCTCACAAGTAGGCTTTGCATAATATTGTTGAAAACATTCAAGTTGTTGCTGTGTATTTGGACACGTGATAGAAATTTAAATTCGCCGTATTTCGGAAACAGCTTCGATTAGCGATATAAATGAAGTATACCTTTTATCTTTAAAAATGATGGATCTATCAAGGAACGTAGAATAAATCACAATTATGGCATTCGGGAAAAAAATAGGGGCATAAATGTACTCCTAATAGGCTGCAACTAGCGCCCTTTTTTTAGAGACTCAAATCTGCTTAAATTTTCTTTTTTCCTACCCTAAAAAACCCATGGAAATTTCAACTAAATATCTCAAAAACTGTTCGATTTATTTAAAGAAACTCAAATATAAAATTTTTTTTATAACGTTTATTTTGCAGTTATTAGTGAACATTTTTTATGTTTTTCAGTTGTTTATGTTGAAATCTCTTATAAAAATCTCGTATCATGCATTTTTTTGAGGGAGGGGGCGCAAATTAAAATGTTGGCCCCAGGCGCAAAATTTCCTTACTGCGGCTCTGCAGGTAGCCGATTGAAATTTTCACAGAATATGATTTATTATGGCGGATATTCTAATAAATAATAAATTGGGGGGTCTCCATACAAAAAAAAATGTGAGCCGTCGTGGGACGCCTGGCAGATGTGAAAAATCAGCCCAGCGAGAAATTTAGTGTAATGGTACGGAACTTTAGTAGCGCGAGTTCCACACGCACTTGACCGTTTTTTTTCCAGCGAGCGTGTTAAATTTAAATACCTGTTTTATTTAATAATCAATGTTATCTGTATTGTTAAACAATAATATCAAATATATTGATCTGGTATTTGATAACAAAACAAGTCTGAACTTCTGAAGGTACCACTATCTGGCGCCTCGAGCAAGCTAAGTTTTGCCGTTCCTACATTATTATGTTTGAAACATTGAGCGTCTATAATTTACAATCTATACTAGTTTTAGTACCGTCTAGCGCTTGGCATTCCAGATAATTGCTTATAGAGTTGTTGGTAACTAGCTGGCTCTGTGGCTCAATTTTAAAATGGCACTTTTACATGCATATTCATGTTAGATTTTTCACATGTTCAGTTTTAAGATACATTAATATTATTATTTGATAACAAATATTATCTTGAAAAAATGCAAATGAAAAGAGATTTTATGTTTATTTTGTAGTTTGAAATAGGTAGTACCTATTTTAAAAATATCAAAATAGTTTAAATGTAGATGCATCATTTTATCAGTCTTGATTCCTTGAATAAAATGGGTACTAAATGTATAGTAAATTCTAATATTTGAAATTTTAGCAGAATTTATTAGTGAGGAACTAAGCTGCCTATAGACACCTTGGGGGAACTAATATTTATTTATTCTTTTTTTATTTAAAAAAAAAACATATGTCAATAATTAGGGTTCCGTACCTCAGAATGAAAAAACGGAAAACGAAAGGATCACTTTGTTGTCTGTCTATCCATCAAAACCCTTTTTCTCAAGAACGGCTAGAGGTGTCAAGTTGAAATTAATATAAAATACTAAGGTCTACAACCTTATAGCAGTAGCGGCGCTAGGGTTTTTTGTTAGGGTGGGCCAGTGTTGGACATGACGATCTGAAGGTGGGCCAATAACATTTATTTCCACAATTACTCTTGCTATAGAATTTACGAGAAAATTTGTTGAAATTTCGAGGGTTAAAAACGTATTTAAAGGATAACCTAGAGATTGGGGATTATGCCAAGGTGGGCCAAGGGGTGGGTCAAGGCAGTTTAAGGTGGACCATGGACCACCCGGCTCACCCTCTGATGCCGCCACTGCCTTATAGTCCTGTAAAAAATTCAAGCTTCTAACTCAATGCAATAAAAAGATACGGCCTTTCAAAAATCACGTGTTTTGATATTGACTCACTCACAAGTGTGTAGAAACCACGTAGAGCACAAGTTAAGAACATATAGCTATCGATTTATCGACGCATATCAATCTTGCGCTCGACCGAAGCGCTAGTATCCGCTATATAAGCAAGTCATTCTAAGCGATGGTTGTAAATTATATCTGTGAATTATTACGTCACAACCTTAATTTTTATTAAATTGTTATAACGGTATGGAACCCTCAGGGCTCGTACTTGATTGTTTTTTTATATCCACTATCCAGGCTGCTTAATAACATTACATAAATTGCGGAGATTTTTATAAATACTGTTATTTTGTGTATGGTACATTTTTCACTTATTTTATGAATTTAGTAGAAGTTGAACCCAAAAGAGGAAACAAATTGTTTTAAAAATACGTTTCACTTAAAAGTTTAAACTCAGTTAATTATCTTTTATTACTAACCTGGTAGACACCTATCAAAAGGCAAAAGAGAAATGGTTATGAGATCGCTATAAATTCTTTAAAAAAGAACTATAAAATATCATTAGAGTGAGACAAAAATCAAATTAATAGAAACACTCACAATTTCGATTCAATGTCATCTTTAGCTTTAATTTCATTACTAGAATTAGTTTTTCTCTTCCCTCTAACACTATTTCGTAATTTTTGTTCACCAGTAAAATGCATTTCAATTTCCGCTAATGGTTTCCCTTCTGTTTCCGGTAACATAAAAAATAATGTAATTGTTCCAATCACAGCAACACTGCCATAAAACCAGAAAATTCCTGGCAATGTCAGTGCATCTGATAAAGATGAAAATGTTTTCAGAGATCCAAAAGCGAATAAGTATCCAACAGCACTGGATAATCCAGCAGCAGTTGATCGAACGTCGTTTGGATATATTTCACCAATTAGAATCCATGGTAAAAGTTTAATACCGACATGCGACAGAAGTGCTGATCCAATTAAACTTACCATAGGAATCCAACTCATTGGATACGAGCTATCATCCATCGCTTCTTTCATAAAATCGGAATTAGAATAGTTACCGTAAAGTGTTGACGCCATAGCATCGGTCATTTTAATATTTTGATGTAGGGAAGTAGCTCCGACCAAATGCGCGTAGGTTGCCGTAATGATAAAACAAATGCCGCATCCAGCCAGCGAAATGAAAACTAGTGGCCTTTTACCAGTAAAGTGAACTAAAATTACACACAATACGGTGCCTACTAATTGAGCTCCTCCTAATATAGCTCCGGATTTTGTACCTTCCACCGGAGATTTCAACGTATTGAATATAATTACTGAATATGTTTGTAATGGCGTCATTCCAGAAAAATGCCCAAAAAAGAAAGCCAGCCCAATAAGAATGAAAGGAACAATAAACGATCTTTTTTTGAATTTCTTCATTTTGTCCGCAAAAGAAGTGTGCGTTAATTCAGGCATTGGTGTATCACTGATGGTCTGAAGAACTGTAGTCATTTCCAAACCTGCAGCCGTATTCGTTTTGTCAAAAGCTGCATTGTCAATACCTTTCTTTTCGTAGTCAGGATCTTTACCTATTAGTTTACATAAATCTCTATATTCTTGATCTACATCATCGAGATCCGTCCATCCACGAAGCCACGCTAAGCTCTTCTTGGCGTCTAATAGTCTATTTTTCGAAATGAGCCAATAAGGACTCTCAGGGACGAAGAACAATAAAATGAAAGAAATTATTGGAAATATGTTGTTCACCAGTGCTACAGTTCTCCAATGCATGTAAGCCCCAAACAACAACTGGACGGAGACTCCAAGCGCAATACTCATTGTACTGGTTGCAGAAAGCATTCCTCTGAGATGCGGTTGGGTTATTTCGGCTACATATGTTAACACCTTAAAAAATTAAAACAAATTTACTATAATTTTATATACAGCTGTCAGCTGACATTACACATCAGTATAATATCTAAAATTCAATATTGCATAAAGCAGTAATTAGATAAGGAGAAAATATGGAGAGAATATAGTACACTGATTTGTTTATGAACAAACGCTGAAATTTTGTAGGCGTCCAGAACAAACCGAGAACAAACAATTGGCATAATCAAAATTCTCACAATGTTGTTATTAGGACGTGGCCCATACAACTTCACGTCAAGTTGGCTGGCCACCTATTATTGCTAATAACTTTTTTATTTTTTCGGAACAAACGCTGAAATTTTGTAGGCGTCCGGAACAAACGTAGAACAAACAATTTGCGTTGAAAAAGTTGACAAAATGTAAGTTGGTCCATACAACTTGACACGCATCTTAAAACTATACGTTTCGTTATACGCAAAAAATAAAAGATTTTATATTCTGACAGTATACATCTTTCTAAAAAGAAACTTAATAAATGTAGCTAAAAAATTGTAAAACTATCGACTTACTGGTGCTTCAAGAAGACCTCCCGAAAGGCCAGTGATGATCAAAGCTGAATATAGCATTCCAACATTTTTGGAGAAGTAAAACAGTAACCATGCCGCTACAAAAGGTATATTCACAACTTGCATAGATCGCTTTCTGCCAATTGGTGTCGTCACTGCCCCGCTCATAAAACATCCCAGTGGGACGACTATGTGATTTATTGATGCTAGAAGGAAATAAAAAGTATTATTTCACGAAAAGCTGTTAATATTTATTAACTTACATAATGTGTTTAGTTAATAAGCTTAGTTAGTGCCGTCATTTAAGTTTTATGAATGTTTCCATTTTTACGTAAACTACGATAATATGTCACGAACGCGCGATTGATAAACAAATTTTGAATGGGAAACAAACGCATCGATCGCTAGATTGAGCGCATGCTGTTGCCAAATCGCCCAATCGAACGAGATATAGAATAGCTGAGTAATCGTCGAATTGCAATGCAGTCGCGATGCAATTGCTAAATCTCGCGTTTTCAATACAAAAAGTAGCGTGTGTGCATTGGCCCTTAGGCACATTCACTATTAATATTTTAAGTGAATATTATACACTGTATTGTTTATAATGAAAAGGCTCGAATTTGTATACACTTTTAATATATTCTTTAGATATGAAAATCTAGTTCAGGTTTATGGTGATACTAACCGTAGAGCCACAAAGATTGGATAAATAAAAAAAAGCTTTTTTTCATTTTTTTTATTTTAAAATTTTGTTAGTGATGTATGTTTTTGTTCAGTGGACGTTGCATTTTAAGGGAAACGATTTTCTCTAATGCATTAATGTTTACCATGAATGAATGAATTGTGAATTATAGACGCTCGACAAAAAGGGTCATTAGCGTCGACTGCAATGTTTTCCATAACTACCATGGTAAACAAATCTCGTCTATGTTACATCTTAAGTGAAATTCACTGCAAAAATAATTTTTTAGAAGAACTTTTGTATTTCTAAACAATACTTAGTTGTTCAGATGACACAAACAAAAATTATATCGCAGCTAATAGAATTCAAAATATTACGTATTGTAACGGATCATGCTGTATATACAGGGTGAGTTCGACCACCCGTATCAGTCGTTTTTTTCGAAAACGGTTAGTCGTAGAGAGTTGTGTCAAAAATTTGTATTACAAAAGCTTTAATAAAGAATCGAATGGTGATAATTTTTTTTCCGGGAAGGTCGGCTTCCCTATTAGTTTGCTCCAGAATGTCCAGAACTCCGGAATTATAAATGTAACGATAGGTCGAAAGTGGTATTGTTGAAAAGATCTTTAAAAAATAAGCAAGTTTTGTAGGAAAATTTTTTTTATTACTGCCACCCCTGTAAATTTCTATAAGTATAAATATAAATTATTATACAGTGTGTCCACAGACTCATCCTCAACATGGGGATCTCCGTTGTTATGGGAGATAGAGATTTGGTTAAATGAGACAAAATGTGCAGAATCTCCAGTACTACTACCCTGCGTAGTCAAACTTTCCATATTTTGCTTGGTTCGCGACCGACAGTTGAAAAACGAGATTTACCCATTTTCGTTTTTTGTTTATAACTCGCTTATTAAGTAAGTTAGAAAAAAAATATTTTCACTTTCTTAAGGCCCTTTTTTATGAAGATTTCAAATCTCTTTTCATATTTTTATTTACTTTTATAGTTTTAGAGATACTTGTATTAACTTTGTTTTTTTAAATACACGTCAAAGATGGCCATGACACCATTCAAAAGAGAATTTTTTTCTCTTTAATTTGATATGAGGGTTGCTGGATTTATTTTCAAAAATAACAGAGTTATACATAAAACACTGATTTTTAATAGTAGGCTATGCTAAATTAATTGATAAAACAACAGAAGGCTTAGCAAACAGTTGAAATTCGCGTTGGCTTAGTAAATGGCTGTTTTGTTTTAGCTAGCAAAGTATAGTTTGTTGCTAATTTGTCAGTTTACTAAGTGATTTATTAAATTTACTTTTGTTATCATGGAACCATTTTGTAACAATGAAAAATTTGATTTGTTATCTTGTTACATTCTATGTCACAAAAATTCGACCAGAGCTGCAGAATTGTACTTCGATCAGTATCCAGAACGAAGACAACCTCATTCGTCTATCTACAGAAACTTACGAGTAAATTTAATAAACTATGGATCATTTAAAAAGCCGTTTACTAAGTCAACGCGAATAAGTGAAAAAGACAAAACTACTGTTTTACGATCAATTGTTGAAAATCGCTTATTTTTTATAACAAAAGTAATTTTTGATAACAAAAGTAAATTTAATAAATCACTTAGTAAACTGACAAATTAGCAACAAACTACACTTTGACAGCTAAAACAAAACAGCCGTTTACTAAGCCAATGCGAATTTCAACTGTTTGCTAAGCCTTCTGTTGTTTTATCAATTAATTTAGCATAGCCTACTATTAAAAATCAGTGTTTCACGTATAACTCTGTTATTTTTGAAAATAAATCCATCAACCCTCATATCAAATTAAAGAGAAAAAAATTCTCTTTCGAATGGTGTCATGGCCATCTTTGACGTGTATTTAAAAAAACAAAGTTAATACAAGTATCTCTAAAACTATAAAAGTAAATAAAAATACGAAAAGAGATTTGAAATCTTCATAAAAAAGGGCCTTAAGAAAGTGAAAATATTTTTTTTCTAACTTACTTAATAAGCGAGTTATAAACAAAAAACGAAAATGGGTAAATCTCGTTTTTCAACTGTCGGTCGCGAACCAAGCAAAATATGGAAAGTTTGTCTACGCAGGGTAGTAGTACTGGAGATTATGCACATTTTGTCTCATTTAACCAAATCTCTATCTCCCATAACAACGGAGATCCCCATGTTGAGGATGAGTCTGTAGACACACTGTATACAGTGTGTCCACAGACTCATCCTCAACATGGGGATCTCCGTTGTTATGGGAGATAGAGATTTGGTTAAATGAGACAAAATGTGCAGAATCTCCAGTACTACTACCCTGCGTAGTCAAACTTTCCATATTTTGCTTGGTTCGCGACTGACAGTTGAAAAACGAGATTTACCCATTTTCGTTTTTTGTTTATAACTCGCTTATCAAGTAAGTTAGAAAAAAAATATTTTCACTTTTTTAAGGCCCTTTTTTATGAAGATTTCAAATCTCTTTTCACATTTTTATTTACTTTTATAGTTTCTGAGATACGTGTATTAACTTTGTTTTTTTAAATACACATCAAAGATGGCCATGACACCATTCGAAAGAGATTTTTTTTCTCTTTAATTTGATATGAGGGTTGATGGATTTATTTTCAAAAATAACAGAGTTATACGTAAAACACTGATTTTTAATAGTAGGCTATGCTAAATTAATTGATAAAACAACAGAAGGCTTAGCAAACAGTGTAAATTCGCGTTGGCTTAGTAAACGGCTGTTTTGTTTTAGCTGTCAAAGTGTAGTTTGTTGCTAATTTGCCAGTTTACTAAGTGATTTATTAAATTTACTTTTGTTATCATGGAACCATTTTGTAACAATGAAAAATAAGCGATTTTCAACAATTGATCGTAAAACAGTAGTTTTGTTTTCTTCACTTATTCGCGTTGATTTAGTAAACGGCTTTTTAAATGATCCATAGTTTATTAAATTTACTCGTAAGTTTCTGTAAACAGACAAATGAGGTTGTCTTCGTTCTGGATACTGATCGAAGTACATTTCTGCAGCTCTGGTCGAATTTTTGTGACATAGAATGTAACAAGATAACATCAAATTTTTCATCGTTACAAAATGGTTTCATGATAACAAAAGTAAATTTAATAAATCACTTAGTAAACTGACAAATTAGCAACTAACTACACCTTGACAGCTAAAAGAAAACAGCCGTTTACTAAGCCAACGCGAATTTCAACTGTTTGCTAAGCCTTCTGTTGTTTTATCAATTAATTTAGCATAGCCTACTATTAAAAATCAGTGTTTTACGTATAACTCTGTTATTTTTGAAAATAAATCCATCAACCATCATATCAAATTAAAGAGAAAAAAAATCTCTTTCGAATGATGCCATGGCCATCTTTGACGTGTATTTAAAAAAACAAAGTTAATACAAGTATCTCTAAAACTATAAAAGTAAATAAAAATATGAAAAGAGATTTGAAATCTTCATAAAAAAGGGCCTTAAGAAAGCGAAAATATTTTTTTTCTAACTTACTTAATAAGCGAGTTATAAGCAAAAAACGAAAATGGGTAAATCTCGTTTTTCAACTGTCGGTCGCGAACCAAGCAAAATATGGAAAGTTTGACTACGCAGGGTAGTAGTACTAGAGATTCTGCACATTTTGTCTCATTTAACCAAATCTCTATCTCCCATAACAACGGAGATCCCCATGTTGAGGATGAGTCTGTGGACACACTGTATGTTCAAAACTCCGGAATTTTAGAAAGCACGATAGGTAGAAAGTGGTGCTGTTGAAAAGCTCTTTAAAAAATAGGCAAGTTTTGTAGAAAAAATTATTTAATTACTACCACCCCTGTTAAGTAACAATCGTTTGAAATTATTAAATCAAATTTTCATAATAACGATCGAAGTCGGCATTAAAAATCTAGCAACCTTAGACATTGTCACAAGTGTTCAAACTGTCTTCCATTTACTCTTTAATACATACTACTGAGCTCTTCTGGTTATACCGTGAGTGTACTTTTTCAGTGTTTAATGATCGATAGATAGGTAACTAGATTTTAAATGCGGACTTTTAATAAGTTCGTTATTATGACATTTTAATTTAGTAATTTCCGAGGTAATTTCAAACAAATATTACTTAACAGGGGTGGCAGTAATAAAAAAAATTTTCCTACAAAGCTTGCTTATTTTTTAAAGATCTTTTCAACAATACCACTTTCGACCTATCGTTACATTTATAATTCCGGAGTTTTGGACATTCTGGAGCAAACTAATAGGGAAGCCGACCTTCCCGGAAAAAAAATTATCACCATTCGATTCTTTATTAGGGCTTTTATAATACAAATTTTTGACACAACTCTCTACGACTAACCGTTTTCGAAAAAAACGACTGATACGGGTGGTCGAACTCACCCTGTATAGTGGAACAGATCACCTGTATATGAAGTGCGCCTGCTGAACTCAACAAACCAGTGAGCTTGAGAATGGCCGAGCGTGTAGCAATGCTTTTGTTTACATGGCGTTGCTATGGTTCCTTTATTACAAGTCCCCAGTTCCCGGGTTCTAGCCCGAGAGCTGGTAAAAGTGTCAATTGGATTTTCAATTTATTATTAAAAAAAAATAATGAATTGAAAATATGAATTGGTGCTAGGCCCAAATAACCTTAGCTGTTGGTGGTCTTTAAAACACAATTTAATTCAACAAGCCAGTGCGTCAGTGAAGGCGGTGGAATCTTTCTGATTCTTCTGGAATGTTCGACCCATTTCAGCCATTTCACGCCGCCTTAGATGGAGTACGTCTACGTATTAAGTGATTTCAGAAGAATTTCACGCCTCCCCTGATTGTGGGGTGCGCTTAAAAGTTTATATATATGGGTGATGCGAATATTGAAAGCAGTCTTCTTCGTAATGTGGTCGAATGTGGCTCAGTGATTAGTGTTAAATAAATAGAAATAACAGTGAGAGTGAATAACAAAAAGTGACAAAGTGAATATAAACAGACAAATAGTGACAAAATGAATATAAATAGATAAACAGACATAGTGATATAAAGAACTGTCAAGTGTTGTGTTAATTCGGTAATGCATTTAGTTTTAATAGCTTATTGTAAATATTGACTTTCGTTGTTCTGCATTTAATAAATAAAAGATTTTTACCGAAATTAGCATATAATTTTGTTACAGTAGTACCTACCTATCTTGTATATCAATATGATATAAATTTAAACTGCGCAATAAAGAGGTTGACATAAAACAATAGGATAGAAGTAATTATTTTTATGATCGACATGCAACGGGACACCGCTGTCAGATTAACATTTATAAATCAAGGAAAACTTGTTCCTTTTTTCATTCTCACATAGTTCACCTGACGTTGGGAAACAGTTAAAGCCTTGAAGTGTCATCATGACATAATAACTATCTTCCCATTCTAATGTGTTTATATTTTATAAGAACGAATTGACATACATTTTGAATTGTCGACATTACGTATAAATTTACAGACAACGGTGTAAAATTTTCGAAGATTTTAAGTAACCTATTTGAACAATTTTATTGCCTTTTTTTCAACACAGAAAATAAAAATACCTACCTAATCTAATAATTATAATAACACTGCAAAGTTCAAAGGGAGGTTGTGTGTCTACCCTGCCTGTTCCGCCAAAACTCAAACGTCTAATCCGATTTCAACGAAATTTGGTACACGCATATATAGCGCTACTTTATATCCGGCTTTGTTTGCGCTGAGGTTGAACTCCCATAAAAAAGTATTTTTCATACAAATTCAACAAGCGACTGAACTGATTTTCCGCGAAAAATCACCAGAAGCAAACCTAAAATGTTCCTCAAGTTGAGTTGCTTCTTTGGAGACAAAAAGTGTCTGCTTGTTGACATAGCTTCCTAAATTATCAAACAAATAGCAGGATTTGAAGCTTTGACGCTCTAGGCCATAAGAACTATGCCGCCTTTTTCAGAAGTATCATTAAATATTCACTTCAAAAATACAAAAATAGGCTAATGTGGGTGAATCATTTTCCGCTCTTCTAAAATCTGTTGCCCTAGGCTTGGGCCTACTCGGTTTATAGGTAAATATGCGGCAACAAAAAGTTCCCTATAGTTCCTTCTGTGGATACGGGCCTTTAGTTTTAAGTACACTTCTGCAGGAACATTACTCTCGTGGACTTCAGTTTGTACGTACCTATCCATGACTCTTGGGCGTCGGTCAATGTGAGCTCTTCATCCGTTCTATCAGACTTGAAATATGGAATTGCGACTGCCGCAAAGCCAAGGGTCATTCCGTATCCAAGCAGTAGCACATTTTTGACTCCGACAGCCAGCAATTGGGGGAGTGCTACCTGCCATGGAGTCTTCTTGCTAGGTATCTTCGACACGCCATTTTGTTCTTGTTTTCTGTAACAGATATCAAAATCATTAATCATTTTAGTATAAACTACTAATTAAAAAATTAACATTTCCAATTTAAATTAATGGAACCATAGAAAATTTGGTTCATTTTCAAAAATTTACAATATATATATAAATATATATTATATTAATACAATTTCTAAACACATTAAAAATTATATATTGACCATAACGTCGATAATAAATTAAAAAAATCAATCTTAATCAGTAAATTCTACTTTTCTTTTTAACACTTTCAATCGATTAATTCTTCGCTAATCAAGGAATGAAAAGGTCATCGACATTGTTTTATTATTTATTGTTAATATTATAGACCTTATAGACGGCGGTAAATTGATTAAATGACATTATTGACTCCACATCAAGTTTAAGAAAAATTAGATTAGATTCTGACCTTCGAACGCTTGAAACTATTAAAAATTTTCATTGCAATTTGATTTTCAACAAAAAAGGATGTGTGCCTCATTCACATAAGCTCACGATTTAAGTGATTAGTTGAAACTTCTTTCGTCTTCGTCAACCAAGATGGATTTAAGTAAATACAATAATAATATTCTTGTTATAATAATATTATTGTTATTAGAACCGTAAGTAATTTAATTTCCCGTCTACACGATTCCAGTTGCCAGGGGCGGACTGGGCCACCGGGATACCGGGAGATTTCCCGGTGGGCCGGTCCCTTCAGGGCCGGCCGTATCCGACCGCTGTATTTTAATAATATAAGAAATAAGAAAAGCGGTATATTTTTTGTTTAAGAGACTATTTACTCAAGTGAGTTGTGAACGATCATTTTCAAATCTCAAATTTATAAAAAATAGATTAAGGAGCACGTTGTCAGACAATTTTTTGGATGCAATTATGCTAATGTCTTGTGAGAAAAACGTACTATCAAATATTGACAACGATTCTGTCATAGACAAAGTGGCTAAATCAAGTAGTTTGTGGAGGAAGGAACTATCCCCTTAAAAATTGTGAGTACTAGTAGGTACTGCATACTTTAAATATTTCTGTTGTCAAAAGTTTATGTTATCCTAACTAAAAAACCAAAATTTCCTTGAAAAAAACCTCAATGACCTTGCACTTTTGAATGTTCATCTGTACCACTTTTTTCGGGGTCTGTCGCCCCCCCCCCCGAACCCCCCATAGTACGTCCCCACTGAGGACTAAGGGCCGGTAGCCCGTAAGTCCCGGGCCGGTTGACTACCGCCAGTCCACCCCTGCCAGTTGCGCTAGAATGGGCGCATTGGATTGAAAAGTAGACCGCGAATCCAGTTATTGGACTGGATCTCCCACTGGATCCAGTGCATTCCAGTGCCTGTTTAGATTATTCCAGTTACAATCCAGCGCTGGTTTAGATCGCTGGATTGGAATGCTACTGGAATAATGTAAACCGGGCATAACTCACAGTTAATCTGTATTTTGATAATAATACTCGTAAGTATATGTAATACGTTTTTCATTTTTTCAATTTATAATTTTTAATAATACATTTATTTTTCTCTTTATTTAAGTATCTATAGAAAAAATAAATTTAATAAGTATTTCATATTACTCCAAGCGCGTCGCGAACCTGCAATCTTATACACTGCACTAGACTAATGCGTTTGTCTACGGAGCTATCTCGGTTGTTCTGTGTGAGCGCTTAACAGACTTATACATGCTGTGCACTGACATGTTTGATTTGTTGTGTTGGTATTTTTTGTGTCGAGGTCATTCCGATTCACTAATCTCGCTAAAGATGTTTCACTTCAACAAGTTTAAATAATGAAAATCAAATTATAAATTTAAAAAAAACAAACTTCAATCGGCCAAAAGTTTCCAATTTCTAACACAAAAGGCAAAACAATGAAATGCGTGAAAAGTTCTCGCGTGGACACGCTGTATAGTAACTACAAATCAATGAAGTCAAATGACGTTTGTTGAATGAGATAATAACTGCATAACGTAATTAATATAAGCGTGACACCTAAATTATTTTTACTATTTTTTAGACTCGAAAATTTACACTACCCTGTCAAAATTCTGAAAATATCTATTAATAATAAGTCAGTACAATTCAATAATTAATATGCTGTGAGATCTAGCATATACCGATATCGCAGTCTCGTCATGGCGTGCAGGACTCAGGAGTGAGCATTTATAGCGGCTGAAAACATGATGGCACAGGAGGAGAAGGGCAATAACTTTACAAAAAGACTACTGTTATACAAAAAAACTTCATTTGAGTATTCCTCCGAGTGTCGCGACACACATATTTTTTTTAAATTTAATTTTCTGCCTACAAAAATACGAATAGACTAGAGAATCATTCGTTATAACAAATAACAATAAATGTGAATTCAGGAATTTCCTTAAACGCCGGACATACATAATTACCCTGGACACATTCGAAAAATCCCCCCCTGACGCCCTATAAAGAGAACGGTGTTCAGGGTAAAGAGGACGGATGGTAATGCTACCCAGTGCCGGTTTTAGCACTATCAGCGCCCTGGGCGAGATTTTTACGGCGCCCCCTATCTGCCATTGAAACCCATACGAAAAAAAAGCAAGGGATATAATGAAATAACCATTTATTAAAAAAACTAATAAAATTTTACTTTTCTAGCCTTTCTATCGGCAAACTCTTTTATTAAGACATCAAAATCTAAGTTTTCCGCAATTTCATTTTCGATTGACAAAGTTGCTAAGTTTGTCAATCTAGATTGAGATATTGTCGATCGCAGATAGGTTTTTATCAGCTTAAGCTTAGAAAAACTCCTTTCCCCACTAGCCACAGTTACAGGTATAGTGATCAATATTCGCAATGCTATCCATACATTTGGATACAGCTCTTGTAAGTTGCGATCTTTGATAAAATTTAAAATAAAGACAGGAGTAACCACATTCTGATCAGGCAAAAAAGATTTTAGACTTATGAGTTCATCGCACAACATACAACCATCTATATCTAATTTAGAGTCTACAGTTAATTTTCAATTGAAGATCACTACAGAGTTTGAGAAGGTCTGGTTTTTCCGGAATCTTTTTTATATTGTATAAAAAAGACCAAGATTTCGAGTATTCATTTAACTGTTCAAATCTTTCATTAAGTGAATTTATGGTAGTGTCCAAAAGACAGTTGAAAAATTCAACTTCAAATTTCTTTTCTGGAGAAGTTATAGTTCATCGCGAGCAGTTTCACCAGCTTGGCGTTTAACACGTCGAATTCTTGTTGCCGCTCTAAACACAGGTTCAATTTCTAGTTCTTCAGCCAACTCCTTCGCAGTTAAAATGGCGCTTTTGAAGCCTGTATTTCTATATTCTTCCAAGAAAGCGCAGCATAGTTTGTTTATGGCATTCAACATTGAAAAGACTTACGTGTTTTCTATCGTAAACACTTATTCAACACTTGGATTTGCAGTGATTGTGTTAAGTGTGTGCACCGATGTAATGAATAAGCTGAGCGTGTCTCGCTTCGTCAAAAATAACGCCAACTCTTTCTAATAAAAATATTAAAAGAGATAGATAATTTGTTTTGTCTATGGTCGGGGATTCCTGGTAAAATGAACAGCGTTGCTCCGACCGTACACTGCATTCCATTTCTAGTGTTGCCATCATAACAATTTTGTAGCTAGATTTAGGGAATTTACTAGTAAGTAGGACTCGCTCAATGACCAAGCGGCAGGCGCCCCTTCAAATCTGGCGCCCTGGGCGGTCGCCCAACCGCGCCCTACCCTAAAACCGGTACTGATGCTACCCTAGCTATGGATGAACATACAGTTACAAAACCAAGAAACTACCATAAAGCGTCCAATAACAATACTCTATTTCAATCGTAGGTACTCGTTAAATCAACGCTTCCACCTTCCAGTGTAGTTTGGACTAGAAATATTATATAAAATTTAAGTCTGCAGCGTTTTCCTTAATAGCCTCGTGGTACTAATATGATACACTAGTCTACTGTAATATGCGTTTTCTGCCTCAACCACAAAATACTCAAGTCTCAAAGGTTTTAGTAGATTGTAAGTATGTCTAGACTAGCGGTACCCATCCGGCTTCGCCCGGGTGCTAAGAAAGCCCGGGTGCAATACACTACACACTCGCTTCGCACGTTCGCTTGAATATTATAAATACACTACTCACACGCTTCGCTCGTTCGCTTGAATATTATAATTACATTACTTACTCGCTTCGCTCGTTCGCTATATATATAAACTTTCCGTGAAAAATTATCTAACTGATGGTGAAAACCGCATCAAAATCCGTTGCGTGGTTTAGGAATTACATTACTCACTCACTTCGATCGTTCGCTATATATATAAACCTTCCGGGAGCAATTCCGTCATACATGATTTTTGCGTAACTTTAACCGTTTACGCAGTGAACGCAACGGAAGCTCTCAAAAGGAATAATTTTTCCCTTTTTTGCAAACATTTTTCATTGATGCTCCGCTCCTATTGGTCGTGGCGTGATATTATATAGCCTATAGCCTTCCTCGATAAATGGACTATCCAACACAAAAATAATTTTTCAATTCGAATCAGTTGTTCCTGAGATTAGCGCGTTCAACCAAACAAACAAACTCTTCAGCTTTATAATATTAGTAATTAGTATAGATGTGTAATGGACTATATTACGATGAGTTTTTTCATTATGTCATCGACATAATGAAAAAACGAGCAATAGCGAGTTTTTACAGTCACACGAGTCACTCGTAATACCATTACGCACGAGATATATATGGTATTTTTTCCATGCACACTACAAAATACCTACTTTTCACTTCATTTTCAAAAAAATTTGACAGTTCATTTGCGTCGCCATCTTTCCTTCTACTAGTATGCCATGAAGGTCGTGAGTAAGTAATGGCAGGCGCACGCAGGCGTATAGAGCGAATAAACAGAAGTTGCTATGGCAACCGTTTACTTACCGGTAAGTAAAAGACTTTCCGTACATCTGCCTGTTAAATGACTCATTAAACGCCGCTATACATACATCGAAAGTGGCTATTTTGTAGTGGGTATGGCAAACAAATTTATATTTGTAGAATTTATATTAAATTTTTGGCATATCACTGTATAGATATAGATACCTTATCGTCACAATTATAATTGCATGTGTTTCAAGATCATGAGGTACTACTTATTTATATAAATATCTTTATTGATAAATTCAATGATTGTCGGCTGATCAAAGTTTGTAAATTATTTTATTAATTTTGAATACAAAAATGAAGGGCTTAAATCCATGTTGCGGAGAGCTGAACCAAAAACGAATGAATAATATGTATAGATCGTTCGTCTCTTAAAAGGATATATTTTTTGGTATGACAATTTTTTAATACTCAGTTTAAACACCAGTGGCGTAGCTTTACTTCGCGGGGCCCAAGTGTAAAATTTTTTTTGGGGGCCCCCCTCCCCGCACGTTACCCAACTAAGAAAAAATTCCAATTATTCATGACATCATCATCCCATCAACATTTGATTGTATTCTCAAAATATTCTACGTCATATATAAACGACTCTGTAATTAAAAGAAGTTCTACTGGTATTCTTCAGATAATAATATTGCGCTCTTTTATATTTAAGGATAAATAAATCCTCCAGTCGTCTTCATCAAATCATAATTATTGACATAAACGATATAGAGTTTGCTAAGAAAATTTATTACACTAATGTCAACTATTATTACAAATATTCATAACTTACAGTACACCTTAGAGATAGAATCGATATAGAATTCGTTTTCGTGGAGTAAACAACATGATGATCGCCTGAAAAAACGCTTAGATCATATATAATTGGACTGAGAAAAAAATCGAGTGTAAGGATTAATCAATCAGTAGTTGACCCAAAAATTGGGGACACCTCGAGGTTAGGGGGCCCCGGTGATTGCCACCTGGAACACCTGTGGTAGATACGCCACTGTTAAACACTAACAAATAACAATACCGTTAGACATGCGTTGAGCTTATAGTCCAAGCTCTAACCGTACAAAAGTCTACTGGACAACGATACTAAAATTTCATTATTGAATTTAACAAATCGTTGTAGACTAATTCAATTTTTTTTAACCGTTTTTTGTTGCCAGTATCTCGAATACGCCTCAACACTACTAAAAATTTACAGATTATAGATATAAGTATCAATTATTTACAGTTATCATCGTTTGCCTTGCGAAATCTCTTTGCATACCTGGTAGACCTCATAATGAACATTTATCCATTTGGAGAGAGATCTGACAAGTATTGAGGTATGCAAAACAAATTTGCAAGACAGACGATGATAATAATTTGTAAATAATAATTATTGATACCTACTTTATTAACTTTACGTGACGCGCATTACCCTCTCAGCGAAACACGTTTGAGCTATACCCAAAGTCAATTTCTTTCACTGAAAAAAGTGTTATGGATTCTTCAAATCTTTATTGAAACACAAGTTTATAGTGTAATCATAAGCTATTGTAACACACGGTAACACATTTAATCAAAATTCTGATGGTTTCTTATTTTGGGTTTTCCAAAATGGGAATGTCGACATGTAATAGGTAAAATGATTAATCTAATATTTATACCATGGAATTTCCTTGTATAATTGCAGTATAATATGATAATATAACTAAAAGTTATGTATAACGTACAGACAATATTTATTTCCTCAATACATAAATAAAATAGGCTATAAGTAATATCGTAGAGTGAAATACATTCTTTCACTCAACGGTAATATATAAAAGAAAATTTGTATGGAAGTTCGTCATTTTTGAAGTTAGGAACATGAAATTTTGCACAGGAGTTCTTTTAAACATAACGTACTCCTATGCAAAATTTCATGCTTCTACTTTCAAAAATGATGAACTTACATACAAACTTTCATCTTCTATTTAACCCCCTTAGGGGATAAATTTCCAAAACTGTTTTCTTAGTGCTCACTTACGTTATATTATAAGGAACTCCTGTGCAAAATGTCATGTTCCTAACTTCAAAAATGACGAACTTCTATTCAAATTTTCATCCCCTATTTAACCCTCTCAGGGGTTGAATTTCGAACAAACCTTTCTTAATGGGTGCTTACGTCACAAAAGGAACCTACTCTCCAAATTTCAAGTTTATATCTTCAGCGGTTTGACCTGGGCATTGTCTGTCAGTCAATCGAAAAAAAAAGCTATGTTCGAGTAGCCATATTTCGGTCAATGTTTAGCCCAAAAAATTTTTCGACCCAGCATTTTAAAGGAAATTTTGTCTATTTTTTTCCTACAAAGCTATGCCTATACCTATCTCTGACCCAAAAAAAGTGCTACGCAAAAAAACAAAAAAAGTAAAAAAATAGAAATTTTGGCTTTTTTTCTTTTTGTTTCAACATTTTTGGCATAAAAAAAAATGTTTCAATTTTTTTTAAATAAGACATTTCGATGGGAAATTCAATTCTCTACAAAAAGTTTCATATAAAGTATATCGAAATTTTGCATCGTTTGCGAGATATATTGAAAAAACTGAAAAGGGTGCATTTTCACCCCTATCTCCAATTTCCACCCTCTAATGTAATAGCACTCCGCGGTTTTTTCTTCTTAAATAACCCATTGACCGATTCCTGCAGTAAAAACCCGTGAACGTCTTAGTTCCTTTCCATATGACGTAATCAATAGCCTATAATGTTATCGGTAATTGACCATTTTCCAAATAACAAGCACAGTTACATTTGATATAAAAACAAATTTGCCCATTACTATTTGACGACCCAGGCACAGGGCGAGAGCACTAGCGGTGCATCAACATTACGCAGTATGCTATGTCCCGTGTGTGTACACTGTACACTGCATGTACACTGTACAGTTGTGTACACTGTACCTTACAATGTACATAATAATTATTATAGCCATTCATTATTAAGTTGCAAGAAAATGAATGTCACATAATGATTTATGTGGAATATTATGTAAACACATCAACTACGCCTAACAACGTGTCAGGCTATTCACTAACCAATTTAATTTATAAGTTCCAAAATTACCGTACTACGTACATAAAAAGTATGCAATGAATACTCATTAAAAACTTTGATCATATTTCCATTATTGTCATTATATTGTTATAATTATTGTTATTTTATAAGCGACCCATCTTTTCTACTTATTACTCTAAAATAATAAGTATTTTTTTATAATTTTCATAGTTTATTATTCATTTTTACTTGATTATCCATTTGCATGCAGATATTATACAAGTAAGAGAGATTACAGTAGGTACTTATACTCGCACTATAGGTAAGATTTTACCGTCTGCCGGGAAGTTACAACCGGAGAAAACGTCTGCCGTCTTAAATTTAAACTTTTAATATTATTATAAACAATATATATAAAAATCAGATTTGGTAAAATACTTTTGAATTTTTTTTTTTTTTTTCAAATTTTCAATGACGTCTGCCATGAGGTTATAACCGGCCAAATTGTCTGCCATTGCATTTTTTAATAACAATAGTTGTATTCTTTAAAATATCCAAGCGGCAGCTTTGGTAAAATACTTTTGAAGTTGGTCTGATTTTTATACCTATCTTACCTGAGTGACGTCATCGCTACCTTCGCTCGGCTTAGTGACTCCCCATCTCATGTATAGTAGCTATAGGAGAGTCGCTGAGAAAAATTTAAACTTTGGTAAAATACTTTCTGTCTGCCGGCCACTGGCTCTTAAACTATCATTACAATTATGTAATAAAATTAATAAAACAATTGCACCGTGCATAATTTTTTTTTATTTTATGTCAAATAGTAAAAGTTCTCTATTGTCCAGTCAAGTAGAAAAAATGCTCAAATCGAATAATAAATGTAAAAGGATTCAAGGAACACAGTTTATATCGGGAGAAAAAGTTTAGATACTGAAAAATGTTAAAAATCTATTCAGTGTAAGCACTCGACTCGATTTGAAAATTCACTACTCACACATCACTAGAAGATTGTCCACGAAAAAGACTCTCAAGTATACAAACAATAATAGCAGGTATTATAATAAATTAATTAGTATATCAATTAATATTTAACTGGCAACTAATTTCGGTGCATCGGGGTCACATCCGAGTCCGAGCGGGTCACTTCCAACTACGTTCAGCGTTTAAATTTTTTTACTGGGACAATTCCGACCACATG
Organism: Mongoloraphidia duomilia; assembly: GCA_039654895.1. NCBI lineage: Eukaryota > Metazoa > Arthropoda > Insecta > Raphidioptera > Raphidiidae > Mongoloraphidia > Mongoloraphidia duomilia. Next base: position 21,721,632 of record CM077519.1, read on the forward strand.
CTTCAATTCATTTATTATGGAAAATAATTACTTTAAAACGATATTTGTCTGCTAATGATCTTTTAAATACAATAATATGATCGGTTGACTTAAACTTAGAAGGAAAACAAAGAAGAAAAACACATTATTATATCTAATGTTAGACTAACGAGTTAGTAAACATTAACAGAATATAAGGAAAATGGCGACATGCGCAAATGTTTAAAAGCTCTTGCCTAAATTTAAAAATTGAAATAACAAACGAAGAAATGTAAATAAAGTATGACGAAGATTTATAATCAACAAAAATCTAAAATTGAAACTCCAGAAAGAGTATTATTTAATTAGTATTTTTTTGAGATCTTTAGAGTTTAGAATTATTTATGACCTGCAGGTTATTAGCAATGATAAACAGATTAAAAGCATGTGGTCGCAACTGGTCCAGTTAAAAATATCAAACGCTAAACGTGGTCGGAACTGATACAGAAATCAAGATGGTCGCAGGAACTGACCCAGTCGAATCTGTGCTGACACCAAATTCGGTAGAGGATTTTTGTCATTTTATAAAATTGCTACATCTTTTCTGTAACACCTTATATAAATTGTATTGATTCATTGATAATTAAATTGATTTTTTCAAATTAAATTATACGTATAGCATTTATCTAAATTGTACCAAACGTTACGTTATCTAAACAGAATCAAATAAATTAATTTTAATGTATTTTATCATATTGCTCATTAATGAGTTTCAGTTATTTAAGAACAATCAATTTCTCACTGCAATGGAAAAGAAGGAATTTTTGAGCCTACCTTCAGATACTTATTAGTGATGAGAATTATGGATATTATGATTCGAGGCTTAATGTGTTTTTGAAAACAAAAAAAAAACATTTTTTTCTTTTTTGGTAAAGGTCACTAGCTGTTAAAATTATCTGGCTCTAGTATCAATTCATACTTTTAATTTATAATAATTCTTTTAATAACCATAAACTATATAAACTATAGGAGTGTGCGTGTAGTGTTAGCGGATTTTCCTTTTTGGTTTCAGTTAGCTCGAGTCATACTTACAGGGGAAAAAATTTACATAGATACTGAAAAAGGTTTTTAATATTTATATTAGAAATCGTGTCCATCGTGATTATAATAAAATTAAGAAAAATCGCAGGATAGTGGACAAAATATTGGATTTATTTAATTAAATGTACGACGTTTCGTCTATTTTCGTCTATCCTGCGATTTTTCTTAATGTTTTTAATATTTTTCCGCGTAAAACCCTAGTTGATTCGACTTGAAAAAAATCGAGTATTTATCAAATTCTGAACTCGAAAAGAAAAACCCATTATTTAGAATTTAAGAAAGTCTATCAAGCGACTTGATTAAGAACAGTTCCAGTTATTTCTAAACTACCCGTATACTCAATCGCTATTCTATTTTTCAAGTACTTGCACAACCCTAATTGAAAATCCAACTGATAATTTTACCAGTTCTCAATTAAATAGAACTTGGGACCCAAATATTTTTCAGATTATTTTTAATGGAAAATAAAATTTTTCTAAGCTTTCAAGGAGAATAAAGGTAAATAATAATTACACATACGAGTACACATATTATTTGTTCAATTATTAATTTCTCTATGCTAAGAACACGTCAGTTTAACATATTGTATTATTTTTAGCAATAATATTACATAATGCTCCATAAACACTATCCGGAAAACAAATCGTACGCCGCTGTTATGTAATAGCGGCCAGAATGGTGTAGTGTTTACAAAATGAATTTTTTATAAGTTAATGTCAAATACTTATAGAAAAACAGCTAGGTACTGTGTTAAATAATATATAGGACTCTGATTTTACTCAATGTCAGACAACAAAACAATTTTTTTATTATGTAAATTATTTTATTAGCTTTAGATGTAATGTTTGTATTTTTAATTACCTTGAAAGCAATATCTTTAGAGTACAAGGTTCAGTTCTGGATTTACTACCCTAAATACACTAGGCACTGGCCTAGGGCATCGTGGGGGTTAATCTTACGAGTTTATCTCAGAAACTACTGAACCGGTTTTGATAAAACTTATTTGTCGTTAGTTGTCAAATAGTTTCCAAATTCGATCGAGGGACACAGTCTCACAATATTGAACCAAAATTGGCAAATGTGCGACCCCTCCAAGTTGCCATTTTAGACTAAAAAGAATAAAAAAAGATGTGTTTTACTCAACTTGGAGAGACCCTATTCATAGACACCCCACGTGGCTATCTTTAAAATTTTTAATTTTTTCTCTCTTTTCGATATACGAGAGCTTCTAAAATATATAAGTTTAATAATAAATCGTGAGCGCACCGTTCCACTTGGAGTTCGCAACGCTCGCGTCCACGACCGCACATTGCGCCGTTCCACTAGCTTACAAATGTTGCGAACGAAAACTTCAGGGAAACGAATTGAGAGCGGCAACTACCATAGCTATCATTATCGCCACAAAAAGAAACAGAGTATTTTGCGGCAAAGTAAGGTTATGTTCTTCCAAAAAACCTAAATGACTTAAGTAAATGTTAGATATACGTTTCGCATCCTCCACAAACATGTTGAGCTGAAATGAGTTCGATATATTCATCCATTTCAATAATCTAGAACGGGGATGGCGAACCTTTTCACATCTACGTGCCAATTTTTTTCAAAAAATCTTTAATGTGCCAACAAGCAACTACATAAATTTAGTGGGGAAAAAAATTATTCAAAGAGAATAATTAATTTATTTCGAGAATGTATTGACTTGACTTGTCGTGTCGATGTCATATTAGGTTATTTGAATGATAGTTAAATTTTATCGACTGTAACTAACATTTTTTTAATTATTTCGTTGGCGTGCCGACAATATTCTGTTGCATGCCAGCTATGGGCAGTGGGCACGCATGCCAATGGTTCGCCATCCCTGACCTAGAATGTTACATATTCTGTTGTCATCTTCATGACATTAAAATGCGCTGGAAAATAGTTAAGGACCACGCCGATCCACAAACAAACGTGGACTTCATGAGCTCAATGAGCGCGCCATCCGTGCACAGTGGACCGGAAATTTTAAAAAGTGGCAAAAAATCTAATTTTGTCATAGGTCTATTAACAATCACCTACCTTTTATGTAATGAGGAAAAAATATTTAAAAAAATAAATATTCTCAGGGGTGACTTTAGAAGCTGTTTTCTTAAAAATGGTGTATTTGAACTTTTTTATCATAGGCCGAATAACAATCACATATGTAATGAAGAAAAAATAATTTAAAAGATAAATATCTTCAGGGGTGGCTTTTAGAGGTTGTTTTTCTTAAAAATTATGTATTTGAGCTTTCTTTGTTGGACGTCATAGATTCATAGCAGACTGTTTAAATTAGACAGAAAAAGTAAGTAAAAATATATTTATCATCAAAGGCTGCTTTAGGGGTTGTCAGACTAGAAAGAAATTGGCATATTAATTGATTTTTCAATTCAACGTTATCGAAAACCGCTTAATTGACTCAAAGTTATAGACAATCGCTTATTTAAGACAGATAAACTAGTGACTAAAATATCTATCTATTAAGATGTGTTTTTATTAGAGATTACAATTTGAGGAGATCCAAAGTAGGAAAAACAAGATGAAAAAAGACTGAGGCATTTTTTAAGAAAGGAAAGAAAGAGATATAGGTATATTTCAAATGTACACATTTAATTTATTTATACATATTTATTTAGTCTTTTAAACAATAGACAATCGGTCGAGGTGATCACGGAATACGTGTCGCACGCTGCAAAAAATACAAAATTTCGAAAAACCGCTTGAAAGCGCCAACGAATTTTTTTGTATATTATAAAAGTATATGTCTAAGTTATATTATATATTTTTTCAAGGCGTGACAACGCAAGACTTTTTTGTGGCTCTACACAAATCTGAATCTACTTTTTCATGTAATTACATTGATAATAGCTTCCGCTTCGAAGACTATGATAATAGTACATTTGACAACGTGTCATTGTTTATACCGAATGCTATATATCTTATTTGAGCTTTGATGAATGCAAAAAAACAATGTCAAAAAATAAAAATTCTATTACACAATCCGAATTCAAGAGATACAAACAAGTTAATATTATTAAGGGAAGTCCGTGTAATTTGAACTCCTTAAGAACAAATCACAATAAACTGTTCCTATAGTTAATCAGAACACAGTTTTGTTTTTATACATAACACTAGCCGTTACCCGTGGCTTCGCCCACGTATTTTACGATTTATAATTTTATTTATCGATCGAGATTGAGATTGCTTGGAGTCGAGGGTTTTTTAAAAAATTTTATTATACAATACAATGTACCTACTTCAACCTATAAGAAAACAGAAAATATAACTAACTTAACTACAAATATCTGGGTGACCGAGCTTTGCTCGGATGAGATCAATAAAAATAGTACTTACTGTGAGATATTGATTTTGTATTATTTTCTCAGAATATTATTCCGAAACGATTAACTGTCAGAATATTTAGACACAAAGTAGTTTGTTTTTTCCAAAGCCTGCTCACCATACGACACTGTTTTATAACGTCAAAAAACTGTTTTTTAAAATTTTATTAATACCTACATTACTCACTCGCTTCGCTCGTTCGTTTGAATATTATTAATTCCTTCTTCGCTCGTTCGCTCGAATTTTATTAATACATTCCTCACTCGCTTCGCTCGAATATTAATAATACATTACATTTGTTATCCCCCGCGAGAATCTCCCCCCCTAATTTGTTATCCCCCCGCGAGAATGTCCCCACCTAATTTGTTATCCCCCCGCGAGAATCACCCCCCTAATTTGTTTTCCTCCCGCGAGAATCTTCCCCCCTAATTTGTTATCCCCCGCGAGAATCTTCCCCCCTAATTTGTTATCCTTTGCTCGTACGCTCGAATTTTATAAATACATTACTCACTCACTTCGCTCGTTCGCTCGAATATTAATAATACATTACTCACTCGCTTCGCTCGTTCGCTTGAATATTATTAATATATTACTCACTCGCTCCGCTCGTTCGCTTGAATGTTATTAATACATTACTCACTCGTTTCGCTCGTTCGCTCGAATTTTATTAATACATTATTGCTCATCTACGATACCTATATAAGGAACTCCTGTGCAAAATTTGTTATCCCCCCGCGAGAACCTTCCCCCTAATTTGTTATCCCACCGCGAGAATCCCCCCTAACTTGTTATCCCCCCGCGAGAAACTTACCTCCTAATTTGTTACCCCCCGCGAGAATTTCCCCCCTAATTTGTTATCCCTCCGCGAGAATCTTCCCCCCTAATTTGTTATCCCACCGCGAAAATCTCCCGACCTAATTTGTTTATATCCCACCGCGAGATTCTCCCCCCTAATTTGTTATCCCAGCGAAAGAATCTCCCTCCCCTAATTTTTTATCCCAGCGAGAGAATCTCCCCCCTAATTTTTTATCCCACCGCGAGAATCTCCCCCCTAATTTGTTATCCCCCCGAGAGAATCTCCCCCCCCTAATTTGTTATCACCCCGCGAGAATCTCCCCCGTAATTTGTTATCCCCCCGCAAGAATCTCCACCCCTAATTTGTTATCCCCGCAAAAATCTTCCCCCCTAATTTATTATCCCCCCGCGAGAATCTTCCCCCCTAATTTGTTATCCCCCCTCGAGATTCTCTCCCCCCCGCGTAGCTTTCTATTAGTGAAAGAATTTTTAGAAACGGTTTAGTAGTTCCAGAGATGAAACAAAAAAAAATCTATCCCACGGGAACCGTACATTTTTCCGGGATAAAAATTAGCCTATAACATTCTCTGACCCCTAAACTACCACTATGCAAAAAATCATGTCGATCCCTTGCTGAATGAAAAACAAAACTATCCCACAGGAACCGTACATTTTTCCGGGATAAAAAGTAGCCTATGTGCTATTCCAGACTATAATCTATCTCTGTACCAAATTTCATCCAGATCCGTTCAGCCGTTCTGGCGTGATTGAGTAACAAACATCCATACATACATCCATCCATCCATCCATCCATCCATCCATCCATCCATCCATCCATCTAAACTTTCACATTTATAATATTAGTTAGAAGTTAGATTAGATAATATGTTGTAATAAAGAATTGAATTAGCACAAAGAAAGGCAACTCAAATTAAATCATATAAAAAAAAATTGCAAATTTAAATATGCCGTGTATTTCGGCTCAAGACGTGTAATTTGGTTTTTCTTGATGTGTATTTGGTTTGAGGCGTGCAATTTAATTTTATTGTTCCTTCATAAAAATTGAAGTAAAATATTAACAAAATTATATAGGTGCTAATAACTAAGTAGTATATTTTAGTGTTTTGTAACAAAAATACAAATTCCAGTGGTAAAAATTGACATGCGTGAAATTTGGACCAGAACCGAATGACACATTTTTCGTTGGGGTAATATTTAAAAAACTTTTTTTTTTAATTCAGTACAAATTTGGAAATTTTCTAAGTAATATGGATACACATAGTTAATAATTAAAATTATAGGTTGATCTTTCAAATATATCTACTCACTTTGCGTAAATCCACATTAACTATTTGTCACATAACTATATAACACAACATACGTTGCACTTAAATTCAACAGAACTGTACCGACAACGAAGAACTCGGACAAAAGTTTGCTTTGCCGATACCCTCTACATATTGATAGTTCATAGAATCTTCGTGGTGTGTCACCAGAGGTCTTAGTTTCAAAATATTTCACTGGTTCATTTTACACACCGGTCCAAATATCACGGATCTCCCCTATATATAACAAATATAGAAATTATTATTACATTTTACTAATAATGTTTATATTACTATTGTACGAAACAAATTGTTCGACTGTAAACATCAATAGGTTTTATTTTTTTATGTTTTGTAACATTTTCCAAATATTAACGATAACCTACACTTTGATCTTTCTTTTAATTATTTGTAATTTATGTCTTATTTATAATCATTAACTTTTTATTTGTGGTATAATAAGTTTTGATAACCGAAGACCTTTTCGTTAATTAATATTCAAACAAAACTAAAAAAGGCCCTGGCCATCGTATGATTTGGCAAATGAATACGCAGATATTATGTTGAATCATATAATTATTATAGTATACACTAGCGGTCCCGTCCGGCTTCGCCCGGGTGCTAAGAATTTATGATTTATTATCCCCCCCCCCTCGAGAAATTCTCCCTCTGCGAAGTGAAGTCGGGCTGGTGGTGTTTATAATATTAGTAGGATTCCGCCAATACTCTAAAATGCAAGAGAATTTCAGAATTACGTTTTGTTACTATCCCATAAGATTTATCCCCCCTCTCGAGAAATTTATCAAAGTAAAATATAGCGTATTTCACTCAGGGATAGTGTACCTTTCTATTAGTGAAAGAACTTTTAGAATCGGTCCAGTAGTTCCAGAGATTACCTCCTACATACAAACTCACAAATAAACAAATTTTACCTCTTTATTATAAATTCTGATTAGGGTGAATAGACACCGACTATCTGTAAATTGTAATACGGATTAGACAAAATAAATATAAAATGTGGCTTTTTGCGACAGCCTGTTGTCTTTACAACTTTTTGTTTCTATGAACAAAGTTCAAAAGAAAATAAAAGTTGTGTACGAGTATATTATTTATTATTAATTTCCCAGTATATAGGGAAGTTATTGTAATAGGTCCGAAAATAGAAATAAAAATTTGGAACATTATTAGTGTATTTGCCATAATATGGCACATACACTATTGGCGTTGGTCGGATGGCGGGACCTAGGGGTCGGACCAAAATTTCTCGACGTTTCATACCCTCCTGAACAGTTTGCCACCATTTTTGAAAATGTTTATGTATATAATATATACATAAACATTTTCATATACCGTGCGAGTTTTTTCAAAGCGTACATAGACTGTTTCACAATTTAAAATCGTGGTATAGACATTGTTGGTATCTATCTGGTCTGCCTGGAAACTGCACACTAAATAACGCAGAGACTTGCGGAGTACTATTTCCCCCAGAATACAAATTGTACATAAGAACATTTTCTTCCACGGTGTACATTTTTTATAGAAAAAATATTAAATAAATCTCTGAACTTATAAAATTTATTATCACAACTCAATAATAATAAATTGTAAATAAAAACATCCGTTTCCATAGTTTCTAACAATATCTATACCACGATTTCAAATTGTGAAACAGCCTATGTACGTTTTAAAAAAACTCGCACGTTATATATATGTTGCAGTCAAAACTCTTAACCAGTCAAAAGTACTATTGACTAGCAAAATCAGTCAAAAGTACTTTTGACTGAACAGGTTGGTCAAAAGTGGTTTTGACTGAAAATTATTGGTTATTAGTACTTTTGACTGCAAATTTGCGGTTAAAAGTACTTTTGACTGACTCTCTTCATCAAAAGTAGTTTTAACTGCAATAAAGCATCAGTCAAAACCACTATTAACTCGTTAGATGTGAATAAAAAAGATATTTATTAAATGTGAAATCGTTTATTACAAAAAATTTGGTATTACAATCAATACAAAGAAAACATACACTTAAAAATTGTCATTAAAATAGGTAATCAGAAAATTCACAGGTTATAAAAACACAGTACCTATATTACGTTAATCGCTTTTCTTAAATAATTTTTAACTTTAATTGATCAGTCTACAATGACGAATTATTTATTCATGCAACTCAAACTATTATGGCACTTTGAATTTCACAGCAATCCTTTTTTCTTGCATAAACATTTATTGTTTTTACAGCCCGTAGAACATACACATCGTGCATAACCTTGTCCTGTTCCGATAGCAACGTTCTTTGCAGCTGTTCGTAATGTAATTGTTACGTTGGGCACCTCATACTGCCGGATAAATTTTTGTAACTAATTTTTTTATACCACAAACTTCAATGATGTTAAAGCGTTTTAGTCTACTGTACTGTAATGGTGTTTTCTTTTCATCAAATTTCGCGTCTTCCACATCCATTGCAAACTTTTCAAATTTTTCTTTTGTCATCACATTGAAATGACTACCTATCTTTCATATCTTCTATCGCTAAAATTCTTTGCAAAAAGCGTTCTTTCTTTTCGTAGTCACTCATTTTTGTTCTAATATCAGCACGTTCTCCATTAATAATGAGTAATATAAAAGTTTATATGTGCGTTTGTCGTTATTTTTATCGACCACCTTAACTTTTTAAGAGTTTTGACTGATACAACCAGTCAAAACCACTTTTGACGGAATCACTTAGTCAAAAGTACTTTTAACCAGCTCCATTGGGCAAAAGTACTTTTAACTGTTATTTTAGTCAAAAGTATTATTGACTAAAGCATACGGTCAAAAGTACTTTTGACTGATTTTGCTAGTCAATAGTACTTTTGACTGGTTAAGAGTTTTGACTGCAACATATACACTTGCGTGCATAGAAATCGGCCCACTGTTAACTTTTGACTTTAACTATATTTTTTTAAGGAACTATTCATCAGATCAAAAAAGACTATATGCTGTTTGAAAGACAATTTAATTTGCTTCGAATTAGTCTAAGTTTATTAAATTTATTTCGGCTTCTTAGGCTTAAAATTGTGAAATTAATGCATGAAACAAATTAGCTTTTTTTTATTACTAAAAGAAGTATGGTTTATTGGCAATTATCTAAGTTAACTCTTGATTTTTAATAATTAGGATGACTCAATCTTGCCCTAATAACATCTCTCATACGATTAGGCATAGATCTAATCAAGTTCAATATTGTTTCTTGTGGGATGTTAAGCCTATCTTCTTTTACTGCAACAATAAACTGTGGGATCGAGGTTGGGGCACGAATTTTTCGTTTCAGCTCATCCCATAAATGTTCAATTGGGCTTAGGTCGGGATTGCATGCTGGCCACTCCATAACCCGAAAACCGACTTCTGTAATGTAATCTTGCACGAAATTTGCGTTGTGCGGTCTTACATTATCAGTCATAAAATTAAATTCGTCTCCAATGTAGTCGACGAGGGGTGGCTATTAGTCAGTGGACAGTCAGACGAAGATTGCAGGAAAGTAACCTGACCTCTAAAACACCTGCGATTTGTCCGAAAATTACCCCAGCTTATCGTCAAGCACGCCTACGTTTTGCACAAAATCATCATGCAGGAAACATCTCCACAAGTTATCCGCTCTTCAATGCAGCATTCTGCAAATTGCTCTCTTGGTCTCTGGTACACTTCTCTTCTTCGGTCACTACCATAGAGGCATATCCTGGTCTCATCGAGAACAGAACAGACTCCCACTGTTCCAATGTCCAATTCAGATGATTTTGTGCAAAACGTAGGCGTGCTTGACGATAAGCTGGGGTAATTTTCGGACAAATCGCAGGTGTTTTAGAGGTCAGGTTACTTTCCTGCAATCTTCGTCTGACTGTCCACTGACTAATAGCCACCCCTCGTCGACTACATTGATAGATAGATAGATAGATAGATATTTATTTGATCACAGTCGACACTGAGAGAATGTATGTGACAAGTCAAAATAAGTATATGTTAATTGAAATCATAAAATTCTTTCAAATCATAAAAGCAATTCACAATCAGGAAATTTTTCAATGTGCGTTTAAAAGAGCTAAAGTTGCTGTCTCGAATTGATATAGGCAATCTGTTGTAAATTTTACACCCAGAACCAAGTGGTCCTCTGCCGTACAATGATAGTCGGTAGTTTTGGATATATATCTCATTGTTTTGACGCGTTTGGTGACTGTGAACAGTGCTAACAAAGGTAAGGTCAGATATATTCTGTTTAATTAATTTACAAATTTCATATATATAAATGCACGTAAAAGTCAGCAGATTATTTTTAACGAAAAAGGTGCGACATGAGACCCTGCGACCAATATTAAAGATTGCCCTAATAATGCGTTTTTGCAAAATAAAAATCCGATTACACTGGCTGTTATTACCCCAAATCGCAATGTTGTAGCTCAAGAGAGAATACACAAATGCGTAATACACATTAATTAATGTTTTAATGTCACAGTTTTGCTTTAAGGAGCGAATGCAGTATAGGTGATAATTAAGTTTTTTGCACACAAATTCAGCGTAATCATGCATAGAAAGTTGTTTATCCAGGAATATGCCTAGAAATTTCGCATTATTAGAGAAATTGAACGGAAGACTATTCAGAGGATTATGTTTTGAGGCACTGAAGAGGACAATAGAGGTTTTATCATCATTCATTACTAAACGATTGTTGCTACACCATTTACGGAAGCCTTCAATAGCATTTCCAACCTTGATTGTTAATTCGTTTTCACTGCTAGCTGAAATGCCTATAGAGGTGTCGTCAGCGAACATAGTTAAATGGTCATGAGGGACATATTCGGGGAGATCGTTGATGTAAACAAGAAATAGCAACGGTCCGAGAACCGAGCCCTGCGGTACGCCCAAGCGAATATCGTAAGTGGATGAGAATTTGTTGTCATGTTGAACAACAAGATGTCTGCCCGAGAGGTAAGATTTCAACCAATCATTGGCGCAACCTCTAACTCCTAGTTTATCGAGCTTAAATAATAAAAAATCTATATTGACACAGTCAAATGCCTTAGAAAGGTCGAAAAATATACCAACAGTATATTTTCCTGCATCGACTGATTTAAATAAAAATTCAACAAATTTGAAGGAGGCTGAGCATGTTGACTTTCCACTCTGAAAACCATGTTGATGTAGTGATATAGCATCATTGGAGACGAATTTAATTTTATTACTGATAATGTAAGGCCGCACAACGTAAATTTCGTGCAAGATTACATTACAGAAGTCGGTTTTCGGGTTATGGAGTGGCCAGCATGCAATCCCGACCTAAACCCAATTGAACATTTATGGGATGAGCTGAAACGAAAAATTTGTGCCCCAACCTCGATCCCACAGCTTATTGTTGCAGTAAAAGAAGATAGGCTTAACATCCCACAAGAAACAATATTGAACTTGATTAGATCTATGCCTAATCGTATGAGAGATGTTATTAGGGCAAGAGTGAGTCTCCTAATTATTAAAAATCAAGAGTTAACTTAGATAATTGCCAATAAACCATACTTCTTTTAGTAATAAAAAAGCTAATTTGTTTCATGCATTAATTTCACAATTTTAAGCCTAAGAAGCCGAAATAAATTTAATAAACTTAGACTAATATCGAAGCAAATTAAATTGTCTTTCAAACGGCATATAGTCTTTTTTGATCTGATGAATAGTTCCTTAAAAAAATATAGTTACAAACAAAAGTTAACAGTGGGCCGATTTCTATGCACGCAAGTGTATATATGTGTGTGTGTGTACACGATACTCTCGGCAGACTTAATCGATTTAAACGAAATTTGGTACACACATTGGAACTCATTACCGCACGAAACCTATTTACAATGGGCCCGATCGGACCATTTTAAGGGTAGTTTTTAGGGGCTGGAAAAAGTTTTTGAGCTCAAAAACACCGAAAAAATTCTCAGAATCGTTTCAAAATTGAAATTTAACCCTTTAGTGAAGATTAAAATGTGCTGTTAAAATTTTAATAAAGTCGGCCCGACAAGACCGGACTTACAAATTTTATAAAAACACTGGTTTGCGGATAGTGATTTACTTACTGAAGGGTGTATTTAATTTGGTACAGAGGTTGCATTGATAATATTATTGAAATTAAGAAAAAAAATATTATTTTAAGGATGTATTAAGGGGTTACATTTTTTATTTTGTCCAAAAACAAACTTAAGTTTACATAATAAAGCCACAAGGCCTGCATTAGCAAATACACTATATTGTCGGCAGGGTTTGGCACTGCGACCCGAGTTTTTTTATGTTTTAAGGTCACTGCAAAGTTTATAGTTTATTTATACACTATTTTTGAAAAGGTGTGTATGTGGGGGGGGTGTATGTGTCTGATAAAAATAAATTAATATTTTTTAATGATTGAAATGCTTACTTTTCTGTGTTATTATTATTACTTAATATTTATTTTCAATCATAATATTATGTATTATGTATTCAATGTTCCTCATACTGGAAAGTTGGTCGTGAGAACCTTAAGAGTTGCACTTATAGCTTCCTAATACACGACCCACCCCACGACTTATTTATTGTATTTTCATATAAAAAATAATGGATAATATTTATTATCGCCATTTTTATCATTATAAAGGGCTTGAAAGATCTAGTTCAGATACCAATTATTATTATATTGATTTGTTTAACCAGAATCCCTATATTATTAAACGAGTAAATCTTGTATATATGTTTCTATGTATCTATATAAATATTTTCTCGAAAACGGCTCTAACGATTTTGATCAAATTTACCGAAAAGGGGTTTCGGGGGGCAAAAAATCGATTTAGCTAGGTCTCATCCCTGGAAAAATTCGTTTTCTTATCGATTTTATCATTTTAAAAAACAGTTTTTTAACGTCATAAAACAGTGTCGTATTGTGAGTAGGCTTTGGAAAAAACAAACTATTTTCATTATTTATGTCAAATCTGACAGTCAATCTTTAACTTATTAAAATAATCAGTAATTATTTGAAAAGTAAAAAAATAGCAACAATAAAATCTAAACATAATAATTATGTAAGTAGTTTTAGATAAAATTTAAATAAATAGGTATGTTATTTTTATATTACCTATATAAAATATGTATAGGTAAGTACGTTAAATGTAGTATGACGTATAATCTTACCTAGACCTTTTTTTCTCAAAAACGACTAACGATTCTGATAAAATTTACAGAATGGGGATTTTTCGGGGCGAGAAATCGATCTAGGTAGGAATTTTGGTTCCAGAGGGGAGCAATTAAAAAAAAGGTGTTTTTTATTTATTATAACTCGCTCAATTAAAGTCAGATTGATTCGAAGTCCATTTTTACATAGATTTTATATAATATATCACAAGTGTTAAAATTGTAATTGAACACTAATATAAGAAGTGTCTTGCACAATATGTAAATAATAACAAAACGGCGGCCCGAAGGGCCGCACTTCTGGCGCCGCGGGTCTGTGTAAAAACACATCGATTTTTAAAAACTATGGTGAAGATACATGCAAAAAAAGTTTTGCGCAGGTTATAGTCTGACGTTTGTTATTAAAAGAATCGATTTTTATGAGTTTTTTAGTAGGTACCTATGCAAAAAAAATATTTGAAATTTACTGGAAGTTGTTAAGATGACATCACAGAGAAAAAGTACTTCGATAAAGTTGATATTTGGTATCAATGCTTAAAATTGGATTGTTAAAATGGCAACGGGCGAGCAAAATTTCATCTGATTCGAACATTTTTACAAGATATTCAATCTATGAAATTGAAAATCGGTTTTTGCGAGTTCTTCAGTCATCAAAACAATAACGGCGGTAGATTTGCAAATGGCGACCTAAATAATATTTACAGGAAAAAATGCTTGATTCAAGTTGATACTTAGTTTTTACGCTTAAAAATACACATAGGTAGTTAAAATATTTAACAGAAACAATTATTTTAAATTATGTTTCAGAAATAAATTCGTTTCGGAATAATATTCTGAGAAAATAATCTCTCACAGCATACAAGTACTATTTTTATTGAACTCATCCGAGCAAAGCTCGGCACCCAGATATTATTTTATTATACTCGTATAGGTACCACATTTGAAAATAATTTTATTTATTCGTAATATGTAAGGAAAAAAACCAATAATCAAAATATTTTTTAAATTCAGTTTTGAGTTTAAACCACAACACTGGTAAAAGTTGTAAATAAGAATATGAGTGCTTAAGACTTATCTTCATCACTATCGAAACGGCTAATAGAAAGTGGAAACACTTCTGTTAGGATTTTCTCTACATCCTTTAATTTGAAATCACTGCGACTAAAAAAGTTTTATTTCAAAAATTGTTTTACTGTTTTTAAAATAATTTTTGCAACACCTTTCGAAGTGAAAACTGAAACTTCGTAGGTCGCGTTTTTAAATCTTACGAAAAACATTCGAATGTACCTATAGACAGAGTCTAAAATGATTGCAAATACATATTTTTAAAGTAAGTTAATTTATAAGTTTCAGTTCTACTGAGTGTGACCACGACACACCTGGTCTTTTTATTATCTCTAAGTACTATTAATAAATTTGTAGCGTAATATGCTGGGATAATGTATACATATTGTTACAAAACTGTTTTCTGAGTTGGCGGAATAAATATTTATTTATAATAATTAAAAATACATAACAATGAACGCAACAACTATATATACATACAATAATTCGTACCAATTAACTATATACAAGGACTATTTACATCACTGTATTTATTTCAGATTTATTTCTAACGTTTATTTTTGTCAGTCATTTACTCAGTTACTTCAGTACTATTTATTTATATCCACTCCACTATTTATATCACTGTACTGACTGATTGACTGATTAATATTTATATCCACTTGACGGGACTAGTCATCATTGACTGCCTAATATTTATATCAGACGCACTTGATTGCACGAGTCACTAATGACTGCCTAATATTTATATCAGACGTACTTGATTGCACGAGTCACTAATGATTGCCTAATCTCCGTTGAACTGATTACTTGCGTGAGTCACCGTAGACTGACTGATTCAACACGACACACTCCTGTTTATATACCTGCGCGGCCCAGTCTAGCACGTTCTCGCGTTCTCCAGAACATTCCGGCAGGCACTCGCTGTTCGGTATCTTCGACTCCATTCCACGGTTCACCACTGCGACCTCTTCCTCTCGTGGCTTCTACTGGAGGCAGTAGCGTAACATCTTGGGGTTTGCTACAATATTATATTATTGTATACGATAAACTCGAGAACCGGTAGGGCGATTTCGATTACATTTTCCCTAAAGGATATGAAGTTTCATCAATTTAAAAGGCTGCGTTAATCAAAACCGGTTTAGTGGCTTATTAGTTCTATATACATATAAAAGGCAATGTCTCTCTGCTGCTTGTCTCACTGAACTGCAATAGGTAGAGAAAATATTTGGGGAGGTTTTAGGTTATAATACCCAATTACGTTATTTTAACAGGGGGCTGTCATTACCGGGCAACGCCGGGTCAACACGGTTAGTGATAGAATAAAGAAAAGTTATGCACTTGACCGATATCAAATCAATAGATAATTACTTGTTTTCTTAGTAATTTCAATGTTCGTAGACACTTTCAAAAACCGATATTTTGTAAAGATAAGATATTAAACTATTTTTATAAGTTTATGTACGCTTATTACCCCATTGACTGATTCTACAGTTTGTAAACAAAACATGCATTTTTCATTGTTATGTACATTACAAGCGAATTTGTTTTTAAACCACAATTAGTAAACTAGATTGAAATTTTATCACATTGTCAATTAGGTAAATGTATTGGGTAAATAATCAGTAATATTACAGCAATTGTTTTATTACTTATAGATCTGCCACTTGAAAATTTGATTTGGCTCTTGTTTGTAAAATACCTTTTTTAAACGTACCTATTCATTATTTTTCAGAATAAGCAGTTCTGATCGATGCGGACAATGAGGTCGTCCCTCACTTTTTTTTTTGAGGGTTGAAATCTACGTTAGGTACATCGTCAACGGTTACACTTAGATTATAAAACTTTATTTTCTTGAACATTTTTAAGAAACTTTTTCTACAATAAAAACTCGACAAGCGTATACCATTTTTTTGTTTACGTGGTTTTGGTGAACCCTGATCAGTATGGAGATAAAAGTAAGAATCGCAGATTCTATCGTTAGTGGTCAATGGGTATTTGATGTGCTGCTCGACTGAATATTCGTAAGATATTAGTTATGTAAACGTACAATATAGTTGTGAAGATAACAATCATTGCTTTTCGATGAGTTATACTGGTCTGGTCGACTACCATCACACTTGTATACACTATGCAGTCGTACAATGCTGAATGCACAATATTATACTAATTGTAATAAATATTATAGTCCAGTCACTTTAGCATAAAAAGGGGGTCAACCTCAGAATGAGAGATAATAAGCTGAATTTTCGTATATACCTTCATTTTGGCGTTCTAAAAGTTGTCTCAAAAGTCTCATAAAATCTCGTGTCTGCGTCGTAAGTTATTCAAGGTCAAAGGTCAAAAAAATCAGCTTTTCGCGATTATCTCGGTTTCTATTGCTCCAATGATGTTAACATTTATTATAAAAATTGTAGAGCATAAAATTTGCGACAAATTTTATTTGAAACATTTTTTCATGCGCTCAACCGTTTTCGAGATAGAGGGCGTTGAGCGCGCAGCGCTCACCCATACGTACTGTAATGCAAGGTCAACCGTGACTAATATGAACATAACGTCGCTGAACGTCTGGTCGATCGCTTCGATTGGACGTGACGTGACACTCGACATGCATAAAAATGAGGCTAATAATGTTTCACTTCAAAAATTATCAAAAGTGTGTATTTTCCAATACTATCTTAAAAAGTATAATAATTCAGAATATATAAAATCACATTGCCAGACATATTGCTCCGTGCTAACATGCCGCCAGACACAATTATAATAAATTACAAAAAAAAAATTTTTTTTTCAAGTGTACGTAATGTCTGGCATTTTTATTTTTATAAAGGGCGACACATATACAACGTGTCCACGAAAGTTCTTTACAAATGGAATTTTTTTTTATTAATTATTGGTGCAAAAATTTTTTTCTGTGGAAAAGTTCTGCTTCGTCCAAAACCTTTAAAACACCAAAGAAAATTTTTTTCAGTGACGGATTTTGGAAGGAGAACTGTTCTTTGTATGGAAAGAGATGCGGAGGACATGTTGAATTCTGATTTATAATTCTGAATAAATAATTACTTAGAAGCTAGTTATGTTATAATTTTGAATTAAATTTGATTATGTAACTAATTTTGCGAAAATCTTGAATATCACAGATAATTTTTATTTTTAGTAAAATAAAACTGTTTGATTTCCCTCGTATAACTTTAGGCCGAAAAAAATTTTCTTTAGTGTTTTAGAGGTTTTGGATGAAGCAGAACTTTTCCACAGAAAAAAATTTTTGCTCCAATAATTAATAAAAAAATATACCATTTGTAAAGAACTTTCGTGGACACGCTGTATATTGTAATTCTAAAATACATAGAAAAAATTATTGGAAATCCACTATTTCAATTAAGTGAGTGAGTGAGTGAGTCTCAAGCGGGTATCTGAGGGGTACGGAGGTGACTAAGTGGAAAAAGAAAAAAAATATAACAAATGGAATTTAGCTTGTTACCACAGTGACGAAATAATTTAAAAATTACAGAATTTACTCAAAATCACCCAGTAACCAGCTAAATTCCATTTGTTACTTTTATTAGGGTTCCGTACTGGTACCCTATTACTAAGCCTACGCCATCTGTCCGTCCTACCTTTAAAAGGCCGTAACAGGTATCCGGTTGAAATTTTTACAGAATATGTGTTATTATGGCGGATATCCTAACAAATAAGAAAAAAAACAAAAAGTAAAAATTAAGGGGGTCCCATTACAAAAAACTTGTTTTTTTCGACGTTCTTTTAATTTTGCTCAATTGTAAAAACAGTAAGACATACAAGCGTGAAACTTAGTGTGATTATAGTTCGAACTCTAAACTAAAACAGCAAATAATAAAAATCCGACCAAAAACTTGTTTTTTTAACGTTTTTTGTTTGTTTTTTTTTGTTCTATCGTATATTATAGGTACTGTTACTAGACTGCAGAAAGTATACACTGCAGGTTATGCATTGTATCTGATTGTACGTGTAACAAGCACTCCGCAACGCAGGAGTTAGCGCGGTTGCTTGTCATTACGAAGACCAGGGTTTCTAATCCAATTCTTGATGCGTGTTTACTTTTTTTTATTTTCTTTATAATGTAAACATTTTGGAATTTTTTACTTTAAAAATTAATTTAATTAAATTTGATTCGGAAAAATTTTGCAACACTTAAAAGAACAAAATAAAATATAAGTAAAAAAACTTTTTTTGCAGTACGGAACCCTCGATGAGCGAGTCTGACTCGCACTTGGCCGGTTTTTTTCAATTTCAGTTGAATTAAAATGGAAATGAAAAATGCTACTAATATAATTTAATGAATGTACCTATTAGATTACATACCTGTTGTTTGTTGAAGGACATAGTACCTGTACACTGTACAATTAATGTTATTAACTTATTATACTTCTAACATCATTAAACCATTACCTCACATACTGTTTCACTGACATTAAATATCAACAATGTAAGCTGATTAGGTACTTTAGTGATTCTATTTCTTGGATTCAAGATTTTCTTTTCTTGAAATCTCTATTCTAGGTATAAACGAAATTATCTTTGTGTTGAACTCAAATCCAGAAAACGGCTATCGGCAAAATATTTTATCAATTCTAAGATCGGATGTTTCGTAACAGCCAAATCCCCAAATATGTTGATGTCGATCATTTCAACTCCACAAGTTAATTTTTTATTTTTAATTATTTTTGAGAAAATTACTTACAGTACCTATTTTATTTACTAACAATGAGATTACAGCCGATAGGAGTTCTGTGTGAAATAATATAAAAACACCAAAAGTGTTGAAATAATATAAAACCCTCAAAAAGATTCGAAGTCACATTGATTGGCGCCGTAGTCAAATCGGAGAGCGACATAATATGTTTCAGGTATTTTCGACGCGTTTACCCATTCTATTACCAAAGAATATAATAAACCAATCTACGAAATACTTAATTTCCTTTCAACTGTATGAATTCTTTCACAGTTAAATTTTGGGTAATGAATCCCATTTGACCATAATTAATAATAATAAATAAATGAATGCATTTCGTGTGCAATAGTATATGAAACACCCATTTGACAATAACGTAACATAATGCTGTAGTCAGGAAAAATTCATTTTTTCAAGCCTGTGCGAAAAAAAATGAATTTTTCCTGACTACAGCATTATGTTACGTCATTGTAAATGGGTGTTCCATATCCTATATACGTAATGCATTCATTTATTTGTATTTAGTCACTACGCCCTTAAATCGTGTTAAACAATGTATATATTAATAATAATATTACGATTTGAGTTCGCTGACTAATTCAAAACTGGGTCTAACTACAGTAAAATCTCCGTTAAGCGGACACCCGTTGTTCATCATATTTTGTTTGTTCAAGAGAGGTGTCCGCCCAAGAGAAAAATAAGTAAACAAAATAAAGAAAAACTTTCTCTCATGGGAGTGGAGGTGGTCCGTTAAGGGAGATGTCGCTGTGATTATTTTTACCTATATATTTGAGTTATCAAAATTTAATTAAATATAAATAAATCTAACTAATATTATAAATGTGAAAGTTTGGATGGGTGTTTGTTACTCAATCACGCCAGAACGGCTAAACGGATCTGGATGAAATTTGGCACAGAGATAGATTATAGTCTGGAATAGCACATAGGCTACTTTTTATCCCGGAAAAATGTACGGTTCCCGTGGGATACTTTTGTTTTTGTTTTTCACAGAGCAAGGGATCGACATGATTTTTGCATAGTGGTAGTTTAGGGGTCAGAGAATGTTATAGGCTACTTTTTATCCCGGAAAAATGTACGGTTCCCGTGGGATAAATTTGTTTTTGTTTTATCTTTGGAACTACTAAACCGATTTTAAAAATTCTTTCACTAATAGAAAGCTACCCAGGGGGGGAGATTCTCGCGGGGGATAACAAATTAGGGGGAAGATTCACGCGGGGGATAACAAATTAGGGGGAAGATTCACGCGGGGGGATAACAAATTAGGGGGGAAGATTCTCGCGGGGGGATAACAAATGTAATATATTATTAATATTCGAGCAAACGAGCGAAGCGAGTGAGTTATGTATTATTAATAATCAAGCGAACAAGCTAAGAAGGAATTAATAATATTTAAACGAACGAGCGAAGCGAGTGAGTAATGTAGGTATTAATAAAATTCGAGCGAACGAGCGAAGCGAGTGAGTAATATATTAATAATATTCAAGCGAACGAGCGAAGCGAATGAGTAATGTATAAATAAAATCCGACCGAACGAGCGAAGCGAGTGAGTTATGT
Organism: Mongoloraphidia duomilia; assembly: GCA_039654895.1. NCBI lineage: Eukaryota > Metazoa > Arthropoda > Insecta > Raphidioptera > Raphidiidae > Mongoloraphidia > Mongoloraphidia duomilia. The sequence continues at coordinate 21,742,683 of CM077519.1, forward strand.
ATTATAAAATTCGAGCGAATAACCACTACCAGTCCGGCTTCGCTTCGCAGGAGGAGAATATCTCGCGGGGGGGATAATAAATTAAAAATCGTAAAATACGTGGGCGAAGCCACGGGTAACGGCTAGTTATTTATAAAGCTTTAATAACCATCCTACTAGGGCAGTACACAGACTAGTTTATTCATAATCTTAATATTTTATGATGTGCTTCCAGCTTCTGTAAAAATTCTTTTAAACAACTCTGCAGTAAATTTGATCTTTGTGTTGTTTACAATTATTGTAGGTATGTTATCACGTCATCAATGCAATTATCTTGTTAAAGTCTTGCGGTCTAGCCTATTTTAATCGCATTGTTACTATCAATTGTGATTTCATTCACTCGTAAGCCTCGAGTACACACATTTTGTGCATGATTGATTTGACAACGTATCGAATTTGATTATTTATTTATTTCACCAATCAACGGAGCTAGGCTCCATTTACAGACAGTAACATAACATAGGCAATGATAAAAAAAATAGACAACGACAGAACAAAATACAACTTTAGACATTATTTGTAATGTAATGTTTTCAAAACTTTGCTATTATTAAACATTTATAATTATTATACAGTGGGTACCAGGATAGATATATATATTATACAGGGTGGACCAAGTTATAGTAGCAATAATTCACCATTCGATGGTCCATCGAAAAATAAGTAGACATGCATAATTTTATTTTTTTTCCAAAACGCTTCCTAAGGGAGATACAGCCCTTCAAAGTCCAGTTTTAAAAATCAATACTGACAAGTGTCATAAATTATTTCAAAACCAAGTATCGCCTACTTTGTTGGTTATTTTCATAAGTTATTTATTTGTTGTTTTTAATTTAATTAATGAATTATTTGTTTTAATTCGTCAAACAGTAAAAAGTTTACAATTGTTGTACAAGATTCCAGACCTATTATTTTCATAGGTGGCTATTTTATAAGTGTTCTAGACTTTCAACTCTAATTATCTCGTAAACGAAGCCTCAAATCGAAATTTCGCAAGAGTGACTCTTTCTTTTAAAATTGAACAGGGAATTCGAAAAAAATGTTATTCTTTAAAAATATCCAGTGGCGCAGAAAATAGGGCGGGAAAAGTGAAACAACCCCCCTGTATCTACGCCACTTGACAATTTTGACAAAAGTTACTTACGTCAAGTAATGAGTATCTATTGCATAAATACTTGTACCAAATTTGGTCAAAAACGCATTAATGACCTGAGAGTTAGGACAAAAAAAAGAATTTTTAAACTGAACTTTGAAGGGGTGTATCTCCCTTAAGAAGCGTTTTGGAAAAAAATAAAATTATGCATGTCGACTTATTTTTCGATGGACCATCGAATGGTGAATTATTGCTACTATAACCTGGTCCACCCTGTATATTTATATACAGGGTGTCCTCAAAGACACTTAACACACGCCTACCACATGTTCCTGAGACCAAAATAAGCCGATTTAAGCAAACTTACCTTCTTACAAAATAGCTTAGTTTGGGCGCTATACGGCCCTGAAGTTACAATTTTGAAATCATTTTTTTGTTATAAATTTAAAACGGCTTGTGCGATTTTGCTAAAATTTGGCACGTTGACATAGTTTTATGGAACAAAAAAACCCATATCAAAATTATGATTAATATTAATCTATAGGCGTAAAGCTCGGTTTTTTTTAATATTTGAACGTTTCAAATTTCTACGCCAATGGAAGAAAACGGGTTTAAGTATAAAATTTAGATTCAGTAACTTATTTGCTATAGAAAAGCTACTCTTAATAAGACTCGATTACTCTCATGGTTTTTGAGAAATTTGTATTTATATTATACGCATGCGAAACTTAGAAGTCCTCTGAAAAGAACACGAACGCTTGTCAAGTTTTTGTAAATAGGTAATAATTTGTCTGAGACGGATACTGGGGTTGGGAGTTTCAAATCCTGAGTTACTAGCTAGATCAGCACAAATACCAGTAAGAAGAACAATAAAATCAAGAAAATGGAAGTGGATAGGACATTCCCTTAGAAAAAAAGAAACTGATATTACTCGTAGCGCACTAGAGTGGAACCCGCAAGGAAGCAGACAACAAGAACGTCCAAAAAATACTTGGAGACGCATTATGGAGTCAGTATATAATACTGACTTGACATTTGTATAAAAAAGACGGACTTTATTTTTCACAGACAATTTTGAGCTATTCCATATATTTTTTAACATACCAAAAGCCTGCCGTGCTTTATTTATACGACCCTCTACATCTTCGTCGGTCTCACCTTTATTGAACACTATAATACTGCCCAAATACGAAAAACGTTCTACTTCGTTGATCATTTCACCCTCTGGAGTCTAGGAAGAGATTATTTTTTTTTTCCGTTCCTATTTTCATTATTATTGTTTTCTTTCGATTTATTCTCATTCCGACTTTTTTGCCTTCAAGCTGCAAACTGTTCTGCTTATTTCGCATACATGTGCGCGTGTGCGATAATAAGCATAATATATCATCAGCGTAATCGAGATCTTTCACTCTCTTTTGCAATCCCCATCTGATACCTCTAAGGACACTGTTCACTTCCTTCATTATTTCATCAATGGCTAATACGAATAGAGTCGGTGACAGAATGCAACCTTGCTTGACTCCTTGGTTGACTACAAACCCATTTGATAGTTTGCCTTTATGTATAACCTTACAGCTTGAGTTCCCATAGATCTTCTGTATTAGGCTGATAATCTCGTTCGGTATTCTATTCTTACTTAAAGTTACCTATATGAAATTTCTGTCAATACTATCAATTAATGCCTTTTCGAAATCCACAAAAGTTATATATACTGACGATTTCTATTCAATTGCTTGCTCTATTATAATCCGTAACGTGTTTATTTGGTCAACACACGATCTTCCCCTTCGAAAACCTGCTTGCTCGTTACGTGTCTGATCTTGCAGATAACCCTGTATTCGTTGTAATATTATAAGTGAGAAAATTTTACTGGCTACCGCTATTGATGTAATTCCACGCCAATTATTACACTGACTTCTATCCCCTTTTTTGGAATTTTAACTATTTGGCCTACTTTCCATTCTGACGGTAAACTTTTAGTTTCCCAGATCTCTTTTATAATAGGGTAGAGCAATTTAGAGGTAGGTAGTTGTTATATAAGCTTTTAAGATCTCCCCTTGTATAACGTCTGCGCCAGGAGCTTTGCCATTTCTCATTGCTTTTATGGCATTGCTTATTTCTGATTCGGTGTAGGAGATCCGATATTTATCTGTGCAGTGTGCAGCTTCTAAAGTCCTTGGAATGTCTTCTGTAGACAGTTGATTTGTAATATTTATATTATAATATTGAAAATTGTTTAATGGGAAATAAGGACCAATTATAAATGCGTAAAGTTTTTATTATCTTGCCTATAATTTTCGATATTATAATATATGATGGACGTAAACATCACAAATAATATTTATATTGTTTAAGATTCTGTTAAAATGATTTTCCCATTCTTGCATTAATTGTTCCTCATCTGTAACTAAGATTTTCCTTGCTTCATTATCATCATAAATATAACAAGAGATGTAATGAACAAAAAAATGTCATATTTAGGAATGGCATTTGGGGTTTGAGTCCTTTTTGATGTAAAACTAAAGTATACCAAAATGAGTTGATTCGGTCTTCTACATGGTGTTTTATATGCAAATTGTAAAAATGACCGAGAAAAAAGTACCTTTATTTTTCAAAATATGAAACAATTCCACAAAAAAAGTTGTTTACAATGCAATTTTATAACCCCATACCAAATTTCAGAAATATCAAAAAAATTGAAATTAAATAAATTTTACCTATTTGATTTTAACCTCGATTTTAACCCTTCAGTCACGAGATATTTGCTTTCAAAGTCGTTATCAAAGCGCCCTCCCCCCTCTAATTTCTTTTTCAGAAGCAAGCAAATTTGTCAAGGTGAAATAGCTCTTATTTATAATAATACTTCACACGAGCACTACCGCGGAACCCTATCATGTGCATGTTCAACACGTTGTTTGCGCAATAGGTATATTACCTTCCTGTGCAAACATTGTGCATGTAAGAATTCAGATATATTGTGCTCACTTGAAAAATTCACAAAAGTTTTGTTTTGAAGGCTGTTATCAGTGCTGGATTTAGGAGAGAGAAATAGGAACTGAAGCCCCGGGACCTCCACGTAAGAAGGACTTCTACAAATTTTTATATATTCGCAAATTATTTCTTTAATGTAATTTCCACATTTCACATAAGGGAATAACAGAAAGTTGAGCTTAATTTTGAAGTGACATTTTTTTTTAATCATAAATAATACTTTTTACTTCCCACCTCCTACTATGGAAGGGAAGTATTGGATTCGGCCCGAAAATTTTTTTACATAATAACTGAACAGTCTGCGCCGTTATGTCAGAGTTTTCTTCCCGTCTACTGTACTTGTTTTCTTAGAAAATCAGTGCCGGAAACTGGCTAACTGCCCAGAAGCTTCCTCAAAAATGTTCATATTGAAGACGGCCCAAACGACTTGACTACTCGTGTGCCTCCACAATCCTAAATCCGGCACTGGCTATTACTTAACAAATTTAAAAACGCTATTCTGAAACTTGTGTAAATTTATTTGAATATTTATATTAAAAATTTTGGAGCATACAAGTAATTCAAGAATTACAAGGCGCGATATTTATGTAGGTATTGTGTGAAAACGGTTTTACCGAACATAGGGAAAATAACACTAAGAAGATCAATTTTGTAGTAGGCTATGGCCATAAGACCTAATGTAAATATGTATTGGATTACATAGAAAAAATAGTGCAGTGAATTTTTTAAACAATTTTCCATAGCAACGGTTGACTATTAAGCGAAACTCGGAACCTGCTAAATAAAAAAAGTCATGAGGTGTCGTAAGATACCCGACAGAAGCTATGTTTCTTACGCATTGTATATAAAACCGAATTTATCAAAGATATAAACAATACAATTAAAAAGTTATTATTTGACTGCCATTTTGAAATCTGACGCCATTTTATTTTTTTGCGTCTTATTAAACTCTCATATATCAATTTTCAAAAGGATCGGATAATTTTTACAAAGAAGTATATACCTATGGCCGCCATTTTAAAATATGACGTCATTTTATTTTTTTGCTTTCTATAAAACTCGTCAATATCTATTTTCAAAAAGATCGGATAATTTTTACACAAAAAGTACATATTGCCGCCATTTTGAAATCTGACGTCATTTTATTTTTTTGTGTCCTATAAAACTCGTAAATATCAATTTTCAAAAGGATCGGATAATTTTTACAAAAAAGTATATATAATGGCCGCCATTTTGAAATCTGACGTCATTTTATTTTTTTGTGTCCTATGAAACTCTCAAATATCAATTTTCAAAAGGATCTGATAATTCTTACAAAAAAGTACATATGGCCGCCATTTTGAAATCTGGCACCATTTAATTTTTTTGTGTCCTATGAAACTCTCAAATATCAATTTTGAAAAGGATCGGATAATTTTTACAAAAAAGTACATATGGCCGCCATTTTGAAAAATCTGACATCATTTTATTTTTTTGTGTCCTATGAAACTCTCAAATATCAATTTTCAAAAGGATCGGATGATTTTTACAACAGAGTACATGTGGCCGCCATTTTGAAAAATCTGACGTCATTTTATTTTTTGGTGTCCTATGAAACTCTCAAATATCAATTTTCGAAAGGATCGGATAATTTTTACAAAACAGTTCATATGGCCGCCATTTTGAAATCTGACGCCATTTTATTTTTTTGTGTCCTATAAAACTCTCAAATATTAATTTTCAAAAGGATCGGATAATTTTTACAAAAGTGACGTTACATTACTTCGTGACGTGACGTTTCACTTTTTATTATTTAGGTCCCCATCTGAAACGTGCGTTAAGAAGCATAGCTTCAAATAAAAATAGGTAAAAAAACTTTTAAGTTAAACGGTTTTATAATAATAATGTTTTAAAAAGAAAAAAATAATATTTAATTTAGGTTCATAAGTATAAAAGCGTGGGTCGTAAACTCTGTGATAATTTATTACAGTCACGACCCACGCTTTTATACTTATGAACCTAAATTAAATTTTATTTTTTTCTTTTTAGTACATTTATAAAACCGTTTAACTTAAAAGTTTTTTAACTATTTTTATTTTTAATTTTTTAGTGTGCTTTATTTTCTTAGTCTGATTTTATAACATTTATCCGATCCACTGAAACATTACCGGAGAAAGACCTTTTGCCTGTGAAAATTCATAATATTGTGTGCAAAATTTCAACTCAATCGGATCACGGGAAGTGGGTGAAAATTCAAAAGTACGATTAACACCCGGACGAAAGCCGGGCCGGTCAGCTAGTTACCATAAATTGTATTGTCACCGGAGCTACACATGTGTGCAAAATTTCAACTCAATCGGATCATAGGAAGTGGGTGAAAATTCAAAAGTACGATTTGCACCCGGACGAAAGCCGGGCCGGTCAGCTAGTTACCATAATATTGTATTGTCACCGGAGCTACACATGTGTGCAAAATTTCAACTCAATCGGATCATAGGAAGTGGGTGAAAATTCAAAAGTACGATTTACACACGGACGAAAGCCGGGCCGGTCAGCTAGTTACCATAATATTGTATTGTCACCGGAGCTACACATGTGTGCAAAATTTCAACTCAATCGGATCACGGGAAGTGGGTGAAAATTCAAAAGTACGATTTACACCCGGACGAAAGCCGGGCCGGTCAGCTACTTACCATAATATTGTATTGTCACCGGAGCTACACATGTGTACAAAATTTCAACTCAATCGGATCACGGGAAGTGGGTGAAAATTCAAAAGTACGATTTACACCCGGACGAAAGCCGGGGTATGAACGTCGAGAAATTTTGGTCCGATCCATAGGTCTCGCCATCCGATGGACGTCAATAATTAGTTACACGTCATTTTAACTCAGTAGGCCAGGGTTTTTAAACTTAAATTCAAACATCAGCAGTCAAAAAATTGAATAACTATATTAAAATAATGCAATATAAGACAGAGCATACGCTATCTTCCAATATCCATATTACACTGTGCAACAGACAAGGACAACCGAAACAAGTTCGCGATTTATTAGATAAAGTCGCATTTATTTCGTTTAATAATCATAAAAATCTGTATAAAAAAACTGTTTTGACACAATATTATACATGAAATCTATCTAAAATTTTCTGCTCTTTCGTTTAAGACAGGTTTCGAATCGATCTGACTTAAATTGAGCAAACTATAAGCAAAAAACACCGTTTTTTCTAATTTGCTCCCCTCTGGGGCCAAAATTCAAAAATCGGGCGACGTTAGGATCAAATAGACCCCGAGAGGAATCGAACAAAAAAAAGTTTTTGAAAATCGGTTCATCCGTTTGGGCTGTACGCGTGACACAAAATAGCGTGACAGATTCACAGATTCACAGATTCACAGATTCACAGATTCACAGATTCACAGATTCACAGATTCACAGACAAAGCGAGTGTATATAGGCGCTTCTAGCTTCGCTAAGATCGCGCCTAAAAATGATTCTACGTCAGACAATTAGACAAACATAACTACACTGACCGGCAAAAAAAACGGGCACCCTGATGTTTTTTTTAATGTCCCCTTTAACCGCATATTTTATTTCCTCAGCTGTTTTTTCTTTGTTACTAATGCTTTTAGATGTGTATTTCATTTCATAATACCTTTAACTTTAATTTGAACACTTTAAAATCACGACTCCACAATGTAATAATTCGAGTTCGAGGTGGACATACACGTTATAAATAAATTATAATTTAAAAAAACTAATAAACACGCTTTAATGAACTAAAAAATAAAAAATAATTAATTTTATTGTAAAAAAGCGTGGGGTAGTATGAAAATATGATACAAAGCACCCCACGCTTTTTTACAATAAAATTAATTATTTTTTACTTTTTAGTTCATTAAAGCGTGTTTTTTAGTTTTTTTAAATTATAATTTATTTTTGCTTTTTAGCCCTGGAGATCCTGGTCAGGATAATGGGACAAACTTATGGAATTATTGTATTGTAATCGGTTCTTGATAAGTGTGCAAAGTTTCAGTTCAATCTGAAATCTGAAGTTTTTTGCTTTTTTTTTTTTTAGTCCTGGAGATCCTGGTCAGGATAATGGGACAAACTTATGGAATTATTGTATTGTCGTCGGTCCTTGATAAGTGTGCAAAGTTTCAGTTCAATCTGAAGTTTTTTGCTTTTTTTTTTTTAGTCCTGGAGATCCTGGTCAGGATAATGGGACAAACTTATGGAATTATTGTATTGTCGTCGGTCCTTGATAAGTGTGCAAAGTTTAAACTAAATCTGACCGTTCAAAGTTGGTCAAAATCAAGTTCAAAGAAGTCGGTTACAAACTGGCAAACAAGCAAGCAAGCACACAAGCACACAAGCAAGCACACAAGCACGCAAACATACAGGTGAAACTAATATAAGCGTGTTAAAAATTATTGGAGTCTATTAAAAAACAAAGACAAATACTTTTTTGAATTAAATTTTTTTGTGTTTATTTGTGATCTCTTTTCAGCTAATTTATGCATTCCGTATTAACAACAAATGGTTCTTTAACCTACTATCAATATCTAGTAAAATTATTGAATATTTCAGTACTTTTGTGAAATATTTCAGGGTGGCCGGTTTTTTTACCGGTCAGTGTGTTTATTTATTACCAATAAATCAATTAAAATGAATAAGTTATTTTTTCACTGAAGCTTCATAAAAATAAATTATTTTTTTAATACCTAAATATGGATCCCTAACAATACGTTGAATTAATATAAACAACTGGATTAAGTCGGACAGAAATTTCGAATTAGCTAGATTTTATTATTTGAAATTATTGTCTTATTTTTTGAAATGTCTTCTATTCAAATCATAAAACAAATTCGGATAATGTTCGGATCGTTTAACATGTTAAATATGGTTTAACTATGACAACGAAAAACAAAAATACATCTATAGTCTATACAATATTGCAATTAGGAAGTTTCCCTTTTTTATTTTTTTGGTCTAAATCATAGTTCTAAAAATTATAAAATTAATGGCGGAAGAATTTTTGAAATATCTTTAAAAACAACAAAGTTATGCTACTTCAAAGTTTGAATTGACAATTCTTCAAGAAATTCCGTTTTCAGTCCGGGTGACGTCACGCGGCACGATATTTTTAAATGTTATTTTCAGTTTGTATGTGTGGTAATTTAACATGGTAACTTCCGATAAATCTCCTTCTTTAAACTCATAAATTGTTATGGAAACACGAAAAACAGACCAGCTGATGACGGAAAATATTGACATACCTATTTAAATTTTTGACAGTTAATTTTAATTTAATATAAATAGAAAAGTCTGTATTACAACAAAATAGTTACTAAGTAACTTGGGTTCTAATTACTCACAAAGCTAAAAACAGCAAACTTGTACCGCGTGACGTCATATTCAAAAATCAGTTTCGTTTGCGACCCCACGTACAAGAAATTGAATATCTCCGTTGAAATTAAAGATATCAAAATAATTCTTTCAGCATTTTTAAAGTTATCTTTATTACAATGATGTGACAGTATCATAATTAGTATTTTCGTCCAACGGAAACTTCCTAATTCCCGAGCTCCGTGCAGTACAGTTACGGAAATTCAGTGAGTACCTACCTAGTGTATAATAGTTTACAAGGGTAGTGTTCGATTTGTTTCAATTTATTATACTAACACATTACTAATGCCACTACATGTGAGAGTTTTTTATATTAATTAATTATTCATACGTTAGTTCAATCAATAAAAATAAATAACTTAAGTCTGTAATTAGAAAGTTTCCATTGGACGAAAATACTAATAATGATACTGTCACATCATTAATAAAGATAATTTTAAAAATTCTGAAAGTTTAAAGTTATACTTTTTCCGCGCTCTCTCAGCCCCTGTCGTTTTTTTTACGAAATTCCTTTACCAATAGTCTATAATAATTATTATAAAGACTATTCGTAAAGGAATTTCGAAAAAAAATTACGCAGGAGTTGAGAGAGCACGATAAAAGTTTGACTATGCATTCACATATCTTATAGCGCACTTTTTACTTTCTTCGCGCTCTCTCAACCCCTCTAAATCTTTAAATTTCCGCTAAGAAAATTGAAAACTTTCAAAAATAGGGAAGTTATTGATTTCACCCCGATTTTCGAAAATCGAGTTTTTATCAGATCTCGACGTTTTGTGATCCTAGGAAGCTATTCTGACTATTTTTACGATGATGTCAGTATATCTGCATCTATGTATGTGTGTGTGTGTGTGTATGTATGTAAACCTCTCATAACTTTTGAACGGCTTGACCGATCGAATCGCAATTTGCAGCATTCGAAAGGGTTCCACTGAACTTAGATTTCCTGAAAATTTGAACCAATTCAGCCCAATAGATTTTGAGAAATTCCAAAAAGACCGAAAAAAAAAGTTGTTAAAACGATGTTTTTTCAAAATAACTTCTAGAATATTGTAGCGATTGATTTCATAATCTAATCAGCTCTTCTCAGAAAACTGCGTCGAATGCCGCTAAGCGGATCAAAATCGGCGAATCCGTTCGAGAGATTACGCAGTCAACAGATTTCGAAAAAAGTGTTTTTTGAAAATAACTTCGAGAATTCTCAACCAATCGATTTTGTACTTCTTACAATATTTTTAGAGCTTAAAAGACTGCATCAAATGCCGTTTTAAAGATCAAAATCGAACAACGCGTCCAAAAGTTATAATAGCTTTTCAAAAATTAAAATAGTGTTGTTATCAGCAATTTTCAGATTTTTTAACTCGAAGAGCTCAAAAATCTATTTTTGGGTATATTATCAAGTGCTTCGAACTCAAAGCGCTTGAAAATAGCGGGAAGTTCCAGGGATGGCCTGCAGGGTCAACCGATTTACAGATTTTTTTTACAAAATTCTTTTACGAATAGTCTATATAATAATTATTGATGTCAAGAAAAATATCGTATTTTCGAAAAAAAATTATCTGTCTGTCTGTCCGTTTGACTGCTGTCGGTTTGTATGTTTGGTTGTTTATAACTAAAGAACTACTCCATTAATTTCGATATAATTATTATTAATCATTAGCTTAAAGTTCAGCTTAAAATTAAAGGTACAAATCAATATGTTAGGCCATCGGGAAGCAGCATAACTCCGCTATGTAAAATCGAGGGAGAGATTAATTAATAAATTGTAGATTATAGACGCGTCGACAATTTAGGTCATTAGCGTCTTCAACACAACAAATAATCCATTTGTGTATTAGAATCCGCCAGCCGGCATACACTGGTACGAGCTCGGTTCCCTAGGAGCGCTAATTCCTAAAGAACATTGGAATGCAATTTGCGATAGCAACCACATTCCAATATCCCCCCTGGGGGATCAAGGGGAAGAAAGCCGCGGGTATTTAAATAAGTAAAGCTAAGAATCGTAGACAAAAAATGTTTATACAAAACTTGTAAAGAATTTTGTTCTCTACAAGATTGATAATAACAATTTTTTACTAAAAATGGAACGGAATCGAGAAATTCGCAAAACACCGTTTTTCGTGAACTTAAACCTCGAATATCTGACAACGTCGACATGATATTGATGGGGACTTTTTACACGCTTTTTAAAACACCATAACGAAGGTGTATACAAAAAAAATTGAGCTAACTGGGAATTATTTCTCAGATTGGTCGTTCTTACATCTAAAATGACTGGGCTATAATGCGCCATAACGAAATCGAACAGGGCATCTAGTTTATTATAATGCTTTATCAGCGAATGTTTTCTTTCTATTTAAATTATTTCAATAATATAAATGTTTGTAATGACAAGTTATAAGTTGAAATGTCCAATAAAAAAAAACTCGGGTCGCAGTGCCAAAACCCTGCCGACAATATAGTGTATTTGCTAATACTGGCATTGTGGCTTTATTATGTTTGTTTTTGGACAAAATAAAAAATTTAACCCCTTAATACATCCCTTAAAATAATATTTTTTTTCTTAATTTCAATATTTTTATCAATGCAACCTCGGTACCAAATTAAATAACCCTTCAGTAAGTAAAGCACTATCCGCAAACTAGTGTTTTCATAAAATTTGTAAGTCCGGTCCTGTCGGGCCGATTTTATTAAAATTTTAGCAGTACATTTTAATCGTTACTAAAGGATTAAATTTCAATTTTGAAACGATTCTGAGAATTTTTTCGGCATTTTTGGGCCCAAAAACATTTTTCAACCCCTAAAAACCACCCTTAAAATGGTCCGATTGGGCCCATTTTAAATAGGCTTCGTGCGGTGATAGATTTCAACGTGCCTACCAAATTTCGTCAAAATCTATGAAACGTCGAGAAATTTTGGTCCGACCCCTAGGTCCCGCCATCCGACCGACGCCAATAGTGTATGTGCCATATGGCAAATACACTAATAATTGCCATTATTGCAGCCATTATTTTTGTTAATCAATTCGATAACAAACTAAGAGAAGGCGAAGAAAATTGATTTATCGCGCATTTCAGAAATTTAGTTTTTCGACGCGAAACAACAGAAAAGAGTTCAGGATTCAAACTCAGTACTTACCGGATGTATATTTTTTAATAATATTTTTTTTTGCTAAATATAATTCATAATTTCTAATTAATGCAGGTTTTAAAATACATGGAATTGTTACTTACATTGTCATCCTTGGTAAAAACACAATCACTGCTTTCTGTAACTGGTTAAATGCGTTAAACACCAGCCATAATCTCACAAAAATGCAATCAGAATGCAATCTACGATAAGCACTTGCATAAGAAACTACACTCAAATAAATAAAAATCGATAAAAATCTCAAAACAAAAAACAAATTGAATAGTCTGATTATAAACTGGATACCGTTACTTCATTACTCATAACGTATAACCGACTCACAATTGTTTTTTAACATAATATCTACATTTTCCTCGAACACATTTATTTTTTAAATCGATAATAGGGATAAATATAATTTAATTTAAAAGATTTTTTGACGAGATCCAATTATTATTTTATGTACCTATATAAAATCCAAATACGATCATTTCATCCATTAATTCATTTCTTTCTTTTATTGCGAAACTTAATGGAAGTTTTGTGTAGTATAGAATCGAGAATATTTCCTGTTTGTCTTAAATGTTTATTTATTTCATGTAATTTTAAACTTTTTAATTGAACTATAATCGCGAATAGACAACTCGCGACTGTCACTAAATACTTTCACCTCGAAGTTCATATAAAACATCACTCGGTTTAGCGCGCTTAAACATTCCCCACTACACTGCTGTCCGGATTAAAAAATACAGACTGTCTGAAGAACGATGCAATTAGCCCAATAAAAATTGAATTAAACTTATAATAAAATAAAATAAATCAAATTGAAACGTGATTGACAAAATTATTTAACTACTTCGTATCTCTTGAGTCTTGCCGTTTTCGAAATCCTGATGGTGACAAAGTTAACTTGGCTCAACTGTATATAACTGTTTTTCATTTGATTTTTATTACCTAATACATAACAGACTCGTGTTTAACGAACAAAAAAACACTTGAAAATGGGGATCGTAACAATATCTTTTTACTTCCCACCTCTACTATGGTAGGGAAGTACCTAATGGATTTAGCCCGAAAAAAATATTTCGAAATTTTAACAGATCTTCACGTTTTGAGACCCTAGCAATCGATCATTTTCTGACTGATGTCCCTCTCTCTCTCTCTCTCTCTCTCTCTCTCTCTGTGTGTGTGTGTGTGTGTGTATGTGCGTGGTCAATTATTTTTCGCCTTCGATATCGTAAAAACGGAACAACATACGGCCATGCCAATTGTTCTATTGTGTTTATCAGCCTTTAACTTAAATCTGATTAGATTTTGAGTCAAATCGGTTCAGCGGATCCTGAGATATTAAAAAAAACGTTCTCAATGTCACGTATTAACATAGATAAAAAAAATATAAATGAATTCTAGATGTTATAATATGAAAAAAATGTAAATATTTTTTTTCTCTAAAATGTATAGTTTTCGAGAAAAAAATATTTTAGTAAAAAAAGAAAATTGTACGTAAATCAAGGTAACCATGATTTTTGTTATATTACTAAATACCAGCCATCAGTAGATAGCCAAACAAAAAAGAGGGCCATGCTTTTTTTCAAAGAATAAAAAAAAGAGTGGGAGGACAGTATGGCTCAGTTGGTAGCATCGCGGCCTCTGAATCAGACTGTCGTGGGTTCGAATCCCACCTCTGCTCATGGATGTTTTGTGATGTTATTTAGTTTTAAGTGATATTAATTGATATTTGTTGTATTTAAGACGCGTCTATCATCCACAATAAATAAATAAAAAAAAGAATGTTTATTTTTTGCAAATATTTACTAGGTGGGAAGTATAGGACTGGTCATCAGTCGAATTTTTTTAAGTTACAAATTGGAAGAGATGAAGAGCGGCGAAATATTTTTTTACAATCAGTCCATAAAAATCCAGGGCAAAAATATTTTTTTACGGCCGGCATTTCGATTCGAAAATTGGACGATATTAGTGACAGCTAGCCATATATTTAAATTGGGAAAACAAAAAAAAAATAACACAAGGAATCCCTTGCGTGGTGATTCCTAACACTACGATCCCTTGTACAAGCGATTGAACGGAAAAAAATCAAAAGTCAACGGTTCCATTCAGTTTATAACTTGATTATGGCGCCTATATTAAAATAATAACAAAAACACACATAACACTATGATTGCTATTATTATTATTATTTAAATTATTAACAATGTTATTTTCAGATTAAAAATCAAATAAAAACATTGATTATAACATAATATTATTATTATTAATACTTGATATTGTAATTTTTATAGGTATCTTATTTCAAAATGAAAAATAATTACTAGCATAAAATTTTGTTCTCTCCATGTTTTATCCTCGTTTAAGGTGCTATCCTTTGTTTTTTGTATAAACAAAAAAGTTTTCATGCAGTTGTAAAAATGTAAAAATCATAATGTAGTAGAGTCAATGAAGCTAAAAAATCGTAAAAACTTCGGAACCCACAATAACCCAATGACGTCATGAAGTACACATAATATTTATTATAGTTCAGTCGTTGACGAAATAGCTCTTCTAGCTAGAAAAAACTGACCAAGTGCATCGAGGGTTCCGTACAAAAAATTAGGAGTTAGGTAGGGGTAAAAAATTAACAGATTTAATTATTTAAGTTTGTTTTTAAAAAGTTTTTTTTTTTACTTACAGGTATTGTACTTTGTTCATTTTAGTGTTTCAAAATTTTTCCGTCTCAAATTCCAAAATGTTTACATTATAAAAAAAAACAATCAAGTATCGTCAGTTGGATATAAACCCGGCTCTTCGTGGTGGCATGCGAACGTCTAGCGCGTTACCACTACTCCACGTGTACCACGACACAAACAATGATATATTTGAACACTTATAGTACAGCTTTATGCCTAATTTTCCGTTTCCTGTGAGAATTTAAGGACTTAAGATTTTCGTTTAGGTTTTCCTGTAAACTATGAGTGAGGCCTTATATTCCCTATTTTTTCAAAATTTTAGGCTCAGTAGTTTCGAAGTTAAGGGGAGAGGGGAATGCTCGATTTTCGTATATTTTCTTTAATATCTTTTAAACTATAGGTATTCATTTTAAAATTATAAAAAAAATATATTTGTATTTCTCATAACGAGCCCTTTCATTTGATGTGTCACATGATGTATTTGATTTTTTTTTTAATTTTCTAATTTGCCCCTATAATTAACCCCTGAAATCAGAATTCGTTATATATACGCTATACGTCCGTGATTAGGTCACCAAATTTCAACTTTTCTTTTAGAGCCCTGATTATCAAAATAATGTGAAATCTATTCGAAGTCTCATAACACATTGCTCGGATTTCGAACAATCGCCTAAGACAAGGGCGTCGCCAAGGGGGGGCAGTTGCCCCCTCCCCCCCTAGAGATCAAATGTACCTTAATGGTCTGGCCATGATGAGTGTACACAGAGCTATAATAAATAAAAACCTAAATAATTTTAATGATAAAGTGGTTGAAAGTTTTGCAAAAAATCCCCGCAGGCTATGTTTTAATTAAATATTATTTTTGTTAAAATAAATAATTATTACTGTGTTTAAAAGTTTGATTTAGTTATTGTGCTGTCGAGGGCTTGTGAAGTTTTATACATTGATATTAGAACCGTTCTTATTACAATCGTCATCGAGGCAAAGACTTCCAAAGTGTAACGCTTCATGCTCTCGGCGTTCATATTTTTTGTCCTCCATAATATTGCCCCATTGCCCCCCCCCCCTTAGTAATAAGCTGGCGACGCCCTTGGCCTAACATCGTAAATAATCACACGAGGATGCATTTTTTGGAAACTTTTCAGACATTTATGTATTTTTACAAGACCGTCAGAAGGTTAAAGCCAAAAATGTAAACCGGTGTTCTGAGGTGAATACATCTTTAAGTTCGGCTGACAGTTTGAAAACTCGACCGACATCAAAGTAGGAAAGATTTCTATCGCTTATAACTTCACAACGGTGAAAGATATATTATACAGTATACTAGCGGCCCGGTCCGGCTTCGCCCGGACTACAATTCACTACTCACTCGCTTCGCTCGTTCGTTTGAATATTATAATTACATTACTCACTCGTTTCGCTCGTTCGCTCCCGGGTAGTACATTACTCACTCGCTTCGCTCGTTCGCTCTCGGCTGGTATGATTTATATACAAAATCTTTGTTTTATATATACAGAATAATACTTTGCACACTCGCTTCGCTCGTTCGCTCCCGGATGAATTTTTCCGATGTTTTAATAGTTATTCTGCTAACCAGGGCGGAGACAAAGCCAAAAAATTAAAGCTCATGAAAATCGGTCCAGCCGTTCTTGAGTTATAAATGGTGTAACTAACACGACTTTCTTTTATATAATAAAATATTGTAACAAAACTGTTTTCTTACGTGGGTGGAATAAATTATTTATTTACAACAATTAAAAATGTAACAAAAATAGATAACAATAAGATGTAACAATTATAATTTATATCTCAATTTATAACAGTCAACACTGTTTATATAATAATAACACGAACAGTAATTCTTAAACGAACTGAAGCGCTTTAATATCACTGAACAATTTATATGCTGTATTTATTTCAAATCGACATTGTCACACGACACTCGTTGTTCTTTTCCGGTGACTGTTCTTGCTTATATAGAGCTAGCAGCTTGACACCCACCACGCTCGCGCGCTTTCCAGAACATTCTGGTCTTCGATATCATGCCACGCCTCACCATTGTTACTTGTTCTGGATGATTCTATTGTCGCCAGCGGCGTATCATCTGGGGTTTTGCTACAATATAATATATATAGATAGCGTATAAAGAAAGGATGTAAGAGTCTAACGAAAAGACGCGTTATTGTTTCCGGTGACTAGAGATTGCAATCCGGCACGATTTTCAATCAGGCCAGATTCGGCCGAATTGGCATTAATCCGACCGGATCCGGTGCTGACCCGGTACTATACAGGGTGAGTCAGACCACCCGTATCATTCATTTTTTTTTCGAAAACGGTTAGTCATAGAGAGTGGTGTCAAAAATTTGTATTATAAAAGCCCTAATAAAGAATCGAATGGTGATAATTTTTTTTCCGGGAAGGTCGGCTTCCCTATTAGTTTGCTCCAGAATGTCCAGAACTCCGGATTTTAATAAGCACGATAGGTCGAAAGTGGTATTGTTGAAAAGACCTTTAAAAAATAAGGAAGTTTTGTAGGAAACATTTTTTTGCTACTGCCACCCCTGTTAAGTAATATTTGTTTGAAATTATTAGATTAAAATGTCATACTAACAAATTTAATTTTAAAAGTCGGCATTTAAAATCTAGTTGCCTATCTATCGATAATCGATCATTAAACACTGAAGTACTTAGAGACACTCACAGTATAACCATGCTGAAGAGCTCAGTAATATTTAGGAGATGGAAGACAGTTTGAACACTTGTGACATTGTCTAAGGTTGCTTATAGATTTTGAATGCCGACTTCGTTCATTATTATGAAATTTTAATTTAATAATATTATTTCAAACGAATGTTACTTAACAGAGGTCACATTAATTAAATAATTTTTTCTACAAAACTTGCTTATTTTTTAAAGAGCTTTTGAACAATACCACTTTCGATCTATCGTGCTATTTAAAATTCCGGAGTTCTGGACATTCTGGAGCAAACTAATAGGGAAGCCGATCTTACCGGAAAAAATATCACCATTCGGTTTTTTACTAGGGCTTTTATGATACACATTTTTGACACAACTCTCTACGACTAACCGTTTATGAAAAAAACGACTGATACGGGTGGTCTGACACCATAATGTAATGATTATGACGCTATTTATACTTCGTGGTAAATCAAATAAAGATTTATTATTATTATTATTGTGAAGGAAGAATTCCTTAACAATTTTGCATCCACAAGCACCCTAAACTTCAGGTTCGTCACCGTCACACAAGGGATACTTGCGGAGCAAGGTGAAACTATAACCGCGTCTCAAATCATGAAATGGGCGATTACAGTGAGTTTGGGTCGTGCGCACGGAGTACACGGAGCGACCCAATAAGCACAGCCTTTTGCATGCGGCAGACTAGTGACTCAGCATTACGCTGACATGCCGGGATAGCTTTTATATTTGCCAACAGTGAAGGTTTGGCTCCACCAAGAACACCAATTATAAGGACAATTAATTTAACAGAATAGTCTGGGTACTGCTTCCTAAGCTCAAAGAGAAGATCTTGATATTTTGTCCGCTTCTCAGTCTCCTTCATGGCTTTGTTTGTTTCAGCAGGAGCTGAGAATTCGATTACATTCATCAGTCGCGTAGTCTTATCAAGGAGAACTATATCAGGCTTTGTAGCTGAAAGTTGCCTGGTAGTACTGAATGAATAATTCCAGAAAATCTTATATGATTCATTCTCGACAACGGACTCAATATCGCCAGGAACATAAGGCAAAACAGGAGTTTTATCAATATCGTAACTATATTACCACCTAATACCGTAACTATGCCTTAGAGCAGCATTGTGGCGATGGATGTAGGCGCAACTTGCATAATAACTACATGCCGACAAAAGATGCATTATTATTATTATTATACATCTTTCTAATCATGTCAAAAATAATTAGCAAATTCTCAAAATCAGCTGTATAAAAGGTGGCCAAGTGAATGTATTTAAAATTTAATAAAAAAAACGTTTATTTAATGATTAGAAAATCTTAATTTAACTTAATTAATAGTTATTTATAATCGCAACAAATCTATTATTACTCATAACATAAATCAATTTAATCAATGCACAATAATCACATTCACAATGAGTTTTAAATTCTTAATTAACTTACCTAATTATATTACTTATAATTACTTTAAGAAATATAATAATAAAATCACTTTTGATTTTGAAAGAACCAAAAATAAAAATAAAATTAAACACAGCATTAAAGTAATAATTTATAATATAACTAAGCTAATTAACTGGCGGGTCGGCAATGCCGCACACGACGACCAACGCGAGTATTTTGCACAGAAACACGTTTTCGCGCAATTTTTACGGATTTTCAGGATCCGAATAGCTGGTGCCGAATCCGGAAGACAGTCAAATGATGCCCGAACCGCCGGATCGGTTTTCCGGATTGCATTCCCCACCGGTGACGTCTCAGTGTGTAACAGCTCACTCAATGTGGGCATAAATTTCAGCGTTATTTGAGCGCTCGTAATTTCTAGACACGTCGTTCGATCAGGACAAAACGAACGTTGACGTATTGAGGTTGTCAAAAAAATGCGGCAGCAGTAAAAGAAAATTAAAAAAGGTTAAATTGGGAATTCATCATGTCGTGTCATTTAGGGAAAAAGTACAAGCAAAAGTCGATAAAACGTGCATTAGAAGATAAATCTAAAAAATTTTGGAGCATACAAGTAATTCAAGAATTACAAGGCGCGACATAGGTGCTGTGTATAAACGCGGTTTTACCGAACATAGAGAAAATAACATTGAGAATAATTACAATTTTGTAGTAGGCTATGAGCCATAAGACCTAATGTAAATATGTATTGAATTACCTACATAGAAAAAATAGTAGAGTGAATTTTTTAAACAAGTTTCCATAGCAACGGTTGACTATTAAGAGTAATTCAAAACCTGCTAAATAAAAAAAGTCATGAGGTGTCATGGGACACCCGATAGAAGCTATGCTTCTTACGCATTGTAGGTATATAAAACCGAATTTATCAAAGCTAAAACAATATAAAGGAAAGGTTATTAATTGAACGCCATTTTGAAATCCAGTTTTATTTTTTTGTGTCCTATGAAACTCAAATATCAATTTTCAAAAGGATCGGATAATTTTTACAAAAAAGTACATATGACCGCCATTTTGAAATCTGACGACATTTTATTTTTTTGTGTCCTATAAAACTCTCAAATATTAATCTTCAAAATGATCGGATAATTTTTACAACAGTGACATTACACTTTTTCGTGACGTGACGTTTCACTTTTTATGATTTAGGTCCCCATCTGAAACAGCTTCAAAAAAACAAAGTATCTACTACCTACTTGCTTTTGCGTGATGTCTGAACATACGTTTTTTTGAGAATCAGTTCGGTGGCTTTTTCGTGATGCCAGAATATTTTAAAACTCGTAGTCGAAAAAAAAAATTCATGTAAATCGGATCAGTGGTTCTTGAGTTATAAGTGTTTAGTGTACAAAGGGACATACAGACAAAGAAAGCCAAATTGTTCAGGAAAGTATGAACGTCGAGAAATTTTGGTCCGATCTCTAGGTCTCGCCACCTGACCGACGTCAATAAATTATTAGTTACAATTCATTTTAACTCAGTAGGCCATGGTTTTTAATCGTAAAAATCAAACATCAGCAGTCAAAAAATTGAAATACTACATTAGAATATCGCATTATAAGACATAGCACACGCTATCTTCCAATTTCCATATCACACTGTGCAACAGACAAGGACAACCGAAACAAGTTCGCGATTTATTAGATAAAGTTGCATTTATATATTTGTATTTGCATAAAAATCTGTATAAAAAAACTGTGTTGACACAATATTATACATAAAATCTATCTAGAATTTTCTCTTCTTTCGTTTAAGACAGGTTTTGAATCGATCTGAATTAAATTGAGCAAACTATAAGCAAAAAAACACCGTTTTTTTTTAATTTGCTCCCATCTGAGGCCAAAATCCAAAAATCGGGTGACGTTAGGATCAAATAGACCCCGAGAGGAATTAAACAAAAATTTTTTTTTAAAATCGGTTAATCCGTTTGGGTTGTACGACAGATACAAAAAATCCGTTACAGATTCACCGACAAAGCGAGTGTATATAGGCGCTTCTAGCTTCGCTTAGGTCGCGCCTAAAAATAAATAATATGGAAAATTCTATTAACTTTTTTATTTTATAAAAAATACAATTAAGAAGTTTTTATATATTCCTTAAGAACATCAAGTGCTGGTGACTCATCTCCATAGTCCTAAAACAAGAATTTATACAATAAAATAATAATCCAAGAAAAAAATGTATGAATCGCATTTTTTGTTAGTAGGCAAATTTCACAGCACGTTTTTTTTTAAATTTGGGTTCTCTCAACAGAGGGCCTTGCCTTCGCATTCATCATTATAAAATTCAAATAACTTGTTTTGTTGAAACAAAAGAAATATTGAGATTGTTTTGACGAAACAAAAACCTTACCTTGATAACAACACACGAGCAACCTACAACTTTTCTTGCTTTACCAGTGCTGTCGATTTTGCAAAGACCCGCCCATTCTCCAAGTTTTTTATTGTTGTCTACTTTAACAAGTGGAATACCGTGTTCTGTGCATAATCCACTGACAAGTTTCTTGAGCATTGGTTCATCACAATTCTCTGCTAATACGCAAAGTAATGCTTGCCGTCTAAACACAAAAAAAAAAGTCAAAAGGTATCATGGGACACCCGACAGAAGCTATGCTTTTTACGCATTGTATATAAAACCGAATTTATCAAAGCTATAGACAATACAATTGAAAATCTATTATTTGACCGCCATTTTCAAATCCGTTGCAATTTTATTTTTTTGTGTCCTATAAAACTCTTAAATATCAATTTTCAAAAAGATCGGATAATTTTTACAAAAGTACATATGATCGCCATTTTGAAATCTGACGCCATTTTATTTTTTTGTGTCCTATAAAACTCTTAAATATCAATTTTCAAAAAGATAGTCGTCTAACGCGCCTATAGAAGCATAGCTTTAAAAATTCACATAAATCGGATCAGTGGTTCTCGAGTTATAAGCATACAAAGGGACATACAGACAGAGAAATCCAAATTGTTCAGTGAAACGTCGAGAAATTTTGGTCCGATCCCTACGTTTCGCCATCCGACCGACGTCAATAATTAGTTAGACCTCGCGCGGCGAAAGATGAAGCCACCGCGTCATAGTAACGTGAATGCATTGCGCCCGCCTTCTGGCTTGCTATTGGCTGTTTATTGTCATGAATAGCAGTTTGCCAAAATTGTACCTAACGTCATAAAACCCAATGTGCAGTTTTGTGTACACGGCACTGTCTGCGGGCAAGCAGGCGTTCCCTAGCATATTATTGATGACGTGTCTGACTTCATCTCTCACCGCGGGCACTCTACAAGTCATTTCAACTCAGTAGGCCATGGTTTTTAAACATAAAATTCAAACATCAGCAGTCAAAAAATTGAATGACTATATTAGAATAATATTTGAATTTGCATACAAATGTGTATAAAAAAAACTGTTTTGACACAATATTATCCATAAAATCTATCTAAAATTTTCTCCTCTTTCGATTTAGAATCGATCTGACTTGAATTGAGCGAATTATAAGCAAAAAACATGAGCGTGACGATTTTACCATGTAAATTAGCGTGTCGCGAATCTAAAAGTTTAACACCTGCCAGAAATCGTCTAACGCGCCTATAGAAGCATAGCTTCAAAAATAGTAAAACTCGTAAAACAATAATAAATAATAATAACAGAAAGTGCAGAAGCAAATAACAAAATTGTAGCAATATCTGGAAACTGAAAGGCCCACAAAAGAACCTGCCAGTACTATGAACGTGCACTTGATCTTGGCTGTTAAGAAAAAGGTCAATATGAATACAAACCATAAGCCCTCAAGCAGCAGCCTTCAAATGTTTCTAAATTTTTAAGGTTAAATTCAATATATTATTCGTAACTCACTTGTCTAATGCTTTTGTGGATTCATGTAATCCATGAACGACACCGTCGTGTATTAAAGCAGTTTTTAAGACTTCTTGGAGTGCTTGATTAACATCCATCGGACCGCCAACTGGCGCAGTTGATGGGACATCATCACTAAAAACAAAAGAAACAATTTTAAAACAATTGTTACTGTAATACTAAAATTACTTTCAAAAAAAACGAGTTCTTTCAGACAGGGCGAATCTCTACATAAGGTATTGGGTTATTCAGTAGAGGGAGCCTGTTATATCTCATCATAGAAATCGAACTCGACATTAGTATTAACAACTCACTTCCATGTTTTTGTATCTTCACAACAATTTTACAGAACTACCAGCAAATCAAATCATTGCTCTTTTAAAGGGTCCAAACAAAGTAAAACCACACAAACCGTTAAATTTTAAGCTTCAAAAATATAAATATCACCTTTCCATCCAAAACGCCGCATTTTGTGGTCAGCATGTTTTTAAAACATAACCCAAAAATGTTACATTTTATACAAAACAAAACAAAAATTGCTCTAAAACTAATACCTATTGAATTATTTTAACTATATCTCATTACAATAATTGTACTGTTAATCAAGTAATATATTGATGAAATAAATAAATATGTAAAAAAGATTGTGGTACTTACACTTCAACGTCTGACATTTTCGTGTTTAATGTGAAACAGGCTGTAAATACGAGCACATAATTAATTAAAATATATTTAAATTATCAAATCTTATTAAAATTTTTAGAAATAAACATCGATGTACAAGATCTACGGTTAAATAAAATTTGTTAATACTTACAACACGTTATCAACGTTTCTTACTTTCTTACGATTCTAAAAGAAATTCATCACAATTCACAGAGCACATCTAACTTCATGTCCCAACTCCCAGTGCATCTTCATTTTTCAGCATTGCCAACTACTAAAACATTAATTTGGCGTCATCAGACAGAAATATCGGTTCAATATAACTAAATAGGTATTAGTTAAAACTACTTACATAATTATGTTTAATTTTTATTGTTGTTATTTTTTTACTATTCAAATAATTTACAGATTATTTAAATAAGTTAAAGATTGACTGTCAGAGTATTTTGACATAAATAATGAAAGTAGTTTGTTTTTTCCAAAGCGTTTTATAACGTCAAAAAAACTGTTTTTTAAAATGATAAAATCGATAGGAAAACGAACTTTTCCAGGGATGAGACCTAGCTAGATCAATTTTTTGCCCCCCGAAACCCCTTTTCGGTAAATTTGATTAAAATCGTTAGAGTCGTTTTCGAGAAAAAATTTACATATACATACATTTTCTAGTTATGTCAAAAATTTCTATTTTTTTAAATGAGACACCCGGTATACAATATTCACAATCGATAGACAGTTGAATTCTGAACAAAAAGTATCCCATAGTCTTCTATCCTTATGTCAAAAATGACTAAGTTAATAATGATTTTTCAAATTCAAATTAAAGGTAGCTGTGTTAGTGGCAAGTTGGCTCACCATAAAATTGAAAGTGACAAGAATATCCATGAGGTGAAAAATATCGTTTATTTAAAACTATTCTATAACTTGGAAGAAAACAAAGTTCAAATAAGATTCTCAAAAACATCACCCTCTTGGTCCAAGCATTTTGTAGCCCGCTCAGGGCCGGCGCGTCAAAATATGCCGCCTAAGGCGAATACAACTTTTGCCGTCCCCCCCCACATATTAAAAAAATTAATAAACCGATGATATATTTTATTCACTTAACAAATAAAAAACAAATGTAATTCTAATTTGTTCAGCCTCTTTTGCCAACTTTTTCTTTTTGTATGCACTCCCGGATAACTTCTTCCGTTTTAATTCGCTCATTCTGTAAATATAAATTATTTTTAGGCTAGACAATATTAAAAGTTAATATTATTGTGGTATATGACTTCTAACAAAATACAATGACATAGATACTTAAGTTCCTTTTTATAAACGTCACAACGTGAAATATATACGTACACAGACACAGTGCTGAGTGCACGAATAAAACGCTGCCTGGCTTGCCTGTAATTTGTAAATACCCCCTTTACAACTTATGGTATTTGCACCGAGCGGCTGGGCGACATGCGACATGTTTTATCTAGTAGTAGAAGGTAGAAATAAAAATCGGTGAAAACTCGAACAATATAATCATTTTTAAAAAGTAGAATACCGCACGAAAAATTCGCTGCTACAAAAATATGGCGCCGTAAGGCGATCGCCTGTCCGACCAGGCGCACGTGCCGGCCCTGAGCCCGCTTGCAAACACTCCTAGTGACTCTGGCAATCATAACTCGAAAACGCGATGTTCAATTGTTTTTCTGTTTTCATCATTTTATTCAGCGGAAAAAATACTTCTAGTTTGCTAATTTAACCGATTTTGTAGATCTAAAAATAATAGCAATATGAATAGTGCCGACTTAACTTTGAAGACCCTGTATACATACAAGATTAGCTTGTTTAATAATACAGGATTTTATCAAAGTTCGGTAAGTATCACGTTGGTTCTGTTATGGGATGTGAAATATGACGCAATTTTATTTTTTTGTGTCCTATAAAACTATCAAATATCAATTTTCAAAAGATCGGACAATTTTTACAAAAGTACATATGGCCGCCATTTTGAAATCAGACGCCATTTTATTTTTGTGTATCTTATAAAACTTTCAAATATCAGTTTTCAAAAGGATCGGATAATTTTTACAAAAAAGTACATGCGGCCGCCATTTTGAAATCTGACGGCATTTTGTTTTTTTTGTGTCCTATAAAACTCTCAAATATTATTTTTCCAAAGGATCGGATAATTTTTACAAAAGTGACGTTACACTTTAACGCTCGCTTTAACGTGACTTGACGTTTCACTTTATATTTAGTTCTCCATCTGAAACATAGTAGGTAGCTTTAAAAAAACAAAGCATCTACTACCGAAACAAGTTCGCGATTTATTAGCAATGTCGCATTTATATATTTGTATTTGCATATAAATCTGTATAAAAAAACTGTGTTGACACAATATTATACATAAAATCTATCTAGAATTTTCTCCTCTTTCGTTTAAGACAGGTTTCGAATCGATTTGACTTAAACTGAGCAAACTATAAGCAAAAAACATCGTTTTTTCTAATTTGCTCCCCTCTGGGGCCAAAATTCAAAAATCGGGCGACGTTAGGATCAAATAGACCCCTAGAGGAATCGAACAAAAAAAGTTTTTTTAAATCGGTTAATCCGTTTGGGCTGTACGACAGATACAAAAAGTCCGTTACAGATTCACATACAAAGCGAGTGGTATATAGGCGCTTCTAGCTTCGCTTAGGCCGCGCCTAAAAAGTAGGTAAGAAAACTTTTAAGTTAGACGGTTTTATTTTAAATCGTCAGCTGTACCAAGAACTAGAAAATAACTAGGACATAAACCAAGGGGCACTTTGTGTCGCTGCGTCAGCGAAATAAGTGGTAATAAAAACGTTGGGCGCATTTGAAATATTTCTGTTGGTGGGCTTGGCAGCAAAAACTGAAAAAGGCCGCCCCCGCCCACTTATATTTATAATTTCAGCTATCAGATGTCCACTAATTGATTGACATTTGGACATAGGCCTTCCGGAAATAATGCATCCATAGCTGTTCTTTCTGTGTTAGCCTATTTATTTACAGATATATAGACAATAGACATGAACGTGCAGCGCGTCTCACTCCGCGCTCTCGCCGCGCCCGGTCACGTGGTCCGTGTGCTGTACCCCTGGGGATCGGTCGAGTTGATATGGCCACAGTAAAACAAGAGTGAAATTTCTGTACTTGTACTATTATTTATTCTGTGGTCAAAGTTAAGTAAATGGATGAGTTCATTCGTCTGTAAAGTGTGAATTTGAATTTGGCCGCCCTCTGAACTTGCCGCCCGGGGCATAGGCCCCGGCTTGCCCCCCCCCCCCACCTAGATCCGGGGCTGGGGCTTGGAAACACATTTTTCTAGACAAGCCGTTCTTACATAATTATGTTTAGATTTTATTGTTGTTATTTTTTTACTTTTCAAATAATTTCTGATTATTTTAATAAGTTAAAGATAGACTGTCAGAGTAACTTGACATAAATAATGAAAATAGTTTGTTTTTTCCAAAGCCTACTTACCCTACGACACTGTTTTATAACGTTAAAAAAACTGTTTTTTAAAATGATAAAATCGATAAGAAAACGAATTTTTCCAGGGATGAGACCTAGTTAGATCGATTTTTTGCCCCCTGAAACCCCTTTTCGGTAAATTTGATCAAAATCGTTAGAGCCGTTTTCGAGAAAATATTTATATAGGTGCATAGGTACATATACAGGGTGTCCTCAAAGACACTAAACACACGCCTACCACATGTTCCTGAGACCAAAATAAGCCGATTTAAGCAAACTTACCTTCTTACAAAATTGCTTAGTTTGGGCGCTATACGGCCCTGAAGTTACAATTTTGAAATCGTTTTTTTGTTATAAATTTAAAACGGCTTGTGCGATTTTGCTCAAATTTGGCACGTTGACATAGTTTTATGAAACAAAAAAAACGATATCAAAATTATGATTAATATTAATCCATAGGCGTAGAACTCGGTTTTTTTAATATTTGAACTTTTCAAATTTCTACGCCAATGGAAGAAAAGGGGTTTAAGTATAAAATTTAGATTCAGTAACTTATTTGATACAAAAAAGCTACTCTTAATAAGACTCGATTACTCTCATGGTTTTTGAGAAATTTGCATTTTAATAGTTAGTTGATTAGGTATACGTTGATAATAATAAGTTGATCAGTAAACAAATAAGACGGCCATGCTCTTTTCTAAGAATAAAACTGGAGATAATGAATAAGTTATGCAAAGAGTAAATTGATTTTCTTCGTCGTATAAATCTTTGTATGCGTGAAAATGGTGGACACTTTGACCACTATGACATATTTATTTATTTTAATTCATGTTTTAGTAACTTTACTTCATTTTGTAAAAATACTGCGAATTATTAAAATACAAATTTCTCAAAAACCATGAGAGTAATCGAGTCTTATTAAGAGTAGCTTTTTTGTAACAAATAAGTCACTAAATCTAAATTTTGTACTTAAACCCCTTTTCTTCCATTGGCGTAGAAATTTGAAACGTTCAAATATTAAAAAACCCGAGTTCTACGCCTATGGATTAATATTAATCATAATTTTGATATCGTTTTTTTTGTTTCATAAAACTATGTCAACGTGCCAAATTTGAGCAAAATCGCACAAGCCGTTTTAAATTTATAACAAAAAAACGATTTCAAAATTGTAACTTCAGGGCCGTATAGCGCCCAAACTAAGCAATTTTGTAAGAAGGTATGTTTGCTTAAATCGGCTTATTTTGGTCTCAGGAACATGTGGTAGACGTGTGTTTAGTGTCTTTGAGGACACCCTGTATACAAGATTTGCTCGTTTAATAATATAGGGATAGGGATATAGGGACTACCGAATATCAGGTAGTATACCAACACATCCCATATATTTAATACATATCCCCTATTGATAGTTGATTAATACTTAATAGTAGCGCGCACAGTGCAATCGGTTTAGGTTGTCATAGTAGAAGTATCATAATGATGATCGTCCAATATTTATATTTCTTAAGACCTCATTTTAAACATGACCTGCTGCTCCAATGTCGACCTCTCTTTACATGGTTCGATGATCACATGTTTACTGTTTACTTGTTATAACTTGTAATAACAGAAAACAATACTAATTATTGTAAGCACTGAATGAGCAGAAAAATACATTAAATAGTTTGGTTCGAGGAGATAATAAGGCGAATAATGAAAACAACATTTTTTTTATTGAAAGAAATATATTTTGTTCATGAAAAATTCATTGATAGGACAAAAACATAATTTTAATAAATAGATATTCGTGTATTTAGAATAAGGTGACCAACCCTCCCGATTTGGCCAGGACAGGTTTAGGATTTTCTCGTCATGTCGCGGATAAAAAAAGTGTCCCGGAAAGTCCCGATTTTATTTTCAAATCATGAATTTTATCGATTTTTAATTTTTACTTCAAAAACTAATTTAAAATTCTCAAAACAAATACGATTTTGAAAATGTGTAAACTCCATATTTCTTTTTCAACATATATTTTTAATACGAATTTATATTTTCCGTTTTTTTAGTTTTTCAAAAATGTTAAACAGCAACATTGGTTATGATTTTTTTTCCATTTTTAGTTTAGATTTAGCTTTATAAATTATATTAAATTGTTTAATGTTAGTTATTGAAATCTATATCACTTGGTTGTTACACCTTAATTTGTATTATTTAACTTACTTTCTTCACAGAATACAAGGCCACAAATCAAAAACTATAAGTTGAGAAAGGCAACTATTTGTGTCGAAACGTCGACATTAAAGAAATTTAGCAAATTAGTTTTTGATTTGTGGCCTTGTATCCTGTGAAGAAAGTAAATTGAAATCTATATAAGTAATAGGTACTTTTTTTGTTTACTGTCTCGGATTTGAGTCAAGAAGAGTTGGTCACCTTAATTTAGAACGGGATCGAGATGCACACACTATTTTTATTTCCTGTCTATTAAGAAAATAGGATTTTTCTCCTACCTAGGCCGAAAGTTCGTACTTTCGTCCCTGCCAAGCGGGAACAAAGTCGCTCTTTATTCCCGTGGTACGGACAAGTGCGCGTGCGCAATAGAACTTATGCCGGCTCTCACGCACCTACTTCTGTCTCCTACACATTAAAATTATTTCCTGGCAGGAGAAAAAATAGTATGCGCAACACGGGAGGAAATTACTACATCTTCTCCCGCGTATTTGCCACCCTCGCCTTCGGCTCGAGTGGCAATTTTATACGCGGGAGGAAATGTAGCACTTTCCTCCCTTGTGGCACAATGTACTATTTTAAAAATTCCCCAATGACTGAATAGGTACTGAACTAATCAACAAACTTCATGTTGGAGAAAATTCAATTTGTGGCAACGATTATCGCGTGAACTGTACATTCGTACAGATATCTTATACAATCATATTCAAATTGTACTTTTTATGTAATATGCAAAATTGTTAATTTTTTTCTGTATACCAAAAGATATTTCTTTTTACATTTAATTATTATAAAAAGTAATCCCGTACAATACGTTTGCTCTGAAATAAAAATTTTGTATTCAATAATATCTTATTTATTTAAAACACTGTAGTATAGGCCAATAGGTTATGGGCCCAGCGTATCATTATTAAAGAAAGCTGAATTAAAGTGAATTAAAAACAGTCAACTGGTGCACGCGGCTACATTTGAAGTTCAAAATGGCTGAGTCTATGCGGGGATGCATCACGAAGCTCAATAACGAAAATTACCAGGTCTGGAAATTCAAGATGGAACTTTTGCTTATTAAAGAAGAGTTATGGAGCCAAGTGAATACGACAATGCCAACAGAAATGAGTGAAGCTGCCTCGTGGAAAAAGAAAGATGACAAAGCACGTGCTATCATTGGTTTACTTGTTGAGGATTCACAGTTAGTTCACATACGTAAAGCAAATACAGCAAAAGAAGTCTGGGAAGCATTGAGGGCGTATCATGAAAAATCAACATTGACCAGTAAAGTTTACACATTGAGGCAGATTTGTAATTTAAATCTTTCTGAGAATGGCAACATGGAGGATCACATAGTAACCATGCAAAACTTGATAGATAAGCTGATAGCTCTTGGCGAAGTGATCAGCGACAGTCTTCATGCAGCAATGTATCTCAGCAGTCTGCCCGATTCATATAGTACTCTAATCACAGCATTAGAAACCAGACCAGAAGCGGATCTCACGCCTGATTTGATCAAAGGGAAGCTCATCGATGAATACAGAATACGGCTAGGTGTTCCAGATACAGCGGAGTCAAGTGCAGCACTCAGAGCATCACAGAAAGAAAGTACGGATACAAGTAAAGAAAAGACATGCTATTTTTGTCACAAATCAGGCCACTTTAAGCAGGATTGCTTTAAATATAAGAGGTGGAAAGCCAATAAGGAAAAGACAGAAAAAGCAAGTAAAGTAGAAGAGGATAAAGAACAAGCAGGATTTGTTTGTTTTACCGTTCACCAAGAAAGAAGCCTTAAGGATACTTGGTACATTGACTCCGGTGCCACCAGCCACATGACAAATAACGAAAGTTTCTTTAATGTTCTGGAACGAAGGAATTTGTCTGACGTTACAGTGGCGAATGGCAAAAGTGCTAAAGTCGCAGGAATCGGCTCTGGTGAATTTAAATGTCAAGACGGAAACGGAAAAGAAATTACAGTCAAGTTAAAGGATGTTTTATACGTGCCAGATCTGACTGAGAGTCTTATATCAGTAAAGAAGCTTACAGATAGAGGCTTAATTGTACAATTTAAGGGCAGAGAGTGCAAAATCGTAAAGGACAATGTTGTGGTGGCTACAGCCAACCTGTCATCCAACATGTATGCAATCAAGGTAATGCACAAGGCATTGGCAGTTAAGCACAGTCAGCACACGGAGATGTGTCAACACACGTGGCACAGAAGATTCGGTCATAGACATCCAGAAGATGTGCAATTACTCCAAGACAATAACCTGGTGTCGGGTATCCATATTCGGGATTGTGGTATTAGGGAAGTGTGTGAAAGTTGCATTAAAGGAAAAATGGCAAGAAAACCATTTCCAAAAGCTTCACAATCAAGGGCAACTTCACTACTGGACTTAATACACACTGATCTCTGTGGGCCCATGCAGACGACAACACCGAATGGAAATAAGTATTTTATGACGATGATCGATGACTACAGCAGGTACACAGAAATATATTTTCTAAAAGAAAAGTCAAATGCAGCTATGTATATTAAAGAATACGTAAGATATGTAAAAAATAAATTCGCTAAAGTACCAAAAATTATCAGGTCAGATAATGGACGTGAGTATATCGGGGCAGAAATTAAAACATTATTTGCAGAGGAAGGGATACGAGCACAGTATTCTGTGCCCTATTCACCACAACAAAATGGCGTCGCAGAGCGAAAAAATAGGACGCTTATGGAAGCAGCAAGGTGCATGCTCATTGATGCTGGTTTGGACAACAAATATTGGGCAGAGGCAGTTAACACAGCAAACTATCTACAGAATATTCTGCCAACAAAAGCCGTTGAAAGAACACCATTCGAGTTATGGAACAAAACAAAGCCAAACGTCGAGCACTTGCACATATTTGGATGCAATGGATACACTCACGTGCCAAAAGAGAAACGTAAAAAATTGGATGACAAAGCGACATTGTATACATTTGTTGGATACTCAACTGAGTCAAAAGGCTACAGAATGCTAGACAAAACGACAAACAAGATCATTATCAGCCGTGATGTAAAGTTTATTGAGCACATCAAGAGAACAATTAACGAGACAGCTCAAGGAACTTCAAAGAACATAGTCAAAGAGAAGAATAAGACTAAAGAAAAACCAACAGCCAAATTAAAGGTGACTCATTCGGATGACGTTGAGATAAATTTTGAAGAAAATCATGAAGATGAACATAGACAATATGATAATGAACCTGAAGTTGAATCGTATTATGAATCTGAGGATGAAGATCAAGATCAAAACCAAAGAGAAGAACCTCCCACATTTGTTTTGGACTCTACAATGGAACAGACAACCTACGAAGGGGATGAAACTTACAATTATCCAGGATCAATAGAAGAATTTCCTGAAGAAGCCGTTAGGCGATCTGCACGATCAACAAGACCACCAGATAGATTTGAACATGAAGCAAGATTAGTGAAAGAAGAAAACCAGGAACCAAAGAATCGTTCAGAAGCTCTTGCAAGAACAGATCGAGACAAATGGATCGAGGCTATGGACGAAGAAATGAAGTCAATGGAGAAGAACCGGATATGGGAATTGACTGAACTCCCAGAAGGCAGGAAATCAGTTGGATGCAAATGGGTATATAAGAAGAAAAGGGATGTAGAAACTGGGTTAACAAAATATAAGGCAAGACTTGTTGCCCAAGGATTCTATCAGAAATATGGTGCAGACTACGATGAAGTGTACGCACCAGTAGTTAGAGCAGTGACATTACGTCTACTACTTACGGTCGCAACACAAAAAAGACTGTATATACACCATTTTGACGCCAAGACAGCCTTTCTGAATGGAGATTTAGAAGAGACTATATACATGAAGCAACCAGAAGGCTACATCATCGCTGGAAAAGAAGAACTGGTTTGCAAGCTCGTGAAGAGCATATATGGACTAAAACAAGCAGCCAAAGTTTGGTATGAGAAACTGCACATGATAATAATCAAGCTTGGATTCAAACAAAGCACAGCAGATCCATGTTTGTATTCAAAAGAAACAACAGCGCTAGTGCAATACATAGTAATTTATGTAGATGATATACTGATTGCGTGTGCAGTCGAAGAAGAAATCATGAAGACAGCGAATGAACTCGAAAAAGAGTTCGACTTAACCAGACTTGGAGAGCTCACAAATTATCTCGGAATAAACGTAGAGAAAGACTCAGAAGGTATCTACTATATTAGTCAAGAGGAGTATATCCAAAAAATTGTGGATAGGTTTGGATTGCAAGATTCGAAGACATCGAGAATACCGTTAGATACAGGATACCTAAAAACAGCACGTGACGGGAAATTAATGAGTAACAATAATGATTTTCAAAAACTTATTGGAGCTCTGTTATACGTGGCAACGCATACACGACCAGACATTGCGGCAAGTGTATCCATTCTGAGTCAGTGCATTAAAGAACCAACCGAAATAGACTGGAATGAGGCTAAGAGAGTACTCAAATATTTGAAAGCGACGAAACATCTCAAACTTAGACTTGCAGGAAGCGAAAAGGGCCTCATAGGATACTCGGACGCAGATTGGGCAGAAGACAGACGAGACAGCAAGTCACACAGCGGATACATATTTAAGTACAATGGCGGGACAATAGCTTGGGCATGCAGAAAGCAAACGTGTGTGGCATGGTCAAGCTGTGAAGCTGAATACATCGCTCTGGCAGAAGCCAGTCGAGAACTGTTGTGGATTAGAAGACTGCTAGAAGACTTCAATGAACGACAGAACACGGCAACCACAGTATTTGAAGACAATCAAAGTGCTATAAAGATGGCGATGAGCAATGAGTTTAGAAGCAAGACTAAACACATCGACACCAAATATCACTTTGTGACTGACCTAATTAAAAAGAAAACTGTACAAATAAAATATTGCCCAACAGAGAAAATGATCGCTGACATGATGACAAAGCCACTGGGAGCAGTGAAGCTCAAAGCACACAGAGAAGGATGTCAACTAGTGGACAATGCAGAGATGTCATTGCAAGATAATCGTTGAGGGAGGGTGTTGGAGAAAATTCAATTTGTGGCAACGATTATCGCGTGAACTGTACATTCGTACAGATATCTTATACAATCATATTCAAATTGTACTTTTTATGTAATATGCAAAATTGTTAATTTTTTTCTGTATACCAAAAGATATTTCTTTTTACATTTAATTATTATAAAAAGTAATCCCGTACAATACGTTTGCTCTGAAATAAAAATTTTGTATTCAATAATATCTTATTTATTTAAAACACTGTAGTATAGGCCAATTCTTCACAAAGTATTTTCGTAGTCATTTTTAGTGGATTTCATGCGCGCGCAAAGCAATAATCGAGCACATTCGCTAGTAATGTAGCAGTATGTGCAATATGTCTATTTTATTGATATTGTGACGTAGATCTTCCGAAAGAGCAGGTACGTAACTTCGCGATGGTACTTGTGTTGTTACCATAGTTCCATTCTGCATTCATAAAACTATGGTAATATAATTATCATATATACCAGCGGTTCCCAACCTTTTTAGTTGTACGGACCACCAATTTTGTAAAAAAATTTTGAGGCGCACTAACTAAATTTACAAGTAAAAACCCCTGAACAACAAACCGATCGAATAATTCGATTGTCGCTAACAATCGAGTGACTCGATTGTTCCCATATTTAACCCTGAATCTCCGATAATATTTATCTTGACTTACACTCTCGACCAGCGTCCACGGCCCAGTAGCACGCTGCCCGCGGCCCACAAGTAGGCCGCGGCCTATTGGTTCGGAACCGCTGATATATACCTATTTAATAGAATTAAAATAATTATATAAAAATTTTATTTTTTTTTTTAATTTTTGAAAAAATGAATAGGTTCATTGATTTTGCAATTTGTTTTTGTTTTATTTTGTTACAATATGAAAATATTTAAATCTGTGTGAATATTTATTCAGATTAACAAAAATATATTATGGTATATTAAATAAATAATCTGTAAACATAAAATTAACAGGCGTATAGGAGCAGGAACTGGAAGTCATTGATCCCTCGCAAATATTTGCCTTAGAAATTTTTAATTCCCACTCTCGAACTTTAGACGCCCTACGCGCCTATGAACAAATAAATAAAGTTTAAATTGAAAAATTAATAATATGTTCTAGATTAGTTAGGTATATCATTAAGTATGTAACAATGAATTCAAGACTAGACACTGAAAAGAAAATATTGCGTGGAGACCTACCTATCCAAAATTAATTTTCTAAGGTCCTGCTTAAACTTCAGTTAGGTATTTAAATTGCCAAAACTTCGTTTGTTTAATTAAATAAATTTATCGTACAAATTATTATCCACGTATATAAAGTATTGTGTAAAGTGATCTTTTGAATAATAGCTATGTTATCGATCAAGTTAGCGATAAATTCCAAAATCAGTAAAAACTAAGTTTAACAGCTATTTCAAACGATTTTGTAGCCGTTTGAATGACAGAAGAAATATTACGTATCATAGATATGATCTAGACCAGTGTTTCCCAAAATGGGCAATACTGGTCCCACCTGGGGGCGCCAGAGAAATCCGGGGAGACGGGGGACGTTGAGTAATTTTTTCTGAAAAGTGGGAAGCAGCCTAGCAGGCCAAATAACTTTGGGAATCTCTGATCTAGACATTCGTCAATTTATAATATGTAGAAAAATAATATCACAAATTACTGAAAATAAATACATCTAACTGATTTCTTTTTCAGAAGAACGGTTCAGATGTGAGCAAGATTTTTAGAAACGACTAGCAAAGCCATCCCCCCTACTATCGGAATGAGATGACATAACATCTCCTTTCATTTCCACAATATTAATACTATCGAATGGCTCAGCCAATGAAATTATATGTCCAATAGTCGCCAAGTTATTAATTGTCTCATCGGTGAAATTGCGAGTGTAAGATTCTAAAAAAGATAATATTTAATCAAACTCAGTTAACAGAAAATTGCCAGCGTTCAGCACAATGATAAATTACCTTCAATTCCTATGTTTGTAACATTGAGTATTCTAAACCTTGGATTTTCTATGCTCGTCGTAATATTCTGTTGGCCAATAATCAGCGACGAAATGATTTGCGCTGCTAGAGATATATCACTCGTTCCAAAAATCATTCGTCGTCCACAAACGAAATGTTTGTCTGTAATTATGACGGGCATGTTCATAGTTTCCAGTTCAGTTTGTGGGGGATTATCTTCTATGTAGCCAAGACCATAGACATTTAGACGCATTGATCCTAGCATTCCGTGAAGTCCACTGTTATAAAATAAAGAATTATGTAAATTCCTTAAATCACCCAATCATGACGAGAGGCTGATTTATTGATAGTAATTCGGTGTCTGTCTGGTAAAAATTAAAGAATAATAATCTTCTTTTATTTTACATATAAGTACCATCAACTGGGGTGAAATGGATCAATTTTAAAGATTTCAAGCTTGAATTTTTGAATAAATAAACTAAATAAATCTGAAAAAACGATTTTTTCCATAATCGTCTACATTTTTATTTATTTAGTTGGATGAAGAAATTTCTAGAACCAGCTTATTTAGAACTAGCGCGGTCCCGTCCGGTTTCACCCGGGTGCTAAGAATGTATGATTTATTATCCCCCCCCGCGAAAAATTCTCCCCCTGCGAAGCAAAGTCGGTCGATTTCGCTTCGCAGAGGGGGGAGAGTTTCTCGCGGGTGGGATGGTAATATTATAAAAACCACCAGCCCGGTGGTGTTTATACTATTAGTAGGATTCCGCCAAAGTTACATGGCACTCAATGTATTATCGAAATAATTCTTTTCATCTACGTTTCATCTACGTCCCTGCCCTACTTTATTAGCATCCTTCAGGACTTACCTAACAAGTGAAACATATAAATCATCCTTATCGACAACGGACACTGTTGAAGAGGTTTCTTCATAAAATGCGTTGACATTCAGATCGGAATAAGTTTGCTGTATTATGCGAGCTAATTTTGCAGCATATTCAGGCTCGTTAACTTCATCTTTACTAACGTTGTTGTCTTTTAAACTCTCCAGTACGGTAAAGAAGGTTGGTGTAATAGTTGGTATATTGGGTATATAGACATTGTAACGACCAAAAGTGGAATTAATAGCTTGCGACTTCAACGGTTGGTTTTGCGGTGTTATATAACTATACAGTTCTGAAAAATATTTAAAAGACAATAAAATAAATACCATACTTTCACTATACTTTCATTAATATTGGTCTTCGACTTTAATAATGAGTCTATAGGTACTTAAAACGATTTTTAATCATTGAATGGAGCTCCGTCTAACTTAAATAATACTGTTGAATTTCTTGATAGCACTTATAACAGTTTCACAATACATTTTTAAAGATGATTAAAATGGGTACGCATCTATATTTTCTTTCAAACAGCTGACGTCACTAACGCCTATGCGCCTTATAATAACACGGCGCACTACAACTACAGCCACGCGATCGACGTTATTGACGTAAGCAGGTATTAAAATTTAAAAATTTGTATCTCCGTAAATACTAAACACGTACTGAAATAAAATAAACGTCATTGTATTTGTGACAATGATTTCTATAATAGGAAACAGTTACTAAGTACTTAATTATTTTTTATTTTCTATAATCACATTATCAGTTAAACCATAAAAGTACGTTGCAAATACGTTGTAACACTTGTTAAAATAAAAATTAAAAATGTTCATAATTTTTAAACCAACAACTTCTTTCATGATTACAATGAATTAATTAAATATAAATAAAGGTGTGTAGGTCCACGTCCACCATTGTTTAACTTACGTTCATCTGATAAATTCGCGATAATTTGAAGTGTATTGGCGAGATTCGGTAATTGAAGAACTTGATCTGGCGTCAGAGGTCCGTTGTACAAATTGTAAGCTCCCGACAGTTCAATTGCTGTTGCTAACGTCTTAGGCACTAAGAATCCCTGCCTGCAATAGTGAACTAATACAGATCAATATTGTCAGTGGATATTTAATTAATTTATTTTTTTAATATTAAAAAATAAAAAACCGACAAAGTGCAAGTCGAAATTGCATGATTAGTGTACCTGTACTATTCAGATTTTCCATTTTTTGATAATTTTAATTCAATGTAAACCGCAGTACCAATATTTTTGATTTTTTTTTCAGATTTTTATGAGCAATATTTTAGGAGATCGTGAGGGGGTCATCGATTATTAAGATATATTCGGAAAAAATGCTAACAAATGCTTACAATAAATAAATAAATAAATACAGTGGAGTCGCGATATGGTGAACACCCGGTAAGGTGAACAACTCTATAAGGTGAACACGTAAAACTTTGTATAGTGTATTCTATAAGGTGAACAACTGGAACCTCGATAAGGTGAACAAAGCTAATTTGATTTATTTGACACTGTTATTGGTTCTCGGAATACTTGGTAGGCCGTTTTATTCCCAACAATATCTCTGTTAATTTTTGTATTTGTAGTAATGCCGACACAGCGGTGCTGATTTGATGATAAACAGATGTACCTATATCTATATATACTACTTTTATATTTCTTCCACATTTTTGTGATTCGGTTCGAATTTCTGCTTTTATAGTAAAGCTGATCTCATTGATGTGGTGATAGTGTTTGGTGTTTGAACTTTGATAAAAAAAATTAAAGCTCTTACATTAACCAATAAAGATGAAATAATAAAAAAAATTAACAAAGGTGCAACTGTGACTGCCCTTTCGCGTGAATATGGTGTTGCAAAATCTCCCATTTGTGGTATTCGAAAAAATAAAGAGCGCATTTTGAGAGCTCTGGGGAATACACTTTCAGGCGCAAATAAGCGAAAAAGGATGTCTTCAGAACTCCCAAAAATGAAAGCAGCATTGTACAAGTGGTTATTAAAGATGCGAAATAGTACAGATTTAATTTATGAAGTTTTCTTTTCATTACCCCTTTTTATTTACCTTGATAAGGTGAACAAATTCGATAAGCTGAATACCACTGGTCTGAATTAGTTCACCTTATCGCGACTCCACTGTAATATATTTTTGGACTTGCACTCTTATAAGCTTTCATTTGATACCCAGCAAGATGACCCTGAAAAAAATCTTTGCCTCCACTTCCGCCCCCCAAAACTGCCCAATACAACATTCAATTTTAACGTGTCATTGAGCTACTCTTTCTATAACTATGTTGAATTTCAACTTTCTATGTTACAAGGTTTTTAAGAAAAAATGCCGTAATGTAAGTATGACAGACGTACAGAATACAGATAGACACCGAGTTGATACTTGCTTCCATAAGTGTTGTGGTACGAAGTACGGAAAACTAAAAAGATCGGCAATCTCCATTTGTTAGGTCCCTTTTGATCTGGCACAAATATAATCAAACGAACGCCGCTATTTCAGGAAGCGTTATTTTACTGACCTCGCAATGTTAACAGCCGGTTGCACGATAGTCTGCCATGAGATATGCCCAAACTGTTGATGAGAATATGCCAGGCCGCTGATTAATCTTGGCAGTTCTGATTTATCGGAAGGTACCACACGGGCAAAATCTATAATATTGGGTATTGATCTCGTTCTATGACTGTACACCATTAAAACTCCGCCTCTGAAATAAACAGAATTAATTTACTGCCAACGTTTTGTTGTTGCATAGGCAAATAATTATTTACCTCTAAAATCTTTACGAGTCCTATAGCTAAAGAAAAGAAAGTACGTAGTATGTCTGTCCGGATGTTAAATTTAAATCTTTTCCAGACGAAGGAGCGTTGAAATTTTGCATATTTATAAATAGTTTCCTTAAATAAACGAGAAAAATCCAAAACTCGTAAATTCTTAACCCAGAGGGTGTGAGACAGAGGCGATAGTTTTTCGGTAAACTTATTTCGCTATCATAATAGGGGACTGTCATCCCTGGATAGTTTCGGGTAAAAACGGCAAGCACCTCAAGAAGAATCACTCAAAGGAAGGGCAGTTGACCGCGTTACCTAACATTCATTAAAATAGAAAAATCCATTAACTTACGCCGCAAGACCTGTTGTGTGCGGATTGACTACGGCTAAACAAAGCGTCGCTGAAATTGCTGCGTCGACAGCATTTCCACCCAGCTGCAATATTTGTGTGCCAACCAATGAACAGCGGATGTTATCCGTCGCGACGCTGCCATGTGGTTGCACCTTAAGAAAAATAAATTTTAACTTTAATAGCTGGTAATATTCTAATTAATTTAGTCAAACAAGAATCATCTTTAGTTTAAATATAATTTACGTCCTCTAAAATTTGAAATGTGTTACGACCGAAAATTTCTTTAAAAAAAATTTAGTCGACGCTGATGACCTCAGCTGTTGAGCGTCTATAATCTACAATCTACTTCTTCTTCTTCTTCTTCTTCTACTTCTAAAAAACTTTATCTTGATGTTTTGTTTATAAAATTGTAATATTGTAGTTGTCTATTATATTATTTAACGAGTTGTAAACAGCTTGCTTCAATGCAAAAGGTTCTCCATGGTTGCATATGTTGTAGGCGTTAATAACTGTTTTATAGAAAGTTTGTAAAACGTAACATTTTTACAGAATAAAAAGTAAAGACTCATTAAATATGGATTAATAAATACCTATAAGTTTGAAAATTAACGAATCGTAGGTAGTAAACATATAAACAGTAATAATAAATTGTTATATATAAGAAGAGATCGGTTTCCACTCTCGGGCACTGTGGAGAAATCGGTAACTCACCTATCCGGAAACTGGGGGTTTCGGGTTCGAGTCCCGACAGTGGTCATTTGATTTTTTCTTAGATATAGCTCAAAAATCATGGCAGCCTAGCTGTCTGAGATATTTATTATTTTCACCTCTAAATTATTGTTATGTGAATAATATGGTGTGGATATAAGGGGTTTTAAATCGATTGATTTTATCATATACCAATTTAGTAATAATAATAAAGAAAAATAAAATAAGAAGAACATTAAATTGAAAACAAGAATAATTTGGTATACATGTATAACAAAAATAACAACAGTAAAAAGATTTTACCTGCATGTAACCATAGTAAATTTGTGCAAATAACGCTATTGTAACAGCGGCTGTTAGTGCTGCAAACGTTGTATAGATGAGCCCCAAACCTTTGAAGCATTCTCCCCACCAGCAACCGCAACAGTAGCTTAGAAATTTGTCGCAGGCAGACTGTTCCTTGGTGCGATCTCTAGCCCGCAATGGAATATCCTCACGTAATTCTCCAGCTGCTGGAGAAAAATATTTATTTTTTATTAGAAGTAATATCATAATATCGGCAAGCTCTAATGCTGAGATTCAGTTTTCCATTTAAAAAAAAGTGTGTGCGTGTACACTGTACTTACGTACGCGCGTTAAAAGTTATACTCTTGGGCGTGATTAAAAATTAATTTTTAATTTGCATGCAAATAATTTTATTGAAATAAAAAAACTTTTAAAAAAACCTTCTTCAAAAAAAAAACTACTAAAAAGAGGGAAAAAATTGCTTAAACTTTTTCAAAATTGTTTTCCCTCTTTTTAGTGGCTTTTTTGAAAGTAGTTTTTTAAAGTTTCTTTATGTTTAAAATGACCTGACACTCTTAAATTGGGTAACATCAGGCCTACAGCGAAAAAATCTTAAGACGTGACGACCAAATACATCCTTCTGATTAACACTACATACAAAATAGCGATAATAAAATTATTATTAGGTAGAACCCCTTATTGGGT
Organism: Mongoloraphidia duomilia; assembly: GCA_039654895.1. NCBI lineage: Eukaryota > Metazoa > Arthropoda > Insecta > Raphidioptera > Raphidiidae > Mongoloraphidia > Mongoloraphidia duomilia. The sequence continues at coordinate 21,785,119 of CM077519.1, forward strand.
TTAAATGTAGCCAAGAAGGACAAAAAAATGGGTGTGTGCTTATGACCACATGACAGAAGTGAAAACTTCAGATTTTCTAATTTTTGGTGTCATCTATTATAGCGCCTTTATGAACTAAAAATAATTTGTTACTCAAATACTAAAATTGTATTTTTAATTAATTCCACCTTGGTTTCAAAAAAATTATAATTATTGTCAAAGAAAGAATATAACAAAAATAAAAAAATATATAAATAAATATCATGTAGAATTTAGAAAAAAACGCCAAAAATTCTACGCTGCCATCAGGTCTCGAACCCAGGTTCCTATGCATAGAACGCCAAGACGTAACAACTGCGCATGGGTGAAAGTATCTAGACCGCCGTTTTTATTATATAAATATGTTGCGAATTCTTACGGTCGGGTTGCGAATTCTTACGGAAGTAGTTGCGAACGCTTCACATTTTTTCAGTACCCAGACAAACAGTGCCTCACGCGCCTAAGGAAGTTTTCACTTCAAAAATAATATTGTACATTCCTTGTAATACAATATACACGCAAAAAAGCGAAAAACAGACGTTCGGTTTTTAAACTCTCCTAACCTTATTTTTGAACTTAGGGGTCCATTTTAATCTCAAAATTAAAGATAATGTCATACATCTAGGAGCGCTACTGAACAGTTTTTAAAAATATTGAACTTACGTGAATATTCAAGATGGGTAGCTGCCTAAACTCAATTTTTTTTTAATTTGAATGTAAGTAGTACCCCAAGAGGTGACCATTAGCTTTAATTTTACACAAACAATGTATTCTCGGCATAAAGTTTTATACGGAAAAGTGGGACCTCCCAGTAGGATGAAAGCTACAACTGTATGTTTTCAGTTTCAACTTATGAGGTGCTGTAGTTTCCTTGCAAAAGTTTTGACCAAAAAAAATTGTAATAGCTAACATCATATAAATAATAAACTAACTATAGTTGTGCATAAAAAGTTGTATTGACTTAAGAAATTAACATATTGTGTATTATTAATATCACAAAAAATATTGTTCAACATAATGTAATGTAAACCACAACGAAAGTTTGAAAATAAGTGAGAACAAACTATATAGGTATATTGTTTAATCGGAAAAATTATATTTTAAATAATAATTGAAAAACTAAATATTATTTCATAGCAAAAGTATGGAAATTTTTTGAGAAAGTTCACTTAAAATTCAAAGTTGGTCCAAAGCACTAATTACTTATACGTCTTTTATACGTGTAATTTCTTAGAACGCTTTTTTTAAAATTATTATATCATCATATTAGTTTACATTTTTGTGTTTACATAGGTATCTACCTATAATAGTATAATTATTGCGGTATCTATTTTTTTTCAATTATTAATTATATATAGGTACATGTTATAAGTATAACACCAAATAAGCAATATATTATTAATTATTATGCACATTTTTTAATTCAATAACCTGTGTTTTGTAATTTAACTTAATTAATGATAATTAATCATTTAATCAATGTACATTCTTTTAACTTATTGGCTATTGCCTTATATACTCTATATACAGGGTGTCTCGAAATTGACGACCGTGCTTTTGGTCTTTGTTTCAGGGGGCTATTAACACAAATCGAAAATTAAGAGTAGAAAATTTTCCGATTGTCCTTCATTATCGAGTTATTGATAAAAAACTAAAATTTAACATTTAAACTTTATTAAAAACGAATAATATTATAAAGCAAGATATTTTCCACATCCGTTGTCACAAAATATGTTCAAATAAGTCGATTGCCTCCTACTTCAGAAGTTTAAGGCAAACATTCGCGCAATTTAGCATGGAAGGCACGAACGTTCTATAGCATATTTTCGTCTATTAACGCCACAGCAGCGTGAAGACGACCTACGACATTTTCAGGACAATCGGAAAATTTTCCACTCTTAATTTTCGATTTGTTTGCACGGGCATAAATGTTGAGACATCCTGTATACTTAGCATAAGTATATATTGAAACATAATATTTAAAAAAATAAATAAAACGATCGTAGTATATTATTGGCTTGAACTTTGTAGTAATAGTATTCCTTCTTTTCTACAAGCCTAATAGTCATTTGATAAATTATGCAGACATCAAAACAATATAATCTAATTTCTTTATACTTGAATGCATTTACCTGTCCCGTTAGATTCTTGAGTTGTCCCATTATTCGCCATTATTTTAAATTAAAAGAAAATCAACAACTTTAAGTAAATAAACATGAAACTAAAACTAAAAGTCAATCACAGCTATAAATCAGAACCATTTTAGAACAATCGTTCAGCGAATATCTGATTTCTCTGAACGTTCACCGGTAAAACCACATTGCAGCTGATCGTCAACAGTCAATTTACCGTAATCAGAGATCCGTAATATACTGACTCAGACGATGGCAATGGTATTAGTGGCGTAACAAAACCATACTTCAAGAATTTGAACGCACGTTCTCAGTACCGCGGAACGTCTGCAAGTGAGACAAAAACAAATAGAACACGTGTTTCATGAGCAGGTAAAAGATAACCGATGTGCTAAGGTGCTGTGCACACCTTTGCATTAATGATCCAATCAAAGTTAGTTCTGATTTACTTGCCACGGTTAAATTTCATTTGAAAAAGATCTGAAATATATTTAGAAACCGTAAATCATAATACCTATTAGCTTTAAATTCTTTGTTTATTTATGCCTTCGTTGAGAATTGAGATTTTGCTTTTAAAATATATACTTTCTGTAATGACGTTATTATTATCATCTGTTCCTTAATTTTTGTAACGCAATAACAATAAAAATCGTTAGGCTATGCGTGGCTACAATGTGATATTATTTTAGTAGATATCTCGAGATAGGGATGCCTGTGAAGACTGCGAACCTGTTTATACAAAAAAGTGAATAGCAATTCAAGTCACACTTTTTTGTAGGTACTTGTAAAAAGTTATTTCGATTTATTATATTGAAATAATAACCAATAATTTAAAACTGGGAAAGTTGATGCTACTCGAGTAGGTACAATACATACATTAACAAATTAGGTATATAGGCAAAATAAAATAATAATAATTTCGATTGTCAACATCGCATATAATATTTTATTTTTCTTACAGCTCAAAAATTTCAAATTTTGAGTTAGACTTTTTGTAAAACTATGAGTATATTTTGTAAATTTCAAAATATTATTGCAGTATACCTACTTGGTATACAGGGGATGTTCCATAAATATACCGACAAACTTTGGGTGGTAGGGGACATCAAAATAAACATTTATTACTTTATAAACATAGATATGTCCGAAAACGCTTAGTTTTCGAGATAGAGGGTGTTAAAATTTTTAGAAAAAATCGTTTTTTTATTAATAAAAATAATAAAATAAAAAAATAAAAACGCTTCAGCCGATTTTAATGAAATTTTCACAGTTTGTTGGTAACTTTAGGCATCTTTTGGATCTATTAAACTTAATAAAGATTAATAAAAAACGAATTTTTCTACAAATTTTCACACCCTGTATCTCGAAAACGAAGCGTTTTCGGACATATGTTTATAAATCAAAAAATATTTGTTTTGATGTCCCGTACCACCTCTAAAAGTTTGTCGGTATATTTATGGAACATTCTGTATATCTGCTTTGATTGATGCTTCAATTTAATTAATTGCTTTAATAAAGATTAAAGTGTGCCTTAATGTTAACAAAATCAGCCAGACTTACAAAATTTATTAAAACAAAATATGTGGCTAAAAAAGGATACCTACTGAAGGGTGTTTATAATTTGGTATATAGATGGTTATATTGACAATCCTTGCCGAATATTAAAATTGTGAAAATTTGAAGTCGGTTCAGTAATTTCTGAGATTACCTCCGATTTTCACCCGGGCGAAGCCGAGTCGGCCAGTTTCAGTTATAGGTAGTACATCTGAATCTTCCTCCTGAATCAGTCTATCTAGTCGTGAAAACCGGAACAAAATCCGTTCAGTATTTATGGAGAAAATCGGGCACAGACAGTGACTGACAGACGCGGCGGGAGACTTTGTTTTGTAATATTATGTGGTGATGATAATATAACTAATTAGAATTAATATGGAAAACGAAAAATGTCCACCAAAAAACCATACCTACTGAAAAATATTATAATATTTAAATATATAAAATTCATGTACTATATTGTAGGTACCTATAGCAATACACTATTTTATCGGTAGAATTAGGCAAACTCCAATTAGATTATAAGAACTGCAAACAGTTACAATATTCAAAAATACAAGAGATTTGACTTACAATATAATATATAAAACTAAATTACAAATCTGATTTGTAATTTAGTTTTATAAATATCTATAATAATAATATTATAAAGCTGAAGAGTTTATTTGTTTGTTTGGTTGAACGCGCTAATCTCAGGAACTACCAGTCCGATTTGAAATTTTTGTTTTTGTTAGATAGCCCTTTTATTGAGGAAAACTATAGGCTATATAATATTACGCTACGACCAATAGGAGCGGAGCATCAATGAAAAATGTTTGCAAAAACGGAAAAAATTATTCCTTTTGAGAGCTTCCGTGGCGTGCGCTGCGTAAACGGTTAAAGTTACGCAAAAATCATGTATGACGGAATTGTTCCCGTTTAAAAATTCAAAAAAAGTCCGCGACAGCATATGTCTATCTTTTAAGGTTCACTCACTATAACTTTTTTTATGGTAATCAAATTTGTTCGTAATTATAATACTCAAGCGAGCGAGTCTGTAGTATATTTATAATATTCAAGCGAACGAGCGAAGCAAGTGAGAAATGTAATTATAATATTCAAGCGAACGAGCGAAGCGAGTGGGTAGTGTATTTATAATATTCAAGCGAAGCGAGTGAGTAGTGTATTCCACCCGGGCTTTTTTAGCACCCGGGCGAAGCCGGACCGGTACCGCTAGTTGTAAATAATTTTAGTAGCTACTTAAGATTTATAATATTTGCAAACATTCCACTTTAGGCTAATGATGAGAAAATTGATCCTTTTTTATAATTTCTAAATAATGAATACCTTTTACAACATATTTTAATTATTAAAAAGTATCGTATTTATAACGGCTGAGATGTTCAATGTATTTGATTTGCTCAAATTAATACATTTTAAACATTAATTATTAATACAATTACCTATTTCAGTTATCTAATGAAGCAATATTGGTTTATTAAAAATTAAAAGTAATTTTAAAAGTTTCTAATATTTTTTTTGTATTTTAAATATTGCCGCTTTTACCGCCATAATCATAAAGAAAAGACCAATTTCTTCGAACAGTTTATGCTGTGTAAAAGGTTAGACATGGCAGCGGATTTTTTGTATTTATTTTTTTTTATTCACAGCGTTTTGTGTTGACGTTGGTTGGGTGTAGGTAAGTTGTTTTCATATTTTAGTAGTTTTTAATTATTTTTTATAAATACGTAAGTTTAAAAAATATTTTATTAATGTCAAATTGCGGTTATGCAGTATTTCAGTATTTACAACCCCTATATTCAAATTGAGGTGCTCCCTGCAAGATTTTTTTTTAATTCCTAATGTAATCGTTTTTTTCTTGTTAAGAGACGAAATGGACGAAGAACAAAGTATTAAATTGGAAGTCGAACCTGATGTTATTCTTGAAGTTGATGAGGAAAGCGTAAGTATAAATTTTTTAAAGAAATAGGTAGTCAACTTCCTTTTATGCATCACTTTATTTAAATGATACTTGCCTGCGATTGTATAAACAGTTGGAAAATTTCCATTAAATTTATCTTAGAAAACATATAAAAATGAACTGTTTTATTGTAATAGAGTTTATTTAAATTTTTGTTAATTTCAGGAGGAGGATGAAGACGATCTTTCCAATGCTTCAATAAACCAAGAAGAAGAACTAAATAATCAACATATTCAAGACATGGGGGAAATGAATATGATAACGCCAGATCACCCTGGCTTCACTTTTATTACGCAGACTATGATGAATGGTTTTTTGAATCCGATGCTTCAATCATTTAAAGTAAATGTAGAGAAAGTCAGTTCCAATCGGATGGAACAGTGTCCACACTGTGGGCAGTACTACAGGCGACTTGCACGTCATATGATAAAACATATAAAGGGTGAGGATTATCCAATTACTACTTGTAATTATTGTAAAAAAGATTTCAGCACTTATGCTGCTTTAGAAATTCACCTACGTTCTCATAACGGAACTAAACCGTTTATCTGTAAAGTATGTGATAAAGCTTTCTCACAGAATTGCAATCTCATTAATCATATGAGGATACACACGGGAGACAAACCTTTTGCGTGTAGATTTTGTGATAAAAAATTTTCCCAGTCGGGCAATTTGAAAAATCACGAACGATTGCACAGTGATGAAAAACCGTTCGTTTGTTCTGTTTGTAGTCAGGCGTTTAGACAAATTTCAAATTTAAATTCTCACAGTAAAAAACACTTATTCGTCAACTGATCTCATTAGGTTTTTCAATATTAGCTATATTATTTTAGTGAAAATTGTTTATTTTGTAAATTATGTTTAAACATTTTTGTTTAAAGTGTAAAGACGTAATATTTTATAATTTTGAACGTATATTATTTGTGCAATGACAACTATACTGTTGATCTCTAATTTATTATTTTTTATGAAGAAAGCTTCTATTAAAATTATTTTTAATTTCCTAATATTTTAGTACTAAATTATTTTCATATATAGATATTATAGGCATCTTTAATTTTTAAACAATGCCATAAAAGCTTTTACACGGAATGCAGTCTTCAATTTATTTTCATTGGAATCATGAAACTTCATAATTTTTAGTTTTATTATTTACGTTTTAAAAATGAATTTTCAGTCGAAACAAAAAAGTTTTATGCTTGGCTGAATTCAGTTCAAAAATGAATTATTTTAAGAAAATAAACTTGCTTTTGTACTGACAATTTTGCTTAAGCAATGTATTGCCAGAATATTTCGCTATTATTATAACTATCGAGTGTTATCTATAATATTGAAAAAATTCGTAAATTGTAAGATATTTATTTTTTTGGGTGAGATTTATCAGCCCGTCAGAAAAGGACAAACTAACGACAAAACAGATGTCTGAAGCGACAACAAAATAGTATAAACAGCTTTAAATTGTTTTCACGACTAAAAATAATATTGCCCGCCACAAAAGAGCGCAAGCATGGTTAATGAACGGCAGAAAAGAAATGAGTATTTGAATTAAATGCATTACACGACAGAACTGGAGATTGCTGGACAAAAATATAATAATCTTGATAAATGGCAAATACACTAAAAATGACAATTAGATATCAGTATCGCTGTGTTGCATGCACAGCCGCATAAGCAGAAATTGGGTATTACCATGGCTTTGTATACATTTTTCTGTCGTGCATTGCCTTTTTTAGTCGTTTGGAGCTTTTTTAAAATGTGTCAATTTCGTCAGAAGCATTAAACAGGCAGGCAAAACACTTTGTAGACGTTTTACGGAACAAATTTCTGTCGCTAGCTACCTCGTAAAAGCCGTGCGAGGATTAGCGTTTGTAACAACAAAATTGTCGTTGATTCAACCTTTTATTTTTTAATTCTCTGTCGTGCAAACCCTATTCTGACGTGCAGCTAAAACTTCCCTTCTTTTTTGTCAGTAATAGTAGAAAATTGTCGAAGAAATTAGAATTTTGTGTAGTTAATATTTTAAAATCGACATATCACTGATTTTATTTAAGTTTCTTTATTCATTTATTGTGATTTAATTTATACAAATAGAATTGATTTAAATTCAATCAATACTATCATTTTCTTATACTCAAAATGAATTAAATTAAGCATACCTAGTGTAAAATATATAAGATTTCGTATCTATTTTAAGATAATATTATAATATTCGATCCTTTACATCATCTTACATGATTAATATTACAGTTACAAAACAAAGGAATTATAAATGTTGTTTTAAAATGATTTATTAATTTCATACCACTAATGATTCATTTTGTGAGGACATCTTATTTAAAAAATACTTGGGAACTTTTAATTTGAAATTAGGTGATATCGGAACTGGATCGGTGTAATTTTTAATCAAAACTGTTTGAGAAAATATTTAATGTAGTATCTCTAATTAATACGTATTGACATGTTTTTTTATGCCCAAAACGCCTGTAAATTAAGATAAATTTAAGATAATGATGCTATACTTCACTATTTATATAAGCGGCATAGTTTTTATGCATGGGACGCGTATGCTTATATTGTTTCATTGATTTGCCGCTCCATTAACCTTGTTATGAACTATGTATGACTCACTATCTTAAATTTTGGAACTTTACTATAGTGTCTTAAATCTTACCAGTATATAATACATAAAAGGAATTTTAACGATTTTATTTTCCCTTAAAAGTAATTATTTGCCACAAAGTTGAGATTATTAATAACTTAAACTGTATTGGTCCTTTAATTTTGTAACAAAAATAAATTGAATATTTCTTTTTTAAATAAATGTTCTCATATATTTTGATATCGTTGACATTTTTTATTATTTTGTGTAAAAATATGTTTTATGTATTTTCTTGGAGTAAATTATATATTCTCTCAATTTTTCAGTTTGTAACAATGTGATATATTATATGAAATCTCATTGTTATTTATGATGTGTCTATATTTTGTCAATAATTATAAAGATATTGAATATTGTTTAATATCGTTTTTATTAGTTTATAAATATAAATATATAACATCATTGTATGAAGAAATTAGCGATGAACTTTTATTATATCTTTACCTAAGACATTTCTTACTGGAAAAAAATCCCATTTTCCGTAAACTTACGACGAATTTTAAATAAAAACCATTATTTTACAATGATAATTTATTTCATTGGTAAGAATAGTGCGCACTCAATGCGGGCAGCGTGTTCCATTGGGAGAACCAGTGCACACTGATCTGTTCTCTGCACTGATCGTGCGTCGTGTTTCATGTAAATCGAAAGCCGAGTTTTTGCACATAAGAGACTGTTGCGCGGTACAAAATACCAGATTTGACAGATATGAAAGTAGTTCAATTGCTAGAATCACTATTTTTATCATCAAGTAGCGTTGAAGATGACTATTTATATCTGGATGAAAAGCGGAAAGTCTAAAAATTAGTACCTAAATTTCAATAATTTTTCCGTCAGTCCTTCCTCTTCAAATTGTAGAGTCAAGGTCAAAATCTAATATATAAAATTCTCGTGTCACGGTGTACGTAATTGAACTCCTCCGAAACGGCTCGACCGATTTTGATGAAATTTTGTATGCTTATCGGGTAGGTCTGAGAATCGGACAACATCTATTTTTCATCCCTCTAAATGTTAAAAGTGGTCCACCCCAAATTTTTTTTTTTTATTTTTTGGACAAAATTTTTTTTTTTAATTTTTTCATGATTCAGCATTGAAAAATACATACAACTCTAAATTTTCACCCTTATACGATCAACCCCTGATTTTTAATCGCGATTTTTATATTAAGCTTTAAAAAATACATATATGGCGAACGAGCGAAGCGAGTGAGTAGGCGAAAATATTCAAGCGAACGAGCGAAGCGAGTGAGTCGGCGAAAATATTCAAGCGAAGCGAGTGAGTAGGCGAAAATATTCAAGCGAACGAGCGAAGCGAGTGAGTAGGCGAAAATATTCAAGCGAACGAGCGAAGCGAGTGAGTAATGTATTTATAATATTCAAGCGAACGAGCGAAGCGAGTGAGTAATGTAATTATTCCTAGAAATTATTAACAACGTTTGCCGGATCAACTATACTAAATATACGTGAGCGGAGTAATGGGTGACCGCTATTAAATCATAATTTCATACCACCCGAGCGAAGCCGGGACGGGTCCGCTAGTATCCATATAAAAAAACTGGACTGTTTGGACAGGACTAACTCCCTGACAAACAATGTTCGTCTGTCAGGGAGTTAGCCCCAGTCAAACAGTCTGTTAGTTTTTTTCTATACTTTACTAATGATAAAGAAAAAAATTGTCCAAATTACAAGTCTTATAAACACAGATAAATCTATTTTTTTCGTAAGAGTGAACAAAAAAAATATGAGGTGGTTTTGCCCCGCGTTTGGAATGACAGACTATTTACCCCTTGTAGTAGAGTTATCTTTTAAAAAAGTTCCAAGTCTTTTATAAACACATAAAAAAAGTGTTATCAGCTGTCTACTATTATAGTTATGCATATTATAATGACCGCCATTTTCGCAGGAACTACTGGACTGATTGGAATAATTTTTTTCAATATTGTTTAGGATTATAATACGCATTATTTGGAATTAAATAGTGGGATAGAAATAATAAAGAATGCCTCTAAAAATAAGGCAAATAATTATTTTTCTCATCTTTTTACAATCACTTTTCCTACCCTACATTCAATTAGAAGTCGCCGTAAATAAACCGCTATGATTATTATAACAAAGAAATTTTCGTCGACTTCTAACCACTTCCTGAATGTGTAATTATAAAAAGGAGGGCAATATTATTTTATCCTGAATGGCTTATCCCCTTGTCTAGTAGCACTTTATTTATACTACATCCCTAGATTTGTATATCTATGATTGAAACACGCTGCCCGCATTTGCGCACTAGTTTTACCAATGGGATGTGTTCTGAACCATAGACATATCTTGACAGATAAAATATAGGTTAAGACCATATATATGGTTAAGACCACGGGGTGTTCCTCAGTTCAAAACATAATCGGATTTGATTTTGAAACATTGTTAAATGTTTACATATTTGAGTGTTAATAAATACATAATATAATTATGGATACGAGCAGGTAAAATATGATTTCTATCTAAGTTTAAACCTGACCATCTGAAAAATTCATAACATTTTTTCTTTTCTTTATAGATTAGGATTATGTGAAGTTTGTGGTCATCAAGATGCGATTTATACGTGTCCAAAATGTGAAGTGAAAACTTGTTCGTTGCCTTGTGTTAAAGTACACAAGAAAGAATTGGAATGTGATGGAATACGCGATAAAACAAAGTTCATACCGCTTAACAAGTTCACTAATTTAGATTTGCAAAGTGATTATAGATTAATGGGTGAAGTGACAAGTTCAATAGAGTCTCAAAAAAGAGATAGGTCGAGAGGATGTACAAGAATAAATAAAGATTTACCTGTGGTAGGTGCTTTTTTAAATTTCATTGCCAAGTTAACTCATTTCAGTTCTTTTGATGATAGGTATTCCAGCTATAAAATGTCAAAATTTAATCTTTTTTTTGACGGTATTAGGATAAAAAAAATATGTATGTCAATAACATGACATGTTATAGTAATAACAATGTCCACAATTTGAATATTTTCTAATTTGAGTCCAAAATAAAGAAAAGACGCTTATAACTTCTGTTGTCGAACGTCTATAGTTTACAAATATTTATATTATCCAAAATAAAATTTTCTAATTTTGTATATTTTTTAGCATTTATATCGATTACAATGTGCAGCCAACCGAAGACATACTGTTTTAAAATACTTGCCGGCAAATTTCACAAAACACAAAAATAATACAACTTACTTAGATTGGAAATCTCAGCTGTTGTATTGGCGAATAGAATGGATTTTTCCGAATGCCGAAAACGTAAAATACGTTGATGAGCGGTGTTTAGAAACTAGTAAAATTGGTTCTCTGCTTGAAAAATATCTGAATTCGAGCGCAAACGAAGGTTTAACAAATAAATTTCTACAATTTTACCAGTCTGCAGGGTTCAACGGAATTAAAATTTTACTAAAAGCTGAAGAGAAACGCGGAAAGAAATTCTATGAATTGGAACCAATGGATATTTTAAAAGATGTCTTAAAACACAAAATTGTTATAGAGCATCCAACTGTTTATATTATTTTGAAAAACCATGCGGACGAATATGACATAGTGGAATCAGGTGAGTCAAGCAGCTTGTTTAAATTTTGTATATCTGTATTTACTGGATTGACGGTTCCTTTGTGCTAAATATGGCGAAAATATTCAACGCGTTCAAATGATGACTAAATACTATGTTCATACACTTGCGCTACCATAATCATGAGTATTGAGTTGAATGGAGCAGAATGCCAAATTGTATTTAGCCACTCTAGTTATTAGTACCTTCTACACCATCTCAAGGCGCTGGATGAGCTTTCAAATCACCACAATCAAGCATCTCACAGAATCGCCAATCCAGTTAGTAGTATAATAGAGATAAGTGTTTTGTTCTTTTTAAAGTGGATATAATATACAGTCGACTCTTGTTAATTCAAACTTGCGATAATTCGAACCTCTCTATAATTCAAAGTTATCACGAGTTCCCTACAAAATCTCTTTATATTTCGAACTAAATCAATACATTTTTATGCACTTGGTAATTCGTACGACGTCCAACACTCGACAATTCAAAGTTGCAGAGAGAAAGAGGCGGAAAGATTGTAAGTACATACATACATTTTGCGACAAGTTCAAACTTGCATCAACGTTTGTTTGTTGAGCCTTTGTTTCGAACCATTTGATATTTCAAATACTCGATAATTCGTAATATTTTATGAGTCCCTCGAGTTTCGAATTAACGAGAGTCGACTGTATTAGTTTAGTTGGTATTTAAAATATTAACCATATTTTTTAATTACAGATGATGAAGTGGAGAATGAAGAAATTGTTAATGGAACACTTCAGAGTGGAAGTGTCTTAGCGAAATTAGCTAATGTAAAAAGCGGCACTGACGGTGATAATTCAAAGAAAAATAAAAATTTATTATTTATATCTGAGTATTCAGATTTAGAAAATAGTTCAAGTAGTGACGAAGAATCATCTAGACCACCATTAAAAATTCCTCGGAGGGAATAATTTTTGACTGTATAATGGTTTAAGCTATTTGTGTTATAAACATTGTGAAAATAAAATTTGGTAAGTTTGTATTCAATAGAAAATCATTATTTTTTATATCCATATTACTCGTTATAAGTAAATCACAAAATGCATAAATATGATATGAAGTGTAGACCTAAGAATTTGCTATTTTAAATCAAAATTATAGAATGCTCGATGATCGTTACTATTTCAATTTAGTTCTATTTTTGTTTGTTTAATTATACCTACCTATATTTACAATATTTTTTTATCGTTGGCAATAAATTTTTTATAATTAAAATAATATTTATGTTTTTTCCATTTACCAATTACAAAATACTGTTATGTTATGAGCACTGAGAAATGTATGGAACAGACCTCAGTGTATATAAAGTTTTGAATAAGAAAGTCGTGTTCATCAGTTAATCCCGATACACAGCAAAAACGACCTTTTTTTTGTTCAGACCAACCGCACTGTCTTTCTCGCTGAGCTGCATCGTCTGCGAATTTTTGTTGTTTCATAAACTACCCTTTCTGGATTTTTCAGTAACAAATGACGTCACTTTGTAGGGTTGTACATACATATCTATGAAATGATTGAAATCGTTAGTCGTTTTCAAGAAAAATTTTAGATTTTCGTGCATCAGTAAACTACCTATATTTAGAGGTGTAGGGATAAAATAAGGACAGCTCCCTGAGGACAGGGACGGACTGGCGCAAAAAAGCTGTGCGGTCGGAAGACAGCAACGGCGCACATAGCTTTTCTTTGAAGGAGGGAGAGGTAATACAGTGGGTATGCAAAGGACTAGGTAAATATGAAAATATAGCGTTATCCCACTCACCGGTGGTGCGGGGTGCGGAACACCCCCCAGCAGGAATTTTTGAAAAAATAAGACCCAAAAACGCAAAATTGAAGCAAATCTCTCAAAGCAAAAAAGTAATATTACAATAATTGAACTATAACCATCGTTTCGATCTGGAATTCAATTTTTCTAGAAATTAGTATTAATAATTGGCCACCAAAATAATTGTGTTTAACAATAATTGGAGTAATCCTAAATGTTATGAATTATTAGAATAAAAAAAAATTAATAAAACATTCTTTTTATTATTATTAAACTTACTGTTATGGGGGCCAGTTTCGTATTCTTATCGACCTTAGTCCTTTAATCAAATGTTAAAAGCATGTTATTTAAATTTTGATTCAAAATTATAGAAAGCTGGTTTATTTTTGATATTTCAAATTAGTTCTGTCTTTTTTGTTAATTTTGTATTTGCAGTAATTTTTATTAAGTAATTAATACATTAATACTGTGGTACTTAACTATTTTAATTTATTAAACATGCAAACATTGCTATGAAGTGCACTATACCACTAGGTAATATATAGGAACCAGAATTTGAAAACTATGTAACAAATTGCAAATTTTTTTATATTGTGTGACGATAAATCTTATCTTATCTAAGTGCACTATCCCATTTTAGTGATTTTTGTGCTTACAAATACGACTATATTATTATGCTTAAAAACTGAAATTAAAAACAACAATTTATATTAATCCACGATCAACCACATCTTTTACAACATCAGTTAAACGTTTCCTGTTTTCTGGCACTGTTATGGATTTTAAAACCCAAATTTTGCTTATTTCAATAGCTTCATCACCCTAAAATCAAATTAAAAAAATATTTGAAACAAATACCTAGTGCCAGTCAAAAGTTTACAATCACCTTCTACACGCATGAAAACTTGTAGATAACACTAAAGTCTAAACAGCAATGTTAAGTTGCGATTTTGTCTTAAAGATGGCACTGTGGTAGTAGCAATCGTTAGCCGTGAGCTTCTCAAAAAAATAAAGTATAGTATGCAACGCGTGTGCTAAATCTTTATGCGTCAGGCGCGATATTTTCAGCACTCGTATGTGGCTTGCAAATGCGCATTCGCAAAGGCTTGTGCACGCTCGCCTACTACTTGTGTTGAAAACATCGCACCTGACGCATAAAGATGTATTTAGCACACTAGTTGCACAATATACTATTACGCATTCAGTCGACTTCCGCAATTTTTCATGTAATGACAGGTAAGTAAATACAGTTCAAAACTTCAAGTGATAACTTATAAAAGCGGAAATTCCGTATTTATGTATAGTATTTATTTATTGCGATAAAGAACTTCTAAAGTGAGAATAGTTTGTACATAGTACGTTCTGAAAATATTAACATTACCTGAATTTGATCAAGATCTACCACCTCGCTATCATCGATCATTGAAAATGGAACAGCTTCCAATGCCATCGCTAAACCAAATTTGCCATTTTCTTTGAAATCCTTTTCTAATGCCTTTTTCGTTAAAACGTTTGGATTTAAACCAAAGTTGCGTAGAGACTCGGCAAATACTGTGTAATATTCATTAAATAAACTGTCCCAGTGTTCGGAGCGCAGTGTTTTCTCTGTGCACGTAAACAGGAAAAACGATATGTCGAGTGCAGGTGAACTATTTCTAGAAATCGACAGTTCCAGTTGATTAGTAAACAATAAGAATACAATCACTGTTTATTGTATTATATAATACCTTGCAAGTTGAAAATCTATCATTTTGACACCAGTTGGCGTTAAGTTTGGATCGTATTTGATCAAAAAATTAGGAGCCCATGCATCCCCTTGGCTTATTACGGCTAAAGGTCCTCCTTGTGCTGCCATTCGTATAACCTGACTACAATATTATAAAAACAGAAAATTCAGTCAAAAAAATAAAAAACAACAAAATATGTTGTACAATTTTTTATATGAAACTTGGATATTTTGTCAGTGCTATAAAAAACTTTACTTTAAAAGGTCATCATCTTGCACAGCTTTTTTAAATTTTCTTTCATAAACGGTTCCCGCTAAATCTTCACTTATGACTTCCGTCCATATTTCAATCAATCTCCTGTGAAAATTTTGGTACCACGGCTTTAATCTCTCACTGAAGTAAGTTTCCTACAATATAAATTATTTGTTCAAATTAAATAGTAATGCACCAATTCACACTACTCACTTATCTAATACGGCCTTCTTATTAAGTATGACGTACAGATCTACTTGTAAGGCCTTACCGCACATGTAAAGCAAGTCATTTACGTTGAAACAGTCGCACGGACTTAGGTCGTATGCGACAGGTTTGGTCGTAGATGAATTGATCGCAAAGTGGACCGTACGACCAAGGTCATGTCGCTGGTCCGTTAAAACTGTCTTCGAACCTTGCGACACGACCGCGACGGTCGTAATGTGTATGTCAGTGTTTGCGACGGTCCGTGCGACCGAGCCAATCAATCTGCGAATGAATGTCAAGCGATAAGGGTTGTTAATTAACGTTTACTGATGGAAGAAAAAACAGAAAAAAATTAATAAGGAGTTTTTATCATTATATGAAATTAAACAACCATGATTTTGACCAGCTGTATTTCTTTTTTATTTCATTCATTCACTCCAATAATGCTATACAAGAGCAGCTTCTGTCTTTTTATTCATATTGGAAAGCAAGAGCACACCACTTCTTGCTAAAGTCATCCAATGACTATCCATTTTTTGGCGGACTGTCCGTTCGACCAAGTCGCAACGTATATGTGTAAATAGAACTGTCGCGACGGTTCGATCGACAGTCCGTGGACCGTTTCAACGTGAATGGTCTTTAATTGTAACTTATGAGTTATGATAGAACAATCAAAATGATAGATATAATAATTGTACTTGTGTGCTGGGCTATAAGCCTACAATCTTCTAAATAAATTTTGAAATAAAAGTAATTTAGTTTATGAAGGAAAAAATAACACACAGGAAACGTATACGCAAAACAGTGAATCCTCAGCTATCTCTGTGCAATAGCATTACCTAGATAAAATTTCCAACTTTATTAGAATAAAGGTGTATTGTGTAGTTTTGGAACTGCAGTCATAATTATGTTACGCACATTTTATCTCATTGAAAAATATACTTAAGTTGCTTATACTTAATTAAGAATTGCGATTTTTTTTTGTAATATGTGCATTGAAATTGACTTATTTTTAAAGACGAAAGTTGACAATTGCACAGCAGCAATGACAAATGAAGAAAAAATCGTGCATACGCAGATCAAGAGTAATGTTTTCGTTCCTTGGGCAATGTTTTTTTGGGTCGAAAGTGGCGCCATCATACGCGATGATTGCAAACTATATCTGACAGGTCTGCCTAACCTACAATATCTTCATTTACGGTGTTTTTTATCGCTGATTGCCAAATTACTTGTATAATGTACTAACATTGCACTTTCAAAGCACTTATTACAAAAAGTATTGTATGTAACCCGGGCGAAATTGGTGAATACAACTCGTGATAGTCAGCCCTCACTTCACTCGGGCAGTAAACTTCTCTCGTCGCAATCGCCAACTTTTCGCCCTTGTACCACAATGTACTATTACCTCTAAATGATTTGCCAATTGATCATATTTTTCTGGATGGTGATGTTTATATGCCAAAGACAATGAATGGAAACGTGCAAATAATCTCATTATAAGCAAACAGTGGTCATAATCCAGACCTGTTTGGCGCGAAGAGGAGCCATAACCCTCTGGACACAGATCCTCTAACACTATGAAATCTGTTTCGCCATCAGCATGTGCCACGTAACATCTAATTAAATTAATAAAAATTGAAAGAGAATTACAGTACCCAATAGGGCATCCATTCTGGGAATCGAGACTATCGAAATTTCGAGTCTCAGATGCTTTTGTTCACAATCGATACCGATACTTGTAAAAGATGATCCCGGCAATTTTGAGACTCACTTTCGATACTGCTTAACCCATTAATTTGTATTTAATGACTGATTGAAACTTTGTAATGATTACAGAATATTTTAATCTCGTCTACCATTTTGACTATTAAGACAGTGAGTGAAATGTACATATGCTCAAAAAGCCTTTAAAATTTTATTTTAACAAATAGTAAACAATACTGCGCTTTCATAGCATTACTATACCTTCAATTTCCTTATATTTTGAATAGTAATTTATATGTATATATTTTCCTTAATCACGAACGAGTTTCAAACTTACGTATTTGATTTGAAAAAAAAATTATTTTATTTTTTTTAAAGCCAAAGATAATAACAAATTAATTAAAAATCTATAAAAATTTTAAAATATCACGTGATTACATACAAAACGCGCCAGGAATGTTTGTGACGTCGTAATGTTCGAATTTGTGTGTATTTGTATGGTATTTGTGTATGTGCATTATAGTGCGCGAGCAAGTGATGATTTTCATACGTCATAGTGCTGATGCACCGTTTGGGGGGAACAGATAGAGGATACTGAGCACATACTAGGTGCGTTTGGTATCAAGGTGTAGTGTAAAAAGTGTAAGCACTTTGTAGTGTAGGTCACGTGATATATGTCTGAATTGACAATCGCTTTGACAGATTTGATACTTTTTTCGTACTCAATTTTTTACATTTTTTGTCTCTTAAAAATGAATGAGCTTCAAAATGTAATGGTACAAGATAAATATGGCAGTGAGTTTAACATTTTTACGACCAAAAAAACTGTAAAAACTAGACATAATGAACTCAGCCAATCTGTCATTAATTTATTTTGTAATGCGCATGTACAATCTACTCAGAATGTACACTATCCCGTTTGTTACAAGTGTACATTTAGTTTACACTTTTGGTGAACTTTTTACACTTTTCAGTGAAAAATTATCTACACTACACTACACTACACCTTGATACCAAACGCACCTACTGTAACTCTGGTCAGTTGGCTCCTAAGTAGTTGCTATCGCCGTATGTCAGGGTGTCAAAGTTACAAAAATTTCACATTGCCGTCATATTGCATATAAAATTTATATTGCCAATATGATGATGACAATGTGGAATTTGTGCAACTTTGAAACCCTGACAGACGTCGATAGCAACCGCTTTGGTATGGCAGACGGGTGTTTTTGTGATTTGCAGATGTGAAACTTTTATATGCAATTTAAATTTTTTATCAGCAATATGACGTTGGCAATGTGAAATTTTTGTAACTTTGACACCCTGACAGACGGCGATAGCAACCACTTAGAGCCAACTTACCAGAGTTATCCTCTATCTGTTTCTTCCAAACGGTGCATCAGCACTATAATGTATGAAAATCATCACTGGCTCCCGTACTATTACACATTCCTACTATCAAAAATAATAAATGCTTGCCTTGGTAACCATGGATAAAAAGACCATACATACAACATTACGAGTTAGGCCGGCCGCACATTTCCTACTATCGGATCCGATTGTCTGAAACGATTTAAAATCGGACCACTACCGCACACTGCCGACAAAATTGTATAGAAAATGGACGACGGAGAGTTATTGGCAATTGCTTTTCTACTCTCATAACGAAAAAAAAAATAAAACGCCGCTATTGGACACATCCTTTGAATACAAAAAGAATTCAAGAAAGTCGGACGTCCGATCCGATATCGGATCGTAAGTGTGCGATATGGTCATATAAACTCATAGATATTTGAGCGTCAGACACCCGAATCCGACAATCATTTCAGACAATCGGATCCGATAGTAGGAAATGTGCGGTCGGCCTTACACGCGTTCGGATTCTGTCGGCACGTCATCGGAACTTAGTTTTAAAATTAATTTTTAATTATATAAGTAAAAAAAAGATTAAAAATAGTTTTGCTAAAAAATTTGTCGGTAAAATTTCGCTCAAAAACCCAATTCTCGGGAATTCCGAAAGTTGTATAAAGTCCAAAAATTCAATCCCTGGATTTAGATTGCAATCAAGACTGGATGTCATACCGGATCTACCCAATACCTTACTTTATTATTACATTGAATCCCCTGTGAAATTAATGCCAACATTTTAAAATGAAAGTAATCAGATCTCAGTTGTCGAGCGTCTATAATCTACAATATATGTAAATTGATATTTAACAAATTTTATTTTTATACTCACTTGGGAACATCAACAAACGGATTTGGAACTTTTTTTTCCTTTTGAAAATTCAATAATTCAGGCCATACCTGTAAAATTAAACCATTAAAATTCATAATCCACAAAGTTAGAGGCCTGTGACAGACAGACATCGTTGGCACAACAACCAACAGGGTTACTTTCTGGTACGGAACCCCAAAAATGAAATAAAGACTTTGTATGGCATTTATACCTACAAAGTTTTAAAACACATGCATGCACTGGATTATTTTAACAAACCAGTTGAAAAAGAGAAGCATTACGACATAAGAAAAAATACTATTATTTTCCTTATACAACTTTTTTAGAGAAAGGTCCGATAATATATGCCGGCGTAAAACTTTTTAAACAACTGCCAACCAATAATGAAAAAAAAATGCAAAAAATTCAATTAGCAGGATTCCGCCAATACGCTAAAATGCAAAATAATTTCAGAGTTACATTTTCTTACTATCACACAGGAATTAACCCACCCCCCGCGAGAATATAGCCTATATCATTCAGGAATAGTATAGCTTTCTATTAGTGAAAGAATTTTTAGAATCGGTTCAGTAGTTCCCGAGGTATGCATTTTTCTTGTATAGGTACCTATTATATTATGACAATTGTATTCTAAATCAGGCTACCCTAATTATTATCATCAAAGTTTTTTAAATACATTATCTACTTACTTTATTATAAAATGCCACTTCGTTGCGGAAAAAGTCAGTAGAACGAAACGTTTTCCTTCTTCCGATATTTTTCGGTAGTGCTTTTACTACTGTCGAAACATTGATCTTTTTCGAATTATGACTGCAATAGACATTTAATTTTAAAAAATTATCAGAAATTTCAATAACATTATTTACTTACACTGTCCCTGTAATCTTAAGTTTATAAATTGTGCTTAAATATGAATCTCCTTTTGCATCTCCTCCAGTTAATTCAAAATTGTTTAGTGTTACATTATCTGTCTTGGTTGCTTTTTTCAAAATTGAAACCAATGTTTCTTCAGTGAATTTTGGTGATATTTTTGATAGAATACTGCAGTCCATATTTACTACGATTTGTATCTAAAATACTAATAACAAGTATTTTTTATTGTTATTAACTTCCCATTGGAAGTTATTGTAATGGGTCCGAAAATCGAAATCAAAAAGGAAAAAAAATTTTTATGTTTCAAGGTCACTACACTATTTTTACACTACTTTTAGAAAGATGTCTCTGTGTGTGTGTGTGTGTGTGTACGTATGTACGTACGTACGTATGTACGTACGTACGTACGTATGTATGTGTCCATTTCTTTCTAAGACGAAATCTCGAGAATGAAAAATGATATCGACTACGTTGGGGTGCCAATCGACGCGTATTAACGTATATATGATCTGAAAGGAATTTTTTTAAAATCGGTTCAGCCGTTCTTTTTTCTTAACCAAATAACCTCCAAAAAAGTAGATTTTACACAATATCTCGCGAATAAAAAATTATATCGACTTCGTAAGGGTGTCAATCGAGGCGTGTTAACGTCATTTTGATTCGACATAAATTTTATAAAAATCGGTTCAGCCGTTTTTTTTTTTTTTTTTTTTTGTTAACTATTGATGTTTTAATGATTAAAATGATTACTTTTCTGTGTAATATCTAATTTAATTATTATTATTAAATATTTATCAAACTGGGAAGTTCATCGTGTGGACCTCAAGGGTCGCACTTTAGTCCTAATAAACGACCCACCTCACGGCTTGTTTTTTTTGTGTTCGTAGTTTCTATATTACCAGACCACAATTTTATACGTATGTACGTATATAATATTATATGTAATTCAATGATCTAAATTTATATAAATAATAAATTATATCTACTGATTCAAAGCACTAGATTTGTTTATTGTTCAACTTGTTTGTTATGTTTCTCGTCTAATAGCGAAAAAAAATTAAACAAGTTTAAGAATCAACCAAATAAACGCCTTGCGGAAGTGAACAAGGACTGTCGATGATAAATATCACAATATATGCCATCCGTAGGGTATATACTGTGATAATATACCTACTTATCGTTCTGATATCATTTAATTTACATTAAATTTCGAGTTGATATTTGCAATTCATTTATTAAAAAAATAGAGTGAGACTGTCTAAGTGTAACTTTAAAAATTTAATTATACTAATTTTATACGTACAAGACATACCTATCTTTAATTAAACAACTTCATTAACGATCTTAATTTAACTAATACACGTATACAATTGTTCCTTTATTTTTATATCAGTTATCAGCTATTAAGATGTTAACATAATAGATACTAGATAGGTACCTACAATGGATTTTTACATACCTATAGTTAACAGTATTTTTATAAAGGGAATTTTTGATAATTCCTTGAATTTCAAAATTCTACATAAAAATCAAACTGATAAATTTAATGCAATATTTGATACTACTGATAAAAGAAAACAAGTTCTTCAAACAATATTAATAAGATAATAAAGACAAATCATTCAATTTAAAACAATTAAGGAGTTAAAAAAAATTATGAACACTTATATCTCCACGTCGCGCGCTCAAACATCGACGTAGGTACTGTGTATAAAAATAAAAAAATAAAAAATGTGAAAATATGTACTATAGTTTAATATTAATTTTGCTACGCCACTGGCACAATAATGTACACGTCACACTATAAACATTTCTTCAAATTTGAATTATCTCCAAAACAAACATTGTTTTAATTTCCTTATACACAGGATTAACTTATTTGCCTGTTTTTTTGTGTGGAATATTTATATTATTTAATTCTATTTCATTTCTAATGAAAAATATTGCTTTTGGCCGACTATACGGTTGACTCTAGTTTAATGGTTCAGGATGATGGCTACAATAAACGGCTATTTTGTGCTAGGTAGATTATAGCGATTCAACGATTGTTAAAAATTTATTTACAAGTACATTGTTAGTTTAGTTGGTTTTTTAGTGTAGGTATTTGCCATATGGCACATACATTATTGGCATCGGTCGGATGGCGGGACCTAGAGAACGGACCGAAATTTCTCGACGTTTCATACCCTCTTGAACAATTTGGCACCATTTTTGGAAATGTTTATAGATATTTATAATACGTATGTATTTAATAACTTTCGAAAGAGTTAATTGATTTTAATGAAATTTGGTCCACATGTTGGATCACCGCACAAAGCCTATTTAAAATGGGTCCAATCGGATCATTTTAAGGGTGGTTTTTAGGGCTTGAAAAATATTTTTAGGTCCAAAATACCGAAAAAATTCTTTGAATCATTTCAAAATTGAAATTGAACCCTTTAGTAAAGATTAAAATGTGCTGGCAAAGTGTTAATGGCCCGACATGACCGAATTTACAAATTTTATGAAAACGCTAGTTTACGGATACAGATTTACTTACTGAAAGGTGTATTTAATTTGGTGCAGATGTTGGATTGATAATACCGAAATTAAGAAAAAAAAAATATTTTAAGGGGTGTATAAAGGCGTTAAATTTTTTATTTTGTCCAAAAACAAACTTAAGTTCACAATATCAGCAAATACACTATATTGCCGGCAGGGTATGGCACTGCGACCCGTTTTTTTTTTGTATATGCCGAACGCAGACCTTCACATCTGTAGTAAATACTCAGTACTATAAAGCCCAGTTTTTTTAAATAAATTATTGTACCTACTAATTTTTGCTACTCATTGTACAGTGTACTATGGCTTGCGTTTATGGCTTATGCGGTAGATTACAGGTAATTTATGAGTAAATTACCTTGAATTTTATTTTTTTGTATATGCTGACCTTCACATTTATAATAAAATAATCAGTATTAAGTATATTTTATAGGCTGATTTTATTTTCTGAAGTGTTACAGTTGTTTCTGCTTCTCATCAAAATTGAAATAAAATGCCTTTAAATATTAGAACTGGGCATAGACAAAAATTAAATTAATTTTTTCATAATTTGTCAACTGCAGAGTTGGGTAGTATCAGAATTGGAATGCGCGTGTTTTTCTATAAGCATGGTCAATTTTATTTTATTTTGCAAAATTAATATCAATACGTACTTCACTGTATATACATTTTTCATCCACTAAATTATTTATTATATAATATTTCCTATGTATATTATGTTGATGAAATATCATAAACCCAATTTTATGTTTAGGACGTTTAGGAAATAATAAAAAAATATACATTTTGAAATTGTTACGAGAATAAACATTTTATTAAAAAATAACATCACCAGGTTACAATGTTTACAAAAGATTCTAATAAATCATAGTCTTTTAGGGCCTTTTCAAAAAAATACTTGTTTACACGCAAATAAAATAGAAGTTTTTAGCTTCAGTGTTAGGAAAAACTTCAGTTAAAAGACCAGTGAGAAAAGCACATGCATTCTTTTTTATTTTGTATAAAAATGGCCCTTATTACCTACCATAAACTGATAAATTTCAATATTTATTATAATCCAGTAAATATCTTTAATAACGCATGAAATAAATTTGTTAAAATAACACGATCGTGTATATTTTTAATTTTATGAAAAAATCAACACATTTTGCATCTCCTAGTGACTAAAAACTAACCAATTTTTTATAAAATGTTTTATAGTTGTTTTTCAATCTGGTAAAAATATTTTATCCTTTTAATATTGATCTAATTTTGATGGAATGGTATTTGTCATTATTGCGTCGTATAACCGACAATCTTTTAATACAAATCTTTAATAATAGCATGGCAAAAACAAACAACACAACAAAACTATTCATAACAATGATGGCTGGTCTTCATAGACAGGTTCAGATTAAATATTTTGAGTTTAAAATATATTTTATATAATACATGCACGCTTTTAGTGTTTTTTCGTTTCAGTTTTGCGGACCTTAAATGACCGTTTATTGGTGAGTGACGTCATGATCCATTATGAAACGCTTTTCGATGATATATTGAAAAACATTTGAAAAACCCGTTATCTAATGAACATTACCTCTTTTCGGTGTTATAAATGAAATATGGTTACTATGGTAACAAAGTGAATAAATATTGTATCGAGCCCAATGTTTTTATTATGTACTTCTGTCAGTGACATTAAATTATTCAATTAAAGTCTAAAACCATGCATGTGTTATATAAAGTATAGTGTGCAGCACGTGTGCTAAATATTTATGCGTCACGCGCGACGTTTCAACACTCGTATTCGGCTCGTGAGCGCTCTCCTACTACTCGTGCTGAAAACATCGCGCCTGACGCATAAAGATGTATTTAGTACGCTAGTCACACAATATATTATTAATTTTATTTTGTAAACATTCCAATTGGGGAAATGCTGAACATACTATATTTTCTTGATTTTTTATACAATACATTATTGTAGAGGTGACCATTGCGCGGCTTGTGAACTGCATGCGACTTGTGCACTTATGCACTGTGGATCTCATGTTATAAATACCTAAATTTAGTTTTTTTTGTAGCAAGCCTCTCGAATTTAAATTATAGTTGTCAGCAAACCCATGCCTATTTGAGAGAAATCTCTGATCGAAAACGCAAATAAATGCATGCGCAATAAGAACGATACATTGACAATTCCTAATATCAATATATAAATTTCATAGTTTTAAACTGCCAAATACGCATTTAAATTCCTGTTTATGATCATAATGTGAGTAATTATTAATAAGAGGCGCACCAAAAACTTGATTATTATCCAGTATTTTACCAAGTACTTACTTTGGCAGAGAATTAGCATTACACGACAGAATAATAAAGAAAAATCAGTCCCCAAAAATTGGAATTTTGAAAAATGAATGCAAAATTTGGTTTTGGACAACCACATGTTAATTTTATGGCAGTTTTTACACAGTTTCGGACATTGGAGCAATAGGGTTTAGAGCTATGAAGTATAGAGCAATAAAAATCAGCTAAATTATGTCAGGTATCCTTTCCCCATATAGTGCAGCTGTAAGCGGTGCTATTTAGACTAGCAGCAATACCATAGTATCGGACCGTTACCCGGTATTCTGCTTCTTTTTTTTAAACTAGTTCTCGGTGCACTCTTAGTCTCAATAGTTATTCTATATTTCTATCTATAGTAACCCAACAGTTAAGTGGCAATATTCTGCTCACAGTGTATTAAAAAGTACAGTTAATTCCATCTATCGGCAGGCTACTATACTAATTTCCAACGCCGTTTTGAACATCTCTCTCTTCCACGATCTCCCATTAGTTATTTTGTCATATAATGCTATGATATAGTAAAATCGAAGAGCAATTATAATCAAAATTCTCATCAGCGAAAAGTATTGTAATAAATACGCTTAAGATGCCCGATAAAATATCAAAATATGGATACCGATTTCAGAAAGTCAGCATCAGAACGTAAAATTAGAATTATAGGAAACAAAATAGCATAGATTAATTTCTCAAACGACAAAATTGTGATACTTTAAAATCTATTTATCATTTTGCCCTTCAAAATAAATATGTTTGTATAATTTTAATAAATATGATAAAATAATCATTACAATGTATTTTCATTTGTAAGAAAAAGTATAATGAAAAGATATTATGAAACCGAATCGCCAAGCTGTGTATAAAAAAATGATCTATTGGTGACACCACAATCTACAATACCCAAAAATACAGTATAAATACAATGACTACCACACATCCAGCAACAGCTTTCACGTACATTGACTTCATATTCAGATATGTTGCGTCTTTTTTATACTTTTGTGTTAACATTGATAGGTTTTGTGTTTTTGTATCTAATTCTGAAATAAAAATAAAAATCTGATTAAAAATAATTATTTATAATAATACGACTATTATGTTGAATTTTATCTAATTAATATATGGATGATAAAAAAAATGAGTGAAGGAAACAACGCGTCCTGGAAGGTGTCAGCGTGAAATACTGTGCGCTTTGAACACCCTGAAAATGCTTGTATCGCTTACTGACTAAATCATCTCCAGGACCAGTGAATGATTGAAGTTTTATGTTAAACAAATACAGTCTTTCTGTCTGATATATAAGTTTGTTCAACTTACCGGAAAGAACAGCTCCGCGTTGCATCACATCATCGATATTTTGAACCATTATCCTCTGTACGTCTTGTAGCTGTGTATTTAATGCAGACATGTTTCTTCTCGCCCTTGAATCCGTGAACGTCTTCTTAGCTTTTTGAATGTAAGTATCAAATTCTATAAAGCTATACGGACGCGTGACAGTGTTTACCCGTGATCCATACTGAGAATGAAACTCTTGCGCAATGTCTTCTAAATATGAATAAGCTAACCGTTTCGAATAGTTGCGTTCACACAAAACAAGATAGCATACATCGATTTCAATCAGGTAGCTGTAAAAGAAATGACATTTAAACAAATTAACAATATACGAAGAAAAAATGGGTGTGTGCTTATGACCACACGAAAAATCGGCCTATACAATGAATATAATACCTTAACGATAATATAACGTTTTAGTGTCATCTGTTAGCGCACTTGTGAACATTCGTGATTGTTGGCGACGCTATGCTGTACTAAAGAAGTGCAAAAACAAAGTTGAGAATGTAAATTAGATTTTATTTGGTTTTTGACGCCCACATTATGTTGTTTCAAACGCATGAGTAAATACTGAGATGTCTGTCCCACATATATAGCATTACAGTTTTTGCAATCAATTTTGTAGATTAAGTTTGAATTTTGAAATTTTTTTGTTTTAGTTTTAATTTTTGAGAAAAACATTTTATAAATTGTGTTAGTATTTTTGAAAGAAATGCGTATTGGTTCCGATTTAAAAATTAATTTTAATTTGTCCGATAGAAAAGGGAAATATGGGATGGAAAAATATGGTTTTATTGCTGTTACAACATTTGAATCTGATGTATTATTGTTATTTTTTATGGACTTTTTAAGAATATCCTGGTTATTGTTTTTTTCTTGATTATGAAGATTATGCTTGTTTATAGTCTGGTTTACAATTTTATTTATTAAATCTGCTGGATAATTGTTACTAACAAGAAAGGATTTTATAATGGATACATTTTTTGAAATAAACTGTGGACTTGAAATACCTATAGCTCTATGTACAAGATTTTGTATGACATTGATTTTATGAGTGAAAGGGCTCGTGGAATAATAATTTAAGTATCTTCCTGAGTGTGTTGGTTTAAAGAACCAATCTATGATTAAACTGCCATCTTTTTGATGAATGATTTTAGTATCTAAATAGGAAATAAAACCTTGTAACTCAGATTCTAAAGTAAACTTTATATCAGGATGGAAAGAATTAAAAATGTCTAAAGTTAAGTCTGTTTTGTCATTGCTTGAGCCCAATTTTGAGTGACATTGTGATGAGTGAATTACAAGATACCATATTGCCGAAATTGCCTTTTAATATCCCGTTTTTTAAACGTTACGTTGATGACATTCTTACTGCAGTACCCAATGACAAAACAGACTTAACTTTAGACATTTTTAATTCTTTCCATCCTGATATAAAGTTTACTTTAGAATCTGAGTTACAAGGTTTTATTTCCTATTTAGATACTAAAATCATTCATCAAAAAGATGGCAGTTTAATCATAGATTGGTTCTTTAAACCAACACACTCAGGAAGATACTTAAATTATTATTCCACGAGCCCTTTCACTCATAAAATCAATGTCATACAAAATCTTGTACATAGAGCTATAGGTGTTTCAAGTCCACAGTTTATTTCAAAAAATGTATCCATTATAAAATCCTTTCTTGTTAGTAACAATTATCCAGCAGATTTAATAAATAAAATTGTAAACCAGACTATAAACAAGCATAATCTTCATAATCAAGAAAAAAACAATAACCAGGATATTCTTAAAAAGTCCATAAAAAATAACAATAATACATCAGATTCAAATGTTGTAACAGCAATAAAACCATATTTTTCCATCCCATATTTCCCTTTTCTATCGGACAAATTAAAATTAATTTTTAAATCGGAACCAATACGCATTTCTTTCAAAAATACTAACACAATTTATAAAATGTTTTTCTCAAAAATTAAAACTAAAACAAAAAAATTTCAAAATTCAAACTTAATCTACAAAATTGATTGCAAAAACTGTAATGCTATATATGTGGGACAGACATCTCAGTATTTACTCATGCGTTTGAAACAACATAATGTGGGCGTCAAAAACCAAATAAAATCTAATTTACATTCTCAACTTTGTTTTTGCACTTCTTTAGTACAGCATAGCGTCGCCAACAATCACGAATTTGATTTTGAAAATACCTCCATTATGGCTCTAGAAAGTAATTATCAAAAACGCCTTTTCCTTGAAATGGTACAAAATATATGTTTTAGTGTCATCTGTTAGCGGACTTGTGAACTACAAATGACTTTTTACTCGTATTAAGTTTTTAGTATTTTATTTATTGTAGATTATAGACGCGTCGACATCTAAGGTCATTAGCGTCTTTCAACTACACTAAATAACAACTAACTAAGTTTTTAGTGCCATCTATTAGCACACTTATGAACTACACACTATTACCAGCATATTGCAAATACGTGTTCGTGTTTGAGCCGAGTAGCCCCGATTATTACCGTCGGGGCGTTTCACATCACTGTTGTTAACAGCCAAGGCAAAACGCACCTAAGGAAGTTTTCACTTCAAAAATGTGTTGCAATATACTTACTGAAAATAATATGGTCCAGTTTCAATTGTACATCTTGTAGGTGATGACGGTCCAAGTTTACGAAAAAGCAATTTGGCTTGGGTCTGATAGTCAAGTATAGTTCTACCTATCTAAAATTTTAAATATAAATATGGTATAAAGTTTTATGTAGGTAAAATGTTTCAGGATAAAATTAAACTAACCTGTTCATCTTCCTGCATTGATGCTGCCAAGGGTAGACCGTCAGCCAATCTAGCTATCATAGTTAATAACACCATTTTTACAATTTATTTAATAACAGATATACGAATTTATTCAATACTTCGTTTAATGTTAGGGACAGACAATAATCATCAGATTCAGGTTATAGAAGTGGTACACGTCATGTCAGATACGTCACTCAGATCAAATAAAATATGATTAAAAAGTTGCACTTAACAAATATGAATAATTTTATTTTATAGCACAAAAAAATAATAATTCTTTTAAAATTAAATAAACATTAAATTGTTATTCAATACTTCTTTCATTAAAAAGTAGCTAAAATGACAAGACAAGTACTTTTGAGGTTCTTTAATAATTCTAATAATTATAAACAGATAGCGCCACTAGGGCGACATTTTAAAAAGTCCAAAAAATTGGTATTTATATCAAAATATTAATAGAATTCAATTATTAAACAGTTTATTAAATTTTTTGTTAATTTAAAATAAAGTTAATATATTCTGTATACGAAAATTATTATTAAAAACTTCAATTTACAAATAATTTATGTGTTTTGACGGTAATAATGTCAAATGACAGCTCAGTAGATAAATAGTTCCAACACGGCAACTCCATGATGTTGCTTTCGTGATCAATGTTCTGGGATTAGTGTCAAGTGAAAATATGTTTTAAAATTATGTTTTCGTTTTAATTGTAAGTTCTTATCAAAATAATTTTTAGCAAAAGTGTGGCTTAGGCAGTATTTATTATATTTACGTGCAAATATGATCTCATTACATTCTTAGTGAATTTAGACCCTTCCCCGACACAAAACATATGTGTTATTATTTTTGTTATATAATTAAAATATATCCTTCATCAGTTTCCAGCACAGGAATATAAATGTTAAATATTTTATTATAAAATAGAGGTATCCGAAATGTGTGGTTACTTTCCATGTTTTGCATATTTTATGATACCTTAGGTTACCGTGTCCCACTTAAGAATTTGCAGACGTGCTATTTGTGCAAGAAATTTATGGTTTATTATTCTTTTGCTCAGCGTAATGTCGTGGTTAAAAAGACGGGGCCAGCCTTCACCGTCCCCTGCAGGACCTGGAGTTCCACTTTATAACCCCAATCAACCAGTAGCACAGGTAAGATGAATTAATCAAATATTAATTTAATATATTAATAGTTACAGGATTTCTAAATGTGAATCGATAGGATGGAATAACATCGTAAATAACCCGTTTGTTGACAACCGTAAAATAGAAATTTTATGCTAATAAAATAAGAGTAGGTACCTACTTAGGTTTTGTAAGAGAATGACGACGCACTATTTAGATGTTTTAAAGAAACAGATAAGCATATTTCTGAATTTAAAAGTGATAAGTAAGAAAAAATCTAGTTTTGTATTTTATTTATACTCGATTTAAACATATTAAAAAGTTTAAATAAAAATAGTTTTTTTAATGTAATAATAACTATAAAGTATGTAGAGATTGCGATCCAGTAATCAACTGATTGTAAATGATCATGTATATAGGTACATCAGTTTTTTTTAAATTTTATTTATAAGTAGCTTTGCCCGCGGCTCCGCCCGAGTGAATATTGGAATTAGGAGCGCCTTAAAAAATTCTATAGGCCGAAATAATAAAATTGAGCTTAGGTATTATACTACCGATTTTAACGAAACGCAGCACGCAGAGAGTCTATCTCTGCATATAATTTAATTTAAATCTGTTGTCTCCTTTAGGCGTGATGCAGGAACAAATAGAAAATAAAGTTTCGTCTTATCCTTCGCGAACTACTGAATCGACCGGAATAAAATGTAGTCCGTCTGGTAATCCAGATTCTAGGTCATAAAAAATACCTTAATGCAAAATTTCGTTCAGATCCGTTGCGCTGTTGAACCTTGAGGCGTGATTGCAGATTGAGTAACAAACACACATACCTACAGAGATTTACACGTAACAGGATTCTGCTGCTTTCCTGATGATCTAACACAATGATCTGTACCTACCTTAAATTTTAAGTTAGACTTTAAGGTAACTATTAAGTAATTTTATCGAAATTGATGCAGTAGTTCTCGAGTTATAAGCAAACAAACATACAAACAGACAATTTTTTTTAAATGCGATAAGTTATAAAGACTAGCCGTTATAGCACAGTAATTTTAGATTTCCACTGCGAAATAATTCCCAGTTATGCAAAATCGAGGGGGAGAAGCCACAGGTACTGAAATAAGTAAAACAATGAATCGTACCTATACAAAAAATGTTTATACAAAATTTGTAAAGAATTTTGTTTTCTACGAGATTGATAATAACCATTTTTTACTATAACCATTTTTTACTAAAAATGGAACGGAACCGAGAAATTCGCAAAAAAACGTTTTTCGTGAACTTGAACCTCGAATATCTGGGAACGCTGGTACGATATCGATGGGGACTTTTTACATGTTTTTTAAAACACCATAATGAAGGTGTATACAAAATTTCAGCTAACTGAATGGTTAGATTCAAAAAGTAAAAAGAAAATAGTATCTAAGTCGTTATTTGCTCTATGCAAAATCCATATCATTTGCCTTGATAAAAATCTAGATTTAAGTGCATATTTCGCATATTTTTACCGACATGTTAAATATGGTATTATTTCTGGGGTAGTAGCAGCCCATCAGGTCTTCACAGAGTTTTCCTACTTCAAAAGAAGGCAATCCGTATCATTTACAATCTTGGACGACGTGACAGCTGCAAAGGCACCTTTAAAAAAAACAAAATTCTTACAGTTCCTGCTATATATATTTTCCATTTGCTTTGCTGTAGAAAAAAAAAACATATTTACAATATTATAATGTCCATAGTTCACACCATGGTTCACAGCATAATTACAATACACGTAATAATATTAAACTTATACAGCCAAAAATCAATTTGTCTCTCTATTACAATAATACGGAACCTACTGTTTTGAAACTTTTCAATAAATTGCCTGATGATATTGCCATGTTGCATTTAACAAAATTTAAAAGTAAACTAAAACTTTATTAATCTTGAAGTTACACGAGTAGTTTGGGTCAAATCAATTAATAAAGATAGAATTTTTTCGACCAGATATCCAAAAATTAAATTTATAAAAATCAATTTTTATGTTCCCAAACGATCGTTTGGATATATAAAAATTGATTTTTATAAATTTAATTTTTGGGTATCTGGTCGAAAAAATTCTATCTTTATTAAAACTTTATTTTGTTCAACACCCGCAAGAAATAAATCATTTCGTGGCCCTGCTGAGCGTGGGCGAAATAATGAGTTCCCTGATTGTTGACGTGCAGAGTGGGCGAAATAGCATTTCGCCCACGCTCATTACGGGGAACGTTTACGCAATCAATCAGGTCACCCATTATTTCGCCCACGCTCAGCAGAGTCACGAAATGGCATATTTCTTGCGGTAGTTGAACAAAATATTGTGCGCGACTATTGGTCGAAAGAGGAGATTCTACTCGTGTGTTTTACCGCACTCGCTACGCTAGTGCGGCAAAATCCACACTCGAGGAATCTCCTCTTTCTCCCACTAGTCGCACAATATACTATTTCTAAACTTTGCTTATACTCAGTTGATGATTTTTAAAAATATGTCTCCATATTATTATTGTGTAGCTTATGGCTAATAACTTTGATATTTATATATTGATATTTTTTATATATCCCAACTACAATTAATATCGTATATTGATTGCATCCGCTTGCTTATTATTCTATTAAAGATAAAACCACAATAACGTAAAAGTAATCTGTATTATTGCGTGGTTCATCCTATAATATTTTATGCAGTATTAATAGATAGAGCGACAAAAGAAAAAATGTGACTACAGTAAGTTGTAATCCTCCAGTTAGGTAGCGCGGGTAATTGATTCAATAAAAATTGCACGTCAACTGAAACAGTGTTTAGCGAGTAGTGCACAGATGTCAGATATCCCTTGGTAAATGCTCAAAAACTGCTACGTATAGCGAGTTTTAAGAGCGCTTTAGCCGTTATAACAATAATGTAAACAGCGTTAAACAAGGTGTAGATTTTACATAATTTATTACCGGTTTTATTTTAAACTTTATGCATACATATTAATTATTAATATTTCTAAGTATTGGGTGTATAAATTCGACATATTTCTAAGCACATATAAATATTAATATTCAAGTTTTCAATATTATTACACTTTCGAATATTTTCGCTACACAAAAACTAATTAGATATTTGAAAATATAAATATTATGACACTTGTTGAAGAGAAATGTCAAGGTTATTAAATATATCTTAAATAAAATAATCATTGTTTACGAACTAAGAAATAAAAAACTTGGGTGCGTGATTGCCATGCGCGTAGAAGTGAAACTTCGCAGACACACCATTTAGTTAATTCGAATAATTGAGTGTTAATTAATTGCACTAAACGTAAATTGATTTTTTAAAGGGAAAACTATTATTATTTCATTCTATTCAATAATATTCAATAATTCACTTGAACGATAAAACAAAACAATAACGTTCACAATGAGGCTGTAAAACATAATTAATATATTATGACTGTTTCCTATTAGAAATCATTGTCAAGAATACAATGGCGTTTACTTCATTTCAATACGTTAAGTACCTATTTACGTAGATACAAATTTTTAAACTTTAATGGCTGCTTACGTCACAACACCCACGATGCGGGCTTTATAATCAACAACTAGGCCGCCTGCTTTATTGTTTTAACTAAGAGAGTTAAATATTTTTAACTAAGGGAGTTAAACATCTTGAAAAAAATTAGGAAGGACGTTGGGCCTTGCCCGGTTAATAGAAACTGCTTAGTGGGGTCCCCCTTCATATGACGTCCAGGGCACATCCATGTCTACCGTACATTAGATAGGTACTTATCAATCCAAATCTAACGCATCGAATTATATTTTGACAGTGGCGGACTAAGGAGGGCGCGACTCGTCCCGGCCCTCTGATCCTGGGGGCCTCTAAATCTCGAGAAGTTCTTCTTAATCAAATCCCAAACAAGGCCAAAATATGTTTAGTAAGTAAGAGGCAGTTTGGAGTTGGAGGCCCCGTAAATCTACAAATTACAAACGTAGGTAGGTTACCTACCTACCTACGTTTATTAAAAATATTTGATTTTTTTTGTTAACCATTACATCTATATTATTCATTTTTTACGAAATTTACACTACAAATACATCAATTTCTAAGCAGAACGGGGGCCTCATTTAGTTCTACCGCCCCGGGCCTCCGACGGGCTTAGTCCGCCACTGTATTTTGAATAAAATATTCATAAAATCATTCTTGTTTTACCATAATTTTCGAAACATTTCGTTGAGCTAAAACCCCAGGCACCTTTTTTCTGTACAGTCCATTATGGTTTATCGCAGATGGATCGAGTGAATAGTAAACGTAGAAAAATGCTCTTAAGAATAACTTCTCCATGACGAAATAACTTATCTAACTAGTTAATGCTTTTTTTTCATGTTGGCTACTGCCCAGCTTTTTTTATCATATATATAGCCTATTCTATTTCCTGATGTATAACAAACACTATAGTGAAAATTCGATCAAAATCGGTTTAGCTGTTTTTGAGTTAAGCCGGAACAAACAAACTGAAGAATAGATAGAAAGACAGACAAAAATTTGGTCTACCTGTTCTAGAAGCTTGACATCTAGGTCGAAATTTATTTAAAAACACAAACAGTTGCGTTTTTATGTATGTATTTGTATTGATTGTAACATTGTTATCATTTTAGCAACAACAACAGTGGCAGCAAGTTCCATTTCAACAACAACAACAACAAGCTCAACAACCGCAACAGTATGCAAATAACTGGTATAGTCAATCCCAGACGGCTACAACGATGAAACCTCCTGTTTCTAATTCCTATCAGCAACTGCCGCCATCGGCACCTCAGGGATATTGGCAACCGTACGGGCAGAATCAGCAAGCATACAATGCGCAGTTAAACGCCAATCAGTACCAGCAAGGATATCCGAATCAACCGAACCAATATCAGTATGGTAACATCGGAGATCAACCGAATGCGTATTATCAAAATACAGGTTACAATTCTCAGAATAATACACAAATGCAAAACTTTCCACAGCAGTCTAGTTTTCAATCAGCACCTCAACAAAATGTTCCATCAGGCAGAACTTCTGTTACTAATACTGTATCTGAGACGGATGCATGGAATTGGGGTTGGGATGAAGCAAATAGTAATGCAGATCAAACTAAACCAGTTGAGACTCAAAATATCGCAAACCAGAATAATATCAAAGATAGTTTTGTTACTAATGCAGTTGACGATACGTGGAATTGGTCTGTTGACGATTCAAACTCGTCCAGCTCTGCAAGTAACAGTTATAAGACTGAATTAGCAAAGAAAGAAAATGCTCAGAAAAATTTGACACAGCGTTTTGAAAGTACAGAATCTAACAAGGAGAAGTCCGTGTGGGATGAGGTGAGTAAAGCAAAGCATCAAAGTATTCAGGATCAGTCGGAAGTGAATGCTTTAGTGGGATACGAGACCAGTCACAGTGGATTGCAACAACATATTGAAACCGAAACAAATAGCATTCAACAGAATGCTTTAACATTGGACCAGTTACCTGCTTTACAAACGGGCCGTCGAGCTCAGAATGAAAATTTAACCCCACAGTGGTCGATTGAATCGCAAGTTTCGCAAGATTCTTCCGACGGTATTTTACTCACTTCAGAAAGCGATAATCGTAGTAGTAAAGTTTCGAGGAGTTCCACAGTTAGTCAATCTCCTAGTTTACCCGTTTCGGGACAAGATTTTAGCTATGAAAATAACACACATTTCGTCGAATCGAATAATACTGATGATAAATTAAATATGATGCAAGGACATGCTTCATATATGCAACAAAATATTTTACTAAAACAATCGGAGTCTGCTTCTGAAAATCATGAAAGAGAGTATATTCATTCGCAAATCAGTGAAATCAGTCATGATATTCAAAATCTTACTTTACAGGCCAATGCACAAGTGGAAAATAAAGAGATTGTTACTCCAGAATCTAGTGTTGCAGTTTTTAATACGAAAAATAATGTTCCATTGGATGGAAATCAATCTGAAAATAGGTCTGCACCGATTACTCCAGCACAAAATAAAACACCTCCTCTCCAGCCACCCCCAAAAAACACGCCTCCTCTCCAGCCACCCCCAAAAAACACGCCTTTAGTTCAACAACAACCTCCTAAAAACACAACTCCCCCTCTTATGCCGCCCCCACAAAACATGTCTGAAGGTAGTTTCAGTCAAAATCCCTACAAACGAACCAGTATGCTCTCTCATAAGAACGCCAATAAGTTTCGGACAAGTCCGGAAACATTCGGTTTTCAGCCACCTACAAGTATGCGAGCAGAAGAGAACATGCAATCTTTTGAACCAGTCAGTTTTAATTTACCTACAACGTCCAATAATCCTCAAGGAGTTTTTGGATTAGTTGAAAATTTGGGTGTAAATTTGGAAACGGTACCAGATAATTCTGAACGACCAGATCAATATCCTGGCGATACAGTGTTTCAAACATCACAAAGCAGTGTGCGAAAAGTAAGTGTGGGACAAATGCATTCTGTGAATCAACAGCAGCAACAGTGGCCACCTGTTGAAAATTGTGAAATAGCACCAAAAAATGATCGTAATCAATATTTAGAAACGGGTCAGTTGTCCGATAGTGATCATTTACAAGATTACAATCAAACTTACGAGTCCAACATTAACGATCAGAGCGATTTGACAGGAGATGTAAGTGTCGAGGAACCGCCCCCAGGATTGAGTAGAATGGTATTGGGCCGCACTGAGACTGAGTCTAGTTTAAATTTAGATCATAGCAACGATGGTGTGATTCCAAGCGGATTAGATCGTATTATTGATGGTGAACCTGAAAACGATACAGTCGCTCCGAGTATACAACCTTCCGGTTCTTCTGGTAATAATGACGAACCTCCTATAGGCTTGCATCGGATGGTTCCAGGTGAATCAAGTTCTCCCGAATCTCGTGTTTCATGGCCAAGGTCTCGATTTGGACCGTTTGTTGATGATGGAAATGGATATCAATCACAAATGTACGACGATAACGATAACATATCAGAATCAGAATTACGGTCAATGGGAACAAATATAGCGTCACAACCGTCACAAAGATCGGAGACCATAGGTGCTGATACACCGCCTACGTCTGTATCGAACAATACTTATACTGATCAGTCGATAAGCTCTGTAAATCGAAACAGCGCTGTTGGCAGCGATTTAACCGAACAAACCCAAAGAGAAACAAATGTCGATGGAGCTGATACGCAAGAGGAGATTGTGCCAACACCATCTGTAAGCGATTCTGTTAACCAACGTGGCAATGCTTTGAATCGACAAACGGCTGTTAGAGATCAGACTGACGGTGAAAATACGACTGATAATAATAAACCTGTACAGGATAAGAGATCAGCAGCTCATAATCTCCGTAGAAGCGATTCTTCGGAAGATGATCGAGACAGAGATAATTCCAATGAAAGAAGGAGAAGTAAATCTCCTAACAGATATGATAAAGAGAGAAAGTATTATGACAGAGACGACAGACACGATCGAGACAGAGATTCGCCTGATAGGAATCGTGATCGTAAACACGAACGTCGACGAATGAGAGATCGGTATTATGACGACGATACTGATTATTATAGTGACAGAGACCGAAGAGAATATAGATCAAGGGACAGAGAAAGAGATGAATATGATCGTAGATACAGTAGTTTAAAACGCGATAAAGAACGAACGGGAGAGAAACGCAAGGATAAAGATAGAAAGGATAGGCATTATGACAGAGATGGCAGGAGGGAGGACTATTATTATGATTACTATGGAAGGGAAAGTCATGGGTAAGTTATTGCTTTAGATTTTAGAAATTAATAAATGAACTGTTTAATGCAAAAGTAGTGTAAGTAAAAAAATTAAAATTTTTAAATAATAAACTTTGAAGTAAAAGTTCTGTAAAAACATAAAAGAGTTTGTATCTTCTTATCACGATCCATTGAAAATTTATGTCTGCAGAGAAAAATGCTAATTTGTACAAAAATATTATACGGTTTATAGATCTATCTTATGGGCTATATAAATGAGTAAAAAAATTGTAAAACCTGGAAGCAGTCACCTTAAAAAAGCAATTTTTCAGAGATCTTACTTTTTTACCTTAAAAATACGATGTGGAAAAAATTACTTCAGTAGGGCGGCCGCTTTGAATTTTCCAAATTTTCTGATGAGTTAGATAGCTCACAAATATGTCTATAATGTCTATGTGTGATTTTAATATTTATCGAACACCCCTTCTTACTAGAGCACTCCGCGTTAAGTGCTTCTATTTTTAGTCAAAAGGTACTATTTTGAGAAAATTGCTTCTGGGGGATAGCCGCTTTCTATTTTTCTAATTTTTTTTGACGAAGTTAGTCCATTAATAGGTCTATAACTCCGATGTGAAAATTTAATATTTCTTTAACACTCTTCATACTAGAACATTTCGCGTGAAGAATTTATTCTTTTGCTCTATTTCAACAAAAAAAAAAATGGATTTTCGAAAAACAGCAATTTTCAAAGAATAAACTTTTTTATATTCACTATTAGAAACTCAATGCAAAAATATCTTCAAAATCCATGCACTATAACTAAGTTCTGCGATTTTTGATTTCTTGAGTTTAATTGAACTCCGCTATAAATAAATTTATATATATTTTCTATCTCCTTAGTATTGCTTTCATTCGATTCAGCATAAAAAAAAAAAATAACATAGATAAAGACACCCCACTAGACCAAATGATGCAAATTTGGTTTGTGTCTTTCCTCCCAAAAAACACTTTTTCATACCTTGTATTTTTATGGACTCTTCGAATTTTTGATTCTTATGCCAAAAGGGACTTATAATATTATTTCGAATTATACTACATTTTTTCTATGGGCATTAGGTTGACAATGACTATGTCCCGACAATTCTGCCAACTAGCAAGAAAAATAATGAAACTAGACATACACCGCTTTTGCATAGAATGAAGATTGACATTTTGATTTGTGAACCAATTTAAAAAACAATTTGGCAAACCACTTTTGCATTAGACGGCTAAAATATCACAAACATTTTTTTACTACAAGAAAATCTGGAATGAAATTGATTATTTAATATATATATATTAGATTTCTGCCTCCCATCTACTTTTATAAAATTGATTAAAATCAATTTAATATAAAAATTCAAAATAAGTCACCCCCGGTAAGGACTTTGGAACCTTTGACGTTACCCTAGTTGCAAAGTGTTAAAATATAAAACTGTGACGTCATTTAAGCGCATCGTCGACTCTCTGGTAGTTTTCTAATTACAGCATTAAAGCGCATTATGCGGCATAGTGCTCAACGGTGATGTTTCAACTACAGCAATGCTTCGCACAATCGAGCACTTTGAAAAGTACTGCTTTGGGGTGATGCGCGCATTAGATACATGAAAACATAGCATGAAAACTATGCACGTTCCAATTAAGCATTAACACACCTCGGCATTGTGCGCCACTGAGTCGCATTATGCGATGTAATTGGAAAACTACCTTTGTGTGACAAGATTTTTAAAACATTTATGCCGGGTTTATTGTTCATTTAACACGCTGTTTTGCTAATTCTTTGTTAAATTACACACATAAAACCACACAAAACATACACAAATAACAACGAATTAACAAAACAGCGTGTTACATAATGTACGATAAACCTGGCATTAAACTTCGATATCTTTAATGTAAAATTTGTCTATAATCTGTCGATTTATTTAATAAAAAACATGCTTAATAACCCAATTTACAATTTGTTATGACACAAAATTTTAATGGTATAGGTATGTTTATTGAGAAATAATTTTTTTATATTGAATAAGGAAACAAAATTAGTGATTTTTTATACTCGGGCAGGTTGTATAATATTTTCATTCAATTTTTATAGATCGCGACCATCGAGTCGAACTGATTCGTTTCGAGAGAGAGAAAGATCAGGCTATGAACATCCTAGAGAGCATTCTAGGAAACACCGCGATCCGTACAGTCCATATTATCAGGTACGATGAGTTTACAATAAGATTCTTATTAAAACTTCTGACTCGGAAAATGAAGGGAAAAAAAAGGAGAAACTATATTTATGCTACATGTTTTAACTAAGACTTTCAACTATTTTAGGGTTATGGCTATGGTCCATATAGCCAGTATTACAGCGCCCATTATCAACAGCAATATCAATATTACGAAAACTTGAGACGCAATAATCCTGCGGCGTACGCAGAATGGTACCGTAAATACTATCAAAGTGGAGGTATGATGTCAATGATGCAGCCGACTGGAGCTTCGTCTAGCCAAGGCTATGCCGGACATGATGATGGTAGGGCATCGGTTCATTCAGGCCGCAGTTCTGCTAACGGTGAACTGCGTAAAGATCAGTAAGTTTGAATCTGTTGCTACATATTTCTGAAATTAAATTGTATTGTATGATGCTTCACAACATTTTTTTTTTTTGTTTTAAAGTATAGTGTGCAATCGGACAGTGTTTTTTAATTGAGATCACTGTTGATTGTACATGTTTTTGATTTTTTCTTTTGCTTCTCGTTTATTTGCCGTATTTGGAAACATTTTGCTATAAGAAAAATAACAATATAATTTTTTTTTGTTTATAAAAATTTCAATATTGTTACGAAAATTATAAATCTTAAAGTAACCCAAAATAACTTTTAGATTTTATTGTTGTTTTATTTTTTTTTTTCGTTTTTACATTCTAACAGTGTGATTATTCATATTGTTTTTTTCGTCATTGCACAGTACTTGTTTTTATTAGTGTGATTATTTTTTCAGTTTTTGTCTTTGTTTATAATATGAACCTTTTTTGTTTCTGCTTTTGTTCGCAAATTTGCACAGTTCATTCATTTTGACATTTGCACTGTATCATCATCATTAATAGTTTATGACAGCGATGTTCCAGTTACTGTCATTTGTTTTAATTAAATGTAACATTTATGTATAGTATAAACTTTTTTGAAAGCCAAGTCTGATAATAGTTATCATTTCGTAATTGTGATAAAAGCGTCTCAGTATGGGCATACTTTTATACATACAGTTGAATGTAAAAACATAACCCAACATTATTGAACGCTGTATGTTTGTATTATTATTATTATTATTATTCTGTATGGACACCAGGTACTTACGACATGTTTATTACACGAGTCAGCCGAGCCCTTCCCCTGCGGGGGGATACTACTCTCAGACCCCTATGCAGTATCCCCACGATGATTCTAGGTGAGCCCCTTACTCGTCAACATATTTTTAGTATTATTGTAATAACAGACTTGGTATAGTGGGAGAAAGAAAATATATTTTAAATATTTTTTATTTGGATTTTTCGATTAAAAGGAATGCAAATATTCACAAAAATTATTGTTATTTAGCGATTAAAATAATGTGATCATAGATTTTTTAAATTGATTTTTATTATCAGCTAATTAGCACAGAAAATTGTGTAATTTTTTGTGAATATTATATGTATTATGTTTATGTAAATATACC
Source organism: Mongoloraphidia duomilia (assembly GCA_039654895.1). NCBI lineage: Eukaryota > Metazoa > Arthropoda > Insecta > Raphidioptera > Raphidiidae > Mongoloraphidia > Mongoloraphidia duomilia. The sequence continues at coordinate 21,827,438 of CM077519.1, forward strand.
TAATTAATAGGACTTACGTTTCCATTTAAGTAGGTCGTTATTTCATCATTTTCATTTTGCATGCTTTACGTGTTGTTCAGTTATTCTGTTCTATTCTGTTCAAAAGCTAGATAGAGTAATAAATGCGCACAATCGGAGCGGGTGCGCGATCAGTGTCTAAACCGTTTTTTCAACTCTCAGACCTCATATTGAACTTTTCATTTTCTATGCGTCCTACACATTGCTTTTGATATTTAAAATCGTCGCGACGGTTCTGTCGCTCTCTCAAGTCTGCCGTCTCGGACAAGTGTCCTTTTCGCCTTAATATGTGTAATCACTCTATCCTCTGTCTAGCTTTAGAATAAATTATTAATTTGAAACAATTATAACCATTATTGTAAACATTTCATTTTAATACAAATTATTATATGAATGAAAAATAACTTGAAGTATATTAAATAGTATATGCATGACGTGTCACAACTGACTTAGTTTACACCGGAAATCAGAACGACATATGAATGCCAAAACTAATGGGACTAGTGACGTATATAATAATGTTTTTATTTCTATATATATTTATATTCGGTCTTTTTAAAATACACAACAAAGATTATAAGAATGACAGTTCGTAGATGCTGCTTTTCGCAATTAAAGTGCACCATGTCACCAGGATGTGGACCTTGGATGAACTAACACAAGAGATTGACAGGATTATTACCTTGTTTTGTTTACTTGTCATTAAAATGGAAAAAGCTTAACAAATAAAAGATTGTGCCGTCCCGCAATGCGAAAATTTACAAGATTTTTTACGGCACGTAAATATATAACAGCACATAATTTACAAGTGAACAAACTATCGACTTTTGAACATATATCTCTTATACGGCCATCTTTGATGGAATGTTACTGCCACCTGTAGGGAATTTTATTCGCGAATCTGGCGGTTTGTATATTTCCGAATGTTCCTTGAATGCAGATTTTTTCTGAAATTAATTATTTACAATTGACAATTTGAATTGTTTACTACTTTTTTTGGCAATCACCAGAATTTATCATAGTTTCGTTTGGTGGTAGTAAGTTGGTAATAGAAACAAATTGATAGTAGCAGCTCTGAAGAGTTTTATATATTATACGATCGTTTTTTAATTTTTCACAAGAATATATTTTGGCTTCCTCATTTCATTGCTTTGCTTCTCTATTTTCTATTTAGATTTCCATTGCAAAAAAAGGAAATTTTGACGGCTATCTTAAAGCAAACTAATCAAACGACTTTCTTGTTAATGGTTCTGGGTACTTCAGTAAATTCGGGTACCTGGGTACTCAATTCCAAACACTTAGAATTGCTGTTCGATAATTATCCTTTAAGTGATTATTCCCTGTTACCCAATAGTTACACATTACCTGATTATTAACCATTGTTCGATAATTACTGGACATCAGAAAATGATGAGTCTTCGTTACCTAACTCTTATGGCCGGTTTATCGTACATTTTAATCACACTGTTAAATTTTGACAGCGACGTGTTCATTGGTTGCTGCGTTTCGTTACCATAGCAACCCCTCATTTAACAGTGTGATTAAAAAAACATCGTGATTAAAATGTACGATAAACCGGTCATTACCTTTACTCGACGAGTATACTTTGCTCAATAATTACCCTTGTTCTGATAAATACAGGACGGGACAGCAGAAAATTATCTTTTAACCGATAATTACCTAAATTGAAATGTTTATTCTTTTTGTATTAGTCCTTTTGTATTTTGTCCTAGTAGGACGGTTGTTTATGCTTAAAATGATTTACGGTTTATTTATGATTTTTAATTGAAAAATGTTTTTAATGAATTCACATTTCACTTAACCAGATTGTATCAAATTAAACCTGTGCATAGGGCATTCTGTGTGTAAGACAGAGATCGATACATAAAGCAACAAGTAAGAATGAGATAAATGATAGCTAATAGGATGTTACGTGGTTACTGTAAATAAATAATATTTATACAACCTAATAGCGTCATCTTTATTTTTTCGCTCCTTCTATGCTGTAAAAATGTAAATCTTTTATCAGTTTAATTTACAGTAACCACGTAACATCCTATTAGCGATCATTTATCTCATTCTTACTTATTGCTTTATGTGTCAATCTCTGTCTTACACACAGAATGCCCTATGCACAGGTTTAATTTGATACAATCTGTATAATTTAATTTGTGACTAATTGTTTTTCGTTTCCATTACTTTTATAAACAAACAAACAAATTACACATGCAAGGTCATTATATGCAGGGTGTTCACTAAACATACGGCAAAATTTTAAGAGATGATTCCTTGGGTAATTTAAAGAATATTTTCAAGGATATCGTTTCGAAGATACGGGGTGATAAAAGGTTTTCTACAAAAATATTATTTTATACATAAATACAGTAATGAGTAAAGTTTCCTAACCTACAAGAACTGCTGAAAATGACTACCGCCAGATAGGATGCATTAATCCCATCTTCTCCTCATTGGCTATCGAACTTTTTCAAAAATACCAAAAACAAGTCACGATTGAAACGTAATCAACAAAACAAAACAAAACGGCTTTCCGAAAATCATGAAAGTACAAAATATTCTTAAAATTACTCAAGGAATCGCTCCTTGAATTTTTGCAGTATGTTTAGTAAACATCCTGTATAATGTGAAGAATCTGTTTTGTTAAAAACAGAAAAGTGGTGATCCTGATGATAATGGAAGAAAACAGCTTTAAATTGGCTTAAGGATCCAAAATAAGAAGCAAATACTGTTATTATTGCGTTTCGAAACGTTAGCTAATAAATGCAATAATAACAGTATTTGCTTCTTATTTTGGATCCTTAAGCCAATTTAAATCCTGTATAATGTATTAAAATCCTGTCTTGTTGGACAATTCGTAAAGACCATTCAAACAAAAATTATTTGTCTGATAGTATAACGAATATTATGATTGAAATAGTATCATTAAGTGTAAGTTGAGAAGGAAGACTTCGTGGCTGTAGAATCGATGGAAATCATCATTTTGATCCACTCTTAAATTAATCCTTAGAGTCATCAAATTATATGGTATCAGCTTTATAATTCTGTCGTTGGGGGTAACTATTAGATGCTGGATAATTACCGGTTAACAGATAAAATCTGAGTATGTATTTGTTTCGGTTATCCGATAAAAAAATCCCTATTAGTGAAGCAGTCGATTTCTGTTAAAATGAAACGAAATTGAATGAGATTAGATTCTCGGTGTAAACGGAGTTGCTAAATAGTAAATATTGGACTGTAGTTTTTAGAATAGTGTTTTTCAAACTTTTTTCGGGAAATACATTTAAGTATCTTAAAAATTTTACGATAGAATGAATATTGATACTTGTTAATTTTAGGAAAAAAAAACAAAACAATATGAACACTTGGTTGAAGCTATGCTAATTCCATGTTGTAAATGAAAATATATAAAAACTTTTTTTTATTTCATCAGTTAAAGTAAACTTGAAAAAAAATTGAATTTTATGCATTAAACAACATTTTTGAAACGTATCTCAGATTTTGGTGTATTGGAACCCCAGTTTGAGAAACACTTTTGTAGAGCATGTTAATTTTATTAAAAAAAAAGAACGATTTTAATCCATCTTAGCAAATATAATTGAAGTACGGTATGACATTAATAATCTGAATGTTTCAAAGCCCAATTAGAGCAAGAAAATCTTATTCTTGAGTATTCCCACAAAGATTACCGGGGCTTTTCTTGTATGTATGTATGTATGTATTTACTTCAGTACAATGCATGCGCCATATGGTATGCACTAGAGATGCGCCGAATATTCGTTTGGTATTCGGTATTCGGCATCTTTTTCACTATTTGTATTCGGCCGAATTATTCGGTTTTGGTGCCAAATATATTCGGTTCAATATTTTTGCAACAATAAGCACTTTTGTTCGTATTTTTAACGTAATCGTGCGATGTTTTGAAGCAAAGTGATAGCGCGGGTGGCGGGCGGTGAGGTACGGCTTGCTTGTCAACTAGCCAGCAGCGACACGTAGCGTACATGTTAGAACCTGTTTACGCGGCAAAACAATGAAATGGTAAACCGAATAATTCGACCGAATATCCGGTTCGGTAAAGGTTAAACTGAATAGTATTCGATTATTCGGTGAAAACCATTATTCGGCGCATCTCTAGTATGCACCTACCTGTTAATAAGTGCGTGCTGGGTTTCTGGTGGACTTTCAGCCTTAAATCTAGATTTAAAGCTGAAAGTCATATCAAAAACCTCCTCTTAATTAATTTTTGAATGAATCGAGTTGATTCTGTACAAAATTGAGGAACTTTTTTTGAAGACAAATTAGCTTTTGTAAATTTAAAAATGGTTCTCTAGTTACACAGATTTGGTTGTATATCTGTACCCAAATAAAATACAGCCAAGTCGAACATTTTAAAATAAATTCTTTCCAAAATTAATATTTTTGTTTCATTAAAATGTGTTAATTTTTGATGAAATTATTAATTAATTAAACTTTTAAATGTCACATATTAGCATAATTTTTATAGCATTGATAATTCGAATAGGTAATACGAATTAGCTTGGTTTTTAATTATTCTGATTAATGAGGTCATGCTTAATATACAGGTAAGTCCGTGAAACATTTTATACATTCACAACAAAAAATCTGTGCAACAGGTTTAAGATTTGATCGCATCAAAATAAAGTTAAAATCTTAAACTCTTAAATTATTATTATTATTGTAGATAATAGACGCGTCGACAACTCAGGTCATTAGCGTCTTGAACACAACAATTAATAATCCATTTGTGTATTAGAATCTGCCAGCCGGCATACACAAACCAACTGGTATGAGCTCGGGCTCCTGGGAACGCCAATTCCCAAAGAACATTGGAATGCAATTGCGAGAACAACTACATTCCAATGTTTCCCCTGGGGAACTCTTAAAAATGCTTTACATGGATGAATTGTAAATTGTAGACGCTCGAATAAAAAAATGCTTTACAAATGTTCAATGTATCCACCTCTGCTGATGCGGCAGACATGATGACATCTAGCCGATATTCCATTTCCGCCAACATAGGCTGGTCTAACACGATTCACAGTTTCTTCACTAGGCCCTGGACGTCCGGGATGAGTTCGGTGCACAGACAGCCTCCATCCCAAAATTTCTGTTGTAAACGGGTGCCTCTGCTCGAAAACGTCGCTGTACAGTCGCAATGAGGTTTTAACATTTTCCAGCACACAGAATGATGTTTGACGTTTACTGCCTCCTAGCGGTAAATCACTGTAACTGTGCGCGCGCGTGCTTTCCTCAAAATGGCTTGCAGGGTTTAATGTTCCATCGACGGAAGAATTATCACTACCAGGGTGGCCATTTTCTGGATAAACTAGGAAGTTTTACTGGTCAGGGAAAGTCAAGGAAATGTCAGGGAATTTTGATGGTCAGGAATTTTTGTGAAAAAAAAAACGGTACAGTGCGATTCGGAGTCGCGCACCGAGGATTTCATACCAACATTGAACAAATTTTGGTCGACCGGTTTAACTTTGGTGCTGTATGTAAAACCGGGGAATTTGTTGTTTGTTGTGGAGGAAAGGTGGCCACCCTACACGCTGCGTTGTTTATTTGTGGTGAATTTATTAATTAAATGTTTCACGGACTTATGAATAACCCGGTATTAATATTGGCAAAGAGTCTGATCTCTATATACAGGATGGGCAGTTGATTTCTATTTGGTCTACATTACTGAAATTGGACTGAGTAGTCATTCTAGAGTAGAGTAGGACTAGAGTATTCATTAGCACTGTCGCATAAGAGCCTAAGTTCTGAAATCTGAACAGAGTCACATGCGCATGCGTCGAGAGTCAAAAAATTTACGCCTGCGTAATTGTGGCTTCTTAAGTATGTGACCTTGCTTTGAAAGGCCATCATTTCAACTCGAAGAGACTTAGTTATCCAATCGGTATATAGAGATCAGAGTGAAGAAAATATGCTGGTAGATTCTTGTAAATATTTTGAAAAGAAGAATACGTTAGTTAGTTTTTAATGTTCATGCAAAGATCATTTATGAGATATATTTAGAAACTTGTTATGGTATCTATATTTACGATGATTTATTTTGTAAAATAGAGCTTTGGAGCATACCGATTCATCTCTGAACTTTGAAGATAGTTCTGTAGTAACCCAACGTCTAACTCCAGCCAAATTTACAACAGCCCACGTCAAGGCGAGCATATCGTCCGGTCGTTTTATTAGAATCCCACCGCATTATCCACTTGATGGACAGTTGGCAACAGTTGAAATTGGCGATTTGCAACAGTTGTTGGCCAACGATGAAACGCAAATAGAGCTAACAGAATTCCCTGGACCACTTATCAAAGGAGTCACTCATAAGAAGACTTTGATCGAGTACTGTGAAAACAAAATCAAAAGGGCGGTCGCAAATTCAAACCTGCACGATAAAGATTCATACATATTAATGTGGGATCTGTTGATTTTGTTATTGAGGCAAAACGGAGTAAGTTTTTTAATCTATTTTTTAAGTAAAACTTTTAAATTGTGTAAAAAGTTCTTCATTAAAATCTATTGAAAATCATTCTACATGTGATTTACAAGGGCTATGTTAATTTGAGGCAAAATTCTATATTTTTTTTGCACCTTCAATGATATTCTCCGCAGCTTTATTAGCATCTTTATAGACATTTTTTATACTTTGCCTGCTTAACACCCGACATTTGAAAATGGAAATATCAAGTTTTAAAGTGTCATTTCCTTAGATTAATATACAGGTGTATCGCAGGGTTGAGAACTTAGGGAACACACTAGTGAAAATCATTAAGGATCAATGATTTATTTGCATTTTTTTCATGTTTAAAAACTATGATAATAGACCTTTTCACGAGTAGTTACGCGCAAGCGCCGTCGCCATGGTTACGATGGCGACTTTCAGAAGTTTCGTACGCTTTTTGACGCAATGACTAGGTCAGAAATGTTTTTCAATGTTAATTTAGATGAAAATGTTACTGACGGTGCTAAATTAGTGCACAAAACAGTGGAAGAACATAGTTGTGCTAAATTGGGACGGAAAACTGGTGGAAGTAAACGAAAATTAGTTGAAAGGTTAGATTCCCCTGTCATAAATTGTTTATCGTAAAAAGTTTATCTTCAAAAGTACTCAAATATTTTTTTAGGGTGTTGTACCACTTCTTTAAATAATATTTCTTATTTAATTACTATTTACTTTTTTCAAAATCAATCATTTGCCATCTGTCAAGATGACAAGTCTGAAAAACATGGCGGAATTGGGTACATGCGCAGAAAAAAATTTGATAATGAAAAGATCTATTTAGGGTAAGTTTGGTTTTACGCTCAGATTGATCGGAGTGCTCTAATACGTTCGAATTTAACATTTATATGCTCTGAAAGATCTCTATCCTGCGTTCGGTTTTAAGATCTGGAGCAGATCGAGCGCGCTCGATTTGCTCCGATGAAAGCGAGCGAGCAAGCAGATTTAACCAACTTCAGAGCATTCATTTTAAAAATAAGCGGAAACCCTTGTTGTGAGAATGGAAAAATTTCGAAGTTTATTTATATGAGGTAATTTTTCAATAGGTAAAAATACGCGAATAATATTTATTCAAAGAATAGTAATAACCAATAAGTCTATATCGCACAGAATGATTAAATAAAATATTTATTATATCTATGGGTCGAAAAAATCAACAACCGGTAGTACTATTAATTTTAAAATAAAGGAATAAAAACGAAAAAAATTAATGTTGAATTAAATCAAAATGAGTAGCAATAAGGAATGTATTTCGGCTTTAGTAATAAGAATTTAACTTGCTGGGGCCATTTTATTCTGACGTTTGGAAAAATCTGCTAGATTACGTTCGGAATTGTTTAGATGGCTCGATTTGCTCGCTTGTCACGTGACCAAAAATCTGTTCGCTCGGCTCGATCAATCGAGCGTAAAACCGAACTTACCCTTAGTTAGGCATGATTGTATTCTATCTTTGTCGCGCTACTCATTTTGTTTATGTCTTCCTTGTTGCACTCATTAATTTTCGAAGTTCTCAATCCTGCGATACACCCTGTATAAAAAAAGTATAAGCTAGTGAAATAATATAAGTTTGTGTAAATTGCATTGCAGGTTGTTGTCGGTACAGATATAGCAGAATTACTAATGAAGAATAGTTCATCTTCTGTTTCAAATTCAAATAGTAGAAGACAATCGGTTGTATCGTCTGTTACTAGTGTACAGGAAGATTTGTCTTTGGAACAGGATGAGACGCCATCAGTTCCGATGGTTACTTCTAAACACAATAAATCGTCTGCAAATCTCAGCGAAGCGTTTGTGACAAATAAATTTAGAGAATATCTTTTATATGGTTCGGGAAAAGAAGCTTTAGGTAAATGATATAAATATTTTTTTGCCCTACCCCCTATAAAATAGCTGCTTTTCATGCATGTTATACCGGTCGTAAAATGATCCATTTCAGGCCGTTGACCAGAGCTGGGCGGTAAAGTAAAATACAATAATAATTTAATTTTTTTTGAATTTATTATTTTTGATAATAAAGAAACATTCAATAATTTTAATATTTTATATTACTCCAGCTGGAGGCGAACCTGCGATATATTATTGTGAACAGTACACAAGACATAACACAGCACGCCGCTACCCACACAGCCACAAGCTTAGAGAGGCTATACTGTACAGTTACTGTTACCTACTATTCATTATTGATGTTAAGTTTGCTACACAAGTGAAATATCAAAAATGTTGAAAATGTTGGAAATGAAGACAAAAACCGCTATTTTATAGGGTGTAGGACAAAAAATACAGTGTGTATCAGGGCGCAATGCTATTTTGACTCGTCAAAAATATGTCATTACGCCCAAGATATATACAATCTATTATTATGAGGTTCATGAAATTTACAATAGCGTCTATATCAGTGGCGGGATTCGGGTATGGCGAGCACGGACAGACGCCATCCCAGTCTGACTAATGGTATGGCAAACATTTTAATTCCCCGACTATTGTCTAGATATTGTCTAGTTTCTAGACAATAGTCTGGGATTTTAAATTTTTGTACTCTTATTGAAAAGACAATGCTAACACGAGAAAATCCCATCAAAGTCCTAACACTCCTAACGAAGAACTACTTGAGGGTGGGGTATTCGGGCAACCTATCACAATAATATTTTGCCGTACCAACCATTTTCCTGAAATCCCGCCACTGATCTATATTATCTAGTCCAGGGGTTCCCAATCTTTTCTTTAATGCAACTCCCTTTACAGGTTGCAATTTTTTGCGACGCTCTTCTAAAAGAAGATACCTGTGTATTCTAATTTTCTAATTCTAATAATTAGAAAACATAAACAACTAAAAACAAAACAATTATTGAGCAGGATGAGCTTGCTTTTCTGAGCATAACTTCTCAAATCGGGACTGAAGTTCTGAAATCGTAACTCCCCTAGGATAGCGCCGCGACGCCCTAGGGCGTCGCAACGCACAGTTAAGGAACCTCTGATCTAGTCTTATTGTCCACATTCCTGCTATTCCTACTATTACATTTTTAAAAGATATTTGTAATTACTATAGATTTTTCAACTTTTCAGAATGGGCAATGAAACACGGTTTGTGGGGACATGCTTTGTTCCTTGCAAGTAAGTTGGATAAGCGTACATATGCAAATGTCATGATGCGTTTTGCCAACGGTTTAACCATTAACGATCCTCTACAAACTTTATATCAGCTGTTGTCAGGTCGACAGCCAGCTGCGGTTACGGTAAGTGATGGGACTTGTTTTTTTATTGATCCGATGATTGGTACTATTCAGTGCTGTTACTCAGCAAATTCAATGATGATTAGCTGCCAGTAGCAGTAATAAATATCCAACGCTAGGCTCTTTTGTTGAACGACTGTCATTTAATACTTAGCTGATCGAAAAAAATTAAAAAATATTTATATACATTCATTTTAATCTATCAAATTAATCTGAGGTTATAAAATGTATAGCACAATGTGCAAAAATGGGCGCTACAAAACGCTTAAGCTGTTATAAATTGTAAAGTATTCAATCTTGTAGTTTTCTGAGTGAATAGAATAATAATATTCCTTTTAACTCTTGTAATCTCGGCGCCTTCCTGTTTACACTTCTCACTGTCCACTTGCTCCATCCCGGAATTGTATCCCCGTCTATATATATATGTCTGTTCTCGCGATAGAAATTACTAAAGGTGCATAGCACCTACATGATAAAATTAAGTATAAAATAAAAATAAACAATAGAAATGGATGAATGGAAGAATGAATGGGACGTGAATGAAGAAGGATGAAAGAAGAATGGCTGAGGGTTTAGAAAAAAAAAAAAAAAAAAAATTGCAGAACAAATAGAAAAAGATTTAATTAATGAATAATAAAAAATATAGAAAAAGGACGTGGCTAATTACGCAAATAAGCGTAGAAGCCAATTATATATATTAAAAAAAAAAAAAACTCTTGTAATAATAATAATGGTATGAAGTCATGTCCGTTTAGTGCATGCAGCGCTAGTTATGCTACAAAGCTCCAGAACTAAAAACACTTTTCTATTGTTGACAATGGCTGTTATCAATAAGTGTGATGAAAAACCTCTACTATTTGAACTTTCTGTAAATTAAACAATTTTAACAGGAAAATTGACGTTGATTTATGCTCAGTTTCTGATACGACTTTCAACTCTAGATTTGAGAATGTCATTTTTTTTCAACTAAATGGTTGGAAATCTCCATTTAGTTGAAAACAAATGACATTCTTAAATCTAGATTTGAAGCTGAAAGTCGTATCAGAAATCCAGCATAAGAGTACTGAAGTACTAGCTATCAGTTCAATACATTGATAATACATCAATAAATGAAATTGTCCACAGTGCGTGTCGGACGAAAAATGGGGTGATTGGCGACCTCACTTAGCTATGATTTTATCGAACACTTCGCAGAGGCCAGAGTTGGACAGAAAGGCCATAACAACTCTCGGCGACACTCTTCATTCCCGAGGATCGATTTACGCGGCCCAGTTTTGTTATATAATGGCGCAGGTACGATTGCATAAACAGTCCAACTTTATTATTAATTTTAATTCTTAATTTAATAAATAAAACACATAAAAACTGGCTATAGCTGTCTAACTTTATTTTAAAGTACTATGTTTCGGTCTGTTATGAGACCATTTTCAAACAATAATGATCTCTACACTGTTCAGTCGAAATAATAAATAATATAAATTCTTAAAATTTTAAGAATTTATGTTATTTATAATTTTGATTGAACAGTGAATAGATCATTATTGCTTGAAAAGGGTCTCTTATAAAAGACCGAAACGTAGTACTAAAAAATAGTTGGACAGCTATAGCCAGTTTTTGTGTTTTATTTATTAATGTAATCTTTTTCGCTGTCGGTAGAAGCTAATAAGTGAGTTTAATTCTTAATATTTATCATATGAACTTTGCAATGACAGGTTGGGTTTGGACAATACGGATCGAAATCAGCTCGTCTAGTTTTACTCGGATCATCACATCAACGACCATTTATTGAATTCGCAACCAATGATGCTATAATGATGACCGAAGTGTACGAATATGCGTGCAGTCTTAGCGACGCCGTTTTTACTATACCGGAATTTCAGGTAAGCGAAATTATTAATTTTTCAAATTGAGAACTGTATTTGGACATTAAGTAATAATTAAGTTCTTGTTCTCGACACCTTTTTATAAGTGAATTATATTATTATGTACGGTAGACTGGGAGAAGTAATTGTGCAACTATGGAGAACTGTAGGGGAAGTAATTGCTAATTTAAATAAACAATCCCCTGCCTTTTTTATTATGAAAAAAAAAACTACGGTAGGAATATGAATAATTTATCCAGAGTGTTGCCTTTTTGTGTAAAAAAACCACAACTACAAATTGAACTACAAATTTGTACCGAAAGCCTTTATTAAGTATGACAGGGGACTGATGTTAAAATTGCGGGACAAAGTTTATATTCACTTTTTAACACGAACATTTTTCAATTAAAAAATATAAGTAGGTGTATTATGAATATTTCATATAGCACGATTGAACAGTGAATAGATCATTATTGCTTGAAAAGGGTCTCTTATAAAAGACCGAAACGTAGTACTAAAAAATAGTTGGACAGCTATAGCCAGTTTTTGTGTTTTATTTATTAATGTAATCTTTTTCGCTGTCGGTAGAAGCTAATAAGTGAGTTTAATTCTTAATATTTATCATATGAACTTTGCAATGACAGGTTGGGTTTGGACAATACGGATCGAAATCAGCTCGTCTAGTTTTACTCGGATCATCACATCAACGACCATTTATTGAATTCGCAACCAATGATGCTATAATGATGACCGAAGTGTACGAATATGCGTGCAGTCTTAGCGACGCCGTTTTTACTATACCGGAATTTCAGGTAAGCGAAATTATTAATTTTTCAAATTGAGAACTGTATTTGGACATTAAGTAATAATTAAGTTCTTGTTCTCGACACCTTTTTATAAGTGAATTATATTATTATGTACGGTAGACTGGGAGAAGTAATTGTGCAACTATGGAGAACTGTAGGGGAAGTAATTGCTAATTTAAATAAACAATCCCCTGCCTTTTTTATTATGAAAAAAAAAACTACGGTAGGAATATGAATAATTTATCCAGAGTGTTGCCTTTTTGTGTAAAAAAACCACAACTACAAATTGAACTACAAATTTGTACCGAAAGCCTTTATTAAGTATGACAGGGGACTGATGTTAAAATTGCGGGACAAAGTTTATATTCACTTTTTAACACGAACATTTTTCAATTAAAAAATATAAGTAGGTGTATTATGAATATTTCACATAGTATGCAGTCGTTTTATTTAAACAAAAAAAAAAACGGCTTGATAGATTTTGATATAATTTCTTTCGGGTCTTGTTGATGTTAACATGCTTCTATTTGCACCAAAACAAAGTCGATATCATTTTTTATTCGCGAGATTTCGTGTAAAATTCACTTTTGGCAGTCTTTTTCTTTAAAGAAAAAAACGGTTGGGCCGATTTTGATAAAATTTCTTTCGGATCATATTAACGTTAATACGCGTCGATTGATACCCTAACGTAGTCAATGTCATTTTTTATTCTCGAGATTTCGTCTTAGAAAGAAATGACCACATACGTACGTACACACACACATCTTTCCAAAAATAGTGTAGTGACCTTGAAACATAAAAATTTGTTCTACATTTTGATTTCGATTTTCGGACCCATTACAATAACTTCCCAATGAAATGGGTAGTTAATAATATCTAGGTAGTAATGAGCAATTAATAAAATAAAAATGCAATTTCAAATATAAAATATTTTCGTTTTGAACTTGGAACACACCAGAGGACGGACTTTCGCGCTATATTTCCGCTACATTCCTAAATTCGATTTTTTTTTTACATTACAGCACTAAAACAGCCTTATTAAAACGAATTATTCACTACAATAATTAAAAAAATGCATTTTTTTCATATTGCATTTTCCTCAGACACATTTTCCCATTAATGGAGAATCACCCAAACACGTTTGAATTGTCTGCCAGTTCAGACTATGCACAAAGAGAATTGAGTGTAGCGCGTAGATGTGGCGACTTTCAACAGTCAAAAGTTATGTAGAAGCGCCGACTTATTGAACATTGAATTTGAATTAACGGGAGCATACTGTATCGTATGAAAGCGAGAAATAGTTATTTATTGTGATGTTTTTTAATTATTTTTGCAGTCTTACAAATATCTGCTGGCATGTAGATTGGCCGAGCGTGGTCTATTAGAGAGGGCGTTGTTGTATGTTGAACGTATCGCTACGGTGCTGGCGAGTAATCCGAGTCGTTACAGCCCGTCACTCGTGTCTCGGGTATTGCAATTGGCTGAACGGTTGCGACCGCGCGATCCAACAGCCCTCGCACATCTTCAACTGGACTCTACTGAGGTAGAGGGTGACATGCCACCAACTTGTGACTGGATTGCTGACCTCAAAGCTGTCTTGGGTGATTATACCGTAAGTATTTAAATCTATGTATAAGGTCATTTGAGATAATTTGAGTTCGACATAATGTAATACGAATTTGCATGATTTTTTTCTCTAACAGAAACTTAGATATTATAAACTATATCTGTTAGCAATATTTTTTTCGTTTTTTAAACTTGAAGTAAAAAAAGATTATTTTTGAATTCATTTTTTTGCCACCAAAACGCCTTTGTGAAGATGACCGATATGTGTTCTGTGCAAGTGTCAAGGGTCAAATTATAGTAAATTTATTATATCTATGCTTTGACATAATCTTTATTCATACTAGATATTTTTCAAATCTTGTTATAATTTCACCGATGATACCGTCTATTTTTTGACGCCATAAGGGGGTGACGCTATTCGCGGGGTCTGCTTTTTTTCTTCCGCTCTCTACAGCCTTAATTATTGCCACTTTAGCATCCAATGTTAACACTTTCCTCTTCAAACCAGTTATTTTGAACAAAATTTGTTATGATGGTCTCGCTAAGCAGTACATTGATCAACTAACATTGGTGATCTGCTACTATTTATCAGATATTGGTAGGCAAAAAATTTCAATGACCTGCTATTTATCAGAAAGCGGTAAAACTGTAATAAAATATGTAAAGAATTTAGCTATGTTCCAACCTGCTATAATTGTTTCAACTGAACTTGTGATTGTTTGTGGACGATTCTTAAGCGTTCCAACCGAATTTGTGATAGTTTGTGAACGGTTTCCGGACGATCATTTCGGTACATGATCTAGTCATGAAACCAAAATTATGTACCGAAATGATCGTTTGGAAACCGTTCATAAACTGTCACAAATTCGGTTGGAACGCTTTAAGAATCGTTCACAAACGATCACAAGTTCGGTTGGAACGCATTCTATCCACTGCGCATGAGCGTGACGGTAATATTACGGTTTTCAGAGTGGTTGGAACAAAGCTTTTATATCTACTGTTATGTATTTTAAATATTTCTGTTAATCGGTCTCAAAAAAAACTGGGTTTAATGTCTTTTAGTCATAAACTATGGGGACTTTAGAAAATTTGACAGTAAAACAGGGTTGACGCTATATCTGATGACGTTATAACCAAGTTCTACTGTATTTACACAGTTTACGAAAAAATCTTACATTCAAGGCATTTACTCTCACCGCTACACTTAGTTTCAGTCTTGCAACCATGTATTTTTTAAACCAAGGTGTCTTTTTAGAGCCATATCTTCATGGTTGGCAAATGATTACTTTAATAATAAAAACTAATGAGTACTTTTTTATATTCAGAGGGGTCTCATTACTCAAGATGCACAATCAAACAGCAATTTAGCCTCTTCTGAGTTGGACATTGCAAACAATAGTCAAACCCCTCCAGTCGATCCAACACCCGCACCGGTTCAACAATTTGATCAACAACAACCGACATGGAATGAACCGAATCACAATCTAGATCAAACATACTATCAATGGAGCGGTTCTCAGCAACAACCACAATGGTCGTCGAATCAAGAGGCAGTTGGTTATAATCAACCTGTCGATTATCAACCTAACGCTCAACAGATTAATCATGAACCAAGTACCGACGTGTACCAACAACCGATAGTAGAGCAGCAACCAAACGAACAAACTCAATGGGGTACTGCCGAGACTGTTTCAAATCAACAACCACAGTTTGATGGATCTTATGGTCAACAGGATTATTCTAACACGATACAACAAACCGATTATTGGAACACTACGGCTCAAAATGAGGTAAATCATATTTAGATTGATCAAATTAAATTTATTAGATGATTGGTTTTTCTATATAAAGGGTTTCAAAATTATTCACGATTTTCCTGTATTTACGTTAGAATAATTTATAACAATAATAATTCTAATTATGCTTGAACACTGTCCAATCGGCAGGGTAAATTTTAATACTTGATGATTTTAAGCTACCCGATTCGGAATCAACAGCCCTTATAATATAGATTGCATGATAATGGAAAGTTTTTATATCACCAGATGGCAGCATCTGGCATTGATTTTTTTTAATATACATAAGAAAAATCGTTAAAATTACATTATCTTTGTTTGAAGACTATCATAAATTGTGTAGTGCTTGCACATATGGATTTTAGCGTTTTAAACTGACCGGGAATAATCAAAACCATTTAGTAGATTCTTTGATATTTATATATTTGCAATTCATAACATGCAGATGTAGATACTACTTCATTTATTTACGGAGGTTAACTTTAGCGCCACTTAAGTCTCAAATTATAATTTTGCTTGTACATTTGCAGTGACAGAATACGTTTGCCCGAACAAAATTTTGTTGTCACATTGCCTTTGTCATAATTTGTTTGTTTCATTCAGTGGTCAGTTTTTAAAGGAATCCGACTTTTATTTTAAAACCGAACAAACTAGGAGCACCTCTTTTCTTATTTTAGAACCGAACGAACTAGGAGCACCTCTTTTCGATACGTTTAAAGATTATAAAACAACCAAAGATATCGAAGACAGCTGATGCTACTGTTTGGTCATCTGAGAATTTCTCATTACTGTTTTGTAAATATAGTTATTCTTTTTATCACAAGATGTCACTTATGCAATGTAATTATTTTGATATTCCGTTTTATTGTAGTTATTTTAACTTACTGCAAGTGTGAGGTCAGTAATTATTTTCTTTGAGGACAATAATTTCGTACAAACTGAGTACAAAACAATTTTTCAATGCACTACACATTTTTGTCATAATCTTTGAGTATACAAATGCGTCTGTTGGTTTTAATGCTAATAATTTTACATTTTGTACATACATATTTTTAAACTTGATTTTCAGAGTGCTATTTTTTCTTGTGTTAATGTGTATTTTTCATTAATATTGTGAATTATAGTAACGATAGTAAATTAAGTAATTAATATTCTAAGTCAGTTTTGAAGTTGTAAGTAATTGAAATGTCTATATTGGTTCATGAAAATAAATTTAGTCATTTTAATTGAGTTACATGACATTTTTCCATAGTCAGATTTTCATTGTGTGAAGGGATGATTAATCATACTTGTTGAATGAAAAAGTTTGTAGGTAATATTTTTTGCTTGTTTATATTCATAGTGACGTCGCCAAAACCATTTAGCTCTGGGGATGTGCAGTTTTTATACATGGGCACAAGATCAAATGAAAGACTATGTATTTCTGTAAGACGCGCCATTCGAACAAGGTGGCTGATTTTCGAATGACAAAAATTGGTAACTTTCATATAGCCTAAAGATGACATTAAAATGTCAAAACATGTCGCCAGTTGAATAAAAGTTCTTCAATAGTTTATCTTGTGTGGATTTTTTTATCAACCATATTAATTTCATACACAAGTGATTAGAAGTATCTATTCATCATCGTTAAAGATAAACAGGCCCACTAATTTAAATGCTCTGTCGTAGAGTGTAGGTCACATTCAGTTATGACCAAGCTCATCGTATTTTCGAACGTTACATTAATTTTTGAAGCTATGCTTCTATAGGCGCGTTAGACGATTTCTGGCAGGGGATAAACTTATAGGTTCGGTCACGGTGTATGCCGTCACGCTCGCCACGGTGTAAGCCGTCACGCTCATGTTATTAAAAGTATATCTATAGCTATGGCCAGCGGTGAAAGTAATACACTGGCGCACGCGCAGTGGCCTATGTAAAATTAATATCTGAGAGTTTTATAGGACACAAAAAATAAAATGGCGTCAGATTTCAAAATGGCGGTACTTTTGTAAAAATTATCCAATCTTTTTGAAAATTGATATGTAAGAGTTTTATAGGACATAAAAAATCAATGGCGTCACTGTACTTTTGTAAAAATTATCTGATCTTTTTGAAAATTGATTTTTAAGAGTTTTATAGGACACAAAAAAATTAAATGGCGTCAAATTTCAAAATGGCGGCCTTATGTACTTTTGTAAAAATTATCCGATTTTTTTGGAAATTGATATCTAAGAGTTTTATAGGACACAAAAAAATAAAATTTCATCAGATTTCAAAATGGCGGTCAAATAATAACTTCAAATTATTGTATTGTCTATAGCTTTGATAAATTCGGTTTTATATACAATGCGTAAAAAGCATAGCTTCTATCGTTTTTCCATTACACCTCTTGACTTTTTTTCTCACATTAATTGTTTGTGGCTATTGGAGGGGGGGGGCTCCCTCGGACTGCTCCTTGGCGACGTCACTGCATATTCATCTGTTAATGAAATTTTAACTGTTCATTTGAAAACTGATAAATGTTCAGTAAGTTATTTTCTAACACAATTTGTGTCCATGCTTTGGCCGGCGATGGGACGCAGCCGGAACCAGAAGTTGAGGACAAGGCTAAGGATGATGTAAGTACAACCGGCACTAATACGGCCTGGCATTCGGGCGACGGCCTGAGAAAACGTTCCGCAGCTAGAGTTGTTGTTTGTCGACCTCTTTCTGATGACAATGACGCATTCCTTCAAGCTTACTATGCCGATCAACTGTGCGGTTGTTCACATTTACAAACTGTCGAACACTGCGATAGCGATTGTGAATGTGACAATAGACGACCTTGTTACGATGAGGAATGTGTACCTTGTGCAGAATTACAGACACTAGATTGTAATCTATGCGGATACACTTGCAAAAACGCAACGATGGTCGTACATACCGACGACGATGATGACGGTAAATTCAATTCGCGATATGAATTTTCAAAGAGTGTAGAATATCAGAAAGAGGAAAATTCACAGATTATCTGTTACCGCGATAAAGATAAAAGTATTGCGATAAAGAACGATACGACCATAACAAAATATAACAATGTACCTCCGAATACTATTCACAGAAACAATACGGCTGCTAAGACGTACCGCGAAACTGAACATGATTTCGAAATAGATCCGAGGGATTGTGAAACTTCGACGTTTAAAATGACGAAACCGAGACATAAGCGCGATCTGATTTGCGATACTGTCGATGCATGGGCTACGAACGCGCGGCCTTCAAACATGTTTACCAACATACGCGACAGTATATTTGGTTCAAAACAGGAGTGTATTGAGTACAAACCGTTAGTTTTTAACGGAACATACCCTATAGATTCTCCGGTTGACGCGCGTGAATTGGCGACCGATTTAGTTTCTTATAGGCGCGTTGGTAAATTTAGTGATCGCGGTGGAAACAATCTGTGTATGACGTACGATATTGATGCTCCATGTGACTATGAATAATCATATTAATCAGTTGCCATCTTGTTTGTGATTTGGAAATACGCGATAAGTCTGAATTCTATATTTAACAAAATTTTAAAAAGAAATACGAAACCGAGTACATTTAATTTTATTTCACAGTATTTGTCTTTTTACCCGACTACGGACAATGAAGGGTTATATAATATATTTATTTTGATAAGTTGATTTAAAATTTTCCAACATATTTACAAACAGTAATATGGGGGTCGGATCTGTTTTTTTTCTCAGAACTTGTTGGAGTTTACTCCTTAAGAATCGATTTTCATATAAGGTCCCCAGTATGGAACTTTTATGAGGAGTAAAATTTATACAAGCGTTAACTAAAAAGCGTTACGTTTTTCTGCGCAACGTAACTTGCGCACCTGTAGAGGGTATGCTGCGCGACAGTTGACGCATGTAAGTATGTATGTTTGCCTACTGCATAGTCAAAGACAATCACACTTAAGAAGTAAACTCCAGTCGTGCGTCGGAGTTGACACACACACTTTTTTTTATAGTAATGGTTATAATTTACATTCAAAGTTCATTTACAATCGACTCTTTTTAAGAACAGTGGGATCAAAATCACTCTTTCTGATTAACAAATTGGGAGGAATTAGCATTAGCACACACATATACATGTACAGGGAAAAAAATGTATTACAGGGTGCGTTCCTAGAGAATCTGTGGAACGTCATTCCTAATGAGCGTATTTTTAGAGAGCCGCACAAAAATTTGTTGCTATACAATTTAAAAAGTATGAACAATACTTCAGAAAAATAATGATAATGCGTTTCGTTTCTCGATTAGCGAAGTCGCGAGTAGGGCATCCAGTCCTCGGATCTCGGGGCCGAGACTTCCCTGGGCTAAATGAGATTTTTTAAGACCCGGGATCATTGCAGAGGTCCCGAAACCTGCCGCTTGTCCTGAAATTTCTCAGTTGCGGATTCATCCGCTAGCAATGTAAGGTCATCATTGGGAAACGAATCCTTGCTCTAGTGGCCTTGAATTTTTTTTTAATCAACCAAAATAACTGATTTCATTACAATTGTTTTCTTTATTTTCGAGACTTCGAGACAAGTCCCGGAATTCTCTCAAGTCTCAGCTAAGTCCCCATTTTACTATTTTTTAAATAGGGACTCTGAGTTGTGCTAAAATATAATTTTCCCTGATGTTCCATCGCCGTCTTCATAAAACTATATCGTTCATGAAAAGTTACCTAGCTTTACGGCCGGCATAAGTTATGGAAAAGTTGTCAGTAAAGAGTGCCATATTAAGAATCATTTATGTGCATTCCAACCCATACAAATTCCATACGATTAATCCGAATTTAAATGAATAGTTTTAGAAATCAGAAGTTTTTAGTTTTTACAGTGTCCTTTTTCTGTAAAATCGGGAAAACCTAGAAAAGTCAGGGGATTTTACTGACAGGGGAAGTCAGGGAAATGTCAGGGAATTTTGGTAGACGTCAGGAATTTTTGTGGAAAAAAAGGCCACGTGCGAAACGGAGTCGCGCACCGAGGACTCCGAGCCTACATTGAACAAATTTTGGTCGACCAACTTAACTTTGGTACCTGACGCCATACAAAATCTGCGCACGTAGCTTCATAGTTGTTGGTCGGCAATTTCTCTGAAAACATAAATTGTTTTTTTTTCTGTATAATTGTTGCATACTGAAAGTCAGGGAAAACTAAAAAATCGCCTAGAAAAATCAGGGAATTTGTTTTGAAGAAAAAGTAGTCACCCATTTTATTTTATTTAAGATAGGTAGTTGTCGTGCTACAATAACATCTAAAAGTTTCGTTCATAATACGCTGTAAAACAATAAATAAGTATAGTGTTAAATGTAAAAAAATTTTGTTAGAGATTGTACCTAAACTGTTGTTCACATAGTAACACATATTTCACTTAGTTTGTATGCTTGGGTTATATAAAAATGTCAATCTTTTCTCATAAATTGTTAAACTTTGCGTTATTATATCTCAACAAACAAGCCGTGAGGTGGGTCGTTTATTAGAACTAAAGTGCGACCCTTAAGGTCCACACGACGAACTTCCCAGTTTGATAAATATTTAATAATAATAATTAAATTAGATATTACACAGAAAAGTAATCATTTCAATCATTAAAACATCAATAATTTAAAAAAAAAAAAAAAAAAAAAAAAAAAACGGCTGAACCGATTTTTATAAAATTTATGTCGGATCAAAATGACGTTAACACGCCTCGATTGACACCCTTACGAAGTCGATATAATTTTTTATTCGCGAGATATTGTGTAAAATCTACTTTTTTGGAGGTTATTTGGTTAAAAAAAAAGAACGGCTGAACCGATTTTGAAAAAATTTCTTTCAGATCATATTTACGTTAATACGCGTCGATTGGCACCCTAACGTAGTCGATATCATTTTTCGTTCTCGAGATTTCGTCTTTGAAAGAAATGTACACATACGTACGTACGTACGTACGTACGTACGTACACACACACACACACACACACACACACACAGACATCTTTCTAAAAGTAGTGTAAAAATAGTGTAGTGACCTTGAAACATAAAAATTTTTTTTCCTTTTTGATTTCGATTTTCGGACCCATTACAATAACTTCCAGTGGGAAGTTAAAAAAAGGTCAATAATTTTTGGATTTTCTTTTTTAAACTTAGACCAAAAACATCAATGAACAGTTAGTTTTTTGAAAATTTCTGACTGTTACTTTTTTTTTTTAATTAAAAAACTTGTCAAAAACACAACCTTTCCTACCGTGTTAATTATCCGAACTTTAATTAAGTTTATCTCGAGTTAGAGATGGTCAATCAACTTCAAATTTTATTAGTATTTGTATTATAGTATCCTTAATGAGTATACGAAAATTTAGAATTTTCTGACACTATTCCTATAGCACGACAACTACCTTAAAAATAACATTTCGATTATACAATCGAACTATAACTCGAACCATGACTTGCCACAAAAAAATTTGAGTTATCAAATAATATTAATTTTCACTCTTGACGCTATTGCCAACTGATTTTGTTCGAGTTATCGAAGTTCGACTGTATATCAATAAAGACAACAAAAATGTACGTAAAGTAAAAGTGCGTCCCAACTCACGAATAGAAAACTGTACGCAATAGCACAAGCAACTACAAAACCGAATCAAAATCGGTCCACTCATCGGAGAGCTATGAAGCCACAAATAGACCGACATTATGACATACAGATACACGACCTAACCAATCAACACCCTCTTTTTAGGTAGGGGTCAAAAATTAATGTATCGTGAAAAATGAAAACTAATTTTGTAAGTGTATCAGCATAGTTAAAAAAAAGAAATAATGTTTTGTTTTTTTAAATAGTGGTATCCAAGTATTGTTAATTAAATATATTATAATATAATATAAAACATTATAGTATTTTAAAATGTGTTTTTTTTTCTTTAAATTTTATGGGTAACTTATTACAATTAAATTTATTTTGCTTATGCATTTATATTTTAAGTGGTTGACACTGCTTTCTATTTATGCTTTTTTATCACCAATGCACGTCTAATATTTTATGTATTAATTCGTAAATTTAAAATTGACGTAATAAATTATGTTCACTTATTACACAGGGTACCCAGTAAACTTTCCGTTTAACCGGTACCATGTGCTATCAAAATGACAAAACATGACCCCAGTAAAAATATCACGGTTTTCGAGATAGTCTCAAAAACTTGCTAATTTCATCCAAATTCTAAAATTGCATATACAGGGTGTCCCAAAAGGTATCGTCATAAAATGGGCTTGTTAATTATGGTTTTTTGAATCTAAAATCTCAATAAACTTATGTTCTATTATCAACGGTTACCGAGTTATTGATAAATTCATTTATTTTTATAGGCAGTAGTCGAACGCCAAAAACAAATGCTGATTACTTCTCAGTGACATTAAATAAACGTATAAAGTTGAAAATGGAAAGATTTACTAGACGTGAATATTAGCTGAAATGCATTTTATTTACGGATTTTGCGGTGATGGCAATTCTGTAGTTGCAGTGGCCGAATATCGTTGGCGTTATCTTTATCAAATACAGCCAGACCGTCGCACATTCGAGACAGTACATCGACATTTTTGAACAAGGAAATCATTTTTAACAATTACTTTAAGATCTGTGGCATTTTGAAAGTGTTAATGTTAAGTTAAATTAAAAAAATTGTAAGTCTAACAAAATAAATGAATTTATCGATAACTCGTTAACCGTTGATAATAGGGCATAAGTTTATTGAGATTTTAGATTCAAAAAACCATAATTAGCAAACTCATAAATTTATGACTATACCTTTTGGGACACTTTGTATATTGCGTAAAAAATATCTCATCGCCCGAGAATTTAAAGCAAAAACTGAGGTGATACGATAATTTATTTGTGGAATGGTATTTACTTTAAAATTATTGGAGGCCGCACGGTTCCTGTGCGTTGATTTAATTCTAAAATGTACGTTCAGTCAATGAATAAATTTCGTTTGACGTTCATCACTCGCTTGTGTGGAAACATAATAATTAAAAGCATGCGACTAACCGTACCCTCGAAACAAAAAATATACAATGATTCAAGCGATCATTAAAGTCATCATTGCTCTAATTTTTTGATTATATACTTTTTGTTAAATTAATCACTTTTCTTTAAAAATATTTCATATTAGTTTATACTTTATATTTAAATTCAAATTGTGTTATCTAATTTTTTAAATTTGCCTTTTGCAAACCATTTATCAGTTAAGTGCGTTTTTTTGTTATAGTGCAATTATCAGACTATGATGCGTCATTATACTTTAACAGGGTTGTGCATGAATAATAATATGTCAAAAATTTTTCTAAATAAATGTGTATTTTAATAATCCTTTATTGTGGTATAGCATGACCATGCAAACTAAAGTCCATTCAAAAATCAAATATGCATATTAAAATAATTAATTAATAACTTTAAAGTAGCGTTTCGAAATTTGCGACCGCAATGGGGAACAACGACATACAAGTGACAGATCCCAAAAGCACCGATCAAATTAAATTTAATATAAATCAGTTCGAGATAAGCGATCTTGTTGCATGACACGTCTGCATATGTGTCAAGTGCGATGAGTAGTGACACTATGTAATTTTCTCCCGTTGCGTCGCGAAGTTTAGAAAGGCTACCATGCAGTGGACAGTTAGGTGTGCCAATTAGTGTACATTTTAATTTTTCTATAAGAATTTGTAAAATTAATATTACACGTAATAGAAGTGTGCATATCATTCATAGCAATCTGAAACAAGCTCATTTTTGTTTTGTCTTTTTTGTTTCGTTACATTTCTCATTATTTTAGAAATAAAAAAAAAACTATGAATAAATAGTATTTTATTTTTTGTCTCATGTGAAAGTATGTATGCTGTTATGTGGGCACTTTTAGTGACAGTAAAGCGCATCATATGAAAATTGAAGGAAAACCTCCGTGGCTCAGGATCGATAATAGCACTACTGATGGTTAATTAATTATTTGCATGTATTTACTAGTGTTTCGGCAACTCTGTGTCATCTTCAGAGGATTGAAGAGTAACCAAAACGTTAGTAAACACATGCAAATAATTCTTTAGGATCGCTTTCTACTCTAAAAACCTTTACAGTCAATCCAACCATCGGTAAGCATAACATTATCCCAAATATTTTTAAGTGATGTTATACGTTTATATAAAATGATTATTTTTAAAAATGGCACCTCTAAAGTGACCAAAAAACTAGTCGCCATTTTTTTTTGTTTGCGGGCAGAGCTTCACTATTCGCCACTAGAAATGCTCTAGTGGCAGAAAATAAAAGCAGTATATGACGAACAGAAATAAAAGTAGGTACAAGCGTGTCAAATACAAATATCTTCTGAAGTACAACAAGTGTATCAAATTGAAATGAAGTTAGAACTTATCAATAATAAGACAAATATTTCTGCAAAATGCTCTTGATAATATCATTAATATTTATTTCAAATTGTTTATTATTCATTATAGATAAATTTTGACACGTTTGTACTTTTATTTGTCAAGGTCAAGTCGTATACTGCTTTTATTTTCTGCCACCAGAGAGCACTGAAATCACTTCCCATAGCGAATTGCATACTGTTAGGTTAATTAAGAGAGTAGCAAGTGCATTCTTATTAGTCCGGGAGTTTGCGTTGCAAATGAAAAAGTCATAGTAAGCCAACTGATTTTGATATCGATAGTTGATCTCGTACAACTAATCAGTGAACCGACCGTCAGCTGCTCAAGTAGCGGTGGGTTTGGGTGTGGAAGACTGCGAAAGTGGTAAAAAAAAATTTTTAAGTAATAGTACGGCTGAAACTTTTTTTATAAATAGTTGACATCATAATGAGTTGAAAAAAAAATGTCAGCTGCATCGTGGAGGGGGGATTGTGCGTCAGCTGCTCGCTTGAACTTTTAAAAAAACACGTAAAATATTGCGCATTTCACTTTTTTGCACTGACAGCAGCTGAGACAATTACGTTACCTAGGATTATGACCATATCGCTATCATAATCCTAGGTAACGTAATTGTCTCAGCTGCTGTCAGTGCAAAAAAGTGAAATGCGCAATATTTTACGTGTTTTTTTACAAGTTCATGCGAGCAGCTGACGCACAATCCCCCTCCACGATGCAGCTGACAATTTTTTTTCAACTCGCTATGATGTCAACTATTCATAAAAAAAGTTTCAGCCGGCGTATTATTACTTGAAAAAAAAATTTTTTTACCACTTTCGCAGCCTCTCACACCCACACCCACCGCGGGTGCGTCAGCTGACGCTTGGTTTACTTATTAGTCATACCAGATTTATCGAAAAAGATTACAATCGATCGGCGTAAAAACACTATCTAAAATGCAACGCAAACTCCCGGGCTATATGCAGTAGTAGTAGTACACTAGTTACTGTTAGCAAGTAGAAACTATTCTACTTTTGATCCTAGCAGTAGTTATGCTCTGTCCTTAAAAAAATGCGATGGCTAGTAAAATATGTATTTTATATGATAGTAGTTATTTAAAATCTGTTCCATGTAAGCTACTGCTATATTAGTTCGCTTCTATTATACTTTCATGTGAAACTGCACTTTTCGGAGTTAAGTTTGCATGGTCAGTCTATAAAATGCAATTTTTATGGAATAAGTTTGTGATGAAAGGTAGGTAGTCCCTGTTATTCCCCGTTCTGTAATAGCATTATTATAACAAAACGTATATTTGTGTGTATTGTAATCGTTTTAAATTTACGCTATTAATTCACAAAATAATCACGGTGGCGTTAGCACATTGTGAATAATATTTCTGGCGTGTGTTTTATGTTGCATGTTAGGATTCGGCACATCTACCGCAAATATCAATGCCAAATTCGGGTCCCGTTTCTTATCCGGGTGATGAAGCCGACGACAGGCCTTTGGTTCCGTCGACTAAACCGGGGACACCGTTGAAGAAACAATCGCCTACTGCAAAGAAAAATGATAAGTCCGCTCCGTCGTCGGGATGGTTTGGTGGACTTTGGAGCAAGTTAGCTCTTCGACCTAAAAATCAAATGAAACTCCCTGATGATAAAAATCCTACAGTGAGTATTAATACAATATACTAAATATTAACAGGACATCTGTCGGTAATTTCGTTTTCTTGAGGGATTTCCAAGGATTTTGTATGATGTCAGGAAAATGTGACTCCAGAATTTTTATTTATCTGTTTATATATTTATCCATGAGTATGTCCGTATGTTTGTATCAGCAACACTGAGAAGGGTTAGCGCTAGACTGGTTTTGATAAAACTTCATACGCTATCAATTATTGGTAAAACGCTTTTGACCGCCGTTGTCGAGCGTCTATAATCTTTAGTTTATCTATCAATTGGTAACCAAATCTTAAAAATATAGGGTACACTCGGGTTAAGATAAGATTCCAGTCAAAACCAGTAGTCGCGGGTATTAATGTTAATGGTTAATAGATAATAGTCAGTGGCGGACTAAGCCCGTTGGAGCCCCGGGACGGCAGAACTAAATGAGGCACCCGGTCTGCTTAGAAATTGATGTATTTGTAGTGTAAATTTCGTAAAAAATGAATAATATAGATGTAATGGCTGACAAAAAAATCAAATATTTATAATTACAAAGTAACAAAATATAAACGTAGGTAGGGCCTCCAACTCCAAACTGCCTCTTACTTACTAAACATATTTTGGCCTTTTTTGGGATTTGATTAAGAAGGACTTCTCGAGATTTGGAGGCCCCCCAGAATTTTATTATTTTCCTTTTTTAGTGGCTTTTTTGAAGGAGGTTCTTTTTTCAAAAAGTTATTTTATTTTTTACATTTCATTGGCTTTGCAATACGTAGTTTGAACGTTATTAGTCGACTTCTGTTTTGATATTTGATTACTAAACTAAAAAAAGAAAACCACTGAACCGATTTTAGTAAAATTTATGTAGAACCACCCTGAAGGTATGCCCTTTTAAATAAAACAAGAATCATCAAAATCGTTTCACAAATGCAGGAGATATGAGGTGACATATACATAATATACGTAAAAAATACATCATGAAAAAATCAGTTGTGAACCGATTTAAGTAAAATGTATATGGGACCACCCTGAAGGTATGCTGTATTAAATAAAACAATAATCAATCAAAATCAGTTCACAAATGCAGGAGGTATGAGGTAACATACGTAAAAAAAATACAGTCGAATTGACAACCTCCTTTTTTTAAAGTCGGTTGAAAAGTTACTGAAAATTGTATTCTGCAAATTAATATGGCTTTTCATGCAGAATGTGTGAATAATTTGATTCAGATTTCAATAGGTATTTGTACTTTTTTGAAGATTTCCAGTGCCTTATGATGACAATATGTAAATTGATACTATCAGCATTAGTTTTTTCATACTTTGTGATTTATTTTTTTAGATTGTATGGGATCAGGAAAAGAAACGATGGGTCAATTTAGATGAAGATGATAATGAAACCACTTCGGAAGTTAAACCCCCACCGAAAATGTCTGACATGCTTCCAAAAACAGCAGATTTTAATCGAGTACCTCCAGTAGACATGTCGAATCAAATGTTACCAAATTCCAATCAGCAAATGTCTGCTGGATCCGTGCCCAGTGGACCAAGTATCAGTGAAGCAGAACCAATGAGACCTCCAACTCAATCCAATATGTTTAAAATGCAACGATCTTCGAGAAGTGAGTTCTTTAAGGAATTTTTTTTAACATAATTTGCTCTTAGATATTCATTTAACAAGTTTTTTTTAAACGACTGCTTCTTTCCATTTAAACCAAATTAAAGAATATTTAACCGAACTGAGACTGGAGCGTGACCTCACCTATGCAGTGGTGCAAATTATGTCTTAAGTGGAGGTTGAATATTTTATTAATTGATATACTCCTTGCTATAACGCTTTCCGTTTGCCATTGTTTCACTATAGCGTAATAATTTTACATCTTATAATCTCTATTGGGATCCGTAAAATGGGTGGAGCTTCAAAAACATGGCGCAAAGGGGGGGACATTTTATATACGGGGTATACTTTTGCGTGTAATTTTGTGATTTTCAAAGAACGGATTCTCAAAGCCGGACATATTATGAAATGTGTGAAAAAAAACAATATAACTGAGCTGTCAAAAGTAGTAATTTTTACGGCATATTGCTTAAAAACGTCAAAATTAAAAGAAAATCTCCACAACATTAATCAATGCTTCTTTAAGGCAGGGTTACGTGAATAATGTAAACATAACTGCAACATAATATGTTATATTGTAATAAGTAGGTAAGTTACTAACCTCAAAATATTTGTATACAAAGTTAGTCCTATAAATTTGTCAATCATCAAATGATTTTACTATTGTAGTACAGTATGATAATAAGTACATCTTATTAATATAAAATATTTTTTTAATTCATAAATACAGTTTTTCCACATTTCATTAGAAAATAATTCGCTGTAAAGTAAGTTTTACAAGGCAATAAAACTGACAGTGTTTAATGCCATAATATTAGAAAACGTTGTGAATTTCATTTTCGATAAACTTTTTGTTTATTTTACTTGTTTTATATTTGTAATAAACAATTGATAAATTTGCACTGGCATGTAAAATTTTCCCTCGTTTTGAGTATAATTTTGTGCCACCAGATGTCATATGCTCATTTGACGGATCCCAATAGCGCTTTTAAAATTCGCTGTGGCGCTGTTTTTTTTTTCTAACTTACTGCACTTCCGAACAGACCTCACACTTGACCTAGCCACAAAAGAGAGGTTAACTATACCGAAAGTTTATGTGTTTTCTGATTCTATATGAGTAAACTGTAACAGAGTGGCCACTTTCTGGGAAATGTCAGGGAATTTTGGTGGAATTCAGGAATTTTTGTAAAAAGAAAAACGGTCAAGCGCGAATCGGAGTCACGCACCGAGTGTTTTCGGTAGCCACATTGAACAAATTTTGGCCGACCAACTTTGGTACCTGGCGCCATACAAAATCTTTGCACGCAGCTGCATAATTAAGTTGGTCAGAAATTTCTCCGAAACGTAAACATAAATTGTTTATTTCCGTATGTTCGTTAGGTACGCAAAGTCAGGGAAAAAACTAAAAAATCATCTAGAAAACCGAGAAAAGTCAGGGAAATTTGTTCTGGAGAAAAAGTGGCCGCCCTGTGTAAAATGTTTGTTCATTTATATTTTATTGAGGAAATCTGATATTTTTAAATAATTATAAATGACTGTCAGCAACATCTTTGAACCTAATCTCTGTTTTATTGCATATAAATGCATTACTCCATATGCTGTTTGATTTTGTACTTAATTTTAATGGAATCAATTAACGGAGGTAAGCGAGGGATTACTGTATATATTTTATGAATTTTTTTCATAAATTAGTCAAAATCCGCTTCGGACAGTTAACATCAAATTTGTTCTGTGACCAGAATTTGTGTTTGCTGTTAGAATAGTGTCAGTATAAAATAGACCTAAGAAACGACCTCTGTAGATTTTTTAGTCTAATTCCCTATCACCTTGTATTTTATATTTTTGACAGGTATCAAGAAAGCATACGTGGATGTTTTTAATCCCGGTGGTACGAAACCATCCAATTCTATGCCAGCACCTAACATTTATGGATCAAATTCAGTAGCCCCATCCAGTGGACAAGTAAACTATTTTCTTCCAGCTCCCGTTAACGATCCCAATGCCCCTACAGATTTTTTAACGCCAACTGCGGCCCAGGAAGTAATTCCTGAACAGGATAATGCTCAGGTGAGAATTTATTACAATTAAATATTGTCAGATTTATATGAAATATCTCACATATTTTTATAATGTCCAGTTTCCATTATTAAATATTATGTATTAGAATTTGGCAAACGTAGGTATGTGAAGCAGAACTGCAGAAGATACTTAAAAGAAAGAATTTAGATTCTAGATACAAGATACTAAACAGTCAATTCCTCAAAAAATACAATATACTTTGTGTGAAAGTATCTACAAAAAGATACTTTGTACTTCAAAAATATCTTAGATACCAGATACTTTTGAGAAGTATCTTTTTTTTGAATACAGATACTTCCATTAAAAAGTATATAAGATACAAGTATCTAAGATACAAAAAGTATCTTAGATACAAGATACTCCCCAGCTCTGATGTGAAGTATATGGCATATAGTCGAAGCTGTCAATTTAAATTGAATGTGTAATGTTAGACCCAAAATTTTGGAGGAAATTTTTGGTCTTATGGAAAATCTGGCCTTGACTATATTCTTCTATAAAATTGCCACATAGAGCTAAGACTGAAAATTTCCTACGCATTATTTTCTAAGTTTTTTGCGTATGAAAACTGGTAATTGACCAAATTGTAGTTAATTTATTTATTTATTTAAATTTATGAGAGATATATCATAGTTACTCTGATTGTTTTTGCCGTTGATGTTTGAATCGCTATCAGAAATATTATTTTTTGTGCGTACATCTGTTATAAAATTATTGTTTTCTGTTTTTTTCAATTGGCAAACAGTGAAAAAACGGACTGTTAGATTACCAAGTAAGCATAGAACATTTTTCGGACAATATGGACAATACAAATGAAAGTTTTGTATTGTACTGTTGTACAGAAAAATTAGTTGAATATTTGTATACTTTTGCTTATAGTAAACTATTAGCAAAACTTTTAATGTTAATTTTTATAGTTACATGATGATATTAAATGATGTCACTTAGTGCCGTTCATTCGCAGAAACTACGACCGCCTGTAATACGCGACTTTGACGCTATATCCAAAGTGGAGCAACTCATTTGCAATCAGATGACTATGAGTTTTACGTCGTAATTGAGTATTGGTATTTTTGTAGAGAAAATTATGTTTGAAACAATGGGTGGGTTCAATGACAATATAGCTCTAGTTATTTTAACTGGAGTCTGACCGAATAATTGGCTTCGGCCAAAAATTGAACCTTCGACAAAAACAATCTGAAGTCGAAAGTCTATTTAATGCCTATCGCCTATGCGCGGCCAGTATTAGATATTTCTGTTGCATCTTCTTTTACTTCGCTTTAGTATTATTTGAATGAACCATTTTCCTGACAGTAGTTCCTTCAATTATCCACGAGAGACAGCACTTGTGGTAGGTACAAACGTTATTGATTCCCCATTAGTGTCGTGTCATTTTAGTGGTATAACTTAATTATTTTATTAATTTAATAATAATAATAATTTAATAATCAAGTTATGCCACTATAATGACACGACACTAATGGGGAATAAATAACGTTTGTACCTACCACAAGTGCTGCCTCTCGTGGATAATTGAAGGAACTACTCTCAGGAAAATGGCTCATTTTTAATTCACAAAAAATATCGTTTGTTTTTGACACATAAAATCTAAATTGTGTTAAAAATAAACACTTTACTTTGAAATTGAAGTGCTCATTCTTTTTTTTGCTTCATATAGCTCTTGCAACGGGCTGAAAAAATCACCTTCTGTCGGACTCGTAATTTTAACGCTATGTCGTTTTGTTGAACGGCTAATACTTGGCAGCAAATACAAAAAATATTGTATTCTTATTCGTCATATTAATTGGAGGTTGTGAAATTCCTAGCATCAAACATGAATCGCCTAACCACTACAAAATATTCTAGCGGTTGACGTTATATTGTGCGTTTAGCATATTGATTAGTACACATAGCACCATATGGCGCTATAGATCCGTTGACTTTGCGCAATGTGTAGACACTTTGAAAGGACGTAGGGTCGCGTATTACTGGTTGAAGAGCGACCTTATCATTATGCATGATTTGTTTCTTAAAGCATGTTTGTTTTTTTTTTTTCAAAAGATAAAAACAAGCAGTCTAAGCTTCTGGTGTTTTTTGGTTGTAGAAATAAAAAATTAAATTTACAATGTAATTCTGGTGTATGTTCAACAAACGCGTTAAGGGCTGTTTGTACTTCAATTAAAATGCTACAAATTAATATTTTATTTTAATTCTATTTTGTTCTTATCCAGTAATTCGGTTAAGTATAGTCGATTTTATGGAAAATGTCAGAAAATATCAAAATAAGTATTTTTCTTATTTAAACGTATTTGTGAGTTAACCGCGCGCTGAGCTCTACCGGCTGACTGTACTGTGTATTATAGCTTTGTTGGTAAGAATAATAGATTTTAAATTTTAGAATAAAAATATTTAATTGCCTGCTACTTTATGATATTGAAAAGAAGTCAAGGAAAAATTGTCTTTTAGGTACTGGAAAACCTGGAAAAGTCAGGTTTTTTTTTCAAGTATGTATATGAAAATTATTAAACTGTCGAAGTACACCACAGTCCTTAACGTGATATGGTAATTTTTTTCTAACTGCGAGGGATATTATTTTTATAACAATACAAATATTTAATGAATCTACGATCGTCAGATTACGAATATACAGTGTGAGTAAAAAGTCTGGAACTAATTTGGTAAAATGAAAATAATTGAATTTCATAAAAAATCCTCGAACACGTCAATTTTATTTTTTTACTGTACATGTTTGTTGATATTTGTTGCATTTCGAAAGTCTTTTGTTTTCATACTGTGACGTCATCGTCAATTTTTTTTAATGGCACCCCATATTTTTTATGTCGTATTTGGATAGTGCTTAAAATTACGAATTCATTGATGTACCATAGTATGACCTTAGCATTCATACTTCTCGAGATAATCGAGTCTGAAGTACAAACAAAAACTCAGGAAAAAAGAGATTGGTAGAATGGGACCTATT
This sequence comes from Mongoloraphidia duomilia, assembly GCA_039654895.1. NCBI lineage: Eukaryota > Metazoa > Arthropoda > Insecta > Raphidioptera > Raphidiidae > Mongoloraphidia > Mongoloraphidia duomilia. Next base: position 21,860,982 of record CM077519.1, read on the forward strand.
GATTGGCCTGCGCCCTGCACGATCACCCGACCTTACCCCACTAGATTTTTTCTTGTGGGGCTACCTTAAAAGTAAAATTTATTTTAACCGGCCAAACATTATTGAGGAGTTAAAACAGAGAATCTGCAATGAAATACGAGCAATTCGACCAGACACAATCCACAATGTTCTCCAGAATTTTCGCTTTCGTCTTGGATACTGTCAAGTAGTAAATGAATGGCAATTTATTTGAACACCTACTTTAATTATTATTTTTAGTTAACTTATGTTATTTTGTAAAATTCACATCATCTGCAAGCATCGGAGCCTTCAATTGTTTGAGTTTCACAGTTTGAGTTATTAAGCTCACTCTTTTTAACCGACTTCAAAAAAAGGAGGGTTCTCAATTCGACCGTATATATTTTTTATATGTTTTATGTGTGTTTGCGGATAACTTCGTCGTTTATGAACCGATTTTGAAAAAAAAAATTTATTTGAAAGGGTATACTTCCAGATTGGTCCCATAGAAATTTCATCAAAATCGGTTCAGTAGTTCGGCTGATTTTTATAAAAGTAAGTAACGGCGTGTGATTCTTTTAAGGTAAATGTTACTTTTTGACACTAAAAAGTAAAAAATAAAAAACTTTTTAACAAAAAAAAAACCTCCTTCAAAAAGGCACTAAAAAGAGGAAAATAATGAAATTTTGAGGTCTGTGCCAATTAAAATATGAAGTCGGTTAAAAAGTATAGTATAGTGATTAAAATTTTCTTTTTAACCAACTTCATGTTTTAATTGGCACAGCCCTCAAAATTTCATTATTTTCCTCTTTTTAGTGCCTTTTTGAAGGAGGTTTTTTTTTGTTAAAAAGTTTTTTATTTCCTGAGTTTTTGTTTGTACTTCAAACTCGATTATCTTGAGAAGTATGAACGCTAAGGTCATACTATGGTACATCAAGGAATTCGTAATTTTAAGCACTATCTAAATATGACATAGAAATATGAGGTGCCATTAAAAAAAATTGACGATGACGTCACAGTATGAAAACAAAAGACTATCGAAATGCAACAAATATCAACAAACATGTACAGTAAAAAAATAAAATTGACGTGTCCGAGGATTTTTTATGAAATTCAATTATTTTCATTTTACCGAATTAGTTACAGACTTTTTACTCACACTGTATATAATATAAAGAATTTGCAACAGAAATGAATTTACTTAAGTAAAAGTGTTGTCGAAAAATAAAGAACATGGGAATTAATTCATTTTGACAATATTTTAATTTTTTTACGTAAAAGTAAATTTAAAACAGTTGTCAAAGTTTATTGTTATAGCAGTACACTTTTATGTGAAACTGGATCTTAAGATTTTCCCAAAATTCGTGTAAGTAGATACGTACTAAAGTAGGCACCTCGTAACTGCGGTTTCACTTATCCACGGTTCCGAAAAATCGCACGAAACGGTCGAGTGCTGCTTAAAACATGCAAAGGCGGACGATGAACAGATATGTAGCTGAACACGACTGAACAGATACATAGCTGAACACGACGAGGTGTTTTGATATCAGTTGCCTCTTTCTAATAAGAATTTAAATTTTAAGATTTTATAAACAGTTACCTACATTTTCATTAGCATATTTTCTCATTACTTACTGTATAATAATTTATATTTAAATTTTAATCGTCCAATGACGTAAAAATTGTTTCATGATAATTTTAAATAAGTAATGCATTGCATTTTTTCTTTGATTTTTTCTGTCTCAATTTTGCTACATATAGGTATGCAAAAATCTGACGCTCACAAGTGGTTTGTTACTATCCGAAGTGTCAGGTATCTGTGGAAGACGATGGAATCAAACCCCCGCTGATACGGAGGGCCTACTGGATATCTAAAAATTCACGCATAATCTTTTGGTTATCGAAAATGGAATGTGGCATTTTACACCCGCGGTTGAAAAAAAATTACTGTAAATGGTTTGATACTGAAATAAAAACAGATTTTGAACGAATAAGCATACCTATCTGTTTTTATGGTTTTTGCACTGTTTGCTTTGCACTGAGTTTGTTGTTCTGTTGTGGTGGATAGTTGTCTAGATGGAGTTCTGCCAGTTCTCTTTCTCGCGAGGTACAGCACTACATGCTGCGTCCACAACGTAAGCTTGTTCCACAGGTAATTTCGTTTTGTTTACTCGTAGATGTGGCGCAACCAATTCGTGTTTGGTATTTTAGAAAAAGATTTTTGGAAATGCCAAAAAATCTCACATCATAATATGAGCCCTTGAAGAAAAATTTAGGCTTTGCTGTAATTTTTTGTTTTGGCACATTATATATTATACTACATAAATTATTTATTGGCTATTATTGATCCTACAGATTAGTAATTAGGGCAGTGGCGTAACTACTGACAGGCTGGACACACTCCATTCCTGGGGCCTCGCAAAGTTAGGAACCCCAGAATTATAGAATTGATTTAGTTTTACATACACGGTACAACTGTAGAGAAATCAAATAATCAGTTAGGTACTATTGTGTAATTTTTACTTCCCACCTCTACTATGGTAGGGAAGTAATGGATTCAGTCCGAAAACAATATTTCGAGATTTTAACAGATTTTCACGTTTTGAGACCCTAGTAATCGTTTAAGATCATTTTCTGACTGATGTCTGTATGTGTGTGTGTGTGTGTGTATGTGTGTGTGTATGTGTGTGTGTGTGTATGTGTGTATGTGGTCAATTTTTCGCCTTCGATATCTTAAGAACGGAACAACATACGGGCATGCCGATTGTTCTATTGTGTTTATCAGCCTTTAACTTAGATCTGATTAGATTTTGAGTCAAATCGGTTCAGTGGATCCTGAGATATTCAAAAAAACGTCCTCAATGTCACGTATTAACATAGGTAAAAAAAAATATAAATGAATTCTAGATGTTATAATATGAAAAAAATGTAAATATTTTTTTTCTCTAAAATGTATAGTTTTCGAGAAAAAAAATATTTTACTAAAAAAAATCAAGGTAACCATGATTTTTGCTATATTAAGTTAAGATCACCAAACAAAAAAGAGGGCCATGCTTTTTTCAAAGAATAAAAATTAAATTGTGTTTTAAAGACCACCAACAGCTAAGGTTATTTGGGCCTAGTCAAAGAATAAAAAAAAAAAAGAGTGTTTATTTTTTGCAAATATTTACTAGGTGGGAAGTATAGGACTGGTCATCAGTCGAATTTTTTTATGAGTAGTTGCCTTTGGTTGCGCCACTTTTTGTAACTACTAACACGTGCATCCTAAAACTGGAAAAAGTTACAACTAACTCAGATATAAATATGACGAATTGTTGAATTCATGATAATTTTTAGTGATTTGAGAAAACGATTTTTTAATTTTCAACCGTTTTTTATGTTTAAACTATTTATAAATTTTGTGGGCGCAGAATACAAAATCGCTTCCTTGCTTATTTTTTATTTTTATCAAACGGTGGCGGTTTTACTTATGCTTTATTATTTCGATCTAATTTTACCGTGGCGACAAGGCATATATTATGTCTAAAGCGCTCCATACATTTCATTCTTTTTCATCCGTTCGAATCATTGCGATTCGGACTGTCGGTAATCATTGCCGGAACGTTCTTCCCACACACTACTCAGATAATGTTCATTTAATCGTCAGTTTTATTATGGGACGGGTACATTTTTGCACAGTGGCAGCGGCAGCTGCTGTTAGAAAAAAAAGAGACGTAAACGTTCAATTTGGGCAAAAAAGTTGTTATTACAAAGAAGACGGTTCCTCCATATAAATTTATTGACTGAACTTAAGCTTGAATCAGAAGATTGATACAATTGGTACAATTATTTACGCATCATAAACTGTATAAATCCAATCTGCTACTGACAAGAATCGCCAACATGAATCGGAACCTAAATACACTTGCGATTCGGACCGAAGACCGACGAACCATCGGTCCAAATCTCAAGACTCGACAGACATTTTGACTGACGATGTGGACCGTCAGTACTTTATCATACATTGGCAGTATTGAACCGTGAGTTGAATCGCAGCGAGTTGAACAGATGAAAAAGAACGAAATGTATGGGGCGCTTAAATTTGTCATTTCTCGTTCAAGTTCATATTTTCAATTTTATATTATTGATATGTAAACATTTTAGCTCTCGGTATACAGTAGGGTCTGCGTGAGACTCCGAGCGTCAGATCTACCGTAAGTCTTGTTAATGTGCCTGCATAAGTGTGTGTGTTTATTTATTTATTTATTGTAGATTATAGACGCGTAGACATCTCAGGTCGTAAGCGTCTTTTAATTACATCAAATAAATTTCTTAAAACTGAATGACATCACAAAACATCCATGAGCGGAGGTGGGATTCGAACCCATGACAGTCTGATCTAGAGGCCGGCACGCTAACCACTAGACCACACTGTCCTCAAGTGTGTGTGTATGTGTGTGTGTGTGTGGAGCGTTCTCGCGCACACAACTGCAGCACTTGTGTATCGGCGACGTCAGCTGTTTTCGGGTGACATTTGCACGTTTGTGAAACCGAACTGATTTGAGCTCACATGTTTACATATCAATTTCGTGAGTACCGCGTCACTCACACCTTTTTTAAATAATAAATTGAAAACCCAGTTGATACTTTCACCAGTTCTCAGATTGCAATCTGGGGACTGTTGTGGGCTTGTAGTAGACGAAGCATGAAATTAAAATTTTAACCATCTTTTTAAATTACTGTTTATTGTATAAATAAACTCGAAATGAGTCATCGTTTTTGCAATAAATTTCGTTCGATGAATGTTCTACGGAATGCTCGTTTAGTATAGCAAGGAATATGGTGGGCATTTTTGTATTCTTGCAATGCAGCGAAAAAATGAATAAATTGAATCACTCATGCAAGTATGCTTCCACGGATGGATTAAAATTTCGTTAATATTTTTATCAAAATTCTGGCATAAATCACTGGACCTTGTGAGAATTTCATTTTGTGTCGAAGAAAAAGCGGTGTGTAATCCTGAACCAGTTCATTAAATTGAAAATATAATATAGCTCGTGCGTAATGGTATTATAACTCGTGTGACTAAAAACTTGCTATCGCTCGTTTTTACAAACTGTCACTACTCGTCAGTAATATACCCCATTAGTCATTTACTATTTATTGTTGAACTTGAAGTTTTTAGAGCTTTAGAAATGTTTTAGAATCTTTTAGAGTGATGTGAAAATTTGTAATATCCTGAAATACTTATTTCAGATCTAGAAGCTCAGTTGTTGGTTTAAGTTTAATAAGAATGATTTGTTTTGGAAATCATTAAAAATTTAATCGATTTTTTTAATTTCGGGAATATTTGTGCCAAAGTATTGGCTGAGATTTGGGAATAGGTGTATAATTTCTAGTAGGTTGTATGACTGAGCTATTCCAGAACACATCCTAGAGCTCTTTTTACATCAAATGATAGTTGACGACGTTACCGAAAGCACCATACGCTATGCTCAATTATCGAAAATTTCGAGTGAATGCAGTTTTATTTTAATGTGTTGGTGTTTGGGATTAAAATATGTACTTTATTTTGTGTATCATCTTCGATTCTAGAATTTTGGTATCTGCATTGTTGATTAAATTGTGCACGTACTGTTTTTTTTTTGATGGAATTGATCCAACACTATGTGATATTTTTTATTTACAGTCAACTGGCCCGGCTATGTACAATCCAAATCAGTTCTCTAATCAGTTCCAGCAGCAGGGTACTGCAGCGCGAGGAAGATATCCGCAGCATTAGTCTTTTGCAAGTACTTTTGCTGATGTAATGAAATCATACAGACATTTGTTAATAAAATGTAGTGAAATATTCAGATGTTTTATCCGAAGAAAAAAATACTATTAACTAGCCTTCTTAATTTAAGTAAAATATTTGACAAATAAAGAAAGAGCAGAAAAAAATACATGATTCTTTTTAATTAAAATAAAAATATAAGTTTATAATTAAAAGCACATTAAAAATTGAATTTAATGAAGAATTTTGATTGTTGATGTATAGTTAAAAATTCATGATATGCTTAAAAAATACATTTTATGAATAAAAATAATGCGGCTTACAAGAGGTTCTGTTTTATTTCTTCGGATTTTAATCTGCCTTTTATAGTGGAAGGTCATCAAACATTAGATTTTTTATATTGCAATTATTATATTTAGTTACTTTACTACTATATTCAGATATTGAAAATAATCAAAATGTATTTTGTGAAAATAAATTTGATTTTGTGATCAAATATCAGATGCAACTGAGGAAACAAAAATATGGGCAGGTCCCTTTTCTGCAATAAACTTTTAAATAGAAATTATAATTGTATATTTTGAATTTATATTTATTTTTCTTCTACTAAACAGAGAAAAAAAACATTCTTCGGAGTAGCATTCTTTTCAGAAATGCTTCTTTTATTTGCTGTATCATTTTTTAACACAATGGTGAATGGGTTAAAATACTACTAAATGAATAAATTTAAGATACAGCGCTAGACATTTAGAAAATTATTTTTTATAGTACGCTAGAGCCCCGATTATCCGACATTCTGATTTTTATTCGACATTCTGTTTGTTCACCTGCGTAAGTAAGTATAATTAGTATCGCGAAACTATGCTTTTCATTTTTTCAGTGAATAATCGGGCCTCTACTGTATACAGGAAATTTAATAAAATAATCTCTGATATTCGTGATATCCTTCTTTAGATTACTAAAAGGTAGAGCTGTAGAAGATACCTGAAGAAGTATCTAGATATAAAATACCGAACAGTTAATACACCAAAGGATTTTGTATGAAAGTATTTAAATAAAAGATACTTTAGTATCTAAGATACTTCAAAACGATCTTACTACTTAAAATATCTAAGTTACTTTGTAAATATCTAAGATACCTTTAAATGTATCTTAGATATCAGATACTTTTGAGCAATATTTTAATTTTCATATACAGATACTTACAATAAATAAACGTACACCCGAAAAACATTACACTCCTTTGGCAGTTGGGTAAAAAGAATCTAAGATACAAACAGTATCTAAGATACAAGATATTCCGCAGCTCTGCTAAAAGAGTAATCTGAAATAAAATGCATATAAAATGTACATATACATAATTTTACTATCAGAAATTTAACTGAGGATGGATATTAAAAATTTGAAAAAAAAACAATTACATATTGCACTACAAAAAAAAAATTATCTGTTCTACTTCTACAGCAGTATCATATTGTAAAATATACTATAATTATACATTTTTTCTTATTCCTCTACATTCTACAATATTAAAAATCTTCAAAGAACACATTTTTCATTCACATTGTATAGCTCTAAAATTTAGATCGAGTGGTACTTTGGCGTTAGCCGTTTTTATCAGTTAAATATTTTTGAAGTTATACTTCTTTAGCGAGTGTAGTGAATCGGAAAAACAAAACACATAATCATAATAAACGTTTCCATGGCATCATGATATGTCAAAAATAATAATTAAACGCTGAAAGGGGAAAAGCAAAAATGTAAGTGTATGAAGCATAGGTCTGATAATACATTAATATTGTATTATCAGATCTATGGTATGAAGTATAACTTCAACCGTGCGTTTATGTGGCACATGCCCTTTTTTTTATATATTTGAATAAAATTATTAATATTTAGTAAAATTACGATTTACAGATCAATGATTTTTTAAAAGATATTTTTGTTTAATTTACAGATTTAGGCTGGATCTTTGAATGAGATAGGATTGAGATTTTGTTTTAGTTTTAGAAGACTTTTTGTTATCGAGGATCTAGCCTGTTTCGAGTGGGTTTGCATAAAAATAACTAGTAATGTGTTGTTTTAATTTTCAGAGACCCTTTTTAAATAACATGGGCACAATTTTTATCAGTTTTTCTTTGTTGCCGTGAACTTGTTTTAGCCGCTTTCACACGGTGCGTGGATCAATTAGAATTAGAATTTATTAATCCATAATACATACTTAATGGCTAGCAATTAAGGGTTGCCATACGTCCGAATTTTTCCGGACATGTCCAGGATTCTAACACTGTCCGGAATGGGGGGGGGGGAATTCCGATCTGTCGGGAATTTTCGTAATGTGATGAAAAATAAAATTTAAATTATTAATAACGGTTAACAATTAATCACTGAGGCTTTGTATTTTTCACAGCTTGCGATTTCGCGCAAGATTTCTTCTTGATAAATTATCTTTTTTTTAAATTTAATAAGAAAACGCGTGCTAAACTGTCGTCCGATAGATAAAAAAGAAAAAGTCCGGAAAATTTCCGGTAAGTCAGGAATTTTCTCCGGAAATCTATTTTTTCATTCTAATAACCCTAGGCGACCTATACTTATCAAATAATCATGACTCATGATGGCGGGACAGTTCGATCTCTTCGTTTGATACTAAAGGATAATGAACATTTAGAGGCTCGGCTTTTGATGATTCTATTTATCGCGTTTTTATAATGGTGACAGCAGGAACAGTCATTGCTCACCGAGTCACGCATGTCAAAATTTTGATAAGTATTTAAAAATTCGTTGAGCCATTTACTGTGGGAAAGCAGCTTTAAGATTCATAGCATAAGGTCTCCCACATACTTAAGTATATATTGTTTGACGACACACATGTCATTCAAAACCGCGCATTCATTAACAATAAGTATCTCGGTGGAAACTGGAAACGCAAGTGAATTTGTCCCTATACATTGAGACAAGTGCATGCGCGTACACATTTTTCATATATTAGGTGTGTTTGTTTGTAAGTTCTGAACTCCCCAAAGCTTCTGTCGGCAATACAGAACTCTTCGGACACCATTACCCTGACTGTGCTTGTTGGTCAGATTCTCTGACTGATCGAACTTGATTCTAGCAGTTCTAAACTCCTAGAACTGTTAGAACCGGATTCCAACGGTCCGAAGAGTCCGAAAATTTTACCAACAAATACATAGTTATGTCTGAAAAGTTCTGTATTGCCGACATACGCATTGGGAGTTCAGAACCAGTTCAGAACTTACCAACAAAATACACCTATTGATGAACACGCAGTTTTGAATGGCGTATTTGTTTTAAGATATGTGTGACGGACTTAACACTGAAATTTGGGTGTGCATTTAGACACCTTTTTAAATGGATTGTTCTGGTTTTAATTGTTCATACTTTGTTAAACTGTCAATTAACAAAAAAAAGTTTTGTTAATACATTATATTAATGTGTATATATTTGAACCTGTTTGTATACTATTTAAATATCGAAAACCGCTACTATAATTTTTTTGTTTTATTTTTTTAACGTGGTATCCTTTTGTTTAAGGATCAGGCTGACTGTTAATAGAGCTTTCCTCCAATATACAGATTTATTATCTTTGAATTTATTAAACCGCTAAGCACCTCCTTTCTTCTCCAAACACTTACCTACATACATGTTTTGTACAATATTAGTCAACGAGCAAAAATACCCATTTTTCGCACGGGTCCTTTTAATACCTAGTTCACACCCGCTGGGTTAAGAATTTTAGAATCCGATGTATTACATTTGCAAACAAACGAATTAGGCCATAATTTATGTATTATTTGTGGTTTTATTTGCTTTATACATTGGCGTACCTAGGGGAAGGATCACGCCCCCCCCCCAGAATGCCCGGTTAATTAAAAAATTATAACATAACGACAACTCACCACAAACATTACAGTCAAGAATTCTCATCGTGTTGAAATGGGAGTAAATCTTCTCGAAACATAAGCAAATAAACGCGAATTTAGAACATCCGTATCGCCTCTTTTTTTATTTAAGCTAAGAAGATTTTTCTCTTGGTTTACATCAACATGCTTTTTTTATATCGCCGAATTCAGTAGGTTCCTACTCGTTGCCTGACGAGATTCACGCTTTTTATCGTTTTTCAATATAATTAATAAAACCTATTAAAAATAGAACAAAAAAGTGAACCCCTATTTTATATCACCGAGTCACGTGCGTACTCTGCCAGACAAGAGTCGCGCTTTTTGTCACTGCGTTGGAACGCAGTAAAGAATGCCTTGAGGATACGTCGAATTCTACAAGACAATCCTTACTATGTCTGAACGCGCGCCAGCACTTTACTGTAATAAGGTTTGTCTGGATATACGCGCGGAATGTTTAGACATTCTTTACTGTGTTCCAACGCCTTGTGTACGCTCCACTATAGTAAACATTGCCAATTCGGTGATCGGCCCGCACCCCCCTCCCCCCGAGAATAATGCTAGCTACGTCAATGGCTTTATATTAAAATAAAACGTGATTGAACAATGGATCTATCTCTCGTAATAAGAGCGAGAGATTGTTATTGCTTGTTCTGCAAGAAAAAGAGAAAAATATGGTTGCGCACGCATACCGTGTTCTGTCACCTAGCCAGGAACAGTTAGTGATAAACGATATAAACAGACTATACAAACTATTGTCAAGTTACCGGATCATCTGTGAACACGCTATGCGCGCGCATCCAGGTAAAAAAGATACGTGGATTGATCGACTAATAATGTACAATACTGTTGCTATTAAAAAAAACTAAGTAATGAACTTTGTGGTGAATTGTAAGGCCAAATAGAACTGAAAAACGCTAGAATTTAATGTTGTTAATATTTTGATTGCCACATAGCTAATTAAGCCATGACAAAGTTTATAAATAGGTACTTACTTCATTTTTTCATGTCCCCACAGGAAAATAATTTTTATTAACTTCTATGTGGTAATTTAAAACGGTTAACTCAGGTTAGTGATTGAATTATAATATTTAGACTACATTTCAGCAAAAAAATTTGAAAAGCCAAAAATACTGAACACAATATTTCTGAAATGTAGGCCGATAAATTTTATATGTAGGCCTTATTATTCAAAATTCCTGCGTATATTATGTTACGATGTTTTATTTTAGAATCAGTTTGTTTTAGAGTAGGCATGGGTAACTGGTATGCGGAGGATTTTCATTCGGTCCATGGCCACTTCGTGTTACAAAAAAAATGTCAAGGTAATACTGTATTTCATAAATATAACCCTTACTTCTATTTTATGCTATAACTAGAATTGATTAGCTAATAAAACCTAAATATTAATGCCAAACTCGTGTGTGCATTTCCTTGACCAATTTGTAAATTTCTAGGGTGAAATTCTAAAAACCAAATCTATGTGAAATCACCAGATCTGATAATTGATTAACTGTTTTGTTGTAACAATTACAACAAAACAGTAATCAAAGTAACCAGATCTGCTTATTTCAAATAGATTTGGTTTTTAGTATATCAATTTTGATTGACTCGCGAAACGTTTACAAATTAGTGGTATGGTCCGTCAGCTGAAAAAGGTTACTCGTGCCTTCACTCGACGCTCATGCCTATTTTAGAGAACTGTTTCTGCTGAGGTGTGATATAAAATAATAATAATAATAAAAACAGTATGATTATGACTTTGTGATATATTATTATTGAATGATGGTACTATATTTAGTAATAAATATAAATAAATAAATGTTTATGGGGTATGTTTTAAAGATTATACTACAATAATACATATTGTATTTTACAGCTTATTTATATTTTAAATAATAGAATAAATAATTATTAAATATGTAACAAAATTGCCAATAAATGAATCAAATCGTAATTATAGTATATAAAAAATTCCTACTGTGCTTAACGTAAGACTATCGTCTATCACTAATAGCTAAATGCTCTTTTCTTATCTACTAATAAAAACTTGAAGGAAAGTTTGGCTTTTATTTTTGAACGCGTAATTTTTGTACTATGGTCTAGGAATATTTCAGACTTTTGTACAATAATAATTACAATTCCATAAATACAGGATAATTTTTTACTTCCCACCTCTACTATGGTAGGGAAGTAATGGATTTAGTCCGAAAAAAATATTTAGAGATTTTAACAGATCTTTACGTTTTGAGACCCTAGCGATCGTTTAAAATCACTTTCTGACTGATGCCTGTATGTGTGTGTGTGTGTATGTGGTCAATTTTTCGCCTTCGATATCGTAAAAACGGAACAACATACGGCCATGCCGATTCTATCAATTAAAAAATCAGTTTAGTGCCAAAATAATAATTATTGTCAATAATTCAGTTTAATTGTGATTATAATTTATTTAAATTATAAAACTTGAAAAACTTTTTTGGTAAGGAACTTTTTTTTCAATAAAACGTTCGGAGAGTGGCCCAGTGCTATCTATTGTCAATTTAACAACAACAAAAAATAGGAGCCTGCATCTTATCATCTGGCAAGATTATCTAATTCGCCACCTGTCCGATAGAGTGCGCTACTGCTCCCTTCCTGCGGGTGACCTGTAATTCGCAATTAAAAGCGAATATAGATGTCAGCACTTCGGGCGTCTATGTCGTTTAATCGCTCGTATCACAAAGTAAATCTAGATGTCAGCACTTCAAACGAAATGACGGTTTGAATGGTTTAAAACTACTAAAGTCACTGAGAGAGGTAATAGAAACGCTGTACGTATATTAACTGCTTATAAATACTTATACAATAGTGAAGCCAAGTCTGACGTCACAGGCCTAACAAACATGGCGGCCAAACAGGGAATGGATTAGGGAATATTATTTTCTTTTTCTTCTTCACTCTTCTGACATATAAAATGAATGAACTGAATTAATATGACGACTGCCGCTTTACTTTTAAATGCTTGTAGCGTCTCTATAACCGCCTTGCTCAGTGAAGTAGTAAATTTTTTAAGTTAATGAAGCTAGATTTTATGTCAACAATGTCAGATCGCGCATTCTAAATACCATGAGTAAAATGAGACCTTATTATGACATTATGGGACTGCCATTTTTTTTCTCGTAGACCCCACATATAAGATATACAACTATTTCGGATTCGAATACCTGATGGCAGCCACTTTGCTTTTAATTGCGAATAAATAATAGTAGATTGTATAATGTATATGTATATCTAGATGCGTATGAGGTATATTACTGACGAGTAGTGACAGTATGTTAAAACGATCAATTTAGCGAGTTTTAACAGTCACCATAATATCATTACTCACGAGATATACGATATATGGTATTTTTTGCCATACCCACTAAAATAGCTACTTTTCATTTAATTTATAGTATTTTCAAAAAATGTTGACAGTTCATTTGCATCGCCAACTATAATTTTATAGTAGGCCGAGAGTTGTCGCTGGGCGCACGCATAGTAGCAATTTACATAAATCACTATGACAATGGCTTTACGTACCACACTAGTGTGTTTTAAAATACTTTCAACACACCTGCCTGTTAACTGACCCATTCCATGCATACATACACGCATGTAAAGTAGCTATTTTATAGTGGGTATGGAAAAACCATAGTTAAATAACAAATACTCAAACCTAAAAAATGTTTGAATCTGACCATCAAAAAATTTAAATAAACAAAACAATCAATATGAAACGAAACAAAAAACAAGCAACCAAAAGTCACCTATTCTCTCCTAAACACCCCTACCAAATTCAATACCAATCTCAAACCTACCAACGTCCAACACAATCATTCTCCAATTCGCATTACGAAACATTTTAGAGCATACAAGTAATTCAAGAAATACAAGGCGCGAAATTCATGTAAATAATATACAATTTTTGATGTTGGGTAACATCGAAATTTTGACGGACATTTAGCCTACATTTACCTGTCTTTTTTATCACAAAAACCGATTAGAAAAACGGATATTTTAAAAAAAGGCCGATTTGTATCTGGACGAAACCTTTAACCTGGCCAGACAACGTATCTGTAAATTAAAGAAAAAATCAGGTAAACAGGATCAGTGGTTAAAAAAGCGCGATTTGTGCCCAAATGAAGCCGGGCCGATCAACTAGTTGTAGGCTATAAGTTCCTGGCCAGAAAACGTAGATATCTACAGGGTGTCCGGATTTCAAGTGTACACGTCTCGAGTTCCTCTAACTATCTAGAGGGTTTTTCTGCTCAGAAAACCCAAGCAGAACAAGTTGCATTAAACTTTTCCTCACAAAATGAGGAGAATTACAATGCACCTTTCTCCTCGTGGGAACTACAGTCGAGTTTGCATGATTGCCATGATACATCTCCAGGTTCTGACGACATCCATTACCAATTTTTGAAAAAGCTACCTCCCTCCGAATCAATATTCCTTCTCAAGATGTTTAATTTAATCTGGTACACCAATACGTTTCCTACCACTTGGTATAATTCTATTGTAGTGCCGTTGTTGAAGCCCGATAAAGACCGAAAGCAAGCATCAAGTTATCGTCCTGTTTCACTGACTAGCTGTTTGTCAAAACTTCTCGAACGAATGATCAACCGACGATTGGTTTGGATTCTTGAATCCAGACGATTGATTTCGAATGCCCAGTGTGGCTTTCGGAAGCACCGTTCGACAATGGATCATCTAGTCAAGCTGGAGTCCGCAATACAAGACGCCTTTCTTAATAAACAGCACTTGATAGCGGTCTTTTTCGACCTTGAAAAAGCTTACGACACTACATGGCGGTATGGAATACTCCGAACACTACACACTTGGGGTATTAGAGGACATCTTGGGAATTTTATTAATAATTTTTTATTCGAGCGTTACTTCCAAGTCCGTATCCGCAACACTTTGTCTAGTGTCTTTGTACAGCAGAATGGTGTTCCACAGGGTTCGGTCCTTAGTGTCACTCTTTTTTCCATCGCTATTAATGGCATAATTGACAGCATTCCATCGTCTGTAGAGTCATCGCTCTACGTTGACGACTTGGCGATCTACTGCTCGTCAAAGTACATTCGAACTGCACAACGTCATCTGCAGTTGGCCATTAATAGCATTCAGAACTGGGCAACCAACAATGGGTTTAAATTTTCCGTTGGGAAAACCCAGTGTGTGCACTTTTGCCGCATTCGTAGTTGTTATCAGGAACCATTCTTATATCTATATGACACTTTGATTTCTGTACAAGACACCGGTCAAGTGCGAGTCGGACTCGCGTGGAGAGGGTTCCGTACTATTAAGACTTAGGACTTTCGTTTAGGGTTTCCTGTAAACTATGAATAAGGCCCTATATTCCCTACTTTTTCAAAATTTTAGGCTCAGTAGTTGCGATGTTAAGGGGGGAGGGGAATGCTCGATTTTCGTATATTTTCTTTAATATCTTTTAAACTATAGGTATTCATTTTAAAATTATAAAAAAATATATCTGTATTTCTCATAACGAGCCCTTTCATTTGATAATAAATTATGGACTAATACTTGACACGCAAAAATTGACTCAACTTGGAAAATGTGGTTGGTGTGTATTTTAGTAGTAGATAACGAAAATGTAGAATTTTGCAGAAAAAGTTGAATATTTTGGCAACGTCGCAACCGAATTTCAAAAATGGCACAATTTTATGTAGGCTTCCGAATGGACAATGAGATGACCTAAAAATATACAGGGTGTTAATAAAAATAAAAGTCAGTTCTACCATGACTACATCGTACACCCTGTATAGCTAAAAATAATTTTAAAGTAAAGGGCTCTTATTCCAATTCAACTTTTATTTAAAACTTTTTTGTAATGCTCATAATAAATGAGATATCGCCCGAGACATTCTTACGTAACCTACCCTATATAGGCGTTTCTAGCTTTGCTTAGCTCGCTCCTAAAAATAATTAAGAAAATGCTCAAAATTTTAATTATCATGAATTACTTATGCCATTAAAGCGGGTGAGTAATGTATTAATAATTCATAAATTCATAGCACCCGGACGAAGCCGGATCGGGCCGCTAGTAATCTATAAAAAGAATTTCTTAGAACAAATAGAAAAATATAGCGATCACACTATCTATACCGATGGTTTAAAAATAAATGACAAAGTTGGATGCGTGTTTTGGATCGACGAAGAAGAACATCTCTTCAGATTACGAAGCCAATAAACCCAATATACTCTGCTGAACTCTACGCAATTACGAAACTCGAAAGCCTTAGCCAGCATCTCTAACCAGCACAAAATAGGAGATTGTATGTCTAGATACATAATGGGGCATATTACGGCGAGTGATGACAGTATATAAAAACGAGTGATAGCGAGTTTTTAGAGTCACGCGAGCCGTAATACCATTATGTACGAGACATATATGGTATTTTTTGCCATACCCACTACAAAATACCTACTTTTCACGTCATTTTCAAAAAATTCTGAGTCATTTGCGTCGCCATCTTTCCTTTCAGTGTGCCGCGAAGTGCGTGCAAGTAAGTTATGACAGGCGTACGCAAGCGTACGCAGGCGTATAGAGAGAATAAACAGAAGTTTCTATGGCAACCGTTATTTTCTGCGCTAGTGCAGACAGTAAACCATTTTCCCCACACCTGCCTATACATAGATAGATAGATAGATATATTTCTTTTTGCCATACCCACTACAAAATAGCTACTTTCGATGTATGTATGGCGGCCATCAATGACCCATTTAACAGGCAGATGTGCGGAAAATGGTTTACATTCTGCACTAGCGCAGAAAATAACGGTTGCCATGGCAACTTCTGTTAATTCGCTCTATACGCCTGCGTACGCTTGCGTGCGCCTGTCAATACTAACTTGCACGAACTTCGCGGCACACTAGAAGTCTAGAAGAAAAGATGGCGACGCAAATGAACTGTCAGAATTTTTTGAAAATGACGTGAAAAGTAGGTATTTTGTAGTGGGTATGGTAAAAAATACCATATATGTCTCGTACGTAATGGTATTACGGCTCATGTGACTGTAAAAACTCGCTATCGCTCGTTTTTACATACTGTCATCACTTGCCGTGATATGCCCCATTACGTATCTAGACATACAATCTATTATTATTTAGAACATTAAAATGTTATAACAGCATCATAAAAATAAATAAAATAATATCGAAGATGGACAAGCCCACATAGATTGCATCAACCATTACAATTTAAGATTTATAAAAATTAAAATTAATATTAAAAAATTCACTAATGGAATATAAACACTCACTGGTACAAATTTTTTTAATAGTTTTTTTAAAAGATCTGAAATTAAGTTCTCTGGTGTCAAGAGGCAAAGCATTAAAAAATTTATAGCTACATACTTGTGAACAGAATAGACGAACAGTATGCGACTGTATACCCTTAGATAGAGTTGACTGCATAAAGTACTTAGGGATCTACATAGACAACGAATTAAAAATGACTAATCATGTACAAGAACTGACAAAACGGCTACGGAAACTAATATATCCCTTCCTGACTTTAAGACAGATATTAAATAATCGACTATTGAAAAATGTTTACCATGCTCTATGTCAGTCTTTGCTTAGTTACGGTATCGCTGCTTAGGGAGGTATCTACAGATCTACTTTAGTTCCGCTTAAAAATACAGTGAAGATGCTTATCCGAATTATATTTAAAAAATCTCCCCTATTCCTATCCTTGGAATTGTTCAAAGAATTTAACGTACTTCAAATTAAGCAATTTTATGCTAGAACAATTCTATCCTTCTATCACCATCACTCTGAGCTTCAAACTCCTGTCAGTCATCCATATCCTACAAGGTGGCAAGACCATCATCCTGTACAAGTTCCAAAAATGTCAAAAACCTTTGTCAAAAACACACACACACACACACACACACAAACCTGACAAACTGACTCTAATAAGGAGGAAAAAAAATAATATATAGGTACACGTACACGTTCGTATATTTCTGGACTCCTGCCCTAGCACTGGTCTCCCAAGTTGGGCAGGAAATCCTCTTTTCATAATTATATATAAATTGTTATATGTACTTATTTTTTTTGAGGAATAATAAATTGAAATTGAAATTGAAAAAAAATAGATAGCTTCTGTCTGCCAAATTCAACTGCACTCTCGGTATGCATGTATCGTTACGATTTCTTGTGAAGTAATTATGTTAATCTGAATTTGTTGCATTTAGTTGCATTTGTTGCATATATAGTAAGCACGAATAAACAAACAGGGAGTATAGTGACATAACATTTAATTTAACAATTAACGACCTATACAAGATTCGTTCCATTTCGAAAGTATCAGACGCTAATGACCTCAGTTGTCGAGCGTCTATAATTTACAATTTATTCATTCATTACATCGAAAGTAGTTATTTCGTAGTGGGTACTGGGTATGGCAAAAAGAATTAGGTCATTATGATTCGTATCTGTGGAATTGTCAGGTTTTCTAATTTTTTGTTTTGTTTTAGAATAGTGGATTATGGACTTACGAAGAACGTAAGAAGGTGACAAAATTCTAACCTCAATATCATACACTTGTTCATAATTTAATTGTATAGACTAATATTATCAGTTTCTTCCTACCCTTTCTTGATAATGATTTGTTTGTGTCCTACCCCCATCATGGTAGTATCATACAGTGATAGCAGATGATATATTACCTCTAAGTTTTCTTCGTAGTAAGTAATTTGTTTCGTCTGTAAGATATCCCTTGCAACCTAAAATTCATATACATATTATGATCAGGTGTATGATATTGAGGTTAGAATTTTGTCATATCACTACTACGCAAGTTGAATTTCAGTTTCAGCAACTGACTAAAGTCTAAATAAGGAGCGCGGCAAACGCTGTAACACGAAATCATGTGCAGCGTTACTTTATTTGACGGCAGTCTATTGGGTAGTCCCTGAAATGACGGAAGATTTCAGTCAAATACAGTAACATCACATGGGCAATGATTACAGTCTTTGCCGGCTTTACGACGAATGCCTAGGCTTTTCATAGAATGTCTTATTACGCTGATTATTTTATCTAAGACACATAGATAATGGGTCTATTGCTCTTGGCGATTTTACACACTACCTACTCGTCAGCGAGTAAAGTCGCGCGCGAGTGAATGTGTAGCGACCAGTCCTATTACACTTGAGCGGGTAAATAGTAAATACACTAGAGTCTAGCTGTAGAGGATATGATTGATACTTGACGTGAATGACAGCTTTATAGGTAATGGCGTTGTTAAGAAAGACCTGGTAACAAAATAGGTCTAAAAATTGCTACTTTCACGGTCTCTAGAACCTACAATTTTGTTGAAATGAATAAAATTAAAAACAGATTCATAATCTACGCAAAAGGCCCTTTCAAACTATATTAAAAATAAATAAATAAATATTTATACTATATTAAAAAAATGTTTGACTCCCGTTTGCATGTATGGGCACCTTCCTTAAATACAGGGTGATTCATAAAGAATGGGAAATCCGGAAACTGGAAATACTACATGTGAAATGGTGGCCATTGACGCAAACATTCCTGATCCGAATGTTGATAGTTTCGGACTCGGTTTCGGATATACAGGGTGTTGAAAGTTAAAATTTTAATTCGTTTTTTTGCCATAATTTCGAAAATCTGGGAAAATTTTTGAAGTTATGTTTTTTAGGTGACGAATAAGATACGTATTGCAATTTCCGTGTTGCTCATAGAGGGCGCCACTTACGACCAAGTTCACATACATTTAGGTAGGTAAATAACTTTTCACCCTGTAGATCAAACATGAAATTTCATTCAAAATCTGAAAGAGCAATCATTTCTACATAAATTATATATTCTTGTTTCATTTCGATATCACGTTCCGTTTTTGAGAAAAATGGATTTAACGAATCCAATGTTTGGATTAAACGCAAAAAATGGGAAGCAAGCCAAGTAGATTTTCGTTTTTAAAGAATTATTACAATAATAAAACAAATGAAATTTTCTAACAATTATTTGAAGCAATCGTTCAAAATTGATTTCTATGGCAGGAAAGACGATATTTTGTTTTACAAGACAAAGCCTACTAGATGCTTCCCCTTTTTAATTTTGCGTTTAATCTAAACATTGGATTCGTAAAATCCATTTTTCTCGAAAACGGAACGTGATATCGAAATGAAACAAGAATACATAATTTATGTAGAAATGATTGCTCTTTCAGATTTTGAATGAAATTTCATGTTTGATGTACAGGGTGAAAAGTTATTTTCCTAAATGTATGTGAACTTGGTCGTAAGTGGCGCCCTCTATGAGCAACACGGAAATTGCAATACGTATCTTATTCGTCACCTAAAAAAACATAACTTCAAAAATTTTCCCAGATTTTCGAAATTATGGCAAAAAAACGAATTAAAATTTTAACTTTCAACATCCTGTATATCCGAAACTATCAACATTCGGATCAGGCATGTTTGCGTCAATGTCCACCATTTCACGTGTAGTATTTCCAGTTTCCGGAATTCCCATTCTTTATGAATCATCCTGTATAAATCTTTTTTAATCTTTTGTTATTCGCTCCGTCTTTGAGCCGCGGTAATATACCGGGTGCTGATTTGCTTTACGGGTGATAGGGATTTAACCCGTAAAATCAAACTTTCGCGATTTCCTGCTTCCTTAATTATTTTAGGAAAATATCTTCAAATAAAAGTTTTAGAACATGAAATTCTGCATCTAAAATCATTAAACAAAATTAATTTTGCGTGCTTTGTAACGGCAGAAATTTGATATGAAAATGTCAAAATTACCTCAAAAACAGATAGCAATAGCCATGGAACTTGAACAAAATGATGACGTTTTAGCTGTCAGAATAATTTCTAAATCATTTTGTTCAAGTTCCATGGCTATCGCTATCTGTTTTTGAGGTAATTTTGACATTTTCATATCAAATTTCAGCCGTTACAAAGCATGCAAAATTAATTTTGTTTAATGATTTAGATGCAGAATTTTATGTTCTAAAACTTTTTTTTAAAGATATTTTTCCTAAAATAATTAGGGAAGTAGGAAATCGAAAAAGTTTGATTTTACGGGTTAAATCCCTATTACCCGCAAAGCAAATCAACATACGGTATATTATATGTGAATTTCAAGTCCCTATCTCATTTCGTTTATAAGTTAGAGGCCTGTGACAGACACAGCAATAGGGTTCCTTTTCGGTACGACACCCTAAAAACAATATTTCTCTATTAAAAGAAAGATATATAAGAAATATTTTTTCGTGTAATTTTGGTTACATAACGTCTACCAATCTACCATTAGTCATTCTCATTACTCATTGTTATTCGTATAACCATTGCTTAACATATTACTAGAAGATTTTGAACCTTATGAGCGTAAATGAGGCCACTTTTAATAGAGGAAGCTAGACGTCGCACTATTGGCCATCTGTTGACTAGCATCCTAAGTTTTATTATTTAATCTTTGAGTACAGAATAATTGTAGAGTTTTAAGAAGTGAGTTGTGTTGACAATCGGCCATCTGGTGACTAGCACCGTAATTTTATTTAAGACAATCTTGCGTCATTGGTTCATATTGCATAATATTTCGCGGTTATATTAATAGACAACCCCTAACGTTCTTTCGAAACGCCTCTTTTTTGAGATGTTTATATTCACGAGGAATATTATTATAAGTATATAGAGGCAGAACCATAAGTAAAAGATTTTTTATAAAAATTTGTTTCATGGAAGTTCATTGACAATGTTGTATCTTGTGACCTCGTATTTTTATTATGATAATCTGATAAATATTTTAAATTGCAATTTAGATAATCTGGCTGGCTGGTTGTGATCAAGTTGTCTACGAAGTATGCGATATGTAAATTTATGTTGTATACAATATATCTGAGGCATGTATTTTAAAATTTTTGGATAAGCTGCGATGTTGACTGGTTTATACATGGTCCGTACACAATATCACAATAATTAAAAGATGATAAAATGAGCGATTCCACTAAGTAGTTGTCTATGTATAATCCTAAATTTTTGCAATAGTCTACAGAATCAATTTAATGACCAGACAGCGTTACAGTTAGAGAAGTCACTTTAGCCAACTGATTCCGGCTTCCTATAGACATTATATTGAATTTAATTGGATTTAACATTAGGGCATGACTTTTGGATCATTCTGATATTATATTTAATTCTAAACTTAATAATGTTAATCATTATTATGTCAAACTAAAAATATTCATACATAAGAAAATTAGATAATCAAATTCATTAAAGGGGTCTACACACGATCAGTTTAACTGCGCAGTTTAACCCTTGTGACGTCATGTTTGAGCGATAAACTGAGATAACCGCACAGTTTCAGCAAATTTTAACCCAGGCTTTTGGGCTGCGCATTTGACTACTTTGCACCGATAAATTGCGCAGTCAGCTCAGTTAATTGAACAGTTGGCACAGTCTTGTGTAGTCTTTGGGTAAGTTCGGTTTTGCGCTCAGATCGATCTGAGCGCAAAACCGAACTTACCCTTTCTAGTCGTGTCTAGCCACGCACGTCAGCTCTTCAAACTGAGAGAACTGAGAACAGAACTGAGGAGAAAACTGAAATAGCCCACACATCGTAGAGTTCACACAACTGTGCAGTTTGACTGCACAGATAAACTGCGAAGTTAAACTGATCGTGTGTAGGCCCCTAACGATTGTAAAAATTGTGAAAGATTTTTTTTAAATTCTTTTATTTAACAACAAATTTTACAATCTTAATGAATTTGATTATCTAATTCTCTTAAACTGCTTGCTTTTGTTAACATAATTAGTATAAGTTGCTATGATAGACTAAGAGCTGATAACACTTTTTTATGTGTTTTTAGAAGACTTGGAACTTATTTTAAAAGATGACTTTTAAATATCTCTACAAGGGGTAAATACTAAATAGTCTGTCATTCCAAACGCGGGGCAAAACTTTTCCAGACTTTACTAATGATAAACACACATAAGTCTATTTTTTTCGCAAGAGTGAACAAAAAAAATATGGGGTGGTTTTGCCCCGCGTTTGGAATGGCAGACTATATACCCCTTGTAGAGATATATAAAATTCATCTTTTAAAAAAGTTCCAAGTCTTATAAAAACACATGAAAAAAGTGTTATCAGCTCTTAGTCTATGAATACATCAAAATATATTTTACGAGTGTTTGAACAATTTTTATTCAGAGACAAAGAAATATAAAATCAGATAGCGTTTACAGATAAATTATGTAACTAAACTAAGTTCACTTTATGTAAGTTTTTACAGTCTCAACAAATTTCAAAACATTAAAATAATGTCAGCTGGCAGTGATGTAAATATCTTATATCATTATTTAGGATCAGTATAGAGGTAGCATTGACAATATCTGAGCTGTTAGTTCAACAATAATATAGGTGGAAGCACAAGTCAATATTGAGTTTGTGGACCAGGGGAATGAAACGTAAGCGGGCAGCTATAGTATATTTTTCAGTACATGGATCTCTATCTTCCCATATAATATGTTAATCAATGGTATAACCACTGAATAAAAAAACTAACTTTTATAAAAATGATTTTTTCTTTTTTATTCAAGAGACGGCTTTCAATATCGTCAATATCTAGTTAAAGAATGTGTAAGTATCAGCTAGTTAAGGATCGATTACACCAGGCGATTTTACACGCTACTCGCTCGCGAATTTACTCGCTGCGACCAAAGTCGCCCTAAGTAATAGGCTGTCTGACCCACTCGCCGCGTGTGGATCGCTCGCTTGTTGCCCGCGACTAAAGTTGATAACCGGGTTACTTTTCTCGCTTGTCACTGGGCGTTTTATCCTCTGGCGAGTGAAATCGCTGTGTGTAATCGATACTTGCTTCAGACGCTAATGACCTCTGTTGTCGAGCGTCTATAATTTACAATTCATGCATTGATACTTGCTAGTAAAATCGTAGCGTGTAGACGTAGTGTGCCAAGATGTCGGAAGTTGTACGCCCAATAGTTGTTATTTGTTTCTCGTTAGCAAACTAGTGAGCGACTGAGCGTATTTACCAACAAACACTAAAGACAGAAAAAAGAAAGCGCCCTACTCTTTGCGAGGCTGGACACGCACGACCGGTTTTTATTTAATGAGTCATTCTCCTCAGAGTAGTTCTTTCATTATCCACGAGAGGCTGCATTTTTGGTAGGGACAAACATCATTTATTCCCCATTAGTGTCGTGTCGTTTTAGTGGTAAGTATAGGTATAACTTAATTATTAAATTATTATTATTGTTATTAATTTAATTAAATAATTAAGTTATACCACTAAAATGACACGACACGGGGAGTAAGAAATTGTATGTCCCTACCACAAGTGCTGCCTCTTGTGAATAATTGAAAGAACTACTCTCAGGAAAATGGCTCATTAGAAACGGTAATAATCTCTATTGATAAACTTATTACTTAATAAACATTGTACTTGCATGTCTGTGCGCAAATTATTCTTATATACAGTGCATAATATTATGCTCTATAATCTATATAAAACGTGGACATGCATAATAATAGTATATTAAAAAAATTGTAGATAATAAAAATATACGCAAGAATTGAAATGATGCCGTATTATTGCTATCGCAATTTAAATAAGACTGTGAAGTGTTTAACGCTTGCGCTTATTCAAGGGACGAAAGTCATCGTCGACGTCATACCGACGCGACGATATGCGCCGCAACGTCTCCACACGCCAACTACATACAAAACCACGCGGTTCTCATACTGTTTCAGCGACGTTCAGCTGTTCGGACAAATGACAGTAGCGCATCGGCACGCAAAACGAAATACTGCCGTCGTGGCGACGATCTTAATACGCAAGTCGTCTGTTGACCAAAAAAGAATTATTTTAATGTTTTAGCTCTATTCGTGTTTTTTGGCAAAGGTGATTAAATTAAATGATGAAAGTGATATTTAAAAAACTCAATTTTGTTTACAAAACTTTCTATTTGAACCAACGAACATGTAATTTTTGAGAGTTTAGAAAGTTCTTGATCTATTTTTTTTGTTTATTTTTCAAATTAATTTTATATACCAAATAAAAGTTGAAGTTTTGAAGAACAAAATACTTTCAATAGTTTAGGTTTTAATAAACCTTTTGTGTTTTGGACGTTGTGTTTAATGTTATATTGTTATTGTGCTCTTAGTGAAAAAACTAAAAATGTGTTTGTGAATAAAAATGACCATTTAGTGTTTGTACTGTACAAGGCCACAAAATCGATTCAGCATTAATTGATCGGTATGGAAATAATTTATAATTATTTGATTACATTAACATATTATTTAGCTATTTTTACCGCTTATTGAATACAATTTTAGTATGTTTTTAATTAATGAAGTTTCTGAATAAATTTTAAACGCATTGTTTGCAAAGATTAAAATAACTTTAGGGTTTTCTCAAATAAATATAATTCCTGTTCATTAAAAGTGGGTAAGGATTATATTATTGCTTTATTTATTTTACACTATGGTAGGTATGTTAATTTTGGTACTATATTACTTGAGTTTTTTTAACCATTACCTACTTTTAATTTCATGGTATAACTGCTATACTATTTTCTAATTGATGAGTTATACTGTTGTCTCGTATTGAACAGTAGGTACCTATACGTAACATAAAAAGCTGAACATTATGCAATCGGTGTAGAATTAAATCGATTTTTTAAAACATTTTCTTAGATTATGTGCAAATTTAATGGTTTATTTTTAATTCTCATTTCTACAATGGTGGGGAAGTATTGGATTCATTCCGAATTTTTTTTCGAGATATTAATAGATATTCACGTTCTGACACCCTAGGAATCATTTGAGATCATTTTCTAACTAATCTCTCTCTCTCTCTCATTTTCTCTCTCTCTTTGTGGGTGTATGTGGGGTGACATTTTTTCTCCTTCTATAGCTCAAAATCTGATTAGATTTTGAGCCAAATCGACTCGGGTTTCCTGAGATATTCAAAAAAATGTTCTCCGTGTCACGTATTAACATAGATGAAAAAATATAAATACATTCTAGATGTTAAATTATGAATAAGATCTTCATTGTTTTCCCCCTAAAATGTACAGATTAGGGGTCGACAAGACAAGAATTCTTGTCTTGACAATAACTTCTTGTCTTGTCTTGAAAAAAAATCAAGAAATCTTAAAAAATCTTGTCTTGACGTTTTCTTGACATCTTATGTCTTGTCTTGACTCAAGAAATTTCAAGATCTTGAAATTTCTTGATTAACCGGTGACACCGTACATGGTGATTCCTCGCCGGCGAACTTTTTATTGCGTTGCGTGCTAACACGGCAATCTGGTGGTTCCCTGATCTTTATTTGTTTTCTGACGAACGCAAATAACTCAGAATCTTGGAAGTATGACATTGAAAAATACTTAAATGAGCCTAGGACAGAAAATTCTGAGAATATACTTGATTGGTGGAGAAGACACGAAAATGTCTACCCGTCGTTATCGAAAATGGCCAAGGATTTTCTCGGAACGCCAGCAACATCTCATCTGTACCTGCGGAAAGGCTATTTTCAAGAGCAGCTTTAACAATAACAAAGCCAAGAAATCGGCTAGGCGTTGACTCCATAAGGAGGCTTATGTGCCTTAATTCATGGTTTATGAATTCCGATTTAAAAATGTGTTAAATTTGATATTTAAAATCTAGTTTGCAATTTTAATTTCAACAGAATTATTAGTGTATATTTGCCATAAATATGGCACATACACTATTGGCGTCGGTCGGATGGTGAGACCTAGGGGTCGGACCAAAATTTCTCGACGTTTCATAGCCTCCTGAACAATTTGCCACCATTTTAAAAAATGTTTATATATATATATGTGTGTGTGTGTGTACACGATGAATCTCGACAGACTTAATCGATTTAAACAAAATTTGGTACACACATTGGAACCCATCACCGCACGAAGCCTATTTAAAATGGGCCCGATCGGGCCATTTTTAAGGGTAGTTTTTAGGGGTTGAAAAAAGTTTTTGGACCCAAAAATACCGAAAAAAACCTCAGAATGGTTTCAAAATTGGAATTTGACCCTTTGGTAGAGATTAAAATGTGTTGCTAAAATTTTAACAAAATCGGCACAACAGGACCGGACTTACAAATTTTATGAAAACACTAGTTCGCGGATAGTGATTTATTTGCTGACGGGTGTATTTAATTTGGTACAGAGGTTGCATTGATAATAATATTGAAATTAAGAAAAATAATATTATTTTAAGGGATGTATTAAGGGGTTAAATTTTTTGATTTTGTCCAAAAACAAACTTAAGTTCACATAATAAAGCCACAAGACCTTATTAGCAAATACACTATATTGTCGGCAGGGTTTGGCACTGCGACCCGAGTTTTTTCATTTATTGTTTTTAATTTACATTTTTGTGAATCGTTCTAGCAAAAAATGTGTTCAATAAATTAAAATGATACGTTATGTTATGTTAAAATATGTTATCTTTTTCACAAATAAATACGTTTTAGCGTTTTCATTGTTAGTCAAGATATTTCAAGAATTCTTGTTTTCTTGACAAGAAATCTTGGTATTGACATAACATTTCTTGTCTTGTCTTGAAATCTAAAATTACTTCTTGTCTTGATCTTGTCTTGAAATCAAGACAAGATCAAGACAAGATCTTGAAATTTTCAAGAATTTGGCGACCCCTAGTACAGATTTCGAGGAAAAAAGTTTTCTAAAAAAATTGCGCGGAAATAATTTTTTATTTGCCTATAATCAAGATGTCTATGATTTTAGTTCGCCTTTAGTAGATCAACAAATAAATGAGATGGCCATGCTTTTTATATTAAGAATATGAAAAGAGATTGAACTTATGTCTTGTAATAAGAGCGAGAGGTCGTTATTGCTTGTTGTGCAAGAAAAAGAGAGAAAAATATGGTTGCGCACTCATACCGTGTCCTGTCACCTATCCAGCAGCAGTATGGCAACACTTGTGTTGGAATTTTGGAAACTATGGTGAACAGTAATAAGCATAGAGAATTAGGGGATACGTGGGTTGTTTTGTTGCGGGAATATTTTCATGTTAGAAGCGATTTGTTTACTAGGTGCGAAGTATAGATACAACCGGCTATCCAGTCAATTTTTACTTCCCACCTCTACTATGGTAGGGAAGTAATGGATTCAGTCCGAAAACAATATTTCGAGATTTTAACAGATCTTCACGTTTTGAGACCCTAGCAATCGTTTAAGATCATTTTCTGACTGATGTCTGTATGTGTGTGGTCAATTTTTCGCCTTCGATATCTTAAGAACGGAACAACATACGGGCATGCCGATTGTTCTATTGTGTTTATCAGCCTTTAACTTAGATCTGATTAGATTTTGAGTCAAATCGGTTCAGTGGATCCTGAGATATTCAAAAAAACGTTCTCAATGTCACGTATTAACATAGGTAAAAAAAATATAAATGAATTCTAGATGTTATAATATGAAAAAAATGTAAATATTTTTTTTCTCTAAAATGTATAGTTTTCGAGAAAAAAAATATTTTACTAAAAAAAATAAAAATTGTACGTAAATCAAGGTAACCATGATTTTTGCTATATTAAGTTAGCCATCAGTAGATCACCAAACAAAAAAGAGGGCCATGTTTTTTTTTTTTTTTTTTTTTTTTTTTTTTTTTTTTTTTTTTTCAAAGAATAAAAATTAAATTGTGTTTTAAAGACCACCAACAGCTAAGGTTATTTGGGCCTAGTCAAAGAATAAAAAAAAAGAGTGTTTATTTTTTGCAAATATTTACTAGGTGGGAAGTATAGGACTGGTCATCAGTCGAATTTTTTTCAATTTGAATATTCTCTCAACTTTTAGGCATTGCATACTATATGGAAACTTGTTTGGATTATTAGTGTATTTGCCATAATATGGCACATACACTATTGGCTTGTCGAGCGTCTATAATCTACAATTCATTCATTCATTACACTATTGGCGTCGGTCGGATGGCGGGACCTAGGGGTCGGACCAAAATTTCTCGACGTTTCATAGCCTCCTGAACACTTTGGCACCATTTTTAAAAATGTTTATATATATATGTATGTATATATATATTTATATATATATATATTTATATATATATGTGTGTACACGATAACTCTCGACAGACTTAATCGATTGAAACGAAATTTGGTACACACATTGGAACCGATCACCGCAAGAAGCCTATTTAAAATGGGCCCGATCGGACCATTTTCAGGGTTGTATTTAGGGGTTCCAAAAAGTTTTTGGACCCAAAAATACCGAAAAATTTGTCAGAATCGTTTCAAAATTGAAATTTAACTCTTTAGTAAAGATTAAAATGTGCTGCCAAAATTTTAATAAAATCGGCCCGACAGGACCGGACTTTCAAATTTTATGAAAACACTAGTTTGTTGATACGGATTTACTTATGGAAGGGTGTATTTAATTGGGTGTACTGATAAAATCCATGTCTAATATTGAAATTTAGAAAAATTTAATTATTTTAAGGGATGTATTAAGGGGTTAAATTTTTTATTTTGTCAAAAAACAAACTTAAGTTCACATAATAATGCCACAATGCCTGTATTAGCAAATACACTATATTGTCGGCAGGGTTTGGCACTGCGACCCGAGTTTTTTTATTTTAGTGATATTAATTTTTATTGTCTAAAATAACATGTGGGAAAGCTATAAAGATTTGTAAATCTATACAGTGTGAGTAGAAAGTCTGGAACTACTTCGGTAAAATGAAAATAATTGAATTTCATAAAAAATCCTCCGACACGTCAATTTTATTTTTTTTACTGTACATGTTTGTTGATATTTGTTGCATTTCGATAGTCTTCTGTTTTCTTGCTGTGACGTCATCGTCAATTTTTTTTAATGGCACCTCATACTTTTTATGTCATATTTGGATATAGTGCTTAAAATTACGAATTCCTTGATGTACCATAGTATGACTTTAACATTCATACTTCTCGAGATAATCGAGTTTGAAGTACAAACAAAAACTCAGGAAAAAAGAGTGAGCCATAAAATATTGATACATTTAATAACTGTGAAACAAACAATTGAATTTCATCGGAGCCTTTAATTGTTTGAGTTTCACAGTTTTTAACTTCCCATTGGAAGTTATTGTAATGGGTCCGAAAATCGAAATCAAAAAGGAAAAAAAATTTTATGTTTCAAGGTCACTACACTATTTTTACACTACTTTTAGAAAGATGTCTGTGTGTGTGTGTGTGTGTGTGTACGTACGTACGTACGTATGTATGTGTCCATTTCTTTCTAAGACGAAATCTCGAGAACGAAAAATGATATCGACTACGTTGGGGTGCCAATCGACGCGTATTAACGTAAATATGATCTGAAAGAAATTTTTTCAAAATCGGTTCAGCCGTTCTTTTTTCTTAACCAAATAACCTCCAAAAAAGTAGATTTTATACAATATCTCGCGAATAAAAAATTATATCGACTTCGTAAGGGTGTCAATCGAGGCGTGTTAACGTCATTTTAATCCGACATAAATTTTATAAAAATCGGTTCAGCCGTTTTTTTTTTTTTTTTAATTATTGTTAAAAATAAATAATAATTATGTTTTAATGATTAAAATGATTACTTTTCTGTGTAATACCTAATTTAATTATTATTATTAAATATTTATCAAACTGGGAAGTTCGTCGTGTGGACCTCAAGGGTCGCACTTTAGTCCTAACAAACGACCCACCTCACGGCTTGTTTTTTATTATACGGGGTTTTTGGCTTCTACGCTTATTTGCGTAATTAGCCACGTCCTTTTTCTATATTATTATTCATTAATTAAACCTATTCTATTTAAACACAAACATTCTTCATTCATCCTTCTTCATTCATGTCCTATTCATTCTTCCATTCATCCATGTCTATTGTTTATTTTTATTTTATAATTTTATGAAATTCAATTATTTTCATTTTACCGAATTAGTTTCAGACTTTTTACCCACACTGTATATGTTATTATCTACGTGAACAGTATCTCAAAAAATTATGGGAAAAATTAACGAAAATTTAGTAAAATAGACAAAAATATATAAAGAAAAACTCCATTGGCGCATAAACTCACATACATGCATAGGTACATGAAAAGGCAAAGGCGAAATTAGGCAGAAAATTTTGGACGTAAAACTTCCAACGCATTTCTCCAGTAGATTTAATCTATTTATTAAAATTTTAAGGGAAAACATATAATGAGAACTGTTACTAGATCATTAGATGTGGCACTTTTTGTGTCACAAAACGAAATTTACATGGTTGATGATTTATGGGTATATGAACACGTTGATAGCGTCGTTTCGCCCTTTTATTTGGTCATTCTCCATAATATACAGAAGGATCGAAACGACGCTTATTCAATAAATGACTTGTGTCTTGAATTAATTTACAATTACATTGATCAATGACCATATACCTACTCATAAATCTTTAACCGAGTAAGTACAATGTAATGAACACCACTACTGACAACAATATTTTCAAACAAACGAGGAGTAAATATTTAAACATTGAAAAGAGAAGTAGGTATTGAAAGTCATACACATTTTATAAAGCAAAGGGGAAATTCTCTTATTTCTTGAAGTTTAAAATTTGTTACCTATTATCTTCCTGAGTTAAAACAACGATGCAATTCTTCTTCAGAATTAAAAATGTGTTCTTTAAGATAATTTTCCAACTATTTTTATTCATAATATAAAAAAAACTCGGGTCGCAGTGCCAAACCCTGCCGACAATGTGTATTTGCTTATACAGGCCTTATGGCTTTAATACGTAAAACTTAGTTTGTTTTTGAACAAAATAAAAAATTTAACCCCTTAATACATCCCTTAAAATAATATTTTTTATCTTGATTTCAATATTATTATCAATGCAACCTCTGTACCAAATTAAGTACACTCTTCAGTAAGTAAATCACTATCCGCAAACTGGTGTTTTTATAAAATTTGTAAGTCCGGTCCTGTCGGGCCGATTTTAATAAAATTTTAGCAGCACATTTTGATCTTTACTGAAAGGTTAAATTTCAATTTTGAAACAATTCTGAGAATTTTTTCGCTATTTTTGGGCCCAAAAACATTTTTCTACTCTTAAAAACTACCCTTAAAATGGTCCGATTGGGCCCGTTTTAAATAGGCTTCGTGCGGTGATGGATTCCAACGTGCCTACCAAATTTCGTCAAAATCAATTAACTCTTTCGAAAGTTATAGCCTGTACACACACACACACACACACACACACACACATATATATATATATATATAAACATTTCCAAAAATGGTGCCAAATTGTTCAGGAGGCTATGAAACGTCGAGAAATTTTGGTCCGACCGCTAGGTCCCTCCATCCGACCGACGTCAATAGTGTATGGCAAATACACTAAAAATATATAAGTATATCGTTAAAACACTGTGTGTACATAAAAATTATGCTTTATTGTCAATATTTCAAAGCTGAATGAATATGAGCTTTCAAAATAAACAAATTATTCATTTTAGTTTTATAAATGATAAATGTAGTTGCTAAAACTTTAGCCACTTTAGTTGTAACGTTTATTTTTAGAATTCAGATAATAAAAATTAATAACTTAAAAATATTTTAATTTTTCTCATAAAATAGAAATGTTTCACTTGAGGCTGTTGGTTTGTAAATATAAGCAGTATTTTGTTGATTTTCTTTTTTGAACCTGAAAGACCACTAAATATTGATAAAATTTACAATAAATTTTTCAGTAGGTAATTAGTTTTGAAAGTTTAAACTGCGATTATTTCCTAAGGTAATCATTTATAAGGTAATTTATTGTATATTAGTAAATTTTAGTGGGTAGTCAGCCTCATTGGCGGCGAAATAAAGGGTGAGGGGGGGGGGGTATTAAGCCCACCTCAAAACAGCGTCTAACCCCCCAAAATTATAAACTAGCTTGTTTAATATTCTTTACAATGTGAGTTTTCATAGGTGATAGTTGGCTTTTAGACCTCCCTCTCCAATGTCATTCCGTCGCTAATGGTCAGCCCCTTTGAACTGTTTAAAATTTTAAGATGAAATTACAAGTCTCGCACCATTGCTAAATGCCAATCTAGTAAGAATATATCATTCGGTTAAGAAGACAATAATGATTATTTTATTGGTTTCTTTGGGATTTCGAAATATAAAAATTTTAGTCAAAGTATAAAAAACATCAATTTCTAGTCCAGTCGCTAGAATATTCTGCTTAGAAAAATAAGGTCGAACTACATTTCTTTTTGATAAAGTTGTAACTTAATAGTTAAGAAACATGACACTTCGAAGTGGCGTGGGAGTCTCCAGGGGTCAAAAAACGTCAAAACAACAGTTCGGAAGATAGGTGGAAATAACTCAAAAACTGTTTTAAGACAGAAATAGTTATTTTCGATACGTGTGCGTGAAGTGAGGTATTCTAGTAGACTTAAATTGAGGCATACACAACGAGATCTCGTTGTGTATGCGTCAGTCCCTTTAGCGAGTGTCACAATTTAAGCCTACTAGATATCTCACTTTAAGCGGACGTATCGAACATAATTACTTCCCACCTCTACTATGGTAGGGAAGTAATGGATTCAGTCCGAAAACAATATTTCGAGATTTTAACAGATTTTCACGTTTTGAGACCCTAGCAATCGTTTAAGATCATTTTCCGACTGATGTCTGTATGTGTGTGTGTGTGTATGTGTGTATGTGTGTGTGTGTATGTGGTCAATTTTTCGCCTTCGATATCTTAAGAACGGAACAACATACGGGCATGCCGATTGTTCTATTGTGTTTATCAGCCTTTAACTTAGATCTGATTAGATTTTGAGTCAAATCGGTTCAGTGGATCCTGAGATATTCAAAAAAACGTCCTCAATGTCACGTATTAACATAGGTAAAAAAAAATATAAATGAATTCTAGATGTTATAATATGAAAAAAATGTAAATATTTTTTTTCTCTAAAATGTATAGTTTTCGAGAAAAAAAATATTTTACTAAAAAAAATAAAAATTGTACGTAAATCAAGGTAACCATGATTTTTGCTATATTAAGTTAGCCATCAGTAGATCACCAAACAAAAAAGAGGGCCATGCTTTTTTCCATGAATAAAAATTAAATTGTGTTTTAAAGACCACCAACAGCTAAGGTTATTTGGGCCTAGTCAAAGAATAAAAAAAAAGAGTGTTTATTTTTTGCAAATATTTACTAGGTGGGAAGTATAGGACTGGTCATCAGTCGAATTTTTTTTTATAACGATTGCTTCTAAAGTTTATTAGACAGAAAAAAAAATTATGAAAACGGAAAATTAGCTCTTCGAGTCCTTAAAACTTTACAATTACAGACTAAGTTACGATTTAGTTTATTTTTGTTAAAGTTATTAACTTCTGTATAAATCAATAAAAACAGGACTCTCTCATGATGTGGACTTTGTAGGTGCGTTACTACATAATATAGTAACACATCGATAGATAGCCAGTGAGTAGTGCGTATTCTACAAAGTGCGGAAATTTCGAATTTATAAGATGTAGAAATTGTACTTTTACGTACGCTTTGGACTTTCACGCACTGTGACTGTACTTTTACGCACGCTTACTAAAATACGCCTCTTCACGCCCGCCTCACAGTGCTCGAATATTGAACTTTAGAAGCAGGAGTTGTAAAAAAAGGTAATTATCGTTACTTTTTATTCGATGTAGAAAATATTCGTAACGCGTGTTAGAAAAAGTGTAAAAACTATATAATGTTTTTAATTTTGTCTATAACTTCTAAATTCTTAGACATCGCGGTATGAGATAAAAAGTATAGTTTAGATTTTAAGGTGTAGTTTGCTTTATGAAAATGTGTACCTACTTTCAATTTAAAATTTGACGAAAAATATTATAAATAGTGGTTAAAAAGGACATTAAGTTTTAGCTGTAGGTTTTCAAGGCGATGCCTCGAAGTAATTTTTCGCACGCTTTGGTTCAATAGCTATTAACAATATTTTTAGTGCATTTGCCATATTATAGCACATACACTATTAAGGTGTCGGTCGGATGCCGGAATCTATAGGTCGGACCAAAATTTCTCGACGTTACATAGCCTTTGGCATCATTTTTGGAAATGTCTATTACAGGACCGTCTTTAACCGAGTGGAGGCCCTGGGCACTTTAGAATAATGGGGCTCCTATGACTATGACAGAGGACTATTTTATAACAACAAAACTTAAGAATAATTTAGGGGAATCACCTTGTAGGTAGGCAGCCAGATAGAGTTGCCAGTGTTAGGCCCCTCGTTCATTAGAGTACCAAAAAAGCTAATAAGTTACTTATTAGCTTATAAATCGTTTGATTTTCGCAAAATAAATATATTTGTCGGTAATATCGGTTATCGGTTATTGATCTGGCAGGAATTCGTTACTTGGGGCCCCATCAATCGCGGGATCCTGGGCATTTACCCAGAGTGGCCAATGGAAAAGAGGGGCATGATTATTTATATATATGTATGTATGTTAGATTCATATGCTGAATTTGCCCATTCGCCGAAATAAATACTCAGTTCGCGGTACGAGCAAAGTCAAATAACCAGTTGCCGAAATATGTTCTATTTCGGTATTTGTGTAAGATATGTACCTAAAAGTAATTAGCGAAGTGATCAATTCGCTTTTGCTCAAAAGCCGAACTTAAAAATATTTCGGCAAATGACTACTCGGATTTAACAATTTGCCGATCGGTTGCACTCAATTTTTTAATTTTGTCCTCACAGATGCATATTAAAAAAAAAAACTATGTCACGCCTTTAACCACATGCACACTTTGATTAGTTTCATTCTTAAGTCATGTAGCTTCTAAACACAAAAAATGCCCGCTTATAAGATAATTATTTAAAGTAAACATAAAAAATGTAAGTGATCATAAAATATTCCCTTATAATGTGTGCTGTAAAAGCTTGTTAGACAAGCAATATTTTGTAACGATAATGGTTGAATATTTGTGGTTGCGAGGCTGAATAGTTTATATCAGATTTTTGCTAAAATAACTAACAAAATCACTGAAAAAACTACATTGATATATATGAAAAAAACCGATCAAGTGCGTGAGGAACTAGCGCTACGAGGATTCCGTACCGTTACACCAAATTTCTCGCGGGGCCGATGTTTCACATCTGCCAGGCGTCTCACGACGGCTCACATTTTTTTGTAAGAGGACCCCCCCTTAATTTATGATTTGTTAGGATATCCCCAATAATAACACATATTCTGTGAAAATTCCTACCGGCTATCTGTTACGTTTGCAAAGATACAGCCTTTAAAAGGGTTCTCTGTTTTTTGTGTGGGAACCACCTTTAATGTTTACTTTTTGTAATTTTCGGATTTTTTCCTTTATTTGTTCTGCGAAACCTTGCTTTTTGCCAAATTTCATGATTCTATAGGTCAACGGGAAGTACTTACCTTATATAGGTTTTGATGAGTGAGTTTGCGAGTATCAAAAAAGGTGACAAAATGGTCGTATCTTTTGATTGCGTTGACTTAGAAGCTCGACTTTTTTACATCTCCAAGGGACCGTGGACTTTAGTATTCCATATAAATTTCAACTTGATATCGCTATCCGTTCCTGAGAAAATGGGTCTTGACAGACGAACACCCAGCCAGCCAGACAGACGGACAAACGAGTGATCCTATAAGGGTTCCGTATTTTTCTTATTGAGGTACGGAACCCTAAAAATAATTGAGAGAATGAAAACTTAAATGTAAAAAAACAACTTCGTTGTAGATAAATAGCTTGTAGATTATAGATTATAGCTGATGTCGACAGATAAGGTCACTGTAAAAAAATATAAAAAATTTTGATCGAAAAAGTATGAACATTTTTTTGGTTCAGTGTTCATTAAAGTACATTTTAGCCCGGGGACTTTAGTAACAAAGTAAAAGTCTAAAGGTATTCTACCATCTGTGAAAATCCAGCTCTATGGGAATTATTTGCGACATTGGGTGATTTTTTGATTTACTGTACTATTTAAATCTAAATAAATTCGAGAGAGTCTCACAGTTTTTCCAAGTTTATTTGTGAATGAATTTAATTTCATTCATTTGCGACGATCGTGTGTTAGTATAGGTAGGTACTTTGAAGAATGAAGCCTGTGATCCGTAGGTAAACTATAATGCTTTTAATTGCAGCGAAAAACAGATTACCGATTGACCCACATACCTACAGGTGTGAGTTAGGTAATAATTCGTTTTGAAATTCACTTTAACTTATTTTGGAATGAAAAGATTTTCCAGAAAACATATTTAAATAATCGAGTGGATTCTTCAGCTGTGCAGTTGTACCCGAGTGTTTTTCGTAGGACTACGTCATTTGAAAAAAAAATTATATACATTTTCTCATTGTTTTTTTAAATTGTATAGGTACCAATTAAACTAACATACTGTTACAAAACTGTTTTCTGAGTTGGTGGAATTAATATTTAGTTACAATAATTAAAAATACAATAACAATAAATGCAACAACGAAAAGTCAATTCTAACAATAAAAAAACTTAAACGGTAATTATTGAACTAAACGAGCCACTTAAATAGCACTTAACAAATAACTATATATACAAGGATTATTTATTTGTAATTATTTATGGTACTGTATTTATATCAGATTTATTTCGCTGTTCAACACTGTCACAGTACAATCTACACTGATTGATTCCCGTTGACTGATCAATATTTATTTCACTGTACTGACTGATGGCACGACTCACCATTCACTGATTGCTTCAACACGACACACTCCTGTTTATATACCTGCTTGCGGTGTACGCTCAGTGCGTCCTCGTATCCTCTAGCGTTGTCTGGAATCTTCGATACCATCCCACGTTTCTTTCTCGTGGTTTCTATTGGAGGCAGTGGCGTAACATCTTGGGGTTTGCTACAATACGTATACAGTCAAACCTGGATAAGCGAGAGTTCAAGGGAGCACAATCTCATTCTCGCTTATAGAGGTTTCTCACTAACCCGAGTTTCTCGCTAATGCAGGTACATGGGTAGCGTTTCTCTCTTATAGAGGTACGCACTACGCAGCAATAACAAGTCACATTCGACATATAAGTACTTTATAAGGGTAGGTATTACGAAAACAAAACAAAAATTCATGCACTATGTAATTTTATTTTATTTATTAATTTTTCAAAATAATATCAACATATACGAAGTTAAGTGGTAATTTGTGATGTCTTTTTTATATAAGCTGCTTACTTCGATTTATTCATACGACGATTTATGAAACCGGCAGAAACACTAAATTTTCTAAAAATAAAACGATGTTTGAGGTGTCGTTTGTACGCCAAAGAAGTTCCGCTCAATTATTATTTAAAATTTATATAGGGAAAAATTACCAAAATTCGACATCACTCGTACTTATATCAATTTTTCTTTTTGTCCCATATAAATACAATATTGTATTCTAAGCTTAATTTGAATATAATCGTTTTAAAATTAATTGGTGACACTATGTTAGTAATTAATAAGAGAACTTGAACTTAGACAGAGTATGTTCTATATTTTGTATTTGTCACGTCAGATAATATTTATGTAACATATGAATGGCATTGGGATACCGAACTACACAGAACGGAATGTTTATTTTAATAACTAGCGGGACCGATTTAGCACAGCCATAGAGTGTCTTTCACAGGGATGCGTCAAACTTAAAATTGATTTTTTGTTGGTTAAATCGAGTAGTCGTTTTGTTATACTTCATTACAAAATATTCCTGTTCCCAGCGCCTTCTTTATAACCTTGAACTGTCGTGGCTTCCATGATTTCCCTATTTCGCCATTATCTTGGATGTTTTCTTCTTTGAATACCTACTTTAATAATGGCTCGTCTTCGGTCACAAAATATGCTTCTTTTTTATCCTTCTTGTTGTTAATCATTCCCAATTTTGATATTTCATGATTATCTTGTGCCCTGTTTTCTTCTGATAGTATCCGAAACCCAATTAAATAATAGATAATTATTTATTTAATTATGGGTCTGTTTAATCATGACAATTAAACAAATTTTTTTAAACAATATTGTAAACCCCCAGTTCTCAGGTTTTATTCTAAGCACTGGTGACAGTTTCACCAGTGCTTAGAATAAAACCTGAGAACTGGGGGTTTACAATATTGTTTAATTGGATTTTTAACTCATATTTATAAATAAATATTAGTAAAAAAAACTTTTTAGAGACAAGCTTTTATTTTACTTTTTAGTCTTTCAAAATTTTACCCCCTTTTGACACCCGTAGCGGTTGAATTTCGAAAATTTCAGAGTTACGTTTTGTTACTATCCCGCAGGAATTATTTGGAGTAGGGATCAGAAAACCGTGTGCCCAAACAAAAGATTAATCTTTTAGGGATTTTTGCGGATTTTTCCCGAATAGTGGATTTCTGGATTTTCTGGAATAATTCTGGCATTTTTGAACAACTAGCATTTTGGATTGGAGTTTTTGTTGCCGTCGATTTTTAACTGGATTATTATACAAGATTATCCCAGTGGGATTTTCTGTGAGCTCCTTGCTATCCCAGTAGACACGTGGGATAACGGTTTGACGTTTTGAGCGAATTCTGGAGGCAATAATTGTGCATTCAGTCTTTATTGAGCACT
The DNA here is from genome assembly GCA_039654895.1 of Mongoloraphidia duomilia. Lineage (NCBI taxonomy): Eukaryota > Metazoa > Arthropoda > Insecta > Raphidioptera > Raphidiidae > Mongoloraphidia > Mongoloraphidia duomilia. The sequence continues at coordinate 21,900,319 of CM077519.1, forward strand.
TATGTGTTTTTTCGAGATTGTTTGAAGTTAATGAAATTTGTGTTTCTAATTTTCCGGGAATCAGTACCTGTAGAACGTCAGTGCGACCGATTATGTGTTGTGGTGATGAATAATTGACATTTGGATGTCGCTAATGAATATTGAGGTTTTGTCGAGTTTGTGATACAGTATTAAAGATTTTCCCGGGAATAGGAATATCCCGGCGTTATTATGTTTTTATGGTGGTGTTCACATATTGAAGATATTGGCGATCGTCCTCGACGCATTTATTTTAAATTTGTTTAAGGTTGACCTTTTCAGGGATTTTGCGATCTAGTTCAGGATCAGCTGTTTGACAGGTGAAAAGGAACATGTGCTTGTCATGACGTGTTTTAAACTTTAATAATCTTGAAATTTTCTCTGATGTTTTGAAATTATGTTTTTAAGTGAATTACAATTAGTAATCTCCCCTGACTGTGCGACCTGCTCTTTATCTCCAGGTTCAGTCAAGGCCTGTGAGTCATGTCGGTGTCCTGTTGTTCTGGCGCCCTTAAACCTTCGGTAGGTTATTATCGGGACACTGTTTATTTACAACGAGCTACCACTTGTCAGTTAGGTGTGAGGTAGTACAGTTTAAGTTACTTGGCTATTGAGTAGTCCCATTTAGAGTTTTTGCTATTGAGTTAAGGGTTGAGTTTTACTGTAAATGTTTTACCTGTTGTTTTAGTGTACTGAAATTTTATGTGGTTGGAAGATCGGATTTTTTAGCCCAATTTTGGACATTTTTCTTGTAAATTTGTTTCTTGTGTGAATCCACTTCCCAGCGCCACACGCCCTTAAAAAGGTTCAGATGAAATTGGTTTTTTATATTATTTGAAGAACAGTAAAAGATAAATACTCAAATTTCAGGCAATTTGCTCTATTTTTCATGCTAAATAAAATGCGCTAGTTCATTTTTGGGTTTTAATTATTTGAGGAACATCCTGTATACATGATTGTATGTATCCCAGAAACGGTAACAGATATCAAAAAAATTGTCAAAACCTTTTGTGTTCTTTATTTTATTTACAAGAAAAAAGGTATTTACCAAAATTTGCCTAGAACCAACCGCAAACGAGTTACAGAGATAAAAAAAGTTTTTTGGTCATATAGGCAGCCCGCCAAAAAATTAGGCAAAACACCTGGTAGTATCTGATTGCGTGACTCATGAGCCATCCATCTCACGTAATCACACTATTCCTTCATTCGAAATTCCACTGGTTAGGAAATATTTACTAATGCACCTGGGCTAGTAGGTAAGTAATCTTTATTGTAGACAGTACAGCGCGCTTAACCATTGATTTCTGTGGCACAAATTTTTAAATTTATTAATGGATTTATATTACCATCAGATCACAGGAAATTGGACTTTTTTATTTATTTAACGCCTCAACAAATTGTAATAAACAACTGTAATAAAAATAATGACAAGAGATCATTATTGCAATATTATAAAATTTCATAAAAGTTCATTATACAAGGCTTGATAATATTAGTCCTGATAGAAAATTAAAAACATAATAATAACAAAACGTAAACTAACCTCTATTTTATCATTAACTAGCGGTACCCGTCTGGCTTCGCCCGGGTGCTAAGAAATCCCGGGTGCAATACATTACTCACTCGCTTCGATCGTTCGCTTGAATATTATAATTACACTTCTCACTCGCTTCGCTCGTTCGCTTGACTATTATAATTACATTATTCACTCGCTTCGCTCATTCGCTTGAATATTATAAATACACTACTCACTCGCTTCGCTCGTTCGCTTGAATATTATAAATATGAACAAATTTGATTACCATAAAAAAAGTTATAGTGAATCAACCTTAAAAGATAGACATATGCTGTCGCGGACTTTTTTTTAGAACTTTTAAAGGGGGACAATTCCGTCATACATGATTTTTGCGTAACTTTAACCGTTTACGCAGCGCATGCAACGGAAGCTTTCAAAAGGAATAATTTTTCCCGTTTTTGCAAACATTTCTCATTGATGCTCCGCTCCTATTGGCCGTAGCGTGATATTATTAGGCTATAGTTTTCCTCAATAAATGGGCTATTTAACAAAAAAAAAATTTTTCAAATCGGACTGGTATAGTTCTTGAGATTAGCGCGTTCAACCAAACAAACAAACAAACAAACTCTTCAGCTTTATAATATTAGTATAGATAATTGTCAGTTATTATACCATATGTGATGAAAATATTAATGCCAGATAGTACACAAGTAGCATTTATAAATAATTACAATATTGTAGTTTACTATCAGCTATTTTGAAATTACATCTTCAGGATTTAACGATTTCAGTAATTAGTTTATCAGCTATCATAATCATCTAGCGGCGGTATTTATGATAAATTGTATTTGTAATTTTCATTTAATTTTCCCAGCCATGATCTAATTTAAACGAGCTCTCTAGACCTATTAGTATCCGCATTTTTTTGAGGAATACTGAGTACTTATACCTACCGCGAATTTTTTATCGATTTCAAAAAATGAGGTTATCAATTCGACACGTATATTCATATATTTTTTTGCGTTTACTAGTAAATTATATTTATTCAATTTTTTTACAAAATTGTAGCTAGGTACCTATTAACCATAGTAGGTATAAATTAAGAAACACCTTTAAAAACAATTTGTCAGTGTTAATATTTAATATTTCATGTTTCAACCTCTTTTAAAAAATGTCTTTGTAATGAGATTGACCCACGTATTTTTTTTAATCGCCAGTGCTTTTGAATTTTGTTCGTGCTTGCATTCCAACAGTCAATAAGAGTAAAGCTAGCAGAAATGAAAATACACTGTTGTATTTACAACTGTCAAGCACCTGTCAAACTTAAAGAAGCGTATTTTCATGTTTTTGTTACTTCATACGTTTAAATATCTATAGTGTAATATTTTTACACATAATTTTCAGACGTTTTTACTGGGAAATTAATACGTGTGAAAATTACGGAATTTGACATTTGACATCACAACAACACGACAACGCTCTCTCAGCCATAGTTCGCCACTTGAATGGCGCTCGACTTCTGATTGGCTCTTTAACTAGCAGCAATTTTAAATTACTGTAAAATTACATTATTTAAAAAAATACTAAACACTTCAAAATTCCTGCCAAAATATTGATTATAAGTACACCTAGAGTACAATGATATTCGTAAAATAAACAACCACTCAATATAGTGCGTCAATCCTATTCCAACAGTCAAGATAAATAATAAATATATAAAATTAAAATGTATAATAAATATATAAACAAATGCTTCAATTAAATAAGTTTAAATCTGTTATTTTATTGACAAAGTTAAGAGCCCCGTGAACCTTGTATCGTCTAAAAAAATTAATTGTAAATTAATAAGCTATTTCGTAAATTTGTATTTTATAAAAAAATGCACCCTCCATTTTAGTTTTTGGCTACTTCTCTGTATTAAGTTACTATATTTTGATTCTTAACCTGGCACTTTATAAGTTTTTAAATTGTTTTCTGAATTTGCATCTCATGTAGAACAGCGGGCACTGCTGTTCCGAAGCGAACTTTCTGGATATTAACGTGTTAAAAATGACATCTACATTGTTTGTTCATAGTTCCAATTAATTTTAGCAAGCCTGTTAATTTATAACCGTGTGTGAGTAAAGCTAGCACAATACCAGTGTCTTAATTCCTATATTTTTATTTTTAGTAAGCATGCGTCTAGCATTATGCCAGGGGCGTATTTTCCTAATGGTAAAAAGGGCACTTGCCCGGGGCGACAAACTTAAGAGGGTGGTACAATTTAACAAACTATGTCTTAAATATCAGAAGCAATGTGTAGGACGCAGAAAAAATGGAACTGAAAGGGGGGCGGCAGGCATGTTATTTTTGCCCAGGGCACACATTTTACAAATACGTTCCTGTTTTATACTGTTTTAGAAACTAGTTCGATTTAATGAAGGTTTATAAAAATAAATATGTGACAATTTCTTGATTACAGTAGATCCTATCAGAGTGTGGACAAGATACAAGAATTATGTTCAACGGTGTTTAAGCGTCGCGTCGCGTTGTAATATGGAATTTTTCATATTCATCTACAATAATTTATTTCTACGTTTAAATTGCTGAATATATAGATAATCATACTTGCTTAATTAAAGAAGACCCTGTTTCATGTAATTTTACCGATCTGGAGTAATATATCCAGTTACCCGACTGAATTTGATATGCGAGAGTCAACGCCATTTTAATTTGTTATGTATACAGGATACTAGATACCTATATAAGTATAGATATCGGGTTGGTTTTGTTTGAAATATTAATTAAATGAAAATTGTTTTGACGTGAATAACGTCTAATATTATGTCTCATACCTGGGGTGGCATTTGAGAAATATTCAAATACAGTAGAGTCCGTCTATTACGACTTCGCTTATAACGGCTAACCGTTTTTAGCGACGTAAATGCAAACTCAAGTTAGGTTTCATATAGACGTACTATGAAAGCGTATCCGTATAGTACGACTCCGGTTTAAGCGACCAACTGCTTTTAGCGACCTAATTTTATAATAATCGTTTGGTTAGAACGAAATTACTATACATATTGTTCCTCTGATCTGTAATACACACATAATATGTGCAAGGTTTAATTTTCATTAAAGTTACATAATACATACATACCTACATAATATGTAGGTACATATTGTGTATTTGTAAGTGAATATATATTTAGTTTTATTTACATAGAAATTAAACTATTGTACACTTATATGTATTATATTATAAAAACAAGCTTAAATTATGCGCTCGCTTTGTGCGTCGTCCGGTTAATACGACATAATGTCGTCGGTCCCTTGAAAGTCGTTCTATCCGGATTCTACTGTATTAGATATAATGGAAACGGGGAAGTGGTTGACATGTGAAACAAAACACAGCATGTTAAGGATTCAGGTAAAGTAAGCCAGTGTGGCTGAATGTTAAAGTACGAGTCTGCCGATATGTACAAACGCTTATAAGCCCAGGTTTCTTCAATTCCATTATAAAGAGCTTACACTGTATATGTTTTCAAATTTTTTTTTAATAATGAAAATATATAGACATTGGATAATAATTTAAAATATAAAAAAATAAAATTCAGTTATTTTATTAATTATATTTTACGAACATTTAATTTTTTTACGCCAACAACAGCTAAGGTTACTTGGATTTAGAGCACCAATTCATCTTTTCAAATTATTATTTTTTAAATAATAAATTGAAAATCCAATTGACACTTTTACCAGCTCTCGTGTAGGAACCCGGGAACTGGGGACTTGTAATAGAAAATTTGATTTTATAAGATAAATAAAAGTGGATGTATTTCTTTCCATGACAACCAATACAATTATTTGTGTTTAACGGTGTTCACCATCTGTCTGTACCCGCTATATACACATACTCAGCTCAAGTGCACAAAAATGTCACAGTTATAAAGAATGAACTTCAATGTTTTCTCATGCTATTGAAATCGGACAATTTTCTTGTGGATTCCAAGACGATTTTTTATAATTCGCTATAGAAGGCAATCATAGCGTGTGTCGAAAAAATTTAGTAATTTTCACTGAAATTGCTTATTGTAATTTTTTCCAAGATATTAAATATTGATATGGGATTAAAAGTAGGACGTTCTTTGATATTAACTGAAATTTCAATTTAAAATTGAGAAAAGAAGATCATAAACACAGTGGTTGAACAGGACTCTACATTTTAGGCGTAAGTTTTCAAAGCGACGCCGGGAGTTGTTTTTTTGCTCTTGAAACTAGATGTTTTTGAGTTATTCAAGAATAACCGTTTTTCTAATCCTTTGGAATTACTTCGACGGGAAAAGAATCAGGTGGATTTTCCATTCACGCTGACCGTTGGCGCGTACCTGTCAGCCCAGTCTCAAATTAAAATTAAATTGTGTTTTAAAGACCACCAACAGCTAAGGTTATTTGAGCTAAGTACCAATTCATATTTTCAATTCATTATTTTTTTTTTTAATAATAAATTGAAAATCCAATTGACACTTTTAGCAGCTCTCGGGCTAAAATCCGGGAACTGGAGACTTGTAATAGAGGAACCATAGCAACGCCATGTAAACAACAGCATTGCTACACGCTCGGCTATTCTCAAGCCCAGCCAGTCTCGTTTTAGTTTCGTGCCGATCGCCAATACCACGACTGCATCTATTGGAAAGTGTGCTCGGCATGACACTGCAAAGCTCAACTTGGCGTAGGGACGTCAGTGCCACATGGTCAGCGGCGGCCGGCGCCGACGCGTGGCGCGGACGCTGCTCAGCGTTGAACAATCAGTGTTACTATAGAAAACGCATACTCGCCGATCAGCGCCGACGGTCAGCGTGACTGCAAAATCGGCCTCATGTTTCTTAAATATCAGGCTATCACTTTAGCAAAAAACTATAACTCAACATATTTTTTAGGCAATTTTGTTTGGACAAATACGAAAAAGTGATAGTGTTTGGGAAAATTTGAAATATAGATTGTTGGTTTGTTTTTATTGATTTTAAATTATTTAAAATTAAACTTATGGTTGGTTTATATTTATTTATTTATTAAGAAACTAGTGTAACAAGTTTCCATTTTTATAATTTTCAGGTGTTTCATTGACAAAACGTTATAATTAGGTGGGCGTTTTTAAGAAATCGTGTAAATGAAATGTTAGAGACAGTGAATTTCACGAAATGAGTTTTTCAGTGTTTTAGAACGGTTGAATTCATTATCTTTGTACAAACGGTGTTTAAAGCTGATCTTCAGACAATAATAGAGTAGAATTCTGTCTTTGTCATTCCATTTCTGGCTGTTTGAAAGTGCTTTAAGACTATAAATAAAATAAACACAAGTTTGGATTATGTTTTATAATAGAAATGGAAGAAAAGGAGATTTAAGGAAAAATTGAATCGAAGCGGTTCTAGATTTTTAATAAAACTTATGTTATTGCAAAGAGGAATTTATTTTAAGAAAACATAAATTGGCAAATCAAAGCATTTTCACGACATCCTTCATAGAAAACGATGTTTCGCTTACTAATTTTTAAGGTTTCGTAGAAACTTGGAACTTTTATAGTTTCGGTCAGTTCGTGCGTCCGTCTGTCTGTCTGTTTGTCCTCCCGTCCGTCCGACCACCCACCCGTCTTTTATTATTATTTTTTTTATTACAATTACCTAACTGGCTGCAGTTTCAAAAATGTTTTTATTTTATTTCAGTGCATCTTACTTGAAAAGTTAAAGTAGGAAGATCAGATGAAAAAAATGTTACGGACAAAATCTGAATCTACTAAAAAAACTAAGAGCTGTCATTTAAAAAACCAAAACTGATTTTAAACTTACTTTAAAAAGTCCACTAATTTTCATTCCCTCTCGAAATCTGGCATTCAGTTTTGGTGGACGTTTTCAAATGAACACTCGGTATATGGGAAAGTAAAAATGAGAGAGAAAGCAGGTATAAGGTAGGTGAATTTGTGGTGTCTGAAGTTGATTTTTGGAGTGTGGAGTTTGAGGGTTAAGATGTCGCAACAATAAATAAGTAGGTACGTAGATATCGCTATAATGTGGAAATGAAAATAGATGCTTGTAACTTTATGAACTGATTTAAATGTAAATAAATTATATGTAATTTTGCGTACTTCTCTTTTATAAGATATTACACATTTATGTATAAGTAAAGTGACCAAATCCTGAATATCAAAAAGCGGGACAAGATCTATAAAAATCCGGCGCAGGCAACCGTTGTGTTCCGCACGCCCAAAAAAGCCTTAAACGCGCTAAAAACCTCCAAAAACTCTCTAGAAACCTCCAAAAACTCGCTAGAAACCCCCAAAAACTCGCTAGAAGCCCCCAAAAACTCGCTAGATACCCCCAAAAACTCGCTAGAAACCTCCAAAAACTCGCTAGAAACCCCCAAAAACTCGCTAGAAGCCCCCAAAAACTCGCTAGATACCCCCAAAAACTCGCTAGAAACCCCCAAAAACTCGCTAGAAACCCCCAAAAACTCGCTAGAAACCCCAAAAACTCGCTAGAAATCACGAAAACTCGCTAGAAACCCCCAAAAACTCGCTAGAAATCCCCAAAAACTCACTATAAACCCCTAAAAACTCGCTAGAAACCCCCAAAAAATTGCTAGAAACTCCCAAAAACTCGCTAGAAACTCCCAAAAACTCGCTAGAAACCCCCAAAAACTCGCTAGAAATCCCCAAAAACTCGCTAATAGTTTTATTTTAAATATTATTTATTTTTTAAGGTAGGTATCAATTATATAATTATTAAAAAATAAAATACTTTGAGTGGGTAAAAATATCTACCTAATGACAAAAAATAAACATTCTTAATGCACGTGATTTAATGAAAACGGGACAAAAGCGGGACGCTTGTTGAATCGGGACTCGTGGCTCAAAATCGGGACTGTCCCGCCTAAATCGGGACGGATGGTCACTTTATGTATAAGTGATATTACGTGTCTGACCCGCATTTCTATAAATTAAATGAGCCTGTAAACGACATTGTTTTTATTAAGTCGTTAGAAAGAGCGCCGTCTTACTTAAATAATGTCAATTGGTATATGATAAAATCAATCGATTTTAAACCCTTTATATTCACACCATATTATTCACATAACAATTAGAGGTGAAAATAACAAATATCTCAGACAGCTAGGCTGCCATGATTTTTGAGCTATATCTAAGAAAAAATCAAATGACCACTGTCGGGACTTGAACCCGAGACCCCCAGTTTCCGGCTAGGTGAGTTACCGATTTCTCCACAGTGCCCGAGAGTGGAAACCGATCTCTTCTTATATATAGCAATTTCACGTTGAAAACACACTACATGCGAGAGTCGACTATTTAAATAAACTGCAAAGCAAAGCACAGAAACTCAAAACGTTGTTTATCTATAGTTAAATAATGTCGTTGAATTTTTTTGCCCAGCACATTAAACGGCTTCACAATAAAATTTTTGGTTAAATTATAGACCACACCTTTATTTTTCCTTTCGAGCGGCTGACGTCACATACCCCGAATATCATACGGCTTATTCAACAGCACATATTATATTTAATACAGGTCATGATGTCCCATTTTGATAGTTAATTGCTAATAACGCGACGGTGAAATCGCCAATGCCGGATTTAGAGGTCTGGAGGCCTTGGGGCAACAAAGGAGTGGAGGCCCCCTGGCCCCAAATTATTAGTGAACAATTTTTTTCAGTCGAGTTTTCCAATAAATAATTTATTGTGAAACCAAGTATAGATTCTTTTATTATTTAACAAACATATAAATATTATCTGAAATTAAATTTTAGCGTTAACGAACGGAACCTTCCGAGCTTTTTTCGCCGAAAAATCATTGATGATTTTTCTGAAATCCAGTTCCCGAAGTAAATCACTTTCAATGCTCAGGAGAGAAAGCTTTGATAGACGGTTTTCCTCATGATTACTTATTAAAATTATTAACGCGATTTAGCATATTTTCAACGACAAAATTTAATAACCGAGAATTCAGAGAATTTTTTTTCCGATGTCTCTATTGTGGGGGCCCCTCTTTTGTGGAGGCCCCGGGGCTGTAGCCCCGGTTGCCCTCCCCTAAATCCGGCCCTGGCAATCGCTCTTAGACGGCCTGGTTGTAAAGATTATAGGTAATATAAAGTCCGTCTCGCGAGTATTGTAACGTAGTAGCTATTAAAGTTTAAAAATTTGCATCTCCATTTTCCGTAAATACTAAACGTATTGAAATGAAATAAACGCCATTGTGTTTCTGGCAATGATTTCTAATAGAAAACAATCATAAATTAATTTTTGAAGTTATACTTCTTTTGGCGCGTTATGGAAAAATGATGAGAGTGAATTTTTAGGATGCGCGCGCATCGCGTCACGAAAATTTAATAGGATGAAGTTAGTCGTTAGTAATAACTGGTCGTTACACCAGTCTTAATGTGACAAGAGCGTTTTTAGTTTTGATTAACATTAATAAAAGCTTTTGCCATACAAATGCTCGTTTGTGCCGCTTTCGTTAAATATGAGTTCGTACTCCAAACCGTACTGATTTCATATTATTATTTTTCTTCATTATAATATTCTGTTATATAGCACTGCTATAAGACGTAGGCGTGGTCTAACGGTAACGTCGTGGCCTCGTACGCAATAGGTCCCGTGTTCGAATCTCGGCACAAACATTCATTTTTTTTAATAAATAATTAGATATAAATATAATAAATAAATAATTTATTAAATTAAATTAATTTATTTAATATCTTTATTTTATTATTTTATCGTCTTTTTACAAACGTTTAGTACTGGCACGCGGGATAAAATTTTTGGAATTATTTTTGCTTTGTTACGTAAAGAAAGTATAACTTCTGACGTGCGTACATAGTACACATACACTCTTTTTTTATTTTTACAGCTTCATTCTATTTAATTAAAGAAGATTTTTTCATGAATTTTTAATTTTTTTAGGTTTGCATAGAAAATGTCTTTAATATTTGAAAATTATGGGTTAATTATTTTAAAGAAATAGACGTTGGCGTTGGGGTACAGTAGATACTTGACTAGGATTATTAATAATTTCTCTTCACTTATACGCAAAAATTTAATGACAGTGGAAGGTGGAACTTTAATAATAAAGTTACGATAATTTATTATGTTGTGAGCTGGCATATTTAAAACTATAAACTCAACCTCATTTAGTTTATTATTTAATCTTTTTGTCTTGGCTTATTGTACAAGATTACGTGATCTCGAACTATACTTATTATACATATTTTAATTAAATAATTATGGTAAATAGAACTTATTTAATTTTGCAAATATAGGCTATTGGTGTTCTTTATTCTACAGATGTAAACAGTTGTTTTATTCTGATTTGTTACAGCGTATAAAATTCACTTGAAGTTTATTGCGCGTTTTATTTTTAGACACATTTGTACCTACTAATTTAATTAAACTTTGTATATTTTGATCCATGTTCACACTGGTTTGAAATTATTTCTTGTAATAGAAACAGTGCTGACTACTGGGTGTTCAGATAAGAGAAGCAAAGCTGAAATACCCGTTTTTTACAAGCTTTTATTTAACTTGCAATGTATGTTAGTTTGTTTGTTTGTGTGTTTGTTTAGGTCAAATCTTGCAAGTCAATTTTGAACGGCTTCCACGTATCCGATCGATTTGAAATTTTGTACACATGTGTATTCTCGATGACAATACATGAATAAATCGTTTTTAGAAATAAATTCAACCCCTAAGGGGTTCAAATGGGGATGTAGGTTTTTTTTTTGACTAATCAACGCCCAGGTCAAATCGGTGAAGCTAGAAACTTGAAATTTGGACAGTTGGTTCCTTTTCTAACGTAAGCATCCACTAAAAAAGGATTTTTCGAATTTCAACCCCTACGGGTGTCAAAGGGGAGTAAAATTTGAAAGACTAAAATGAACAAAATAAAATATTAGAAAAAAAATTTTTTAGAGACAAGCTTTTATTTAAATGCACTAAAAAGGAAAAAATAATTTTTAATAATTTAGGTTCATAATTATAAAAGCGTGGGTCGTGACTAACAAAATATCATAGAGTTCACGACCCACGCTTTTATAATTATAAATCTAAATTATTAAAAATTATTTTTTCCTTTTTAATGCGTTTAAATAAAAGCTTGTCTCTAAAAAGTTTTTTTTACTAATTTATTGCGCCCGTGGTTACCTTTCCCCTCAAATTTCCATTCAGCTCGTTGATTTTGCAGCTTTTAGTTAGCTTAATGATTTATATTTTATAGTTTATACTCTTTCCGGGAAAAAGTTACATAATATGTAATGACCATGGCACATTATGCTAGGTACGCATAATTATGCTATTTTTTGTATCACGATTGTGCAATTCAGTCGCTTTCAGATCGTCAGATGCAGCTACCATACAGCATAACTTCATACTAGGCCGCACACTACTCTCTGAAATATACAACTGATGGCGATTATCGAAAACACATGATCAACTAAGTTGCAAGTTCGCGTGACACCATGTCATAGATTTTTATGAGGATGCACTCTTCACGCGCATGCGTGCGAATGCGAAACAAACACATCGATAGCTGGATCGAGCGAAAGTGCGATTAAGTCTCCATGTTGTTGACAAATCGCGCGATCGAACGAGAAATTTCGCCTCTGATCCTCGGGGGCCTTCAAATCTCGAGAAGTCCTTCTTAATCAAATTCCAAACAAAGCCAAAATATGTTTAGTAAGTAAGAAGCAGTTTGGAATTAGAGGCCCCGTGCGTATACAAAATATAAACGTAGGTAGGTCGTTTATTATAAATATTTGATTTTTTTTGTCAGCCATTACATCTATATTATTCATTTTTTACGAAATCACTACAAATACATCAATTTCTAAGTAGACCGGGGGCCTCATTTAGTTCTGCCGCTCCGGGCCTCCGACGGGCTTAGTCCGCCACTGCTAAGGTTGGGTCAAGGTCACCTCCATTTTTTTTAATCAGACTATGTGGATATTTTCACGGAATCTTGTAACCGTTATTGAGACGAATCCAACAATCTAAAACATAAGGTTATTCAAGGTCATAAATAAAGAAGTTGTGTAATATGAAAATAACTAATTATAATTAAAACATTACTATGAAGTAGCTATCAAGTTACTATAAATGTAAAAATTTCAAATGCAAACAATCAAATCAATTGCGAAACAAGGCTTCTTGATAGTAACGTTTTAATTAAAAATTAATTATTTTCATATTACACAAGTTCTTTATTTATGACCTTGAATAACCTTATGTCTTAGGTTGTTGGATTCGTCTCAATAACGGTTACAAGATTCCGTGCAAAAATCTACATAGTATGATTAAAAAAAATGAAAGTGACCTTGACCCAACCTCAGCATACTAATCGAGAAGAAAATCTATTTTACCAACATACATGCCCTTTGATACCAAACAGTTTTTATGCGAAACTTTATTTGCTACAACCAATACTTTCTGAGATATTAGCTTGCAACACTTTATGTGCCTCACCCTGTATATCATTACATCATTTAATTTTTTAAAGCAATTATAAGAAAAATAATCATCATTTGTCGAATTTTGAGCGTTGAATTTCTCATTACGACTTTTCATTCTTCTCTATACAAGAAAACTTTGCAGATATAGCGGCATAAATACTTGACTCTGTTGTTTTCAGCATCTTAATTTCGCTTCCTTACCCCTCTTCATCCTTCATCTTAACAGCGTAGTAAAAGGTTGCCAAATAAACAAATGTAAATTCCACTGTACTACTTGAACTGAAAACTACTTTGTACTTGTGTTCAAACTGAAACACGTTATTTTACTTTATAGTTTACAGGATTTTTCACTCCCAAGTATCACGCTTTTTTAAAATTATTACCTACGGAAAACTTACATTTGAAATAACTCTCTTCAAATATTTTTATGAACGGACGCACGTTTTTATAAAGTATAGACGCCTGTCTTCTGAAAGAACCATAAACATCGAGGGGTGGACAGAGCGTTCCCCTATAATTTTGGCACAGAAATGAGAAGGAGTTAGGTATTGCAAACGACTCTCATTCTCTCTTTCTAGAATTGTGATTGATTCTTCGCCCTAACATGTATGGTTGCTATGAATATGAATATTCAATTTTTAAAAAGTGACACTACTATTAGTAAAAACTGATCCCCCTCCTTTCTATTCCTACTCTCAATTAAAATTTTAATATGACGTTTAAGTTCTAAGTTGACTAGACCTTAGGGCGAGCCTTAGGGTATGTGTGCAAGTGAAAATCGATCCGTCCACATTTTGCATAATACCCAAACAAACAGATAGAAAATGATTATCATTTAAACAGGATGCGCATTGTACGATAGAAAAATTAGGGGGCAGGACATTTCTCCCGCGGCACTCAGGCCTACAAGGGCCCATTGTGCCTCCCCGACATCTATGTTGCGAATAGTCCTGGGTCCTTGTGAGAAGGCACTCAATCGATTCGTGATGTATCCGATGAATCTCTTGGTAGGTACCTAAATAGTTGGTTACCAAGGGCTAGAATCTGAGGCGCTTGCGCAGTATCTCCTTGTTTGTTATTGTTGAATGTTGGGGTATGTCTCCGAACAGTCCTGAGAATTGAATTGACTCATTTCTGACAATATGGTTGAAACAATCGACACTTTTATAAAATAAGAATAAACGAAGGTCTGCGTACAGTAAATGCTTAGTTCTGTAATCTGTTCCTTGCTAGGGTTTGGGTCCCGGGACGTCTCGTGTCTCGAAGTCCCGGGACTTTTTCCAAATTCAATTGTCTCGTATCCCGGGACTTTCAGGTCGAGACTCGAGACACGCTTGTCGAAATCGTACTGTAATAATTTTATTTACAAAAGTTTATAATATTAAGCTTTATTAGCATTATTACAAAAATCAGAAACAGATTGTCGGACAAAGCTGTTATTGCACTGATTTCATTAAAAGTCTATTTTATTAATTTAGAAAAAAAGACTAATTGGTAATTCATTATATTATTATTTATATGACTAATGACTAGAGACTAGATGATTATTATTGGTGAGTATGATTACTTAATACTTCTATAATTGAAAGATTTTATTACCAAAAAAATGATTCTGTGATTATGAGAATTAAACGCACGAATTGTTTATAGACTTTAATTAAAACGTTAGAAATGTTAGAATTTGATTTTATGTTTAATAATAAATGTTGACTTTTAATAAAATGTCGATTTTATTGATATCTACATCTCGCCAAAAGTGAACTTGATTCTAATTTTATTTTGAAAAGTCTCGATGTTCCGGGACTTTGATCCTGGGATGTCTCGTGTCCCGGGCCTTCAAAATTGTCCAGACTTTTCAAACCAATCCCTGCCTACCCGATGTAGTGCTTTTATTTTTGGTTCATCTTAAAGCACCAATTGTTTCATGTCGTGCCAGTCGGAATCGAGTCGATTAAGTATGAGTTCTAGTTTATTGTGTGTCAGTTAAAAAAATATTTATATTAGCATCCCACTAAGTCGATGCTCGATAAATTGGAGGCACAGGGATAACAATTGAAACTGTGAAATGCAGGTCACAGTTTCAATTGTTATCCCTGTGCCTCATGACCGTATTTTCTCTACGCAATACGCATAATCTAAAACACGACTAACGTAGTAAGCCACTCAAATGTGTAGGTATATTGGATTTGGAATGAGAATAGAGTCTAGAGAAGGGGGTTAGTTAGCTCCGTTATTACACATTTAATGGTAGTCTACTACAGTGGAGCGCAAACTTTTTCAGTCGCTCATTGTGCGGCGAAAGACACTATCCGAGATACTTTCGTCTGGTTATATCGAGCTGAAAAAGAAATCTTTAAATGAGTGGAGAAACCGTTGGTAAACTACAGTTGATGAATGACGATAAACTTACGGAGATCAACCCATCCAGTAAACCGTGGACGACGAGGAAGGATCAGATAGTGATAGCCCGAGTTAGAATAGGATATACTTTACAGACGAATAAATATATCTTTTTGATAAGACCGACCATCTGCAGGCTGCAGTATGATTTATGAAAAGTTCCTGTCAGTATCAAACATATATTCATGGGGTGTCCACAATATGCTGCTGCACGAACCTCTCACGAATTTCCCGACGATCTTCCTAGTACCTATATTTGAACATACAGAAAACGGAATCAAGGGCATATTATCGTTCCTCCACTCGTGACTCATCAGGACTGTAGTTTCATCATTACTTTAATAATTTGGTTTAATAATTTAATATTGATGTGTCCATAACTAATTAAATAAATAAAAAAGAAACTTTTTCAGTCGCTCCTCTTGGAATCACTTCTAAAAACTTGCATATGAACAAAGAAAAATTTGCAGCAATAATAAAAATGATAAGAAATTATTCAAATTAAAAACGCATACAAATATAAAAGTAACGATAATTAATGTGCAAAGTAATTTCAAAACAAAGGCATAAATAGAGACACAAGGTTTAATTTTTAATGCAACGAATGAGCTTGGTATCGTTCTAGGTGCTGTTTATAATTTTCGCGGTCCACTTTTGGGACGCGCCTCTCAATTTGCGTATCACTTGTCTACTGTGTGTGCTTCATGTCATGACGGGAAAATATTTGGCATTTGGCAACATTGGAACAGAAGTCACTGCCACACTACACAATGTGTAACAATGCACGTGCGATAATGGTCGTACCTATTGTATGTATATTGTTCGTGTTTATTAAGTACTTTGTGTCATGTAGACGTTAATGTTCGCTATCTTAAAGAGGATGTGGTAAACGATTAAATGAAATAACGAGCTGCGGTCATAAAGATTCATTGATGGACCACAATAATATTATATTATATACAACTAACCTGCAGTGACCAGTTACGTGTTGTAATGTGACAAAGATAATGTTAATGGCTGGCTTTCACCTACTGTCTCGTGTAGGGATGTTACGGAGGTGGTTTTCTCGGAGGCGGAGTCGAAGGTCTTACAATGACCTCCGCGGAGTCGGAGGTGAATCGGAGTCGAAGGTCACAAAATCAAAGGTGACATTTTTATTTCGAAAATAAGGAAAAATAAAGTTACATTGAGTAATGAAAATTGAGAAAGATAAACTTACAAAGTTTGTATTTGTAAGACTAAGTTACAAACTAACTCGTATGCCACTAATTGACGGCGACCGAGCTGTATTTTTCGTTGTTCGTCGGCGGTCTGCTAAGTTTCGTTAAATCTCAGTTTTGATAATACCGGAATGGAAGTCAGATTCGGAGCTACAATTAGAACCGGAGCTTCCGACATTTCGGATTCGGAGTCGAAGCTCCGTAACATCCCTAGTCTCCTGTAGACCATACTTTTCTAAATATTAAATAGTAGCGGCCCGGTCCGGCTTCGCCCGAATGCTAAGAATTTATGATCTATTATCACCCCCTCCGCGAGAAATTCTCCCCCTGCGAAGCGAAGCCAGACTGGTGGTGTTTATAATATTAGTAGGATTCCGCCAAAACGCAAAATGCAAAAAAATTGCAGAGTTATGTTTTGTTACTATCCCACAGGATTTAAACATTTTTCCGGGATGAAAAGTGCCCTATGTGCTGTTTCAGGACCTAAAGTAAATATACGTATACCAAATTTCATGAAAATCCATTCAACTGTTACGGAGCTGAGTGGTAACAAACATACACACAAACTTTCGAATTTTATTTTATATTATTAGTAGGGATTACTCACTCGCTTCGCTCGTTCGAACGAATTTTATTAATATATTATTACTCACTCGTTTCGCTGGTTCGCTAGAATTTTATTAATACATTACTCACTCGCTTCGCTCGTTCGCTCGAATTTTATTAATACATTACTAACTTGCTTCGCTTGTTCGCTCGAATTTTACTAATCCATTACTCACTCACTTCGCTCGTTCACTCGAATTTTATTAATACATTATCTACTCACTCGCTTTGCTCGTTTTTGTTTTTACATTACTACACTTGCTTCGTTCGTTCGCTTGAATTTGTTTAATACATTACTCACTCGATTCGATCATTCGTTCGAATTTTATTAATACATTACTCGGGCGAAGCTGGGCCGGTCAATTATTATTATAGCCTATGTCCTAAAGCAGCTAGCGTCACTTATCGACCGCAGTGAAAAAATTTTTGACATCGGTTCAGTAGTTTCCGAGACTACTTTTTTCACTCGGGCGAAGCCGAACCGGCCAATTATTATAGCCTATGTGCTAAACAGTGAACAAAATTTTGAAATCGGTTCAGTAGTTTCTGAGATTACACTCCACAAACAAACTCACAAACTTTTCCTCTTTATAAATTATATTAGTATAGACTATAGAGTAGTATAGACTATAGACTATAGAGTAGTATAGACTATAGACTATAGGTTAACAGTACCTATATGACATTATTTTATATCGTTCATATTAATTACGAGTGCGGATTATTTGCCAAGAAACGTCCACAACTGTTTGATGATTTAATCCCTACTCATATACGTAACATCCATAATAACGATAGAAGATTACAGTTAAAACCGTCTCAAGTGCTGCATCTAATAGATCAGGAAAATCCACAATAGAATTCTCGCGCATGACTCACTCTCTATTATATCCGAACCGTAGAAATATTGATTAGGCTAATAAATAACGATTCTCGCGCAATTTTCAGTACACTTTTTTCTCGAATTATCAACATTTTAGAAAAAAAATTTTAAGATTTTATTCATATTTTGACATTTATATTTTTACCCGACTGCGCCAGAAGGAGGGTATTGTTTTTCGAGTGTATGTAATGTATATTTCTTTATCACGCTCTGTAGCCTAAACGGCTTGACGGATTTTGAAAAATGAGGTGTCATTAGATTCGTCTGAATCCCCAGAGTGACTTAGGATATATATGACGTCACGGAAAATTCAATATGGCGGACGCTAGACGCCATTTTGTCAGAATGCAAAAGTAATTTTCCTTCTAAATACATTGATATAGGTATCAAAATCAAAACAAAAGAAATGTTTAGTTGACATTTCAAATAGGGTACATGACGTCACGGAAAATTCAATATGGCGGGCGCTAGACGCCATTTTGTCAGTACGCAAAAAATCGGTAAAACCTTGGGTGTGGGGTATTAAATTAAAAGGCTTGATGAGTAGATTCAACTAAAAGGAAGGAAATAAAAAATTTATTAAAAAAACAAAAAACCCGACTGCGTAAAAATCGAATATAAAAGATGGAAACAAGATCAAATGATAACATGCAGTCGGAGGCATAGTAGTAACAAATTGAACAGAAATACCTGATGTTACTACTATACCTCCGACTGCATCATTTGATCTTGTTTCCATCTTTTATGTTCGATTTTTACGCAGTCGGGTTTTTTGTTTTTTTAATAAATTTTTTATTCTTATCTACAATTAATACGTGATGTTGAGAACATTTTATTGAATAGGTAAGTATCTTAGGATCCACTGAACAAAATATTTTGTTCGCTGACAAGTACAACAAAACAAAGCGCATTATCCTATGTTGTTTCGTTTCTAAACGGTATTTTAAAATATCGAAGGCATCAAACAGAAAATTGTCTCAAATGATTCCTAGGGTATCAAAACGTGAAGATCTATTAATATCCCGAAAAACATTTTCAGGCTGAATCTTACACTTCCCTACCATTATAGTAGACGTGGGAAGAAAAAATATACCTAACAGTTTTTGACTGCAGATTCGCTCGTGTAAATGTTTTAAAGCAGAGCCTTTTATCGTACATTTTAATCACGGTGTTTTTTTAATTACACTATGAAGGGTTGCTATAGCTATGGTAACGAAACGCAGCAACCAATGAACACGTAGCAATCAAAATTTAACATTGTAATTAAAAAAACACCGTGATTAAAATGTACGATAAACCGACCCTTAGCTGGGCAAAATTTACATTGTACTCTTGACAGTGTACCAAGTTTAATCAAAATCGATGCAGTCGTTTTCAAGTGATGCCAGGCACAAGTAAACAGACATATAGACAAAAATTCTGAAATCGCATTATTTCGTCTAGACATCATATATAAAATATATATATAAAATACTAGAAAATCTAAAGAATTTCGCAAGAAATTAGAAAATGATACTACAGAGATTTTGTTATAATTTTATAAGGACCTGAGAACTGAAAATTTGTCATAGTTGAACAATTTCAGGAAAGGTAGCCTAACGGACTCCGTCAATTTTTTTTTAAGGCCATCAACAGCTAGGGTTATTTGAGCCTAGCACCAATTATTTTTTTTAAATAATAAATTGAAAATCCAATTGACACTTTTACGAGCTCTCGGGCTGGAACTTAGGAACTGGGGGCTTGTAATAGAGGTTGGCTACACCATATCGGTCATTACTCATTCTCAACTCCTAAATATAGGTAAAAATCTTTTTTAATAATCGCACTGTAATGTGAAAGGAAAATGGTAATAATTAATTGTTATCGCTCATATAATATAGATTTAGCTCTGTTGTAAACAAAGACTCAGGAACTCAAAGTCTATTTCATAGTTAATAATATGTGGTCTGTCAGCTTAACTTTGCTCTTCACTGTGTGCGCCAATTTAAAATAATCCCAGCTTCAATGTGACGTCACGAAAACAACAGGTGTTTTATATTTTATCGATTCGAACTTGAAGCGTAACCGCTGAAAGTTTTAGATATTAATGTCAATATTTGCTTGATAAAGCGTTTCAATATTCGCAACCCGATTTTTACTGATTAATTATGCAACAATAAATTAGATTTTCCTCAGTTCAACACAATTATAAAAAGTTTACCGAAGAAATAAAATAAATTGTTTTTATCAACAAAATTATTTTATTTAAAAAAAAACTCGGGTCGCAGTGCCAAAACCCTGCCGACAATATAGTGTATTTGCTAATACTGGCATTGTGGCTTTATTATGTGAACTTAAGTTTGTTTTTGGACAAAATAAAAAATTTAACCCCTTAATACATCCCTTAAAATAATTAATTTTTTCTAAATTTCAATATTAGACATGGATTTTATCAGTACACCCAATTAAATACACCCTTCCATAAGTAAATCCGTATCAACAAACTAGTGTTTTCATAAAATTTGAAAGTCCAGTCCTGTCGGGCCGATTTTATTAAAATTTTAGCAGCACATTTTAATCTTTACTAAAGAGTTAAATTTCAATTTTGAAACGATTCTGACAAATTTTTCGGTATTTTTGGGCCCAAAAACTTTTTGGAACCCCTAAATACAACCCTGAAAATGGTCCGATCGGGCCCATTTTAAATAGGCTTCTTGCGGTGATGGGTTCCAATGTGTGTACCAAATTTCGTTTCAATCGATTAAGTCTGTCGAGAGTTATCGTGTACACACACACATATATATAAATATATATATATATATAATAATACATACATATATATATAAACATTTTTAAAAATGGTGCCAAAGTGTTCAGGAGGCTATGAAACGTCGAGAAATTTTGGTCCGACCCCTAGGTCCCGCCATCCGACCGACGCCAATAGTGTATGTGCCATATTATGGCAAATACACTAAAAACGTTTAGACAGAATTAAAAACCAATGTCTAACGGGTGTTTGCCTAAGCCAGATTTTAATTTACGAACCGGTGAAAGGAGCAGATGAATTTTAAGTTTATTATTAAAAATAATAATAAATAAAAAATATCATTCAGAACGAAGCTCAGAAATCTTGGAAGACTACCCAGCGATGTAGCTTAGTGGTACAGCACTAGACTCGCATTGGGAAGGTACTGGGTTCGAATCCCGGCGGGGGCAGATGTGGCTAGGACTTTTTCCTACTGCCTCACGCCGAGAAACGGTAATTCCTGTACCGGCCATCTTGTTTGAGGTTTTCCATGGTTTCCCTCAATAAATCCAGATGAATATCGAGATGGTTCCTTATTCAAGGCCATGGCCGATTACCTGTCAAACTCCTATGCTCCCAAAGTTGCCTACCTTATCCTAATGTCCTATAATTCCTTCATTCGCACTTGCTATTAATTAAGTTGAAGTAGATATAAAAATGTATAAAACGCGAAGTGGTAAAAATGGAAAATAGTAATGGTGCGAATGGCGTCTGTTATGACATAATGTCGAGAAACGGACGTTAAACGCATTATTATTATTATTATTATTAAATCTCGGAAGACATGTATTGTTTTCCATACCGATTTTTTGAACATTTTAAACACCAGTAGGTATTATTAGTTGTCGGAATCGAATCTGGAAGCTGGTGCTTTGCAATAATAGATAGATTGTAGACTATAAACGCTCGACAGTTTAGGACTTTAGCGTTTTTTTCAATAATTGGTGGGTCGATCGTATAAATAAATCCAACGATGTTGGATATTCTGAATATAAGTTAATATTTAATTATCTACTTTATATCACGATTAAAAATTAATGCGTTTGATATCATCTCTCAATTTTTCTTTATACTTGGGTCTAGGGCCATTGAAAATTCCGATTCTTGCGGATTTGGCGTACACAAAAAGGACAGAACAAACATTTTACTTGACTCATATTTAGGATTATTTCGGTAATTTGCTTAAAAAATGCAATTAGATTGGCACGCTTGATAAGAACGCGCGTGTAACTAGACATGTATATGATAAATTCAGATTTTTTAAGAGCACGTCTTCAATTAGAAACAGAGCACGGGCTTTGCGTAAATAACACATTTATATAATTTACAGCGTGGATCAAAAAAACCTCCCTAGTTTTTTTTTATGAATTTCTTTTTAGTGTTTAGTACTCCGTACCAGAACAGTTATGCAATCAACTCGGTGTCTGTTCGTCCGTTTGTCACAGCCTTTTTTCTCAGAGACCGTTTGATGTAGAAAGTTAAAATTTGGCAAAGTAATAAGAAGCAGTGACTCAATCACAGACGTATAGTATGAAAAGATGAATTTCATATTTAGGGGGCAGTTTTGCGGGGTGGAAGAGAGGCTAATTTTTTCCAGGGTCATTGTTTTGGGTACCAATGAAAGGCTACAAAAGTGCGAGTCCAAAAATATATAATTTATTTATTGTAAACTTTCGTAGCATTTTTTCCAAAAATATCTTAAAAATCGCTGTCCTCAGAATCGCTCAGAAAAATCTGAAAAAACAAAAAATATTGATAATATTATTGAGGTTACATTGAGCGAAAATTATGAGCTTGGTATTACATAAGATAATTTTTCGTATGTAAAAAAATAGAAAAATGTTAATGGTATGGAACACTAATCATGCAAGTTCGACTTGCACTTGATTGGTTTTTCAATAGGGAGACTGATTTAATACTTATACGCATTTGTTTTCAACTAGGGCAGGGCACTTTTGTCAATATATTGAAACACGATTTGCTAACCTGCCTTCTATTGGATACTAATAACTGTACAGTGCGTAAGTTTGGTATGAAACAATCCATACGAAAAAATCCCAGAGCCTCTGCGCCCGAATCCTTGGACACGTCAATCTTCTTTTTACGCGTATATATTTTGATGGTCGTCATTTTTACCCCCACCCCCTTCCGACATGATGTAATCGCCATTTTTAACGATACCCCCAATTTTTTAAGATTTGGATAGATGATCAAATTCTGATTTCAGCAATATGCCATTATAGTCTAGTCAACGAATGATCCTAGCCGGAAAGTCAATAAGCGCAAAAACCGACTTCGAGACTTTGTTTGGACTGGTTAATAAAAAAAACATCTTAAAAGTCCCTCGGGTGGGCGCAAGAGGGGGGGAGCACTTCAAAAGTCTCCTTTTTTGGTTTTTTGCGTATAACTCGAAAACAGTTGGTCCTACGAAAAAATTCCATACATGAAAATTGTAGCTGACAAAATTTCCTACATTTTCTATATTTGAGGTTTTTTTTATCTCCAACCGTTAACGAGTTACACGCTTCTGAAAACTTTGAATTAGGTTAAGATAAACTGATATACCATTTTGAAGGAAATTTAATTCTTTAATTCTTTTGTAAAATGAAAGGCTGAGGCGCCAGAGAGAAAAGTTCGGCAAGAAATGTGGTGCGAAAAATGTTTTTTTCGAAAAATAACGGTTTTCAGAAGCGAACGTAACTCGTTAACGATTGAAGATAGAAAAAAACCTCAAATATAGAAAATGTAGGAAATTTTGTCAGCTACAATTTTTATGCATAGAATTTTTTCGTAGGATCAACTGTTTTCGAGATACACGCGAAATACCAAAAAAAGGAACCTTTAAAGTGCATTCTCCACTTTTGCGCCCACCCAAGGGTCAAGGACTTTTAATATGTTTTTTATTAACCAGTTCAACAAATTCCCGAAGTCGGTTTTTGCGCTTATTGACTGTCCGGGTAGACTCCTCTTTAGAGCTCATTGACTGAGCTAATATTTGGCATTGTATATCATTTTCTCTAAATCTAGTCAACTGACTTTTAGATATACCTAATAATAAAATAATTGTAAGAATGCTGCATATAATATTCAACCATTATATTGGTATGGAAGTTAAAATTTTTTAACGCGTTTAATAATATTCCACTCAGCAGTCAGTTTGTGTTCTTTTTCACAAATTCGTCTGCCTGATGGAGATTTAATATGTAGGTAAGTCGAAATCATTAACATAATTTTCTTTGTATTTTAACCGACTTCAAAAAAAGGAGGAGGTTCTCAGTTCGACTGTATTTTTTTTTGTATACATGTACGCTATTTCTCCTGCATTTGTGAACCGATTTTGATGATTATTATTTTATTCGATAGGCCATACCTCCAGATTGGTCCCATATAACTTTTACTTAAACCGGTTCAGTAGTTCGACTGGTTTTTGCGTTTTGATATTCGTTTCATTAAAACTGTTTTTGTGACCCATTCTGTATTTTATAAAACCTTGCTATAATGATTATTTATAACCGCTAGTTTTAGAGTCCCTTTCCTTTGTGTGCCAAATTAAACAGGACAATATGCGTAAATTAAATACAAAACGGGAAAATTAATATTGTTTATGTAGAAAGGGGATGTACTTACATAGGTATTTATTTGTTTATTCGATCAACCCTTTTATGGGGCGTTTTTGTTCTTTTACATTGCACGATTTGCTTTGTTGTTTAGATATTGTTTTGTGGATATTTTCAATTTTTGAGGCAAACAACTCGTTCAATTGGTAACAATATTTGCTAGCTCGTTTGCAAGTTTTGTTTCGATGTTTTATTTCGATTCGATTTTTTAAAGTAGAGTTTGGTTTTTTAATATTCTAATTCAGGGATAACGTTTGATTTGCTTTATTTAGATTTAATAATAATAGTAATTGTAAACGTGTTAACTTTTTATTGTAAATTTAATATAATAATAATAATAAAAATAACAATAATGTGTTTATGTCCTTTTCTCAATATAATAAGACACCACTCGCACAATCATCAAGCCACACGTTTCTCTCTATTTTAGTTTAGAATAACGACAGGCGACTTCGCTTCGCAGGGGGTAAAATAAATCATAAATTTTTATCTCTGAAACTGCTGAACCGATTCTAAGAATTCTTTCACTAATAGAAAATTACACTATCACTGAGTGATATAGACTATATTTTATTTTGATGAATTTCTCGCGGGAGGGGGGGGGGAATAATTCCTGTGGGATAGTAACAAAACGTTACTCTGAAATTCTTTTGCATTTTAGCGTATTGGCGGAATTCTAATAATATTATAAACACCACGAGCCCGATTTTGCTTCGCAGGTGGAGAAGCCGGACGGGACTTCTAGTTATTATTATATTAGTATAAAATAGTAACGGTGTTTTTGACTGCAATTTTTTTTTCTTGGGGCTTTTTTTTGGATATTTTGTATGATGCCTAGATGGGAAAGTTCTCACAATTTTTATTTCTCCTCTTCTTTTCGTCTGTCTGTTTTCACCAGCATTATTCGAGAACGGATAGGCTGATTTTGATTAAACTCAGTATACTTTTTCAACGGGTTCCCAAACTTAGAATACTTTTTGTCGTTCCTGTCAAAAATCGTCATTAACGCGAGCGACGCCGTAGTGATGTTATTAATAAACATTAATTACTACTTCATTTTCGATGCCTGTCAGAAATTTTGAGGTCTGATACATTATAACGTCACAGGGAATTCTTTTTCAACTCGGGGCCCGGTATGATTATGTCTCTGATTCGCCTCTGTTTCTAGGTTTGATCGTCATCATCCCTAAAACGCACACTTCTATATATTATGTAGAAACTTCAAACGAAAATTGTTCTATATTCCAAGAATGCATTTTGTAATGCGGTTTGTGGCTTTCTTTCAGTTTACTAATAATTAATTAATGTTATAAGGCTAAGTATTACACGAGCAAGTAAAACTATCACAAGTTACTCTCTGAGAGTACTGACTTTGTTACTTGCTTGTGTAAACAGTAGCAGAGAGTACGCTTGCTGCAAGTTTTGATATTTGCGGCAAGCAGTTGCTGCAAGTGGTGACGTGCAGGTCTTAGCTAAGTTTACACGAACAAGTAAAACTATCGCAAGTTACTGTTTGAGAGTACTGACTTTGTTACTTGCTTGTGTAAACAGTAGCAGAGAGCATGCTTGCTGCAAGTTTTGATATTTGCGGCAAGCAGTTGCTGCAAGTGGTGACTTGCAGGTCTTAGCTAAGTTTACACGAACAAGTAAAACTATTGCAAGTTACTGTCTGAGAGTACTGACTTTGTTACTTGCTTGTGTAAACAGTAGCAGAGAGTACGCTTGCTGCAAGTTTTGATATTTGCGGCAAGCAGTTGCTGCAAGTGGTGACTTGCAGGTCTTAGCTAAGTTTACACGAACAAGTAAAACTATCGCAAGTTACTGTCTGAGAGTACTTGCCTTGTTACTTGCTTGTGTAAACAGTAGCAGAGAGCATGCTTGCTGCAAGTTTTGATATTTGCGGCAAGCAGTTGCTGCAAGTGGTGACTTGCAGGTCTTAGCTAAGTTTACACGAACAAGTAAAACTATTGCAAGTTACTGTCTGAGAGTACTGACTTTGTTACTTGCTTGTGTAAACAGTAGCAGAGAGCACGCTTGCTGCAAGTTTTGATATTTGCGGCAAGCAGTTGCTGCAAGTGGTGACTTGCAGGTCTTAGCTAAGTTTACACGAACAAGTAAAACTATTGCAAGTTACTGTCTGAGAGTACTGACTTTGTTACTTGCTTGTGTAAACAGTAGCAGAGAGCACGCTTGCTGCAAGTTTTGATATTTGCGGCAAGCAGTTGCTGCAAGTGGTGACTTGCAGGTCTTAGCTAAGTTTACACGAACAAGTAAAACTATTGCAAGTTACTGTCTGAGAGTACTGACTTTGTTACTTGCTTGTGTAAACAGTAGCAGAGAGCACGCTTGCTGCAAGTTTTGATATTTGCGGCAAGCAGTTGCTGCAAGCGGTGACGTGCAGGTCTTATATAAGTTTACACGAACAAGTAAAACTATCGCAAGTTACTGTCTGAGAGTACTTGCCTTGTTACTTATTTGTGTAAACAGGAGTAGAGAGCACGCTTGCTGCAAGTTTTGATAATTGCGCCTTGCGGCAAGTAGTTGCTGCAAGTAGTGATTTGCAGGTGTAAACGACTTGCTAGAGAGCTCTAGCAAGTCAATATTAATTTCGAGCTTGTCTGGAAGTGTTCGTAGAGTACGGTTGTAGAGTACCTACGGTTTGGCTTTTGTTTCAAGTGACTTTATTTAAAACATTGAGAAATCAAATCGATAATCCAACTTACTTTAAGAAGATCTTTCTTGAAACTTCTGAGTCGAATAAATTGATAAAAATATAAAATGATTCTATTGAATTCATTTTTAGGGTTCCGTACTAGAAAGGAAGTCTATTGTTGTGTCATCGATGTCTGTTCGTCTGTCTCCAACTTCTATACAAAATGAGATATAGGGACTTGAAATTCATACATAATATGTATTACCGCGGCCTAAAGATGCAGAGAATAACAAAAGATCAAAACGGTTTATTTAAGGTGCCCATCCTACATGCAAACAGGGGTCAAAAAAAAAATTTTTTTTAATCTATTCTTGTGGAGTATTGCTGAAAAGGGCCTTTTGAGTAGATTATGAATGTATTTTTATTTTTATTTATTTTATCAAAATTTAGGTTTTAGAGACCGTCGCAATTTTTAGGCCTATTTTGTTGCCAGCTCTATTTTAATAACGCAAATACCTATAAAGCTGCAACTCACGTCAATTATCACTCACATCCTCTAGTTAATCAACGAATACTAAAAACAGATAAAAAGAAAGCGCCCATACATGCAGGGGGGGCAAAACATTTTTATTGTCAAGTGATGTATTTTGTGAACAAAAACATTATATTTTGTTGTTGGCATAGTGCCAAAAAGACGCTAGCAAGGCCACAGAAGCTTCTAGAATCTATCAGCTGGTAACTGGTATTAAGTACGTAAACAAAACCGTGTTTTGAGTTGGCAGCTTTGCCAGGACAACGGAGACTTGGCGGGAAAAAACTATCTCGTGTAAACGTCAGTGCGAGCACTTGCTGGAGAGTGCAAAATATGGCTATCTGGATAGCAGTTGCCGAGAAAGCTTGCTCAAATTAATTGCTTATTTGTACACGCTTGCGCAAGTAATTACTCTAGGAAGTACTCTAGCAATATACTTGCTCGTGTACACGGACCTTAACGTTAGCGTGTTTAAAACAGATATCAAAAATAGCTTTTTGTTTATATATCGTAAGTCCGTTAGAAGAAAATAATGTTTTTGATTTAATACCGTGCGTAAAATCTGAGATAAATATTTGCATAAAACTGAATTCACCTACTCTTTATCTGAAGGAGAGCATTAAAAACGTGATATTTTTTAATGATGATAAATGTATCTGAGTATCTGATTTGAGAGATGAAATAAATTTTTGTTTTATTGCTTGATGTGTTTATGTGAATAATCACTAAGTTATATAACTAAATTAAACTAAATTGCATCACAAGACACAAAAAAAATGTATATTGAAACTTAAACGTTAAAATCTGTACAACGAAATATTTCCATTTCATCCTTTGATGTGTGCAACCTAATGCTACTCGTGGATGTAAACCGTGAATGCATTGCGTAGTCTCATATCATACGTGTAATAACT
The DNA here is from genome assembly GCA_039654895.1 of Mongoloraphidia duomilia. Lineage (NCBI taxonomy): Eukaryota > Metazoa > Arthropoda > Insecta > Raphidioptera > Raphidiidae > Mongoloraphidia > Mongoloraphidia duomilia. The sequence continues at coordinate 21,928,949 of CM077519.1, forward strand.
AGATATTATAACATGCTCAATGCTCATATCTAACATCCGGATCTTTTTGGAACACTATACAAACCCAAAAGCTAATAGCAACAATGCTTTAAAGTTTAAACGAAACTTGACCATATTACAGAATAATGATAAAATAGGTGCATAACCAAAAAGTGGTATACTTATGTTCTTAATTTTGATGCATAGTAAAAAAACCTACATAGACATAGCTCAAATGTAAGAGTTACCTCAAAAATAGTTGAAGACAGAAACTACAATTTTGAAAATTCCGATCAATTCACGCAATTCAAAATGGCGAATTTACTGCGACTATCAGAAACTGAAGATGTGGCAAAAAGATCCTAGGTATTTTGTTTCAATATTTGTAGAAATCTCTACGTAGTATAAAATGAAGTTGCTTTCCGCGTCTGTCTGTTTGTCTAACCGCTAACTCCTCCTAAACCACGCAACGGATTTTGATGTGGTTTTCACCAACAGTTAGATCATTTTTCACGGAAGGTTTATATATATAGCGAACGAGCGAAGTGAGTGAGTAGTGTATTGCACCCGGGCGAAGCCGGACAGGGCTGCTAGTATCATAATATAATGTATCTAATAAAAGATATACTATTATTGGGCTATGTGAAGCAATTTTAATCACTTTGACCCTCCATATCTCTGAAAACTTTCTTATGCTCAACTTTCTTTTGTGATTAATGTCGCATCATAAGGTATCAATTAGACCACAAAAATTTGCGACGCTCCTAGCAGGCTATTTTTGGGGTCACTCTTTGTTTTCAAGTTTAATCATCAATGAACAGTGACTAGAAGAACACAGATACCAGGAAACTAAAATTATAAAAAACTAACTCTGGCGAGTGTCTCTACAGTCTATTGCAAAGTATACAAACAAATCCATTGACATATTATTATATTGTAAACTAGCGGTACCAGTCCGGATTCGCCCGGGTATATTTAGTATATTGTTAATTTATTATCCCCTCGCGAGAAATTCTCCCCCTGCGAAGCGAAGTATGATTTATTATCCACCCCCGCGAGAATCTCTCCCCCTGCGAAGCGAATTCGGGCTGGTGGTAAGTTTTAACGGTCGTTTGTGTTTTAATGGCATACAAATAACCATATAAGCTTAAAAAAGGCAGTTATTTCGATATTACGGATAGACCACTCCATTTCACCCTCGTAGGAGTTGATTTCCGAAAAATCTTTTCTTAGTGCACCTTCACATCCTGTAAGGAACATAACTTCCAAATTTCATGTTTCTATCATCAGTGGTTTAGGCTGTGCAATGCATCCCCTTAGGGGTTGAAGTTCTAAAAACCCCTTCTTACTGGGTGCTTACGTTATAAAAGGAATCTACTGTCCCTGCGGTTTGGCCTGGGCGTTGGCTAGTCAGAAAATCCTACACCCCCGTTTTACTCTCTTAGGGGTTGAATTTAAAAAAACGCTCGAATATGGGTTTGCTTATTTTTAAAGAAGAGTCAGTATGTTGAATTTCAAGTTTATAGCTTGAGCGGTTTGGCCTGGGCGTTAATTAATCAAAAAATCCTACATCCCCGTTTAACCCCCTTAGGGGTTGAATAAAAAAAATGCTCGAACAGAGGTTTGTTTATTTTTAAAGAAGAGTTAGTATGTTGAATTCAGTACCTACCTTTCACCTTAACGACTTGTGAGATATGAACATTTTGTCAAAAAACTCTACACCCTTTTTGACCCTCTTAGGGGTTGGATTTCGAAAAATCCCTTCTTAGCGGATGCCTACGTCTTATAAGGAACCTACCTGCCAAATTTCAAGTTTTTAGCTTCAGCAACTTGACCTGGGCGATGATGAATCACATCTCAGTCGGTCAGTCATGACATGTCTTTTTTATATATTATTCAATCAATATAGATTATTTATATAGTATAATATATAGACTCAATGCGCGAGTCGGACTCGCGCATTGAGGGTTCCGTACTATAATAAAAATAAGAAGTTAGGTAGGGGTAAAAAATTAACAGATTTGTTTTTAAAAAGTTTTTTTACTTATATTTTATTTTGGCCTTTTTTTCCGTATCCAATTTAATTAAAGTATATTTTTAAAGTAAAAAAAATACTATATTAACAGAATATTTTATGAACAAAAAATAAAGTGAAAAATTCCAAAATGTTTACGTTATAAAAAAATAAAAAAACAATCACGTATCGTCAGTTGGCTCTTCGTGGTGGCCTGCGAATGCCGTTATTACTACTCCACGTGTACCATGGCACAAACAATGGTATATTTGATACACTTGGTATAGCTCTATGCCTAATTTTCCGTTTCCCATGGAAATTTAAGGACTTAGGGTTTTCGTTTAGATTTTCCTGTAAACTATGCATAAGGTCCTATATTCCCTATTTTTTCAAAATTTTAGTTTTAGTTTCGGAGATAAGGGGGGGGGAGAGCGGACGGACAGACAAACACGAGAGTGATCCTATAAGGATTCCGTTTTTTTCATTCTGAGGTACGGAACCCTAAAAATACAAAAAATTGGCTATATGATCTACATGGCTGGAAGCTAGTTTAAATAAAATTTGGGACGGAAAATGTTATTGAAACATACAACAGTAGAAACAGCTATCGCAGCTCTTTGTTTAGTTTGCACTGGTGGCAGGGTGCTGTGCAAACTGCAATAATGGGTTCCACGTGCGCATCATAATGCGTTTTCCCAACAGTAAATACGGATTATTTAATCAATTTCTATTAACATAATCGTCTTTCGCTATATCAATAATGCTTCTAATAGAAGCTGTCACTGAAAACTGAATCCGATGGATAACTGTCAGGCGTAATGACCACTCGTCTCTTTCAGATTGCGGTATATCTAATTTTGCGGCACTATAAGCGCAGCATTTAGGATACTGATTAGGTAACACTTTTCTGAAAGGTTCTTTTAAATACTTGTATTTTTTTAATTAATTTAAGTTACTATAACCCTAAAATAATTAAATGTTTTTTTTTAACAATTTTGTTCTTTAAAAAAATAATCAGTTTCAAAAACCAACATTATGGATTTCAAAAGGCTGATGTTACTGTTAAAATCTGCAGACTGCAGTATCAACAGTATTGTAAAAAATTATATTCATATTAGATAATATTTAAATTCATTTCAATAAATATTTATCTCTTTAAATGTTTGCAACGCACTGACTTTATAAAAGTATATAAAGAAAATAAAAAAATCAGTACACAATATGAAGACACTTATCTCAGAAACCACTGGATTGATTTTCATGAAACTTATTTGTCATTAGTTGTAATCGTGAAAACTACATATTTACCAAATTTCATGTTTCACGCTCACGTTGGAATGCCGCGAGTTAAAGCTAGAACGGAGGTTGCACTGCATCGGGTTTGTTTTTTAACCGACTTCAAAAAAAGAAGGATGTTCGCAGTTCGATAGTATTTTTTTTTGTGAGTGTGTATGTTACGCGATTTCTCCTGCATTTGTGAACCGATTTGGATGATTATTGTTTTATTTAATAAGGCACGATTATAGCACAAGATTTGGCTCGGATTTAAGAACGTCCAAACACAAACTAGCCTTGTTTGAACAAGGACCCAGATATTGGGGTCACAAATTGTATAATAAGTTACCAGAAACTATTAAAAATATAAAAAGCGCCCTTGCCTTTAAAAAAGCTTGCAAAAAAATGTTACTAGGAAAATGCTACTATGATTGCTAGGAATTTCTTGAGGACAATAATCCAGTGATTATAATATAATTACCGTAACTTATGATAAATTGTACTACTTTGTATATTGTATATGCTACTTTGTATATTTTATGTTTTTATGACGATTCCACATGCAGAAGCATCAATGGATTGAAATAAATTTGAATTTGAATACCTTCGGATTGGTCTTATATAAATTTTACTTAATTCGGTTCAGTAGTTCGCCTGATTTATAAAAAAGTGAGTAACGGGATGTAACGCCGTTAAGATGTCAATTAATATCAAGACAGAAGTCGGTTAATAACGTGCAAATTACGTATTATAAAGTAAAAAATAAAAAACTTTTTAACAACAAAAAAGCTGCTAAAAAGAGGAAAATAATAAAATGTTGAGGTCTGCGCCAATTCAATAAAATATGAAGTCGGTAAAAAAGTAGATATTAATTACTATACTTATATACTTTTTAACCGACTTCATATTTTCTTGAATTAACGCAGACGTCAAAATTTTATTATTTTCCTCTTTTTAGTAGCTTTTTTGAAGGAGTTTTTTTTTTTGTTAAAAAGTTTTTTATTTCCAATGCAGTTTAGTGTTGTGTTTTAAAAGTTTAGATTGTTCCATGTTGCTCCCGCGCCGGGTTGAACCTAATCGATTTAGTTCGCTTCTTGTATTAAGGTCGAATAAGGGTAAATCATTTTTTATTGATTATATGCCTATTTTTTGTCATGATTTCTAAATTTATCTTACAAGATTAATTTTAAGGCGAATGATTCAATTTGGGAAATTGTTGTTTGAATGATGTATATTTTACAAATTTTTATTTCTCAGTTTTGTTTTTTATTGCCAGTATTTATTTATAACAACTTTAATTTTTAAAGTTTACAGTGAAACGATACAAAAAAGTTTAATATAGGTAGATATATTATTTTTACGGTCTATTTTAAAATAAAATAACAAAGCACAAAATTAATTTTTGCTTATTGGGAAGGTGAGGAAAATATATCTTCATCATCTGGCGATTCTGAGGATATTACATTTTCTAGGTTTGTTGTTTGATGGGTTTTTGTATTTCGAAAAGTAGGATTTTCGGTAATGTCTTCAATTTTTTCAATTTCAGTTGTTAGTAATCGATCAGTGCTTGGTGATTGTTCGATAACGTTTTCTTGTGTAGATTCTGTTTTATCATTTGGAGTAGCTTGGGTGGTGACTACGTCGAGAGGTTTTGTTGTTTCCCCATTTTCTATACTTTCAGTAGCTGGTGTTGTTGGATAGGCACCTTCTGTTTGAATGAACATAGTAATTTCTTCTAGGGTTCTATTGCCCTTGAAATCGATTACGTGATTATTTTCCTTAACGTACAATTTCAACGTCGGCAGATATTTTATTTTCGTATGCTCCAACTCATTAAGATCAGTGTTCATTTTAGCTATGATGATATCATCTTGAGACCTTAAGAGAGATAAATACAGTAAACCTTGGATATATTGACCAGCTCTCGTTTCAATAAAAAGCGGTCACTTTAGACAGGTGGTCAACATAATATGAAGATGGTAATCATAATATATGGGGAAGTAAATAATGACAAATATTTAGTAGTGATTGAAAGATAAAAATAATAAATACAATGAGATCTCAAGAGAAAAATAATAATAAAAAACTCGGGTCGCAGTGCCAAACTCTGCCGACAATATAGTGTATTTGCTAATACAGGCCTTGTGGTTTTATTATGTGAACTTAAGTTTGTTTTTGGACAAAATAAAAAATTTAACCCCTTAATACATCCCTTAAAATAATATTTTTTTTCTAAATAAATCACTAATCGCAAACTAGTGTTTTCATAAAATTTGTAAGTCCGGTCCTGTCGGGCCGATTTTGTTAAAATTTTGGCAACACATTTTAATCTCTACAAAAGGGTTAAATTCCAATTTTGAAACAATTCTGAGATTTTTTCAGTATTTTTGGGCCCAAAAACTTTTTTCAACCCCTAAAAACTACCCTTCAATTTTGTGCGGTGATGGGTTGAGAACGTCGAGAAATTTTGGTCCGACCCCTAGATGAATAGATTAATAGATGAATAAAAAATAATTGGATTTAAGTAATGCGAGTTCTGCACAATTATATATAAATTAAAAAGAATCTCAATTTTTAACCGACTTCAAAAAAAGGAGGTTGTGTATTTCTCTTGTATGTTTGTATGTGCGCTATTTTTTCAGAAACTACACGACCGATTTGTTATGATTCTTTTTATATTTAATAGGGCATACCTTGGGGATGGTTCTTATAATATAAATTTTACTTAAATCGGTTTAGTAGTTCGACTGATTTTAATAAAAAGTGAATAACGGACTGTAACACCGTTAAGGGAAATATCATATATCAAGACAGAAATTTGTTAATAAAGTAGATATATAAACAGTTTTAGCAATTAAATTGGCGCCGACCTCAAAATTGTATTATTTTCCTATTTTTTTCGTACCTAGCTTTTTTCGAAGGAGGTTCTATTTTTTCAGGTAAATTTTCTTTTGTTAGTAATACGGGTTCAAGTCCCGACAGTGGTCATTTGATTTTTTCTTAGATATAGCTCAAAAATCATGGCAGCCTAGCTGTCTGAGATATTTATTATTTTCACCTCTAAATTATTGTTATGTGAATAATATGGTGTGGATATAAGGGGTTTTAAATCGATTGATTTTATGATATACCAATTAGTAATGCATGTACACAAGGGATAGAAATAGACAATAGGAGTATTAAAAAGTTTTTCAAAATGTACAATTTCTAGAGTAAAAGTAGGTAAATGTGTATCGATGGGCAATTTAACAGGTAGAATTTTGATCTGAGTAATGAGTAATGAGTATGCTTAAAAGCCGGTTAACATAAGCAGGTGGTTAATAAAATTGTGGGTGATCATTTTACAAAGAGTTCAATATATGTTATTTAAATGCATTTTTGCCGGTTCCATAAAATATCGGTCAACTTAGGAAGGTGCCAGGTGGTCACCTTATATGGAGGTGGTCCATATGACCGGTTTTACTGTAGTTAAATGTTAAAATTATTACCATTTTTGTGATTTCGGAAAACTGAACTTATATTTTTAATGGTATTTAATTAATTATCAAAATGCAATGTAAAAGAGTCGTTAATGTGATTCGATTCCCGACAGAATATGAACGAGGAGTTTTTGTTAGGAATTTTCTTTTCTTCCACGCTCAGTTACTTTGCACTTTACAGGCACATTGATGTCAAGTTTTACTAATAACTTCTCCGTCAGAAAAATTGGTGAGACGCTAATTCGTAAATTTATTTACATATAAACGGGAAACCGTGTTTCCAGAATGTTTGTTTGTTTGTCTTTATGTTTGTATCGATATCTCTCGAGAACGACTGGACCGATTTTGATTTTGGTACTTAAACTTAAAAATGGGATACCTTTTCGATTAAGCAGAGTTAAGATTAATGTCAAAACTGACAATAACGCGAGCGAAGCCGAGGGTAAAGACTAGTGTTCCTATAAAATTATATCATTTTCTTAAAAAAATATATACCTACCTAAATAAAAACTTTTTATAGTAGCTATAGAAGGATTTATACTAAGACGTATTCATCATAAAGTTCCCTATCCTTTACAGGATGTTGGAGACCACTTTTTTCCACCGCACTTTGTCAATGGGTAAAAACATTACCTAGTGCTGACATTAACTCTGACCATGTACTTTTAATAGCAAAGACGTATTACTATGTTTAAAAACTTTTTAGTAGTGAAACACGAAATCTGTTAATTAAGTCGGTGATAAAAGTGTGGTAATATTGGTATAATTCTTTGAAATAATCCTATGTACAATGACCGTTCTGTTTTTATCCTTTTTTACCTTCCTCGACAATAAGTGAAAAAAAAAATCGGTTGACCCTGCAGGCCATCCCTAGAACTTCCTGCTATTTTCAAGCGTTTTGAGTCCGAAGCACTTGATAATATACCCAAAAGTAAAATTGCTGATAACACTATTTTAATTTTTGAAAAGCTATAACTTTTGAACGCGTCATTTGATTTTGATTTTTCAAACGTTATTCAATGCGGCTTTTTTAACACAAAAACTGACGAATAAAAAAAATCGCGCAGTTGAAAAATGTTGCAGTTATCTTCAAAAAAACATTTTTTTTAGAATTTTTAAACGGCTATAACTTTTGAACGCGTTGTTCGAGTTTGATCTTTGAAACGGCATTCGACGCAGTTTTTTAAGCTCTAAAAATATTGTAAGAGGTACAAAATCAATTGGTTGAGAAATCTCGAAGTTATTTTGAAAAAACACTTTTTTCGAAATCTGTTGACTACGATATCTCTCGAACGGATTAACCGATTTTGATCCGCTTAGCGGCATTCGACGCAGTTTCCTGAGGGGAAGATCTGATTAGATTATGAAATCAATCGGTACAATATTCTAGAAGTTATTTTGAAAAAACATCGTTTTAACAACTTTTTTTTCCGTTTTTTTTGGAATTTCTCAAAATATATCAGACCGAATCGGTTCAAATTTTCAGAAAATCTTAGTTCAGTGGAACCCTTTCGAATACCGCAAATCTCGATTCGATCGGTCAAGCCGTTCAAAAGTTATGAGAGGTTTACCTACACACACACACGGATACATACAGACATACTGACATCATCGTAAAAATAGTCAGAATAGCTTCCTAGGATCACAAAACGTCGAGATCTGATGAAAACTCGATTTTCGAAAATCGGAGTGAAATCAGTAACTTCCCTATTTTTGAAAATTTTCAATTTTCTTAGCGGGAAGTTAAAAAATGTTCAGAGGTATTAAAAAACTATAATAAACCTTACTTGAAATTGTCAGCAATCTTTTCAAGAATAGGTGCTAGTTTTTTACAAGGTCCACACCAAGGTGCATAGAAATCCACAAGAACAGTTTTAGATTCATCGAGAGTTACCGAATCGAAGTTGGAACTGACAAGTATCTTGACCGGTTTTTGGTCCCAGTCAGCCGGCAGATCCTGACTTAAGAAGTAAGGTTTTATTTTCCCGTACACAAACGCTTGCACGAAAGTATTAATGTTGTCTGAGTCAATTTCTGGAGTCTCTGGTTTGAATTTTTCAGGTCCATTTTCTCCATAGTATTTGATTCGTAAGCAGGGTATGTCTTCATTCTTCAAACCAAACTCCTCCAAAACATAGCTGCTTGATTTGTTTTGTGCATTCACTGCGATAAAAGGAATCTGCGCAACATATTTATTAATCCTAAGAATGACGTAATAAAATATTTGATCCCTAAGCAACAATAAAATGCATGATGCCACGAAAGATTCATGTTCTTGTTCAGTTATTGTTTATAACAATTGTTTGATCTGTAGGGTTGCTGCTTCAACAAATGGTCAATTTTAATTTTAATATTATGAAAAATGTATCTAAGTAAATAATTTCAAAATTTCTTTAATACGTATAACACTACAATGGTAAATAAATAGGTTGTAGGTATAAAATGAACCGTCAAAATATTTGTTATAATAATAGTTTAATAATAAATCCATTCGTTATTCAAAATAGTCGCTATTTTCCTCCTAGTAGTTTACGTACATGTTTCATAATATTTAAATTAATAAAACGAACCATTTATTGAGCCGACAACGTTACAGATCCAACAGTTATTGTTGTAAACAATAACTGAACATGAATCTTTCGTGGCACCATGCATTTACTATTGATTAGAGGTCAATTAAACATATTCTGAAGAAAAATTGCGTCGCCCTAATTATCCTAGAAACGCCGACTAAATAAAAAATTAATTACTCCACAGTTACTTGAGATTTTAAAGGCCTAAATAGTTGCTGTTGGCACCAAACAACCAATCTTCGAAATACTCCACATTCAAAATTATACAAGTTTTTTCAGAAAATTTTTTTTTTGTCTGGCGTTCAGTTTTCGAGATATTCAAATAAAGATCCGGTATAATTACTATAATGTTATATCATTAAATTAAAAGATATTTATCACTTAATTTAATACTTACGTCTTTGTATTCTTTGGCAGCATCTTTGGCTTTTTCTATATATGTGTTATAATTCTCATCTTCCTTTGATAGTATAAGGTATAAAAATCCATCGCGATAATAGAAAAATCGTTCTTGTTTATTTTCATTATCCATTTCGAGTACAAGAGGTCGAGATTCAATTTGCACAAATTTTTTGAGTGCTTCTTCAGTAAATTCGTCATCGCTAAATATTGATTTCCCATCATCGAACTAAAAATTAATTCAACTGTAAATATTTAAATGCCGACCCTACTCATATCCGTTTCTTCAGCTTCAGTTTCTGAATAAATATTTGTGGGTACCTTTTTAAATAATATGACTGAATTTTCCTCAGCATCGTATTCTGAGAACACAGTTTCTTCAGACGTGGTTCCAAACAGTATGACGTTGGCTTCAATAGCTACAGTTTCATAAATTTTTGCTTCTTTTGATTCTAAATCTTTAAAGAAGCCTATAACCACAACGGACTCAGAGTCTATGAAGGCATTTGCATCCTCAACAGATGTCAGTTTTTTAGTTGGTGGACCTATTTTTCTGGTTACCCATTCAATAAGCTCGTCTAGTTCATCTGTGAATATTCCATTTTAGTATAAATAGTCAATCCCAAATATTTTCTTTACATTGTCATAGTTCGTAAGTACAGTACCTACAGTACTTCACAATGTTAAACTTTAAGTTAAAAACATTATATTTATTGGAATTTTGATGATTGACTTTATTTAAAATTAATTATTACCTATATTAAAATTATTGCTAAAATTTTAAAACTAACTTTTGATTAGCTTTATCAACTTACCGAGATATTCAAACTGTACCCCTTTGCGATAAAGAGCAAGTACTGGATATTTTTTAACACTGACTTTTTTAGCTTTATCTTTAGTATTGATTAAATTAATTTTAGCCACTATTACTTCAGGCAGTTTTTCTGACAACATAGACGCTATTTTTTTATATTGGTCTCCATAATTTTTTAAAGCCCAATCACTACCTGAAAAAATTAAAAATAACAATTTGGAATTAGGAATGACCGTTATTTTGTTTTTTTCGTTTTTTATAAATTATTTCTAAAATAATGCAGCTGTATTATATTATGATTTTGTTTTGATGTGAAAACGTCTATACGTTCGGTTTGGTAGCCAGGCCAAAATTTACGATGCAACGAAATTACGATAGATTTCATAACGTAATAACTCTGTGAATAATGAGCCGACAGCAAGTAACCGGCTAATTACAGATAGCGGGCGCGTGCGCATAAGGCGGAAATATAGGGGTGCGCATACTTTGCAATTAATTAATTGTAGATTATAGACGCGTCGACAACTCAGGTCATTAGCGTCTCCAACACAACAAATAATCCATTTGTGTATTAGAATCCGCCAGCCGGCATACACAAACCGGCTGGTATGAACGCGGGTTCCTGGGAACGCTTATTCCCAAAGAACATTGGAACGCAATTTGCGATAGCAACCACATTCCAATGTCCCCACTGGGGGTACCACATACTTTGCAAGTTTGCAGACAGTATATAACTCGCGAATACGTAAAGCTAGGACGCCGATCGAGGTGTCATTAGAAAGCCCTTGAAAGGTTCTGCTTGGACCTTAAGCGATAATTGCTTCAACAATAATAATTAACATTTTATAAACTTGAAAAGTTGGAAAATCAAAATTTTTCAAGAATGTCGAAAGAAACGAAGAAAAAGCAGATCAAGGGGAATCAAAAAAGATCCCAACGTCCAGCACCGCGCAATCGAGAGAGCCTACGGTAGCGCCAATGAAGATTAATGGTAAAGGCAAACTGCCAGCGCACACAGCGGGACCGTATCCAAGCTACCAGCGGGGCAACATCGATTTGTGCGAATGTGAAAATGACCAACAAAGACGATGAAGTGCATCCAGAGAAGGGTCTCATCACCGTGGAGGAGCCAGAACCCGTGAGAATGATATTTTTTTTAATAAAAAGCCATATAAAATATTGTAACGGACCGAAGCGCGCCGCTTGAAAACACCACGAATTCCGGAAAGGACCACTCGTGGATCAATAGAAGATTCTAATGTTTCAACAAAGAAGAAAGGTTTGGGAATCCGTTTCTACGTCACCCTTGATCTTAGGAGTGCGTTTAGACATTATAAGTATAGGTGATACGATTATTGAAATCAGTATTCTGTGGAGCGTTGACGGGAGTGGATCAACGAACAGTGATAAATAAATAAGTGGTCTTTGGAACGTAGACTGAAGTGGTTCGGACGAACAGTGATAAATAAATAGTGGACATATAAATAACAGTGACCTATAACAGTTCTTTATAATAGTGACAAATAGCAGTCATACATAACAGTGATGACAAAAAAAGTTATAAATAACAGTGAATATAAATCGACAAACGGATAAACAATAATTGTTAAGAGTTGTGTTAGTTTGTTAATGTACCGTTGCCCTGCATTTAAATAAAAAAAAGATTTTTACCGAAATTACCATACAGTTTTGTTAGACTGTGATACAAATATTACGATTACCTTAGATACCAGCATAAGTTCACTCAATAAAATAAATTGTTTAGCTGCCAAGAATAATAATATCTGTAAGCATTTTTAGGTCCAAGTCGTAAAATACGATTAAAAAGGTTATACAGGCTGGATGATTTTTCATTGTCCAACTTATATCTGCTGAAATATTAAAGATACAAGAAAAAGTTAGATAAGAGACTTGTGTAACTGAATCTGATTTATAAAATGGCGCAAACAATTTTTTTCCACGACCTACCTATTTTCCGAGAAAATATCTAACTTTGTTTTTTTAAGTAGGACGCTATGTATATTTTTCCGGAATAAGATTCTAAATAAATTTCTCCTTACAACGAAGTATAAAAAGTAGGGTTTTGCCTTTAAATTACGTCTAATAAATAAAAAACAGAAAATTATGAGAGTCGGCTGTGATTACTAATATTTTCTCTATGATTAACAAAATTATAACAACATTTATTTAACCACAAATTAACAAAATTGAATAATACACAGTGTGTTTTATAATGAATGTTCAAATTGTCGACCATTAAATTCTAAACATTTTTTAACCCTAGCATTTCGCAGCATTTCAGGTGTAATTAATAAGCAGGCTGCAGTGATTTTATTTCTAAGTTCCTGCATATTTTGGGAAGGAGTATCATAAACTTATTAGGTGTAATTTAAAGGCAAAACCCTACTTTTTATACTTCGTTGTAAAGAGAAATTTATTTAGAATCTTATTCCGGAAAAATATGCAGAGCGTCCTATTTAAAAAACCAAAGTTAGATACTTTTCCGGAAAATAGATAGGCCATGGAAAAAAAATTGTTTTCGCCATTTTATAAATCAGATTCAGTTACACAAGTCTCTTACCTAACTTTTTTTTGTATCTTTAATATTTCAACAGATATAAGCTGGACAATGAAATATCAGCCACCCTGTATATATAATAATTTGAAAAAACGAAAAAAAACGTCTAAAATTGAAATTAAATTTACGTATCTAAGTGAATTTGGAAGAAATATTAATTACTCTTTTTGGGGCGTTGTATGAGGCAGGACCGATTTTCGAAATCAAATTTTTTATAATTTCTTAAATAAAAGTCTTTCTGGTTCTCACTGTACTGTGTACCATCTATTTATTTTTATGACTTGCTATTAGATTAAACGTGTTAGTTGCATAAAAGAAGTAAATATAAAAGACCAACTAAAGTAATAATTTCATTATTTGAATACCTGTTATGTACACCAATTATTACAATGAATAATAGTAAGTAATTAAAATACTTACGGACAGTTATTACAAAAACATAGTCATTATCCTGGATTGTCTGATTTAAATTTTCTAGATTTATTTCAATTATTTTCCCTTCTGTTTTATTTTGAACATTACCAAATACTTCCAAATTTGTTATCATATGCACAAAACATATCGCGATAAGAATCTTCATTTTTAAATTTATTTGGCTGGAGCTTAGAATCAAACACAATAAGTAATTTACTGAAATGTGTACGACTAAATATAATATAATTAACAGGATATTGTTCGAGGTATGTTTAATCGTTTTGATTAAATTATGCAGCTTTTAATTAATTTTTTATGCACCGGAAGGGGATTAATACATTTTTATCGGCAGTGTGGAATAAATAAATGAATTAAAAACACGAATTATTATATACTATTAGCCATATTTACCCGGAGTTGCTCGAGTAATAGCTCATTATTATGATAAGATAAGATCATTTTATTGGTCCAATAATACACCAAAGTGTGGATAAGCCTACATAAAATTACATAATATTAAACACAGTATGGACACTTCCAGTAAATAGTTTTTCAGCACAATGTTGAAATTTTTATTGCCCAACTTGGATTTGATTTGGTCTGGCAAGTGGCAACTAATAAAAAATGTTCACGAAAGAGCAACGCAGGACTTCCAGAGCTTTCCGTCTAGTGCTATATGAGTGTGCAAAATTATTTGAAAATACATATATTCAGAATCTTTTTTAAAAACATAATGCTTTTGTACATATAAATTGCTGAAAGTGAAACTGTTAGTAATATATTTGTTTTAAATGTATCTTGACATGATTGTCGGTAATTTAAATGGGAAATGATTCAGATAATCTTTTTCTGAAGCAGAAAAGCTCTGTTGGTTCCGGTGGATCGCCCCCAAAACACAATTCTATAGGATAATAACGAGTGAACATAAGCGTGATAGTTAGTTAAGCATACCGATCTATCACAGTGTGGAGGCAGCTACCTTTGTTTTCTTTATAGTTTCGGAGAATTCATTATCTTTTTTTCATACCCACTACAAAATAGCTACTTTCGATGCATACATACCAGCCTATGTTGGATCATTTAACAGGCAGGCGTGCAAAAGTGTTTCCATTACTTAGCAAGTGCAGTGTAAGTAAACGGTTGCTATAATGCTATAGCAACTTCTGTTTATTCGCTCTATCCGCCTGCAATTACTTACTCACGACCTTCATGGCATACTGTAAAAGTAAAGACTGCGACGCAAATGAACTCAACAGTTTTAGAAAATGAAGTAAAAAGTAGATATTTTGTAGTGAGTATGGCAAAAAATACCATATATATATATCTCGTGCGTAATGGTATTAAGACTCGTGTGACTATAAAAACTCGCTATCGCTCGTTTTTGCGTACTGTCATAACTCGTCAGTAATACACTCTATTACGCTACTATTACACATACTGTGGTGTCATCTGCATAAAGAATCGCAGAATCAACATTCTGGATATAGTTTGGCATATCATTAATGAAAATCAAAAAAAAGATATGGCCCAACAGATGAACCTTGTGATTAACCACAATTTATGAATCCAGAGTTGGAAATTGCATTACTAAAATGAATTTTCTGTGTCCTATCAGACAAAAAGGATTATATACATGATAAGCAAACACCTGCACGGACACTGTACAAATGCTGTAATTTTTCTAATAATAATTTGTGATCAATTGAGTCAAACTTCTTGGATAGGTCATACAAATTTATTAGAATTTTCTCCGCTTTATCTAATGCTTCGTAAACTGTATCTGTTAAGGCAAACAATTGCTGTCTCCGTACTTTTCATTTTCATCTATTCATGTGAATTAAAATATAGTAAATAACATGATAAATGAGATATAGTTTAAAAACTTAGCAATTTTTTTACATTCATTTCACTTGTTCAATCGAATTAATAATGGATATCTCTCGCTTCGCTCGTTCGGTGGAATTAAAACAATATCTTACTTGTTTCGCCTATAAGATTCTAGCACAAATCCACTGAAAGGCCTTCATTGAATAGTTTTTAAGGAAAATAATTGAAGAAGTTCTTAAGCTTAGCAGGCTGCAGGATTAACTTAAGAACAGTTACAGGACTATTAACGTGACATCTAAACAAACATTTTCACATTCTGGGCGTTGTCAATAATGCACTCTGTGGCAAGTGTAACGAAGCAAAAGAAATTACTGTACATATACTTTCTAAGTGTTAGACCATTGCAACGATAAGATATTATAAGCACTTTGGATCACTCTTTTTGCTACCAAAGGACTTCAAAGACATTTGTTTAAATATGATGCTAGATTTTGTGCATAGTCTTGGGATCCTAAAAACTGATGATATTTTAGGGGAACACAATATGTATATCCTCTAGGTCGCAGTGTCTTCCTTCGGGCCCCTGTACTATTTAACTCTTTTTTACTCGCTTTGCTGGTTCATCAGTTCTAAATTTATGTCAGTAACATTAAATTAGTCCTTAATTCTCATATACTATTAATTTCGTCTTACGGCTATGTGACGGTGCTAACTATAGTGACGTGTTCAATTATGTTGCCCGGTTTAATAGGGAAACATCGACCCTCTGGAACATGTCTTCGTTTATTAAGGCCACTATACAGTCAATAATATTTTTCCCAGAGCGCACACGATATTGTAAAAGAAAAAGTTTTGATACCTCCTTTGTCAGTAAGTTTTAAATACTTCGTTTCTCAAATAAATATGTGAGGGAGAAAAATCGTAAATTTTGACACTCTGGATTTTCAATTACTATTAACTTATTAGAGCGATCCTTGAGAGGACGAGTAAATATGAATATCATTAACACTTCTTTATTTATAAGATACTTTGTAAATAGAACTCTCAATGTTACAAATTAATATAAACGCGAATTTAATTTTAATTAATACATTATAGACATTTATAGACAACATAGTTCTGACAAACGTTATTTAATTATTATAATTTTCTTTTCCCATTGAAAAAGTCTACTTTTTCTTGGTGTATTTTAAAAAATGGGAGTTTCTGTGTCCGTCTCTTTATTTTCAGTTGTAGATTTTTTTTCATAATTCGATGAAGTTTAGGGTTGGCTTCCTATATCATCGGATTTTGTAGTTTTTCCGTTGTCCGTAGTAGTTTCTTCATCTGATGGCGTCGTTGGTTGATAAGTTCCTTCAGATTCTATGAACTTGATAAGTTCTTCGAAAGTGCGTTTTCCATTGTATTGGATAGCATCTTTATTTCCCTTTACGTACAATTTTAATGTCGGTAAATATTTTATTTTTACATGCTCTAACTTATTCAACTGAGTGTTCATTTTGGCAATGACGATATCATCACGCGACCTTTAAAAAATAAAAAACCATATTTTTTATTATTGCATTTCAAGAAATTTTTCATAACGAGTAAAGATCAAAATAAATGCTTTACGTATTTTTAACTTCCCATTGGAAGTTATTGTAATGGGTCCGAAAATCGAAATCAAAAAGGAAAAAAAAATTTTATGTTTCAAGGTCACTACACTATTTTTACACTACTTTTAGAAAGATGTCTGTGTGTGTGTGTGTGTGTGTGTGTGTGTGTGTGTGTACGTATGTACGTACGTACGTACGTACGTACGTACGTATGTATGTGTCAATTTCTTTCTAAGACGAAATCTCGAGAACGAAAAATGATATCGACTACATTGGGGTGCCAATCGACGCGTATTAACGTAAATATGATCTGAAAGGAATTTTTTTAAAATCGGTTCAGCCGTTCTTTTTTCTTAACCAAATAACCTCCAAAAAAGTAGATTTTACACAATATCTCGCGAATAAAAAATTATATCGACTTCGTAAGGGTGTCAATCGAGGCGTGTTAACGTCATTTTGATCCGACATAAATTTTATAAAAATCGGTTCAGCCGTTTTTTTTTTTTTTTTTTTTTTTTTAATTATTGATGTTATTAAATATTTATCAAACTGGGAAGTTCGTCGTGTGGACCTCAAGGGTCGCACTTTAGTCCTAATAAACGACCCACCTCACGGCTTGTTAATGTAATTTATTTATGTTCTTTGTATTTTGTCAACTTTCCCTTACAAGCTCTACGTATACCTAAACGTGCAAACAAAATGACGTATACATGAGTATTATATACGTCATTTTGTTTGCATTTGATTTTTTCTCGTCGCTTGAAATTTCTAAGTTTTAGATTTAAAATACGATCTGGATTCTAGAAACGTGGTGCTTCTATTTATAAAAAACCCGGTCAAGTGCGAGTTCAGCTCGCGAGCAGAGGGTTCCGTACAATTACGAAAGTAATAAACTAAAATACATTTAATTAAATTAATTTACATTACAAAATAAAACGTAGGATCGCCCGGGGATCAAAACGGCCATTTACGAGTGCGAGGCCAGTACAGATACCACTGATCCACTGTCGCTTTAACTCTGAGTGGCGTAATTTGTCGTTGCTTTCGTCGTATAATCTTATAACTTACAGAAAACATTTTTTCCGCAAACTATTAGATAATTAGACAGACGAAAATGCTGATAGTTTTCCTGTAATCTATAACTTAATACCTACCAACCCTAATAATGTCAAATTTTTAACTTTAGAAACTTAGACGATAAGGGGGGAACGGTGTTTTTAAGCTTTATAGTCAATTCACCAAAAAATTTGAAAAAATATTTTTGGAATCCACAAAAGTACTTACCTCTTTCAAAGATCCCACACGATACAATAAAATCAACTTTTTTTATGGGGCTAAACTTACCCTCAATAAAAATATTTCATAACCTTTGATTATCGAATTATGTGTGCGTTACAAATACCTAGCATCATGCCAAATTTCAAATTCCTACGCCACGCAGTTTTCGAGAAAAATGTCTGTGACAGACAGACTGACGGACGCACGAGTGATCTTATAATGGTTCTGTTTTCCTTATAAAAGTGAGAAGCCTATAACAACTATTTATTCCCTTCTTTACCACCACAATTTTATTATTCAATTTATATCTCGAGAAATATGTTCCCATCTTCAGTAAAAACTAAACTAAGGCATTGATTGTGATATTTACTTGAGTGTTTCAGCAACTTCTTCAATGATAGGTTCCAGTTTCTTGCAAGGTCCGCACCAAGGTGCATAAAAATCTACAAGCACATTTTTCGATTTATCGAGGGTAACTGAATCATAGTTGGAGCTGACCAAAACTTTGACGGGTTTCTTGTCCCAGTCTGCTGGTAATTCCTGACTTGGGAAGTACGGTTTGAGCTGTTTGTCAGTGAATGACTGTACGAAGTTTTTAATGTTTTTCTCGTTAAATTCTGTGGCTTCAGGTTTATATCTTTCCATTCCGTCTATTCCATAACTTAAAATACGAATTGCAGGAACATCTTTCTTTCTTACGCTCATTTCTTCAAGTTTTGATTGGCCTCGTTCAGCGTCGATATTAACTGCGGTGAATCGAATCTATCACACAAATGTTACAATGATTTTTTTAACCATTTGTTTCGCAAATTTTGAAAAAGTAACTGAAATCATTTTAAGTGCATTTCTTTATTCGAATAAGTTAAGAAAAATATCATTTTTCATGTTTGTTTAAATGATTTTAAGAAAAATAAGTATTTCAATTTATGTTATCATAGAACTATAGTTTAATTTGTTTGCGTTAGGTTTTTGCAGTGATAGATTTACGCCTAAGCCCGTGAGGCCCGGTCCTAGGGCAGCAAAATTTTAGGGGCGGCAAAAACTTAAGGACGACAGAATTTTGAAGGCGCAAAAATATAAACATTTGAAATTAATAATTGACTTGGATTCGTTTTGTTATTAGGTAATGTATGAAAAGTTTTCAGTAAATCATATTAGATAATTTTATTATCGAATTTAGTTTTTAGATTGTAGGTACACTTTTAATTTTCTAATTTATCAATATTGGCCTTTAATAAAAATCTCTTGGGTATTTAACTATTAACTATTTTTGCTTATAAAAGCAATTTTTGAATGTTTTATTTTTTTTCTAATTTAATTTGACGAATCATCAGAATAATGTAAAAAAATAAAAATTAACTAAGAATTTAAACCAATATATCTTGAAGCATAGAAAAAAGGGCAGCACATCGGCAAGGGCCTAGGGCTGCATCGAATCTAAATCTGCCACTGGGTTTTTGTCCTTTTTAATACTTTGTTTATATATTTCTCCAAGAAATTAACGCACCACCAAAAAGTAAACAAAAGTTTAAAGTAATTTTTTTTCAAAACTACTCGGCCGATTTGGACGATTTTTTTTTTCAATGATAGGTTGTCTCTTCCAGAAAGTTAGTGTGCGCTGTATTCGCATAGAAATCCATTTTTCTATACATACCGGGTGTAGCAATTGTAACGTGTTTTTTTCAAAAAATTTGAAACACCCTGTGGGGTTCAAGAGTTAGAATATCAAATAAGAATTGATATCAAACTCTAGCCTTGTCTTTTCATAACATTTTGTTTTTTGATTTACTCTACAAGAGAACACAGGAATATTAAGAGCACTGTGGTTTTAAACAAAATAAAACAATAGTTTAGACACTTCTTACCACAATAATTTTATTCGTGAATGTACATTTCAAGAGCTAAGCTCTCATCTTCAGCACATACTAATGTATGTGCTGAAGATGAGACTAGTAGTTTTGATAAAAAATTACTTTAAACTTTTGGTTACTTTTTGGTGGTGCGTTAATTTCTTGGAGAAGTGTATAAACGTTTTGATGGACATTACACTCATGATCAGTACATTAATTTTGTATTGATGTTAAAAATGTAGAAAAAATCGATTTTTAATATGTTTTAAATATGTGTAATTATTATTTCACTGAAAATAACCAAATAAAGTTTTTGAGAGTTTTAAATGTCTTTAAAAAGTAAATGATTCCATTTAGGTAATTTGTTTTAAGTAATAATGAAAAATGATTTATTTATATGGCATTATTCAAAATTTTTCTAGTGAAAATCTTTATTATCCGTTGTTCAATACTTACGTTTCTGAATTCCTTAGCAACCGGTTTAGCTTCATCAACGTATTTATCGAAATTTCCCGCTTGTTTTGATAAGAAAATAAAAAGAGTTGTACTTTGAGAGTCATATAAATGTTCTTCTGCGGCTGAATTGTCTGCATCTTTTATCAAATGTTGAGATTCAAGTTGTACAAATTTTCTGAATTCTTCGTCATTGAATTCACCCTTAAATGTTGCTTTGCCATAGTCGAACTAAAGACAATAATTGATAGGTAGATAGATATTGTAAATTATAGACGCTCGACTACAGAGGTCATAAGTGTCTAAAGACAGTTGATGACAATAATTATTTATTATATAGTTTAACAATTTATACAATGATGGGCCGTCCCACATTTTTTTCTTTTGATGATTGGAATCTACATTACAAAATAGGTTATAAGACACATTTTCGAAAATTGTTGAAAGCTTACCTATTATTAAAATTTTTTCAAAAATATCTATTTTTAATTGTAATCAAACATAATGCCACTACGAAAGTGACGCGAACCATGGTTAACCAATCAGTTGACTATATCTCGCCTTCTCATCACATTGGAAGTGATCTCATGACGACCGTTTTTATATTTGGGTATCATGGTTGATATAGAATGCTCAACGCCTCCACTATATAGCGTACCGTCTCGATTCATTGACAAGACTCTTGTATGCATGTGATTGGTACAGTTAGGTTTGGCATAGAAGTGTCAAAACAATGAATAGATAAATTCCGCAAACTGGGACGATAATTCACCGCATCATCATAAGAGGTTTAAACAAAGCTATACTTGAAAATAACTATTTTTTTTAATTTCCGTTCGCAATTAAGAGAAACGATATTAAAAAAATAAACAAGTTGGTTTATAGGCACAATATCATAAGAATACCATCGAGACGTCATCACTCGACAACGGCTATTGTTCCGGTTATAACGCAACGACTCCAACAATAGAAAATACACGCCGTCTATGGTAAAAACCATTAGAGAGCAGCGGAGAGGGAAACGGTTGTTAAGCAGACTGTTCGTTGCTAAGTAAAGGTACGTGCAGTACGCAGCTGAGATTCTAGATGGTAGCATGTATGGTAGATGGTGGCTGAAATTATAAGAGCTTATAGGTTTGCACAGCGAAGCTTTGATACTAGTATTGATACAAGCTTAAATCGCGTTTGAAATGTCAGATAGCGAAGACGAATATTTGTGTTCTTCTGCTACAAAGTGGTATATTTTAAATATAAATTTGAGTAGGAGCTATCATGTCCACCCTATTAATAGAAAACGATCTAAACATGGCGAATTTTATCATTTATACCAAGAATTAAAATTTTACCCAAACCTGTTTTTTGAATATTTACGTATGGAACCTAACACTTTTAAATACGTCTTAGAAAAAACTCAAAACAAATTAAATAAAAACTGACAAAATTTCATTTATTAAACTATTACATCCATTGCAAAACTTGTAACGGCCATTTGACAGTAATTGTCACACGCTGATTGTAGTAGTCAGCGCGCTGAAAGAATGCTGAGACCGTGAGATACATTCTTGTATCTACCAGCTCTTGTAACAGCGCTTATACCTGCTACACTCACTGCTTCGTTGTGTACGCTCGCATATGTAACAATGCATTAATTTAAGCAAGCCCTGCTATGATCTACGCTACCATCCTAGCTCCATACTGCACGTAGGTACCTTTAGGGTGGTGCTTTGCCGTTAATAGGCGGATGGCGTCAGCAGCCTATTGGCGGCAAAGCACCGTCTTTACTAGCAGCCTTTAGCAACGGACTGTCTGCTTGACAACTGTTACCCTCTCTGCTGCTCTCTAATGGTTTTTACCATAGACGGCACAATAGTAGAAGAATGACACCGAGACGTCATCACTCGACAACGGCTCCGGTCTCCACCCATACTTGAACTCATTTCAAGTATGGGTGGTGACCGGAACAGTACTTAAATTGAGTTCAAGTATGGGTGGAGACCGGAACAGTACTTGAAATGAGTTCAAGTATGGGTGGAGACCGGAACAGTACTTGAAATGAGTTCAAGTATGGGTGGAGACCGGAACAGTACTTGAAATGAGTTCAAGTATGGGTGGAGACCGGAACAATAACCGTTGTCGAGTGATGACGTCTCGGTGTCATTCTAACTAAGAGTAATCGGGCTATTTACATTATTTGTTATGAATGAGAAATAGCGTGCACTGTTCTAAATTATCAAATTTTGACATGTGGGATGACCCAATTGAAAACAAAAATTAAAAAACTCGGGTCGCAGTGCCAAACCCTGCCGACAATATAGTGTATTTGCTAATACAGGCCTTGTGGCTTTATTATGTAAACATAAGTCTGTTTTTGGACAAAATAAAAAATTTAACCCCTTAATACATCCCTTAAAATAATATTTTTTTCTTAATTTCAATAATATTATCAATGCAACCTTTGTACCAAATTAAATACACCCTTCGGTAAGTAAATCACTATCCGCAAACCAGTATTTTCATAAAATTTTTGTAAGTCCGGTCCTGTCGGGCCGATTTTATTAAAATTTTAACAGCACATTTTAATCTTTACTAAAGGGTTAAATTTCAATTTTGAAACGATTCTGAGAATTTTTTCGGTATTTTTGGGCCCAAAAACTTTTTTCAACCCCTAAATACAACCCTTAAAATGGTTCGATCGGGCCCATTTTAAATAGGCTTCGTGCGGTAATGGGTTCCAATGTGTGTACCAAATTTCGTTTAAATCGATTAAGTCTGTGGAGAGTTATCGTGTACACACATATATATATAAATATATATATAAATATATATATATATATATATATATATATATATATATATATATATATATATATATATATATATCATACATATATACATAAACATTTTTAAAAATGGTGGCAAACTGTTCAGGAGGCTATGAAACGTCGAGAAATTTTGGTCCGACCCCTAGGTCCCGCCATTCGACCGACGCCAATAGTGTATGTGACATATGGCAAATACACTAATTATCAAATTTTGACATGTGGGATGACCCAATTGAAAACAAAAATTAATAATATCAATAGTGATAGCGTAAAGCAACTTATGTTAAATTTTTAGTAAAATTACATTAATCCTGATAATAATAGATTTTTTTTTATACGGCTGAAATGCAATTGAAAGATTTTTTCGTTGGAGAGCAGCCAATTATATAATTGTTTCGAAACATATCGGAAAAAATCATTTTACCAACCAGTAGTCACAATCAGAAGCATATAAGGAGAATGTTAGTTTAGCAATCTTGTCACGATTGAGTATTGTAAGCTCATTCCGCCGCGAAAGTGGAAAGGTTCAGGTTAGAATCCTGATTGTGACTACTGGTTGGTAAAATGATTTTTTCCTATATGTTTCGAAACAATTATATAATTGGCTGCTCTCCAACGAAAAAATCTTTTTATTAATCCTGATTTAACTCTCAGGTGGACACGTGGCTTGTAATACTTAATGGTTTAGTTGCCCATTTTTCACCCCAAAATAGGAATAAAATGACGAACCAGAATCGCCATCCATATCTGTAGCCAAAAGGCAAAATTGTTTATGTTGAATTTGTGGTAAAATAAGATTAAATGATTTAACCATCTAATTCACATGTTACAATAATATTCTGCATTTTTCGCTGCAACGAAAAGAGACAGTCTTCCCCGACCGCGTAATTCCATACTATACTATTGTACAGCACCTAACCGCTCTGCATAGCAGTATGATTGGTAAAAGTCAAACGATGCTATTTCTGCTCCGAAACATACCACGATACAGAACGAACGATATATAACGCGGTGCACGGTGACCTACAAGTTACAACAGAAAATATGAGTATAAATAGTGATGGTATTAATGTCGAACTAAAACAATGTACGTCAATATTATTTATTATTTTATCATGAAAATTTTATATGAAAATAAACACCTAAACCAAAAAAAAAAACTCGGGTCGCAGTGCCAAACCCTGCCGACAATATAGTGTATTTGCTAATACAGGCCTTCCAGCTTTATTATGTGAACTTGAGTTTGTTTTTGGACAAAATAAAAAATTTAACCCCTTAATACATCCCTTAAAATAATGTTTTTTTTTCTTAATTTCAATATTATTATCAATGCAACCTCTGTACCAAATTAAATACACCCTTCAATAAGTAAATCACTACAAACCAGTGTTTTCATAAAATTTGTAAGTCCGGTCCTGCCGGGCCGATTTTATTAAAATTTTAGCAGCACATTTTAATCGTTACTAAAGGGTTAAATTTCTATTTTGAAACAATTCTGAGAATTTTTTCGGTATTTTTGGGCCCAAAAACATTTTTCAACCCCTAAAACCCACCCTTAAAATTGTCCGATCGGGCCCATTTTAAATAGGTTCCGTGCGGTGGTGAAATGCAACGTGTGTACCAAATTTCGTTAAAATCGATTGAGTCTTTCGAGAGTTATCGTGCTAACACACACACACACACACATATATAAACATTTCCAAAAATGGTGCCAAATTGTTCAGGAGGCTATGAAACGTCGAGAAATTTTGGTCCGACCCCTAGGTCCCGCCATCCGACCGACGCCAATAGTGTATGTGCCATATGGCAAATACACTAATAAACTGTGGCATTAGCACTAAAACAGTACAATATTTTTGCTATTTTTACTATGAATATCATAAGAAAATAAAAATTAACCAAAAAAAGTAAAAAATAAAAAACTTTAAAAAGAAAAAACCTCCTTCAAAGAAGCCACTAAAAAGAGGAAAATAATAAAATTTTGAGGTCGGCGCCAATTTAATTACTTAAACTTTTTATAGGGTTTTAATAGGCTTTTGATATTATTCAAACACTCATCAATCGCGTATCATTACTATTTCACCGTTTCTTTTTAAGGTTATATTAAACTCGCATTAAGGCAACGACGTAATGACTAATGGGGATATAAAGTCAGATCGCTCTGTATCGCAGTATGTTTTGGAGCAGAAATAGAAGCGTTTGACTTTTACCAATCATACTGCTATACAGAACGGTTAGGTGCTGTACAATAGTATAGTATGGAATTACGCTCCCCGATCACGTTTCTCAAGGCACTTGTTTACCACGTGCATCGCGAACGCCGAGTCGAAACAAGATTCATTTTAAATAAATTCGCAAAAATTGTGAGGTCTCCTCAATCCTTTCTCATCTGTGCGGTGAGCGGTATTCAAATTTCAGATTATCCTGAAAAGTAAATCACGTTTCGTCTTTGGCTTACCTTTTTAAGTAATATAACAGTATTTTCTTTAGCACCAAATTCAGAGAACACAGTATCTTCGGAAGTGATCCCAAATAGTACAAAATTGGCCTTAAGTGCTACAGATAGGTATATCTGTACTTCTTCGGACTCCATATTTTTGAAAAAGCCGATTACCACCACTGGAGCAGAATCTATGAAAGATTTTACGTCCTCAACAGATTTGAGCTCTTTAGCAGGTGGACCGATTTTTTTAAATAGCCATTTAGTAATGCTGTCGGCTGTCTGCTTACCTGTGAATATTTACAAATAAAATAAAAATAATATAATTTTCAAAATTAATTCTTTACATTCTGCTAAATGAAACAGTGAATTAATTTTTATTTTTTGATAAATTAATGAATTATGAACATTATGTTAGGTATATATCATGTCAAGTAAAATATGTGTATGTTGCTGGAAATGTATATAATTCAGGAATTTTATATAATTCCTAGAAAATGTATATCATGCCAAGCCAGTTTAGCAAAAGTGTAAAATATTTACAGTGGCGGACTAAGCCCGTCGGAGGCCCGGGGCCGCAGAACTAAATGAGGCCCCCGGTCTGCTTAGAAATTGATATATTTGTAGTGTAAATTTCGTAAAAAAAGAATAATATAGATGTAATGGCTGACAAAAAAAATCAAATATTTATAATAAACGACCTACCTACGTTTATATATTCTGTATACGTACGGGGCCTCCAACTTCAAACTGCCTCTTACTTACTAAACATAATTTAGCCTTGTTTGGGATTTGATTAAGAAGGACTTCTCGATATTTCAGAATCAGAGGCCCGGGACGGGCCGCTCCCGCCGCCCCTTAGTCCGCCACTGAATATTTATTAATTATACTTTATTACTTAGATACAATTCCTAGCAATTTTATAAAATTTCGAACTGGTATTAGGAAATGTATGAAAATGATAAACACAAATACGAAACTCAAGATTTTCATTTTTATTAAATGACGTAGGTACCTACACATATATTTGAAATGTCATATTATTATTAATATTATTATTATCATCAAAATGTGTAATTCTACACGAAAACTTTCTTACATTCGGCTGTTAAATACGTAGTATAGTATGTTCCTTCCGGTGTATTTAACAAGACATATTTACTTACTTTTTTGGTCTATGATCAGGACATCGTAGCGCCTAACAACAAATATTCAAGAGGAGACTTTTTTGCAGTAGTTTTTGTCGTAGTAATTTCATCCAACAACAGTTTCTACTGCTAATCTTCAATATTTATTATTTAAAAAAAAAATGAGTATATACAGACTAAAGCCCTAGTAACTCATAAAAGGTACACATTAAAATATTGTTTTCAAATTTCTTAATGAAATTTTCAAAATATAGATACTATTTTCATTAACTAGATTGCACAAAGGTGAGTTTGCCATTCTCACAATCTTAGCAGTATCCAAATAAAACGTTGACACAGTTCTAGTCCTACTAGTACGACCATCAAAAGGTATCTGACTTCGAAATGTTGGATCAATCATCATCCATCATATTGTGTAAAATTTTATACAAATATAAAACAGAATTATAATTACGACGTCGACTAGCTAAGGTTTTGTAATTAAATTCATCTAATAGTAAGTCATGTTCATAACCTTGATGAGGATAAGATCCATGTTTTCTAAAGTAGAGATATTTTAAAAACTTTCTTTGCACAGCTTCTGAATTACAGATGTGTACATTATATTCTGGACGCCAGACCACTGAAGCATTTTCTAAAATTGATAAAAGTAAAGCTTTGAATAGCAAGGAAATAGTTTCGATATTTTAAAAGTCTTTTGTATTTCTTATAATAAAACCAAGAGCTTTTTGCGCTTTGACACTAATATTTTTTATATGGCCGTAAATTCAAGTTTTTTTTCTAACAATACACCTAAGTCCCTGATTTCATTTTTATATTCCAAATAAGAGTGATAATAGTATTCTAGCCTGTTTTTGAGATTCTGTAAGTTGCTAGATCATTATAAAATCGGTCTTTCATAGACAACTTGCAGGTGGACGATTGTCGCGACACAAACTAACCAAACAGAATCACGCATGAAGCAGTAAGTGACATTCCGACCCTCACTCCGCTATAACCGCTATTCCGAATTTAACACATTTCCGGTTGCTACTTAGGAAATATGTACAGTTCCTAGGAAATATATGCTATGAAATTTATTTTATACATTTCCTGCCGATTTTAGGTTTTATATACATTTCTTGGGAATTATTATACACATTTCCGTTAACATATACATTACAGGGTGAGGCACATAAAGTGTTACAAACTAATATCTCAGAAAGTATTGACTGTAGCAAAAAATGTTTTGAATAAAACCCGTTTTGTATCAAGAAGGCCGTATGTTGGTAAAATAGATTTTCTTCTCGATTGATATGTTGAGATCAGGTCAAGATCAGCTCCATTTTTTAAAGCTTTTATAGAATTGAATTGTAGATTATAGACGCTCGACAACAGAGGTCATTAGCGTCTATAAAGCTTTTATATAACTTTACTTGTTGTCATACTGTCTGTCTGTTAAAATATTGCAATCAAAATTTCGACTAGTTCTAATTGAGTTAGAGCTTTGAAATCCTGCACACGTATATAAGTCCCGTGATAATGCAATATAGTATCTATATCTAATATCGTTATACCTAAAACGTTACAAAAAAAATATATAATATGGCGGACGCCCTCAAGATACGGATTACCTTTTTCTTCACAACCCCCTTGATATAGGTATCAAATGAAAGTTCTTTACGAGTAGAATACGATGAGCTATGTGACGTCATTCTTAACCCAATATATCGGACGCCTCAAGATGGCGGATTACCATTTTCTTTACAACCCCCTTGATATGGGTATCAAATGAAAGGGTTTGACAAGTAATATACGATAAGCTATGTGGCGTCATTCTAAAGACTAAAAAGTAAAAAATAAAATAAAAAAAGAAAGTTATAAGAAAAACTTTTATTTAAAAAAATGTAGGTACCTACTAAAAAGTAAGAAATAATTTTCATACATCTGGAAACTAAAAGCTTTGGGGCGCGGCGGTCTTATAACACTTTTGCACAGTTACTTTGCTCAATTGACCACCCCAAAGCTTTTAGTTTGCAGATGTATGAAAATTATTTTTTATCTTTTAGTACTTAAGTACATTTTTTTAAATAAAAGTTTTTCTTATAAACATTTAAAAAAAATTTTTTTTAATCAATTAATTTATGTACGGAAACCGACTTGTTGGTGTCACTATATAACAAGTTGAAAATTATAGAAATAAAAAAATAGGGAAATAGATATATAAATATTTTCTGTTTCACAACCTGCTTTCAAAATCTTTTCGTTGCCTACGTCCATGATTTCATTTGATTCTGAGACTATTATAAAAAGAATAAGCTATATTGAATCTGCGATAGGTTTCTTGTGAAATATCATTTAAATAATCCTAAAAATAAAGTACATACCAAAGACTTTAAAATGTGTGAAAATTTAATTATTAAAATTCTTTACATATACGTTTCGGCTTGTAAGACTTCTACCAAAGGTAGAATTAAAGAATAAGCCCTTAAAACCAAAGCGCATTGGAAAACACTGAAGTGATGCATGATGTGATTCTTAATGAAGTCAGCTGTTGAGCTTTGCCGCGTTTCCGTTCAGTTTGCGTTATGACTAAAGAATCAGTACTAAAACGCAAAAACTACATAATATACGGGTGTCTCACGACGATTTACACAGACTCTAGTTCCTAAACCGTTTGAGCAGTGGCGGACTAAGCCCGTCGGAGGCCCGGGGCGGCAGAACTAAATGAGGCCCCCGGCCTGCTTAGAAATTGATGTATTTGTAGTGTACATTTCGTAAAAAATGAATAATATAGATGTAATGGCTGACAAAAAAAAATCAAATATTTATAATAAACGACCTACCTATACGTTTATATTTTGTATACATATACGGGGCCCCCCAACTCCAAACTGCCTCTTACTTACTAAACTTATTTTGGCCTTGTTTAAGATTTTATTGAGAAGGACTTCTCAAGATTTGGAGACCCCCCAGGATCAGATGCCCGAGGAGAGCCGCCCCATCCGCCCCCCCTTAGTCCGCCACTGCGTTTGAGATATTTGAGTGACTATACTTTTTAATTATGAAGATACTTTAAAATAATAGTGAAAACGATACTTATAAAAAAGCCACCCCTAAAAATTCAATCCTTAACTTTAAAATGTTAAATGACACCCTGTATATTTTTTATATTTTCTTGTAGGATTTTGAATTATCTATTCAATCGTTTTTCCCGATTTAAAATCGGTTCATAAATAGCTAAGAAAATGGACATTTTAACATTTTACATCAAGCTGGCTATGACTCGGGAAAACAAAAACAAAACATTTTTATCGTTAAAGAATACGTTGATATGATTATTTAATTCAAGCAAATTGTTATTTTTATTATTTATTTTTTTTTTGTTATTTGTACATGGCTAACTTGATTTTAAGTGTTAAAATGTCCATTTTCTCAGCTATTTATTAACCGATTTTCAATCGGAAAAAACGTTTGAATAGAGAATTGAAAATCCTACAAGAAAATATAAAAATATACAAGGTGTCATTTAACATTTTAAAATTAAGGGTTCAATTTTTAGAGGTGGATTTTTTACGAGCATTGTTTTCACTATTATTTTAAAGTACCCTCATAGTTAAAAAATATAGTCTTTGTCCCACTCAGATATCTCAAATGGTTTAGGAACTAGAGCTTGGGTAAATTGTCATGGGACACCCTGTACAATCATTCATGAGAACTGTTAAATAGTCTTTACTTGACCGCGCAATATCGCTACTCGTGTATCCACATGTGTAAGAAATAATGTATTGCGTTGCCGGCGTTTTTTCTGCACGACGCGGACAAAACGCGATCATCAGCGTTTGGCCTGAGGACGCGAACGTGTTTATCGCTTGTGTATTTCCTTCATTTTAGAATCCATTCTTTTTATTCCGACCGCGACGGGGAAAACGCCGCGTGCAGCACGCGGCGTTCTGGATGCTCGTATGTTTTTAGCCTAAACTTTGTGAAACAGTGCTAACTGCACGCTGTCAGTCAATGTTAATAATATTATTAATGTAGGTACCTACACATTTTATGAGAATATTACATTTCCTTTTGCATACAGTTATTCACTGATCATCTGCAGGGGCGGACCGTGAGTTTGTGGGGCCCTGTACAACTTGGGGGCCTGTCTAATTAACCAACTAATTGCCATTTTGCAAAAAACTGTTTTCGATAATGATGTTCTAGGTACAAAGTATAGGAAAAAAAAGAGGACAATAAAATGTTTTATTTATTTAATAGCCGCCACATTTCATTGGATCTCTAAAGTCAAATTGGCCAGTTATTAGACAGTGACTCGATATTGGCCAGCGCCTGACTTAAGTCTAGTCAAACTAGCCAGTTACTAGACAGAAACTAGATTTCATTTCTACAAGGGTGTCCATTGTCTTCAATGGGGGCTGGGGGCCCTTTATATCCACGGGGCCCTGGGCTGCAGCCCAAAAAGCCCTTATATAGATCCGGCCCTGATCATCTGGTAGTTAGATGGATAAAATTATTGATTTTTTTTGGTTTTCAGTCATATAGTTACTACATAATCATAATATTTATTATGATGTACTTAAATGGAAAATCATTTATTTGAAATATGTCATAATATCAAAGTGGAGTTGTAAATAATACCTATACTGTAAGGAATCGTTTGCGGAGTTGTATTAATTAACGCGAGTTTTTTGTAATTTATGTTATAGGTACTTCTTTTAAGACATTTTTTAATAATTTTTCGTTTACTGAGTTGTAGAAAGCATCAATCTAGTTTATAAATTGTGCTACACTCGATCTTGCTCGAAAAATAATTGATCGATTGTAACGATATTTTTTCTGTGTAGGTATACATGTATTTGACATAGTTTTTTTGTACAATAGCTTGAAAAGCGATCTATTTCTATTTAGAACAGTCATTTGTTTTTACAATGTAATGTTCTACATAACAAAGAGTTTGACAACAACATAAGACTGTTCTTGCGTAAATATAAAATGTGATATATGATCACAATATAAGCTTATTGTTAGATCATATTTTCTGACAATGCTTTCTGCAACCCAACATTTGTATGCAAACTTACCGAAATATTCTATTGGCACACCTTTACGATACAGTACTAGGGTTGGGTATTGCCAAAGTCTGATTGACATTGCAATGTCTGCATTATCTCTTAAGTTTAGTTCAGCTAAAATTATTTTGGTTGATTTTTCTTTTAATATATTCGCTGTTTTTTCAAATTCTTCTGCTATTTCTTCTTTAAACCAAGGGACATCTAAAATAAAGAGGTGCATTTTTTGTTAGATGCTATTTTTATCTTATATCTATACTATTTATACGTGTTTTGTTATAAAAAGAAAATTAAAACTAAATTCTATACTTAAACGCAATAATTTGCAAAAAAAAGTAATTAAAAAATTTAAGACGTAATGGGCTAACAGTAAAAAGTTAAAACAAAATTAAATTAACAGTAAGTTATAAAAGGTTTCCCCGACCAGCGAATAGCGATCTTGTTAATAGTTACTATTTAAAGAAATACAGTTTTAAGGAATGTACTTACAAACACTTATAAAGACATAATCATTATCTTCGATAGTCTGATTGAAATTGTCCGCATTTAATTCAATTATTTTCCCATCATTATTTTCGACTTTTGGACCTTCGCCCAGAACCTCGGAACTTGAGACCATAAACACACAATATATAATAAGAAAATATTTCATCTTTAATTTGTTATATTTTTTATTTCTTTACAGTGAATTTCCTCATATGCTTGGAGTAAAACAAATGATTATTATTAAAAACTGCTAATTTTATAATTAACGTGATATTGTTTGCAATTTGTGTGACTTTAATTTACTTTGATTAAGTACCGGATGGTTCTTATAAAAAATGTAGTAATCAGTGGTGTAGTTCAAAATAATTTACATAACATAATAACTTAAGTATTAGGTACGTCATAATATTACATACAACATGCATAATTTTCATTAGCAAAGCTTTTTCGTTACGTGCAATCCACATTAAATAATTACATAAAAGTTTTTTAATATTTATAGCTTGATTTTTAGCGTAACTATATAAAAATGATATCTTTTTCTTTGATACGCTACTGTTTACGTATTGATAATATTGTAAGTGCTAACTACGGCTTTTTCTATCGTTTCATTAATTACCACAATTTTTTTAACCGGATAAAATTTTAATATTAACGCATTTTATCATATAATATTAATTAATAATAGTAATAAGATTAATAAAATGCATTAATTATTATTGTACGTATCTAAAAATACAGAATTGCGACAAAATAAAAAACATACATTACAGATATTCTGTTATAAAAATTATTTTCTAAGAGGAAATTTTTTACTTGATTTTTGAAGTGTTTGGCATCGTTTGTGTCCCTTATATGTTTAGGCAACTTATTGTACACCCAAATCATGGCATTGTGTATTCCTCGACGTGCCACTTCTAAATTTGGTTTATCAATTCTAAGAGAATGTTTGTTTCTGGTGTTATGGATTAGCAAATTAGTTTTAAACAGGTCCGGATTTGTTTTTATGAACATGACACTTTTTAAAATGTACATATCCGTCACTGTTAAAATCTTAAAGTTTTTAAATATGGGTCGACAGTGCGTGCGAGGAGCAACACTTGCCATGATTCGAATGCACAATTTTTTGTGCAATAAACACTTTATTCAAAGTTGAGTTTCCCCAAAATTGTATTCCATAATTTAGTATGGAAAAAAATGAGCATAGTAGACACTTAGGAGCATAGCCCTATCAACATATTTTTTCAGGGATTTTATTAGATACAGAGCACTGTATAGCTTCGGTAAAAAGTACTCAATGAGATTTTTCTAGTTGTTGTGAATATCAAAGTGGATTCCCAGAAATTTTACTTTATTCGTGGTTTCAATATTTGCATTTGTTACAACATTTGGTAATGAAAAATAGTTACCGAACTTGATCTCAGTTTTATCAAAATTAAGTTTTAAGCTGTTGTTGTTGAACCATTTATTTAACGCAGTTATACAGTACTCTATATCTACGAGTAGTGACTCTCGATCCTCTGCCTCGCATATTACAGCTGTATCATCGGCAAATATTAAGAATTTTTGAATCTGGTAAGTCGTTAATAAATAGAATAAATAACGTGGGTCCTAAGACACTTCCTTGAGGAATTCCTCGGGTGTTCTCTTTCAATTCAGAAAAATTGTTTTCTATTTTAACACGTTGTAATCTGTTTGTTAGATACGAGGCAAAAAGATCGAGAGTCATTCCCCTTATCCCATATTGTTCTAATTTGTTTAATAATAGACTACTATCACTGGAATCAAACACCTTACTAATGTTAAGTAATGACATTGCTGCTGCTTGTTTATTGTTCCATGCACTTACCATATTATGGTGCAAGGCTTTATAGATGGCTAGTTCTGATGTACCACCTTTGATAAATTCATTTTGGGCTTTATTAATAATTTTCATTTTATAAAGAAAGTCTGTTAGTCTATTATTTATAACAGTTTTAAACATTTTTGAAAAAACTGTTAACAGGGATATTGGCCTATAATTACTCACGTCATTTTTTTCACCTTTTTTATGAATTGGTATTATTATAGCTTTCTTGAGTTCATTTGAGAAAACTCCATTTTTAAAGCATAGGTATATTTATTATATGTAATATGGGAGAGGATATGATATGAGCACTTTTTTTAACTATTAATAATAATAATAGTCTTTATTCTATAAAAAATACTGCAATACAGTGTGGAATGAGTCAAGGAAATATAAAATACATGAATACATATTATACGAAATTTAAAAGTTCGTGTTAAATAATTCTTCTAGACTGTAATAATTGTAGTGATTTAGCAATATTTTAATATTGTTTTTAAATGTCATAAGCGAGCAATCCCTGCTAGTTATAGAAGTCGGCAATTTGTTGTAAACTCTTATAATTAAGAAGTTTCCATTGGACGAAAATACTAATTATGATACTGTCACATCATTATAATAAAGATAACTTTAAAAATTCTGAAAGAATTATTTTGATATCTTTAATTTCAACGGAGATATTCAATTTCTTGTACGTGGGGTCACAAACGAAACTGATTTTTGAATATGACGTCACGCGGTACAAGTTTGCTGTTTTTTAGCTTTGTGAGTAATTAGTACCTAAGTTACTTAGTAACTATTTTGTTGTAATGCAGACTTTTCTAATTATATTAAATTAAAATTAACCGTCAAAAATTTAAATATGTCAATATTTTCCGTCATCATCTGGTTTGTTTTTAGTATTTCCATAACAATTTACGAGTTTATACTGTTTATAGAAAGAGATTTATCTGAAGTTACCATGTTAAATTACCACACATACAAACTGAAAATAACTTTTAAAAATATCGTGCCGCGTGACGTCACCCGGACTGAAAACGGAATTTCTTGGAGAACTGTCAATTCAAACTTTGAAGTAGCATAACTTTGTTGTTTTTAAAGATATTTCAAAAATTCTTCTGCCATTAATATTATAATTTTTAGAACTATGATTTAGACCAAAAAAATAAAAAAGGGAAACTTCCTAATTGCGTTGAGTAGACTGTTATTGGTTACCGAAAGCTTAGACTGCATTATTACAAACTTATCTTTGTTGCGTGTACTATATGAGTGATTGTATACATTGTTTACAAATAATTGAGGATATTTTTTTACAAAGGTTGCACACGATAAAATGTAGGGACCCACAACGGTGAGTATTAAACTTGGGACATCGTCCCAACCTGTAGATTGTTTATCTTTTGGTTTTATACATATATTGTATATCTCGTCTGGACAGACAGGTAGCAAAAACAAGTTGTTTACATTTTATTTTTACGTTTTTATCGTTAGGGCGGTATAGATTTAATTTCATAGGTACCTATATTATGATTTGCGAAATAAAACAGACTTAGATAAAATTGTATAGGTAATCAAATATAATATGCTGTTTCTAAGATAGCTTCATCGGCTTGGTTTTGATATGTTTGTGGCATTAGCCACATTAAATAGTGGGCTGGTAAAATATTTCGTCTTAAAATAGGTTAATACAGTAAATGCTGCATTATTTGCTGTTCGCGGATACAGTGACTCTAGAAATAGTCTTTGGACGCATGCATACTGATTAAAGAAATAATATACTATTCGACAATAGAAAATAGATCGTGGCATCTTATTATCAGGCACCATTATTATAATTCTTTTTAATTTTTTGACGTTTACTTTAGGACAGTTACTTTTAATCCATCTTCCTAAAAATGCTCCTTTTGTATTATGATACGTTCTATGAGCAGATTCTAAAATATTTTTACACTCCTTATAGCTGCAATATTATTAAACAAATTCAATCAAAAACTTTTAATTAATAAATAGGTAATGAAAACTGAAAAATAAACGCATTTTGTGCATATAAAACATTATGCAATTATGGAGTGTGAACACGTCATCAGTTGAATTTGAATACAACTGCAATATATTAGACACCCACATGAATATGTCTTATGTCAAGGATGACCAAACTTTGTTAGGGTTTAAAGATAATTATGCTGGTTATCACATTTTCAAACTTAAATATTCATGTATTCGTTTTAATTATCGCAAATTAATTTTATTCAAAATTTAGTGGATTTTATATATTCCTTTAAAGATTTTGACAAAACTGATATTAGCGCGAGGGAAACCGCGAGTAAAGGCTAGTAAATAAATCAACTACATTAGTATTTTGCATCTTTGGACATTCTTTGTGCAATTCAAACATTCACATATTATAGGAAATGATTTATAATGTATGCAATGCGGAGAGTGCATTGAACAATTGGATCGTTCGTTGACTCTCAAGTAGTAGTGCTGCCAGAAAACTGTATGAACTATTTACGCAATGTAGTGCAGGTTTTGTTTTGCTTTGGCATAATTTTATTTTACTATTAAGATTCATGTACAGCGGCCTCGGATCATTAACTGCTTCTTATGCCAGTTCTGACCTTTTTACGTTAAATATTTAACTTTAACGGTGTAACCATGGCAACGAAAAACAAATTTGTTTTGGAAAGTCTTATTGCTACCAAAAAGAATCTTAAAAATATCTGTTGTAATAAAAATGTTCACAATTATCCAACAAGACGAGGTAATGACATAAGGTTGCTTAAACATAGATTGGAATTGAGTAAGAGAGGTCCAAATTATATGGGTGAAAAATTGTTCAGTCACCTAAATGATAACATAAAAAACATTTCTAACCCCAAACGTTTTAAGACGGCGTGCAAAAATGTTCTTATAAACAAGTGCTGTTATAAAGTTGAGGATTTTTTTTGTAAATAAGTGTCTGTTCATTTTTAGGAACAGTATTAGAGACTCCATTTGAGTTTCAAGAAATAAATAAATTTTGAATTTTTTTTGAAATCATATAATATCATAATTCTGTAAATGTCAATTTAAAATTATAAATATTATATATTGAATTCATAATATTTATGATTTTGCATCGAATATAAATTAGGTTAAAGTTATGTACAAATTAAAATTTCATACATCTATGTGATTGTTAAAATAATGATCGTCTCGTTTAATTGCTCTTTTACCAAAAACATAAAAAGGAAAAATGATTACAGCCAAAAACAAGCCATTATCATGTCGCAAAATGACTCATATAGGTACTAATCAGAAAGCACTAACAACGTTTGCAAATTCGCATAGGAGTGAGGGAATTAAGATTTTTGGAAATGTATTTCTCTAGTGACCTAGTTTATATACAGCCCGATGGTATAGTAAGAATATTTAATTTTTTAAATAGACCTCTACAAAACGTACGCGGAGGAACCTCAGCTAGAATTCTCACTATTCTTTTTTGTAGTATAAAATATATATTTGAGATATGTCAGTAACACCCTAAAAAAGTAACCCATACCTGGCAAAAGACAGGAATGAACCAAAGTAAGCGTTTCTTACTACTCCGAAACTAACAATTTTTTTAATTTGTCAAATAGCATAACATTGTTGACTAAGTTTTATCGCTAGCTGCGTGTTTTATGCTGCGACCAGTTGAGTTGTTCACCAAGATGCATACCTAAAAATTTAGCAGTACCTAGTGAATATTTTTATTTTACAATTTTGATAACTAAAACTGTCAGGTCGAATTGATTTATTTTTTGATGATTTAAAAAGAATACTCTCAGTTTTGTTTGTATTCAGAATTAATTTGTCCGTAGTGAACCATATATTTGCTAAGTAAAGAAGAGAGGTGATTTTAGATATAGCTTCTTGCACTGTATTTGCTTGGACGATCAAAGGCGTCATTAACATAGGATAAAAGTAAATGTGTATTAACTGCGTGTTTATTTAAGAAAACGGAGAGATTATTTACATATAAGATAAAAAGAAATGGTCCAAGGATACTTCCTTGCGGAATGCCCCTTTTACAGCTCATTGCATCGGAGTGGTAAGAAACACCTTTACATTTTATCTTAACTTTTTGATTTCTGTCTGACAGGTATGATTTTATCCAGTTTAAAGAGGCCCTCTAATACCGAGGAGGTTTAATTTACGAATGAGAATGTTGTGGTCTAGGCAGTCGAACACCTTGGAGAGGTCTAGGAAAACCGACCGAGCGACATGACCTGAATCAAGTGCATGATGGAGATGTATTCAGTGAGGCAAAAAATGGCTGTTTCTATACTTTTATTAGGGGTAAATCCATATTGAAATTATTTTATAGTTTGCATTTAATTAAGAATTTATAGATTTGTTTATAGAAGACAGTTTCAAAGATTTTTGAAAAGGTTGTAGTAATACTGATAGGTCGATAGTTATTAACAGACTTGGAATCCCCTTTCAGGGCCGGCGCGTCAAAATATGCCGCCTAAGGCGAATACAACTTTTGCCGCCCCCCCTACATATTAAAAAAAATTTGTAAATACCCCCTTTACAACTTATGGTATTTGCGCCGAGCGGCTGGGCGACATGCGACATCTTTTATCTAGTAGTAGAAGATAGAACTAAGAATCGGTGAAAACTCGAACAATATAATCATTTTTAAAAAGTAGTAGAATACCGCACGAAAAATTCGCTGCTACAAAAATATGCCGCCCTAAAAATATGGCGCCGTAAGGCGATCGCCTGTCCGACCAGGCGCACGTGCCGGCCCTGTCCCCTTTTTTATAACTGGGACTTATACGGCCATCTTTAGCCTCTCAGGAAACACTCTCTGTAATATGGAGGCGTTTATTATACTTAAGAGTTAATGGTTTTATAATATATTATAGATTGATTCAAGAGGAGGGTTTAGATGTATAATAATTGAAACTGGCTAGCCCGGCTTTTCCCGGGTGAAAATCGAGGGTAATCTCAGAAGACGGATTTCAAAGATTTTTGAACTGTTCGATAGGTGATACTTTGCTTTAGAGTTTAGGACATAGGTTATAATAACTGGAGCGAGTTAGCGAGCAAAGCGAGTGAGTAATGTATTAATAAATCATAAATTCATAGCACCCGGGCGAAGCCGAATAGGGGCGCTAGTAAGACAATAATATGACTATAATAGTATGTTTGCTAATTACATACTATTGTAAGCGTACGCTGCTATGACAGTATACTTTGATATAAAACTGTACCTTTAGAGGCAAGCACGCCGTATTCTCAAATCTCAAATCCGTTTCTGACATACAACACAAGTTAGTGGGAACAAACCGGAGGTGTCATAAAAGCGCTATTACGGTGCCAAGAGTAACGTTGATTGAGTTGGCGAGGAACACTCTTGTCCTATTATCATATTAAACACATACGTACGTGCATAATACCGTTGTGTTAATAATATGCCGCAATTTAAGACTTTGATTCATGTTTTAACTTTGTTATAGATGTAGTCATAAGTCATTTCGTTCTAGATTTTATTTAGTTAACATACTAGAGTACGTACAATATAAAAATTGATATTTTAATTATTTCATGCACATCTCAAAGTGAGAATTTAGTGGGCGGTATGTTAATATTACATCAGTTCAGAGTAAATGTGCGTAATATAATAATATAATAAATAAAAACAATCAGACAATCCCATTGAGATGGGTATTAAATTAAAGGTCTTGACGAGTAAATTTCAAAAATATATATGCAAGCTTTAATTCGTTCAAAAAACTAAAAAGCATAAAAAAACAAAATATTAAAATAACAAAAAGCCCGACTACATCCAACACAAAAGTAGAAAACAAGCTTCCAATATGAAAAGTAGTTGGGTAAAAATGTTTTAGTATGCTGATAAAATAACATATAACGAGTTTGTGTTGCCTAGTGACAGTCGGTTGTGCCGGCGGCACAAGAGTTAGAATTTTAATTTTTCGGCATAATATATTGTATATCTGCAGTCTGCACACTTCAGTATGAAGGGTAGGCAGGTTAAGATGCAAAAGACACCAAACTATATTTTTTTTTGTTTATTATTCATTAAATACTTATAATAAAATGCACTATGCTTTAAAATTGCGTATTTTTTATTTATCCTTGACGCTTTGCAACATTTTTTTAGTGGACCTAACTCTCGAACTCTAGTGGCGCCCAGTGAAAATTGTTAAAAATTTGCTCTGATTTAAGTGTTAAATATATTATATTTCTCGTATTTAGAAAATTAAGTCATAACTCATAAAATCAATTAGATCGAAAATTGTATAAAGAGATGTTAAAATGTGTTTGTTTTTTTTCGAAAATGGAGATATTTATATTTTTTTGGTAAATTTAATATAGACATCGGACGAATGAAACGCTAGTCGCTTACAAATATTGGACAAAATATTACCGTGAATTTATTGGCAAATGTACTATTTTGTCGACATGTC
Source organism: Mongoloraphidia duomilia (assembly GCA_039654895.1). Taxonomy (NCBI): domain Eukaryota; kingdom Metazoa; phylum Arthropoda; class Insecta; order Raphidioptera; family Raphidiidae; genus Mongoloraphidia; species Mongoloraphidia duomilia. Next base: position 21,969,737 of record CM077519.1, read on the forward strand.
TTTACAAACGTCCTCGCAATTACGAGCCGTCAAACGCTAATCGCAATAATCCTAATATGATGGACGACTGTGGAAAACGTGCATTTGACAAGATAATATAGACTGTTTCACAAATCACTTACCAATTTCTTTATAATATAACCAATACTAGATTTCCGGTCCGGGATCGCTCGGGTAAATTTTGCTTTGGAAACGAAGTAATCAAGAGCAACAAATCTGCCATTTATCACTTTATACTGTATTTTTATGGTTTATACCCAGCGTTTGCAATTTAGCACAGAGATTGCTTGTAGGATTTCCAACTTGCTTCAAATTTTTGTTCACTGCTCATTCCCATTTTGCCATAGCGTAATAATTTTAAACAATGAAAGTATTTTATATATCAATCGGTTCAGCAGTTTTTGAGACTAACAAATAATATGAATAAACACACTTCATACTTTGTCGCTAGGTAGTGTATTTGTTTATGATTTTCAATTTTTTTTTCGTAACTGTATTAATGACCTTTATAAATATTATAACTTGTGATATTTTTTTCCGGAATGGCCTTGCTTTAACAAGCAATTAGCCAGTGCTAGCTCTCCAAAGTATGTAGACTGTATTAAAATAATATAAATTGAAAAGAAAGTTATAGAGTGTCAAGGGAGATAGAAGACTGTAATATCAGATTTAATATAGGTGGTGCTGTGAAGGTCAGGCGAAGGTCAGCTTTGATTTTTTAACTGTAACAGTGCATTTTTATCCCAGAATACGATACTGTATCGTATTCTGAGATAAAAATGCACTGTTACAGTTAAAAAATAGTAAACAGTAAATTATTAAGGTACATATTATGAGCTAAAGTTAATAAATATTGAGATATTTACAAATTAAATAGCAAATTTAATTTGTCATTTCGGTTCTTTTATGAATTGAATTCAAGCCAAGAAGGCCAGTGCGTAATATCGTGGCTATCTGCTATACCATAATTTATCTATTTGTCGTTCATTTTGGCCGTTATTTAATTTCCAAATATCTCAATATTTATTAACTTTAGCTGATATGTACCGTAATAATTTACTGTTCACTGTTAAATACTGTATCGTATTCTGGAATAAAAATGTACTGTTACTGTTACTGACCTTCGCCTGACCTTCACAGCACCACCTATGTTAAATCTGATATCACAGTCTTTTGTCCCCCTTGCTATTCTATAACTTTTGTGAAAAACATTTTTTTATGATTTGTACCGTTTACGAGATATTTCACTGCATTGTTTAAGATATACCACCCTGTATATTATTGTTTGTTAGTAGGTATGAAATGTCAATTACTTTTGGGAATTACTAATGGTGGAAAAGTAAAAGACCCTGGCGAAAACGTTCCAAGCTTATTTTTATATAGACACTTAAGAGCCCGTTTAAAAAATATTATTGGAAATAATCAGGAGGAGCAGGTCCCTCGGGATTCCTGGGAACTCCTGGAAATAAAAGATAAAATAAGAAACATCTGTAAAATCTAACCAAATTCGATTGTGTTTTTTTAATTAGTAATTCAAACAAAACTGATTTACCAATATCAGTTTTGTTTGAATTACTAATTAAAAAAACGATCTGGGGGTCTTTTGGATAGGGGCACAGGTGGCAACTGTTAATTTTCTTCCCGTAAAATCAGCCACTGGGAATTTAATCAAGTTAGCAAGTGTGGTTCAGAAACCAGTGAAAAGAACTGCTTAACTAGGATTAATAATATTTTTTGTGAAAACGCATTGTAGAATGGTTGGCACTGCTGTGTGCGACATCTTTTCAGAAGTTATTACAATTATGAACATTCCTGCAAAAGAAGGCTAACTATGGATAGTATAGAGGAAATGAAGCTTTTGAAACTGTGACATTGCAAATTGATGTGTTCGTACCGACAGCTGATTATACACGATGTCTTTAAATGGAATAATTTCTTTTTAAGTTTTCCAAATGTTTAAATCACATTCAGAATTTTTATTCGTGGTTCGAAGTCATTTTGTGTGTTCACTTTTGCTTGCTTGAATCAACGCTACCATAGTCCTATTATTTGATAACCCAGTGTTATTACCCTCAGGGAAAACATTGGAATGTAGATGACATTTTAATGTTTTTTGGGAAATAGCGCTCCTCGGAACCCGAGCTCGTACTAGTCGGTTTTTGTATGCCGGCTGGCAGATTTCTAATAGACACATAGACGCTGAAAACCTCAGCATATAGGAGTAGGACATACATTCTCACCCCCACAGCCTCTCCTGCTGTATTTTCTGGGATGAATTAGTTCATGTTATATTATGTTGGTACTAATGAAGTATCTATGTACAAAATTTAGTTAAAATCATTGTAATCGTTTTTGAGAAATTTATTTTTTCCATTTTTTAACTTATTTTATCGGTTTTTAGCAGGATATTTCTCCCTTAGTGGAGCTAGGACCGTCCTGAACACACACGCAAAATGTTAGCAAAATTGATTTACTGGTTTGAGTTCTAGGTGCGACCACAGACAAACAGACCGATATCTTAAAAAAAAAACATATTTTTGGAGTCGGGGGACTTGAAAACGTGTAAATTCACCAAAAATTCAGAAAAATCACAAAACTTCCCCTATATTCTAAGTACCTATATGAGAAAGTAAAAAACTGGTCAAGTGCGAGTCTGACTCGCGCACCGAGGGTTCCGTAAAATAATAAAAATAAGGAGTTAGGTAGGGGTAAAAAATTAACAGATTTGTTTTTAAAAAGTTTATTTTACTTATATTTTATTTTGTTCTTTTTATTGTTTCAAAATTTTTCCGTATCAAGTTTAATTAAATTTTATTTTTAAAGTAAGAAAAATGCAATACCAGAATATTTGTTGAATAAAAAAAACAAAAAAAATATTGCAATCTGAAACCCAGGATCGAACCAGGGATTTTTTATCTTTTTCAAACGCTATTTCAACTGACCCAACCGAACAATGTTATTACGCTCTCTCATAATGCAGTATTATAGCAGTACGACTCCAGCCGTGCTATTACTGTACACGCGCATAGTGCAGTCATAGTAGAGAGTTAATAATCTCTAGTCTCTACTATAGAATAGAATAGAATAAAATATATTTATTATCCAATATAGCAGTGAGCAGGATTCGTAATAAAAAAAAATTTAATAATAATTAATAATTAATTGAATAAAATTCATTAACTGAATACAAACAAGATTTAATTAGTAGAGTCTTTAGCTCTCTTTTAAATTTAGGGAAAGGAAGTGACTTCAGCTCAGCAGGAAGACTGTTGTAAAATTTCAAAGCTGAATATCCTGGCTATTGCAATAGAGACTTAAGTTTGGTTTAGGGAGTAAAATGAAGTTTTTTTGTTTTTTTTATTAACAAAAACAATGTGTGCATCGACCTTAAGGTCATTAGCACTGGTACAATTTAGTTACAATTGTTAGTGAGAGTAAGGTAGGTATGGTTTAAGTACAATATTATTTCAACAGCTATGATAATAAAAATGAAGTTGTTATTACGTGTTTGATAACTATGCAGTGTACTGTGAATGGAGTACTTCCCAAAATATTTCCGAATGTGACAAAGCGAGTAAAAAATGTAGACAGACGGAGCAGTTAAAATTTTATGTCTTATAAAATAATGTTTGCAGCTGTCACGATATCCAAGATTGAAAATAATTCTTATGGCTTTCTTCTGCTTTAAGAAGACTGGAATGTACTATAAACGTGTAACAACGTTATTTTATTAAAATTAAATGATTATTTAATTCTAATTATTATTAACCAGGATTCGTACCATAACAACACACAATCTGTGAAAATTTCAACTAGCTACCTCTTACCGTTTCTGAGATAGAACCTTGTGACAGACGGACGAATTGGCAGTAATAGGGTTTCATTCGGAGGTAGGGAACTCTAAAAATAATGTTTTCAGCAGACATTTACACGACTGAATAAGTACAGAATATTAAGAGAACTGTGGCTGAAAACTATAAAAACTACAGTCATTTCACTTCTAAACCACAATAATTATTTTATTATTGGATGTAAAATGTGTATTTTCGAAGACAGAAATATGGTGGAAGAACGTTACGATATGGTGGGAGAACGTGAATAAAAAGCAATTATAACCACGCTGTTATAACTAAGTGACGTATCAATATCAGATAGATATTTTAATGTATTTCTGCTCTAAAAAAATTCGACTGATGACCAGTCCTATACTTCCCACCTAGTAAATATTTGCAAAAAATAAACACTCTTTTTTTTATTCTTTGACTAGGCCCAAATAACCTTAGCTGTTGGTGGTCTTTAAAACACAATTTAATTTTTATTCTTTGAAAAAAGCATGGCCCTCTTTTTTGTTTGGTGATCTATTGATGGCTAGCTTAATATAGCAAAAATCATGGTTACCTTGATTTACGTACAATTTTTATTTTTTTTAGTAAAATATTTTTTTTCTCGAAAACTATACATTTTAGAGAAAAAAAATATTTACATTTTTTTCATATTATAACATCTAGAATTCATTTATATTTTTTTTTACCTATGTTAATACGTGACATTGAGGACGTTTTTTTGAATATCTCAGGATCCACTGAACCGATTTGACTCAAAATCTAATCAGATCTAAGTTAAAGGCTGATAAACACAATAGAACAATCGGCATGCCCGTATGTTGTTCCGTTCTTAAGATATCGAAGGCGAAAAATTGACCACATACACACACACATACACACATACACACATACACACATACACACACACATACAGACATCAGTCAGAAAATGATCTTAAACGATTGCTAGGGTCTCAAAACGTGAAAATCTGTTAAAATCTCGAAATATTGTTTTCGGACTGAATCCATTACTTCCCTACCATAGTAGAGGTGGGAAGTAAAAAATTAGGAAAGCGGGAATTTGCAGATAAAATCCTTATTTACGCATGACCACTTCAGTACCCTATACAGGGTCTTCAAAGTTAAGTCGGTTAAATCGGTTAAATTAGCAAACTAGAAGTATTTTTTCCGTTGAATAAAACGATGAAAACAGAAAAACAATTGAACATCGCGTTTTCGAGTTATTTTTTTGACAAACGATATAACATTCCATCATATCACATTTTTTTTAATGCATGAAAGGCATTTTTCCCCTCAAAAAACATGAACTGTAAACTGTTTACTAGCAAAACTTCAATTTGACATTTTAATTCTAATGACATTTATAAGACAAACGAATGTTGTTTAAGAAATAACAGCTACCTTTAATTTGAATTTGAAAAATCATTATTAACTTAGTCATTTTTAACATAAGGATAGAAGACTATGGGACACTTTTGTTCAGAATTCAACTGTCTATCGATTGTGAATATTGTATACCGGGTGTCTCATTTAAAAAAATAGAAATTTTTGACATAACTCGAAAACGCGATGTTCAATTGTTTTTCTGTTTTCATCGTTTTATTCAGCGGAAAAATACTTCTAGTTTGCTAATTTAACCGATTTTGTAGATCCAAAAATAACGAAGTTAGCAATAGTGCCGACTTAACTTTGAAGACCCTGTATATAGCTTCATGTAAGTATTTAAAAATGTACTTGGCTAGAATAAATAAAAATTTAAACTGAAATTAATAATGTGAATGTAAATGTCACTAATATCTTGGAATTTTGCCCCTCTATATTATATCTAAATACATTACTCCATTAACACTCAATATTTATATAAATAATAAACAGCATAATGATACAAAATCTTAAATTGAAGTGTACTTACGTGAATTTAATAAGTAATTTATAAATATGTTTTTGTATCGCGGGATCAGTTTTCGTTGAGAAAGTTAACTTAGGACGTGGGTAATAACCGAATGATTCACCGGCAGTAGTGTTTGGAATTTCAGTATGTAAATATTCAAAATCTGTAGATTGTGATGAAGTGGCGATTAATTAACCTTCATCAGAAGAAATTTGAAGTACTTGGGTCAAATCATTCCGAATAACTGTTTTTTGATGTGTTTTTTATTTTTGTCACCTATTTTTAATAACCGCTAACTTGTATAAAACATCTCATATCAGATTTTCTCTGAGTCTACATTCTAAATTTCATTCAACGAATATTATAATAACAATATAAATTAAATAAAGTTGATGTTCGTTTTATTTTTAGTGATATAATTAATGTATTTTGTTGTTTTGTTGATGTTGTCAAGCGATTAATAATAATATTACCTGTTTTGAGGGACGGTTCCCGCGTGCTATCCGCAAATTAAAGCAAACCGACTCAATGGGGACTTACTGTAACAGAAAAATATGAGCACTGTATAGGGTACTTTTGTACTATGTTATTAGAGGAGTAAATTCTGAACAAAATGACACCCAAATCACTACATTATGATTTCTAATAAATAAGCCCAAAAATAATTTTGAAATATTTATGAGTCTCGCCCGTTAAAAATCGTTTTTACGCGTTATTGAATCGTGACGTCATGCTCATTTAATATTATGGAGGGCGTGCGTTTATATTATCTGCTAATACTATCTAAAACCAAAGCAAACTATTAACGCTAAAATACTGTTTGTACCTATGTAAACTTAATAAGCTAGGTAACTATGGAAACGGACACTCAATGCAAGGTTATAATGTCACACGCTGTTTGTGATCACATGATTTCTTTTGAAATTTATCCATACCTATAGACTGTGTGCAGGGGGGCTGAGTTATAATAATATCGATGCAAGCGCTCGTTGTGAGATCTATTGTAAACTCGGAACTCTAATTTTCCGTAATTGTCAATGAGCATTGTTGTTTAAAAAGTCAAGTAAGTAAAACCATGATTTTACTTCTAACTTATTTGGTAATTATTACTATAAATCTGACAAATTTGACACTTTTAAACCCGGTCCGCACGATTACAGGCAAGATTACAGAATATGCTGTCGTCTGTCAATATAAACCATAGACATAGATGTAGGAATACCTCCATGTCTGATATAAATAAATTAGTTATTTTTTATTATACGTCAAAATTGAAGAAGAAAAAAACTTTTATGCTATGCTATTTATACTATATGCACACAGGTAAATTAAATGGTATACGTTCATTAAAAAATTTCGCGGTCTAAAACAACAATAAAAATGAGTTCAATCGTGCACTATTGCCCGCTAGCGGCGCTAGTAGGCTTCGTGCACACAACCTATTTCAATAAATTAGATATTGCATTTCAATGAGTCATTCAATGTAGATTTCAGAGTTATGTGCAAATTGACGTATATTTTCGTTTTTCATAATAAAAATGCGCTGAAAAATTTCATGTAACTGCTCTATTCTGACCAATTCATTTCATCAAACAGACAAAATGTGCATTTGCTTCGATAATCTTTCGATTGGTACGCGTTGCTAACTTGTGACATAAGCGTCATGTCACGTAGGGAACGCGTGCCCCGCGGCGTCGTGACAGCAGGTGTTCGTCGTTATGTAACGTGTGCGTTAAATAGTTCACATGTCACGAGTCTTTGTTATCAGCACATGTACATCTTATGAGGTTGAACGCTCTGACAGTTTAATTGTCTGTTGGCGCGCGCGTTGCTTCGACTGAATTATGATGGTTATTAAATTAGTTCGATTGATGTGTGCGGTTTAGAATATAAATACAGGCTCTAGGAAATAGGAATGAGTGTTGTGTGTTATGTCTACAGGGAGCAAGTGAAGTAGACATTTGATAATGACTTAATTTTTGGGGTTCTGTACCTCCGAACGGAACCCTACGATGTCCGTGCGTCCGTCACGAGGCACGGTAAGAGGTAGCTAGTTGAAATTTTCACAGATTGTATGTTGTTGTGGCATGAATCCAGGCAAATAATAATTAGAATTAAATAATCAATTAATTTTAATAAATTCATGTTCTTTATTTTACTGCAACACTGACTGCAGCCGTATTTAATATTTGTGCTATAGAGCGTCTTACATCATCGTTCGACTGGCCCCGTTGGTAGAGCGTTCGACTGAAGATCTAAATGTACCTGGTTCGATTCCGGGTTTCGAATCGCAATATTTTTGATTATTTATATTTTATCACATATTCTGTTAATACCTATATTTTTTTACTTTAAAAATTAATTTAATTAAATTTGATACGAAAAAATTTTGAAACAAAATAAAATATAAGTAAAATAAACTTTTTAAAAACAAGCTTAAACAAATAAATCTATTAATTATTTACACTTACATAATTTCTTATATAAATTAATAGATTTTTTATACGGCTGAATTGCAATTGAAAATTTTGTTGAAAAGTAGCCAATTATATAATTGATTCCAAACATATCGGAAAAAATCATTTTACCAACCATAGTCACGGTTAGGATTCTTACCTGAACCTTTCCACTTTCGCGGCGGAATGAGCTTACATTTACTCAACCGTGACATGATTACTAATCTAACATTCTTCTTATATGCTTCGGAATCAATATATTTTCACCACATGCGATCTATTGATTCCGAAGCATATAAGGAGAATGTAAGATTAGTAATCATGTCGCGGTTGAGTAAATGTAAGCTCATTCCGCCGCGAAAGTGGAAAGGTTCAGGTTAGAATCCCATGACCGTGACTATGGTTGGTAAAATGATTTTTTTAATATGTTTGGAATCAATTATATAATTGGCTGCTTTTCAACAAAATTTTCAATAACTTCTTATTTTTATTATTGTACGCCAGTTTGACTCGCACTTGGCCGATTTTTTTAAAACAAAGAAATATAAAACGAAACGCGAGCTAAATCAGTTGCGCAAACCTCGACGGAGTGAGATGAGTAGTTTTCAGCGTGTCTGTAATAAATTTCCCCAATCAGAGATAATTATCTCCGCATGCATTATTCATGATAATGCAGTTGTACCAACAGTCCGCCTGTACATTAGCTATTACCGTACGGTGTGATATTAGCTACGGTTAATGTCAATCTAATTACATCATTTATGCTAATTATCCAATATGGTCTAAACTCTGAAAGGTTGCATAATATAAGCGTGGCACCCTTTGCGGTCTGATGTTCAATAAAATGTAGATATATGAATCTTGTTCCAAATAAGATAGGTACGTACTTAATGTGAGATTATAGTCAACTATGCCGAAACACCCTGTCTTATTTCCGTATTAACCCCGGAGCCAAAAAGAGGGGTGTTATCTGTTCGGGTCGTATGTTTGTATGTCGATCTGTCTTTCTGTCTGTGGCATCATAACTCTTCAAAGATAAAATACATTGGTGTCACTTAGATAACTATGGTAATATAATTAGATAATATTTATAGCCCAAGCTCTGACCATACAAAAGTCTACTGGACAACACTACTAAAGTTTTATTAATGAATTTAGCAGATAATATACTTACGATGAAAAATGTAAAATCGTTGACAGACTAATTACGGTCTCTTAAACCTACAATTTTGATAAAATAAATAAAAATAGAAACATATTCATAATCTACTCAAAATACCCTTTTCAACGATACCCCACAAGAATAAGTACAATTTTTTTTAATTTCTGACCACCGTTTGCATGACCTATGGACACCCCCTTAAATAAACCTTTTTAATCTTTTGTTATTCTTCCCGTCTTTGGGTCGCACCGTCGCGGTAATACATATATGTGATTTTCAAGTCCTTATCTCATTTCGTTTAGAAATTAGAGGCCTGTAACAGACAGACAGACACCACAACAATAGGGTTCCTTTCTGGCACGGAATCCTAAAAAGTAATAAAATAAAATATAAAATTAAACCTTTTCAAAAAATCCCGACAAAATAGTCCTTGAAGAAAGAAAAAATCTGGCCTTTACCAGGGAGTTCATGGTTCGTAACATTATTATTGTAGGTTATAGACGCGTCGACAACTCAGGTCATTAGCAATAGCGTCTTCAACACAACTAAATATCAATAATCCATTTGTGTATTAGAATCTGCCAGCCGGCACACACAAACTCGGGTAATTTCGAGAACAACTACATTCCAGTGTTCCCCTTGGGGGAGTGGTTCGTCTCGTTCTTCTTAGTTTTTGACAGATAAGAGATTAATAAGATTGTAACATTGTTACTAGAATATTTATTTATATAGAGTTAATTGAAATAGCGAATGTTTTCTAAAGAAAATGATAATGCGCTGTGATTGACGAATTTAATTAATGAATTGAGCTAATGAAATGCGAAGAAAGACAGTCTTGTTGTTTTACATGTTTTGTCGAGCTATTAAAGTATTTAGTGAAGCTTTTATGACGCAAACAATTTTATGCGCTTCATGCGAGACATGGGTGTAGTTCAATCGGTACGAAATATCTTAAATTTATAATAAACTAATGCTCGGTTGCAGAAGTCTGAAAATCTGATTTCACAATGACTTTAGATTGTGACCACACATATTTCTCCATAAAAAACTTTGTAGATTTTCAGAGCGATCTTGCTCGAAAAATAATTAATCGATTGAAACAATATTTTTTTAAACCTGTGTATACATGTTTTCAGCATAGATTTTTCTACAATTTCCACTTCGAAACAGCATTTTTCTGTGCATTTTGATCAAAATTTAGTTTGAAAAGCGATCTTTTTCTATGTAGATCAATCATTTATTTTTGTGTGAGTACCTACAATCTAATGTTCTACATGATAGAACGTTTCACAACGACATTAGACTGCTCCTGCATAATATATATAAACTGTAAATATATTATCAATTATCACAATCTAAGGTAATTGTCAAATCTATTTTTTTGACAATGCTTTCTTTAACCTAGCAGAACTTATGCTAGGTTAAAGAAAGCTGTCTTAGGCCATGTATGGGGGCCCTTAGGCACACAGAGTTTGGAGATCCTTTTAAAAAACCAAAAAAAAAAACGTGAAATGAAAACATCATAATGTACTTTTGTTTAGTGACTTTACTGGTTATTTTGGTTAGTTTTTTCGGCATTTTGGGGCCTCTATCAGGCCGGGGGCCCTAGCCTCGTACCCCACGTGCTCTTATGGTAAAGACGGAACTGACTGCATAACTGTTGTACCCGGCTTGAACCGGGTGGAATTTAGAATGCCAGAGTTTCGCTCATTCTGTGTAGTTAATTATAGTAACTCGAAAACTTCTCCTCGATTGGCATTTGTGTAGTTTTTTCGAAAAACACTCATTATCATATATACAATCGTAAGATAAAAAGATCTTGTTAAAATCTCATAAAAAAATTTAAAAACTACCTATGAACAGACTACAACCGACTTTCCCAACCATTTTCTAATTGCAAATCTTAAATCGCTTTTTAGGTGCCATTTATTTGCGCCTCTTGCCAAGAAAAAAAAACTTAAAAAGCACACATTTATCGGGAGTACAGAATAAAAAATATAAAAAATGACTATTAAAAAGGGAAGTACAGTACAGTACTACGCAATATAAATAAAATCTTTGGACATATTTTTCCGTCATTTTTTTATCAGCTCCTTTGGAGTTTGGACACCTAAACTGGAAAGATTACCGTGTCCAAATACTTTCACAAACCTTTTTTTGAAAAATATAATCAGTATGAATAGCATTACTACTTCTGTTACTTCTATACGTAGAATAAAAAGAAGTCTCGGTAAGTGTCTGTCTGTCTGCCTGTCTGGGTGCCTGTGCCGGTTAATCGCGAGAACTACAGAACGGATTTGAATGCGGTTTTTACCATTCGATAGCTTTTCCTGAGGAAGGTTTAGGTCTATACTAGTTGTTCGACCTGGCTTCGCTGTCAAAAGCGCGAGCGGTGTGAATTATAATATTATTACCCAATAAAAATAATTCGTTACGTCCAGTTAATTTTAAAATTGAGCGAACGAATGAAGCGACTGAGTAACGTATTAATCAATTATAAATTCAGGCGAACGAGCGAAGGGAAACGTATTAATAAATTGCTCCCCGGGCAAAGTTGGACGGAGCATCTAATAATATATAAATATGTGTTATCATGGTTATTTATCCAACCCTGTAATCAGTCTAATCAAAGTTACCACATCCCTATACATAGGTAAGTGACAAGTTTCACTTGTAGTTCACAATTTAATCAGAATGTAATGTAATAAAGTTTTTGTTTTTGAAAGAGTGAATACCTGTTAGTAGATTTACTTTATGACTCTTAATATAAATAAACCAGCGTTTCTTAAACTTTTTCGCCTACGGATTCTTTAGAGATTAGTAAAATTGTCGTGGACCCCCATTAATATAAAACAGAGTAATTTATTTATTTAATTTTTTTGAAGTGTAAAATAATAATATTGTCAATGTATAAAATTTAGGTATAGATTTTGCGTAAGTTTCACTTCTGCAGTGTAAACAACATTATCACAGCTTGCCGGACGGCCTTCATACACAATATTTGAGTTACAGTGGGCGGCTACTAAATAAACAAGCCGTGAGGTGGGTCGTTTATTAGGACTAAAGTGCGACCCTCGAGGTCCACACGACGAACTTCCCAGTTTGATAAATATTTAATAATAATAATTAAATTAGATATTACACAGAAAAGTAATCATTAATCATTTTAATCATTAAAACATAATTATTATTTATTTTTAACAATAGTTAAAAAAAAAAACGGCTGAACCGATTTTTATAAGATTTATGTCGGATTAAAACGACGTTAACACGCCTCGATTGACACCCTTACGAAGTCGATATAATTTTTTATTCGCGAGATATTGTGTAAAATCTACTTTTTTGGAGGTTATTTGGTTAAGAAAAAAGAACGGCTGAACCGATTTGGAAAAAATTTCTTTCAGATCATATTTACGTTAATACGCGTCGATTGGCACCCTAACGTAGTCGATATTATTTTTCATTCTCGAGATTTCGTCTTAGAAAGAAATGGACACATACGTACGTACGTACGTACACACACACACATAGACATCTTTCTAAAAATAGTGTAAAAATCTCGGTAAAAATAGTGTAGTGACCTTGAAATATAAAAATTTTTTCTCCATTTTGATTTCGATTTTCGGACCCATTACAATAACTTCCAATGGGAAGTTAATAATTAAATCAGACGATTTTTGTTCTCTTATATCCACACCATATTCACATAACAATAAAGTAGTGAATAATATATCAGACAGCAAGGCTGCGGCTGTCCTGATTGGTTGGCTATATCTAAGAAAAAAAAATCAGTGGTATTTGATTTTTTCTTACATATAGCCCACCAATCAGACCTTCATATAGTTCGCCCGTCGCCGACCAAACTGTATAGCTTTGTTCACTTATAAACTTGCGTTACAGATCGCTGATTATAGAATCACTGTTAGCCGGACGGCGTTTATACAGTTCGGCCGTTGGTGGCCGAACTGTATACACTTAGACCAAAGATGAGTCCGTGGATCGCCTCAGGTATAATTACGGTCCCCTAGATGTCCGCGGGCCCCAGTTTAGGAAACTGTGATCTAAACGAAAACATCGTACCTAAATCTTGGCCATATTAATGTAATTACTAATTAGTTAATGATGATTGCGATCTGTCGGCAAAATGTATGTGTTAAATTACTAATTGGACGTGTTTGTACTATATCTAAGTTAGTTTTATTATAATGCATGTATTTTTGTTTCACGTTGTCTGTTTACCATTCTCTCATACAGTCGAAGCTACTGATGCGTGAAACTGTTTTTTACTGTTACGTTATTTGAAAATTTGAAAATAATTACCTATTTTCTTGCATAACAACATAGGTAATTAATTAAAAAACAAATAAAAGGCAATAAATAACTAGTGACAGTTAATAAAATATAACAGATAACAGTTTCCATATAACATGACTTACAATTTTATTGATAAACACCCACCTATTTTTTGAAGTCGGTAAAAAGTATTCATTTGTCTCCACACGATAATCAACTATAAAGAAGAAGATAGCAGCAGTTAACAAATACCCGATAACAGCATTATTTTTCGCAAATAAGTAGTTATTAACTAACTGATCTTGTCCTATCAAGCTGTTAGATTACGCATAGTTGTGACCAGAGCTGCAGAAAATCTATCTTAAGATACAAAAAGTAATAGAGATACAACCAAAGCATTATGTGTGTAGTCCAAACGGGCAATGCAGCAAAGTCTACCCCATAAGGATCAAGAAAAAAATACCAAGTCAATAATTGTTAGATTTTAGAATATTGATACATTTGTAAATAATGGTAAGTATAGTAAGGAGGTATTGTTGTGGTAAGAAGTGACTAAATTGTTGTTTTTTATATTGTTTCAACCACAGTGCTCTTTAATATTCTTTTTTGAACATTCTAACGGAATAATTTTAAGGAATGAACAAAATAATCATTTCGTTTCAATAAAATATTTATTTTTAATTTCAGGTCGATAAGTTTCTACTCATTAAGAAATTCGGTAAGTGTTTTATATAAATCTATATACCTACTAATATTATAATTAGGTTAAGGTTGTGTGTTTACTACGCTAGTACGCTGATCTCAGAAACTATACAGAACATATTTGAATTTTTTTCCCACTATTTAAAAGCCTACTTTTTCTCGAGTGACATAAGTTTTAAATCGACAGAAAAATCGAATTGAGTGAGGACTTGTATTAATTCGACTGAATGGCCGAATGAGATCCAGAAATAGGCAGTTGTGAGATGCCAAGCCAAAATCTGCACGGGTGATCATGGGGCGGAAAACTATCAAATAATAAAATAATCAATTAAAAAGAGCTAATGCAAGTATTTAAAGGTCATCAAGTGCTATAGAATTATCTGAGTCTCTTAAAGGTAGTCTTCGCTTTTGAGGCAGGTTCCCTTCCAGAAATTTATAACGGAAAACGAGCAACATTTTTTAAAACACTTCTATACAAAACCATCTAGTTAGGTTCTTAGATATGAATAAGACAACCTTTATTAGAAGAAATAACCAAGAGTGACACATGTCGTTGAATTTGATCTTGGATTCATCAATCAATCCTTATGGATTCCGAATGGGTTGTTGCTTTCATAGAAGCAGCATTTTGCATGGCAGTGGTAATTTTAGACTTCTCTTTTATGATTGTTTGAACTGTTGTGCAGCGTGGCAAGTTAAATTGATTTGAAATTAATGATTTACTTATAGGTTTTCAAAATTCAATGTCAAAATCTTAGACTTTGCTTCTATCGAAATTGAATTTTGTTTTTTGTTTATTTTTATAAGTGCAAGTCTATTGTCTATTGTGACCTAAAGCGAATCATAGACGTAAATAAATGTTGCTTGACGTAAAACGAAATAATGTAAAACGAAACACCGCAAGACGAGGATTGCCCGTATATATTGATTTTTCGCTTACTTTAAGACCTGGGAACGATTATACTGATCGATGCAAGGTTGCCAGACTTTTCATTTTCTTTTCGGTAAGTTGTATAGGGCCTTCCTAAAAAATTATACACTTGCTGAAATACCGTAACTTGTAAGTAAGAACGTTACCAGCTCTTCGTCTAATATAATATGAATATGCAGGGTGTTGTGTAGAACCGCAAGATGTTAGCGAACGTAGGAAGGGTAGAGTGGAGCAATCCTCTCATGTTACTAAGGAGCGCGCGCGTTTGAATGACGTTAATTATCACCTCCTATCCTGTTTTTGTCATCGGAAACAAATGACACACTTCATATTGAAATTGATAGCTTCCCATAAATATACAGGTTGTTACATTTATCTTAGAGTCCTTATTTGACCACAATAAATTAATGAGCTACATTGTTTTTCTCTTTTTTACTATTCTGAAGGAAACTATTAAGTTGTATAGTTTTGCGTAAGTACTGTCGCGGACTTAATAAAGTTTACACTTGAGTTTTTCAGTGTAAGTTCACAAAAAGTCAGTAGCTCAGCAACAAATTTAGTTTTTAATAGGTAAATGTAAATGTCAAAAATTAAAAGAAATAATTGTCGTTTAAATGCCTCGAAATTGTTAAAACGATGAGCAAAAAAAAGAATTATTGCAAGACTGGAGGAAGGAATTTGCTAATAGTAAATATTATCAAATCTTTTATGTTTTAATTGAATAATATTGAGTAATTTGGATTGTATAATAAACAACTGAGGTGTTTTGATAATAATTTTTTATAGAATTTTTAGGACGTAACCTTAGTAATTGATTCATTACTATCAAAAGCCAAATTACAATATGCAAAAATTTAAAAAACCGGTAACTAGCTGATATAGATGTAAAATTTTTTAAGTCCGCGACTGTACATACATTTTTCCTGCGTATTAAATATTAGCTGCAATCATCCCATAGATAAAGAGAATCGTCCGTCATGATAAAACTACAGGCGAACACCAATTTAAGAACATTGTCGTTCTTAAAATGTGTTAAACTGCGTAAAATACATGTTTGCCATACCCACATAAAATAGCTGCTTTTCATGCATGCATGTATGCATGTAAAGAGACTTTTGACAGGCTAGTGTGCGGAAAAGTGTCTTTCCCACATTAGTGTGGGAAAGCATCGTAAAAAGCATCGTAAAAATTCTTTCTCATCATTTTTTCATAACGCGTCAAAAGAAGTATAACTTCAAAAATGCATTTCCTTCACAAAAGATTTGGGAATATTACTTAAAAAAACAAATTAGTCATGATTGTCGTCAATTTGAACAATAATTATAAACTTGTATTTAAAAATGATTTCTCTTTGTAACTATGTTTAAGTATGATTTGGTATCCCTTTAGAGACGTTCGCTTGATATTTTAATTAAAAGTTTAAAAGCATTGCGTTTCATAGGAGTTGAGTTAAAAAGTAGTATACCAATGTTAAATCAAGCCTGCCGTCACATAGTTCTACTCTCCTTCTTCGCCGAAAATTTCTAGTATATAGGGTTACTTTCGAGATAAAATTTTATTTGAAGTAGATGTAACTTAATTTTCGATAATAGAGTTATATTATATAGGTACACATATAAAGATATACTAGGTACTATACAGACCAGTCTTCTGAACCCGACACCCTTTTCATGATCCTTGAAGATAATATGGCGCAGTCGATTGAGACTGTGTACTCGTTTGCAATACCAACAAGATATTATAATATTGTGAATTATAGACGCTTGACAGCTCATGTTATTAGTATCGTGATATTTACAAAACGAATTACACGCTTAGACGATCATCGTAATGTACTCAGGTATGAACACGGGAAGAATATATGTGTTTAAAGCGCAGTCGAATTCACAAACATACGCCAGTGAGTGTAAATATATATATTCCTAGTCGAATCCACAAACACGGAAGATATATACTAAAAACCAAATCTATGTGGAATTTTAGTGACTTTCCTAGTAACGAAAATACACTCTGTAATACACATAAATCTTTTTTGAGCAATCTGTAGATTACTAAAAGCAAAATTATTAACTGTCAGAAATATTTCTATAAATATTTTAATAATTCTGGACGTGTAAATTGTCAGTTTAAATTTCTTTTTCAAGATTTTCTTTAAATACTCTTGCAAGTTATAATAAACTAAAAAGTGTTGTTATTTTTTTTTTTAATTAAAAATGAACTGTTTTAATAATTTCTTAAATTTTATTTTGTCAAAAAAATTCACAATGATAATAAATATTAATAAAAAAATATACAAATATAGTTTATTAACAAAAATAAGAACTGTCCGTTTAAAATAATATACCTAATTATTGCACTTGCACATTGATTAAGAAAATATCAGCCACTGTAAATTTACCGAAAGCAAATGAAAAATTAACTGTTATAAATAGGCAGTATTAGAAACCACTCGTTCCCGTTGTGTTTTTAAGTTACGGAATTTTAACGTAAAAAAAGTTCGAGCCTCTTTATGACGTTTTCATTAACTTATTATTCCATATTTGTCTTTTCATATTCTGTACTTATTTATAAACGCTTTAAACCAACTTGAACTCAGTCGAGGTACGCAAGACTAGAGTTGTGTAGTTTCTAATATGTATAGCTCCAGGAACCATATCCTCTCTACCTTTACGCAACTTAGCATGTCCATACTGCGTATTATTATAATCAGATTTCCATTTGGAACTGTTTTGAGCAAGATTACGCAAGAGAATTTATACATTATACGTCATACAATCTAGGCTCTTAAAATGTCTCTTCAAGATTTCATGGCCGACGCACTTCGAACACTAAATGATCAAAAAAAAAAAAAAAACGGGATCCACTCAGTTCGCTCGCTCGATCAATAAAACAAAAATTTCAAAGGGGGACGACACAGGGTTACAAACAAAATAATATAACAATCACTCATTCTCTTTCTGCATGCTGCAATCACACGATCACGCATACTTTCTTTAGGTGGATCTTATTCTGACTCAGACAAGCTCACGTCTGAATCAGAATCAGATTCACCTAATAAAATTATAAATGGAAGAATGTCATTCACACTACAAGTACCCATGTTTTTTTCCCAGTCACTCTTAATAATTTGGTCGCAATGTCTTATGCTGTTTTTCCACATCTCACTATCAAATTTTGAAAGAGCCTCAAGCCATAAATTCTTCACCCTATCTTTCGACAAAGGTGTTGAATTTATGTTCTTATTGTAATAATTCTTACAGAACCCCCATGCCATCTCAATTGGATTATATTGACAATGATATGGAGGCAATCTAAGAACTACATGCCCATAATTTTCTAAAATATTATCAATAACGTATTTTTTAATGTAATTTTGTTCAGCCAAAAGAGGTTTTATTATGTTCCAAAGAATTTTTTTTTCACAGCCTTCAATATATTCTATTTCATTTTTGTCTAACCATTCCTCCATTACTGACTTGCGAGAATTTGAATTGAGTGGCTTATCAACTCGCATGGAGTGATAAGGAGCATTATCCATTATCACCACACACTTACCTTCCATAGCGTTAAGCACTGGAAGTAGTTGATCTACCACCCATTTCCTAAAAATTTATGATAATTTTTGTGTTCAATTTTGTTGTCTAAAATCAAACTACACCCCTCCAAAAATCCCGTAGAACAACCCGCATGCAGAACTGTAAAACGCTTTCCCTCATTTTTAATTTTGTGTGGATTACCCTTTAAATCAGTAGTGTGGACCCACTGCCGCACTTGACTACCGTTTTGGTAAATCCACGTCTCGTCCAAATATATAAAGTTAATTTTGTCACTAGAATTTTGAATTTCCAAATATTTTCCAAGAAATGAAATTTTTAATAACTGAATATGTTTAGCTGCCGAAAAAATGACTACTGTTTGCTTTCTTGTAAACATAACCCATCGATTTTAAAATTCTAAGAAATGTAGTTCGCCCCCCTTTGAAATCGGTAACTTCTTTGACAGAGTTAAAAAGTCGAGCCATTGAAAAATGTTCTCCTTTGTTGTGAAATTCATGTATCTTCGAGGCAATTTCTTTTTTTAAAAAATGGTTCTTCCAATAAATATTCTTTTTTCTATTTCTGCCCACTCTGGAATCTTTTATTTTTTCCATATTATTGCGCTGCTGTAAAATTTTATATACTTGTGCAATACTAATCTAAAAAAATAATGGTTTTATCAAAATATAGAAACAAATTTGTGTATTACTAATTCACTGTTTAAATAGAATACGTGTATACAGAAAATATTTTCGCAATTTTTTTTTTGAGTTCACCCGTGCGTTCACCGTTTTTTACATATTGATTTTTAAACTGCGAAAAACATTCAATAACAGCCAGTTTTAATTTTTTTGTTAATAAATTTCTGCTCTTCGGCATTTTTTAATTTTTTTTTTGTGAATATTTTTTGACGAATATTTTTAATGACAATAAAAATCTGAAATTTACCTTACCTGTTTGAATGGTTTCCATAACAATTTTAAATTTAAACGAAAAGATCTATCGGAAATTTGTATTAATTAATTACCACACATACAAACTAAAAAAAACTTTTAAAAATACTTAGTGCTGCCAACATAAATCAGTTACTAAAATGTAACTAAAATTCCACATAGATTTGGTTTTTAGTATATGTGTATGTATGTGTGGGCCCGGTCGTATATACAAACTCAAGCGTGTGTGTATTGGTCTCTTCAAGGCAGGCTTCAAAAGACAAAAATTGATTAGAATCCTGTGAAGGTTCATTAAAAATGAAATCGCAGTCAATGCGAGAGTCAATATAATTTTGGTGTTAAAAACAAATACATATTTTAATTGTACTAATCAAGTATTAACGAAACTGAACCAATGTAAAAAATTAAGCATGGCGAGAGTTGTCATTTATACTAAACTATCAGATCCCGTGCGTAGCGCTTTGAGCAGTATACAAAAACACAATTTTGACCTTGAATAGACACCACTAAGCTAACACAAATAGCCAGTATATGTAACCGTTTCATTACCGGTCTATAATAACGCACAACAAAAATGTTATATTCAATTATCAAAGAAAATAAATCGAAAATTAATGAACTGAAATTAATATTCGTTACAATAATAGTAGTTGTAAGTCTTTTGAGCATGCTAGATCCTTATCAGAATAATATGTACTACCGGTACTCAAATCTGATTGTAATAACAGATAATTTATAGTTTTCTAGTGCATTGAAAACATTCTGTGCAGTTTCTATTGTTAGATGTTTGCTAAGATAACTAATCTAATTTTTCTGTTGAAAATACTATAAATCTAACTTTTTCTTTATAGATAGGTACTCGGTAAAGAAAACTTTTGTAGGTATATAAACTTGAGATGCATTATAATAGTCATGTCTAACCATTTTAAGACTGTTGCTTGTTCTTGTCATTTGAATAACTTCAGGATGTTTAACCGACAAATTTTAGCAAATGGGTCCGAAGGCAGTTAAACCGCATATAAATTCAAAAACTTATGCATTGTAGAATTGAAATGTATTATCATGTTAATTTAAATTTGTTTTTGGATAAAATAAAAAAAAACTCAACACAGCTCTTAAAATGATTTAATTATTCTCAATTTGAATATTCGGCAAGCATTTTATCTACTCAACATCTGCACAAAATTATTTGCTATTCGTAAACTAGTGTACTTATTGTTAAAAATTTAGGAGCACCAATTGTTCAAAATGGTGCAAAATGTCGAGTTTTTATGGTCCGACCCCATCTGATAGACACCAATAAAATGTATATGCCATACTTATAAGCAAATACACTAAAAATTCAATTTGAAACAATTTAGTCACCTGTCATCTCTTGCCAATTTTTTTTCGTTCAGGACTTGTATGAAAAGATTTTTTGAAGTTTTAAAAAGGTTAAATAAAAGTATGAAGAATGGCTTAAACTCTTTGACTAAGCTATAAGCTTAGTTTCTAGCTTATAGCACGTAAATATAAAACAGTTAATCTGGCAAATAAAAAAAAAAAATTAAAAAATTTTCTACAATAAAAAATAAAATCAAATTCTATAAAACATAAAGTTTTGAGTATTTCTGTGTACAAAATCAAATCAATAAAACAAATTTTTTTACACTTCAATAAAAACCAAATAAAATGTTAGTATGTTTTTTTAAAAAGTTTTTTGGACAATTTTACTGTCATGTTTGACGGCATTTGAGCTCTGAGGATGAGAATATAATTCTCGAAACGTCAGCTTAATAAATGCAATATTAACAGTATTTGCTTATTATTTTTGGATCCTTAAGCCATTTCAAAGCTGTCTTCTTTCATGGTTATAAATTTGATATTAAATACTATGTATTTAATAAAGACTGTTACATGCAGTTTAAGTAATTTATTTAAATTAGTAACTTTTTTCTTCATATAGAAGTATTCCAGGCCTATTCTAGTTGTTATCAGTTCTTATCTGGCAAAGTTGTTATACACTTGTCAAACGGTGATAGTTTTATGTAGAGTTGAGAAAATCTCTCAAAGCCTTTAAGAAAGATAAGTTATATTAACTATTTTTCTAATATAGTGCCTTGAAAACTAGATGGAGAGTGCTTGTAAAAAATAAAGTAATGAAAATAAGCGAGGAAAAGTGTTAGAATGTAATTTAAAAACTTTTTCTTTGTAAATTACAACTTAATACACAATTTACAAAGTGGGTTATAAAAGCAACTACTTTTTTATGCTATTACAATCTAGTTTTAAAAATTGAAGAAGCGTTTTCATGTTCTTATTTTAACTAAAATTATACCATTGCCATTCAAAGAGTTTTGATATTGGTGAATTCTAAATATTATTCTATAAAGGAATTTTCCGGTTCTTAATATTCTTACGTCTTAACACCTCGTGAATAATAACATTATTGTTATTGTAAGATTTGTTGAAGTCTTTTCAATCAGTTACCCAATTTAGCAGTTTAAAGTAATTAAAGTGTTCTTAAGATTAAGCCATCTTATTTGCATCTATCATATGTAATACATTTTTGTAACTATACTTTATCGAGTTCGCAACGTCCCTAAAATACAGTTTCTTCAATAAATACGTATTATTATGTCAAATGTTATCCCGGCGCGACGGAGGCAGATACGATGCAAGATGTTTATTTCCTAACAACATCATGAGATTTTACATGGCTTCCCGGGATAATTCGGGACAAATGTTGGCATTGGTCTTTATAAATAAATAATTTGTTGCTTTCGTTTGAAACATAAAGTACCTATAGATACCCTTAATATAACATTGTCAAATTTACAAAAGCTATTGACAAAATTACTTAATATTAGAATTTAAAATTGACCTACATTTAAAAACTCATTACAGAATACAAACATTGTTTTAATAATATAGTAGATTGTGTATCTAAAGCGTAATGACCTATATTTTCGACGAGGTGTGACATTATGTTAAACGAGCGTTAGCGTGTTTAATAGTCACATGAGTCACCAAGGTATTATTTTATTGTTTTTAGTGGCTTTTTTGAAGTTTTTTTTTTATAAAAATATTTTTCGGTCATACAAACATACAATCTTTCATTGGGTTGTAGGCATTGCTTAAACTTTTACAAGAAATTTGTAAAGGTAGATCAATGCATCGTTAGAATTTTCTTATTTATAAAAGCTGCTATACATTATTTTTTATATCGCATTCCAACTATGTCTTTGGTAAATAAAGGCCCTCTCTACTTGAATTCATTCGTCCAACAAAACGATATGAAAGGTGAAATGTAAAAGATCAATGCCGATAATTAATCTTTCTAATTCCTATGCTCACAAATTCTGCGATACCTTTTCCCAATTTTCTGTAATTTCTCCTTTCACACGTTGCGTACACTCACTGAGCACGATTACAGTATCGCAATTTTTAAAAAATTGCGATACCCAACTATCGTGCGAACGATTTAACTGTATATATATGGTGTTAATCAACCAAAATATTAATGATTTTTCCGAATTAATATTGCGTAGACAAAATAGAAAAAAATTTTATGACTCAGACCTTAATTAAAATGGATTTTTTATTAGATTCACCCGTGAATTTATTAGTTACAAAATGTTTCATAATGATTGTTTAAAATATACAGCAAGGATATATACCTAACAGTTAAATTGTTCGCGCGAATACAGTGTCGCGATTTTTAAAAAATTGCGATACTATAATCGTGCGAACATATTATTTATAATTATTATTATGTTAATTGCTATGCTTAAACTAAAATTTCAGTTCGCTAGCAAATAATGAAAGTTACAAACGAATTTTGTAAAAAGCGATATTTTTATTCATATTATTTTTGAGTGAACTGAATAAATCTATCTCTACGAAATGTTATACACTACATAAATTCGAATTTAAAATAGCCAACTTAATGCCTGTGGGACAATAATTTAATGAAGATGCTAATTTAAAACATTTTTTGTTGCATCGAACTACAATCGAATTAAAAAAAAGAGATTGTTAAATGTAATTAAAAAATGGACTGCTGGGAGAAATAATGCAGTGGGCGAACTCGTCGTGACGGCAAAAATGAACTCACAAAATGAATTTAATATTTCAGTGTGATTATTCAAACTATTGTCAACAAGCGGAAAATTAACATTTATAGCATTTATAAAATTGACGAATCTGTAGAATGCATTATGGCGAAAAGTCGGTCGGACTTAATTACAGTTTCTGCTGCAGTTAAGTTCATTAAACAATATATATTATTACGATGTCATATTATATAGATAATAAATGCATAGAGTTGTGCGGAAAATATACACATATCAGCGGTATCAAGCGAAGGTCTATATAACTACAAAAGCTTTTAGAGAACATCGGCAAACAATTTATTAATCAAACTTATAGCGGGGTGTGTACTTTTGGCTTTGCAACGATTTCAGGGGAAGAGTTTCCTGCAGGAGGGGGTTCGATGTGGCGTTTTTTGCGAAGTGAAAAGGGGATAGGGTGCAGAGGTGAGTTTATCAAAAAACGTTCGCCGGGGGGTGGGGGAGCGTTCGTGCGATGGCGTTTTTCAGGGGGTGAAGAGTAAGATAATTAATAGTCTGATAATAAATTGTTTGCTAGCGTTAATTACGGATGAAATCTCTGCCTTTATAGTTGTTGTATTTACTGGCCTGCTTAGAAAAAAATGACCTTAAGGTAGTTGTCCAGTGACCGTCTCATACAAAAGTATAGCTTAGTGCTTTTGTGGAAGAAGTCTCACTGCTCTCACACACGACCAAATAGCATCAATGCGTATTTGTACACACACAATACACATCCATAGTAATCGGGAAATGATCGTGGCAACAATGCTGACTGCGTTCAGTAGCATTTATTATTATTATCGCCGTTACACATTACCGACACAAATAATAATATCTCGGTAACGACGTGGTCAATAATTTTCATTTTTTTTATGAGGTCTGTGACTACGATTATTATAACATATTAAATTTTCACGAAGTTCCTGCATTTTGTTTGGAATTTAAGCAACAAGCAATAAAAATTTGTATTCTCTATAAGAGCCCGTGTTAAAATTGTAAAATTTTGATTTCGTTTTTTTTTAAACGGCGTGGTCAATTTTAAAATAATTAGTCTTGTTTGATTTGTAGTCAGTCAAAGAATAATTAAGCAAAGTTTTATTAAAATCCTGCATTAAATGCATTCACTGGACAACTACCTTAATTTCGTTTGCGA
The DNA here is from genome assembly GCA_039654895.1 of Mongoloraphidia duomilia. Classification (NCBI taxonomy): domain Eukaryota; kingdom Metazoa; phylum Arthropoda; class Insecta; order Raphidioptera; family Raphidiidae; genus Mongoloraphidia; species Mongoloraphidia duomilia. Next base: position 21,994,749 of record CM077519.1, read on the forward strand.
AAATAATTTGTAACTCTATATTTATGACATACGATCTTAACTCTCTCTGCAAAGCATCCATAAAAAGAGTTATTTGGAAATTACTCGAGAACAAGTGCGAGTTTCGGTACCATAAACTATATTCTAATAACGGTAAAATAAATATTATAATTATGATTAATTTAAAAATTTTATATTATTTCGTTCAAAATATTGTTATTATAGGCAACAGTAAATCAACAGTTCAATATAATATTGGAGTGGGACACGATTTTTGTGGTTCAGATTAAAAAAAATAAACCAAAGACGGATACGATATGGGCTAAAATTAAGTTTGTCACGTAATAATTTCATATAGAATTAGAAATTAATAATTTATGTTTGTTTTTGTGCCAAATTTCAACATTCTAGGTAAACGGTTCTAGGTTTTGTTGAGTAGGTAAGTCAGTCAGTATCAAAATACGTGATTAAACCCGGCGCCGTTGACGTGACAAAAACTAACGCAAGCGTTAATGCGTCGGGCGCTTTTAAGCACGTGTTACTCCTACCGCTGGCCTCGGACGACAAAAATCTAAATCCACATTGCAAACTGGGAGGGGGGTCTTTGTTCTCCAGCTACTCGATGCCTCGAGGCCGTGCGAATAAAAAAATATAAACCAATAAAATTCATTCGGGTCTCACAGACCCGACGTCAATGGCGTCGGGTTAAAAAGCCGCGTATCTTTTTATTGCATTGAGTTAGAAGCTTGAATCTTTTACAGGGCTATGGGGTTGTAGACCTTACTATTTGATACTCATGTCAACTTGATACCTCTAGCCTTTCCTGAGAAAAAATGTCTTGACGGATAGACAGACGGAGATCAAAGTGATCCTATAAACGTATAGTTTTTTTCATTCTGAGGTACGGAAACCTATAAAAATCGAAAAAAGTAATATAATATTTGGTTTGTTGTTATCCTTACAAAAACTACCACAGGCGCTAATTTTTAGATATACTTTTGTTGGTCTTTTTTACATTTTAAACATTCATTGTTTCCATTTAAAACTTGATATAAAAATATATTTATATATATAAGTATTTAGTATATATATAAACAAAATAATGCAAACAAAGAATGTCAATACCCTATGTATAAATGTAACAAGAGTTGGGGGCTCTACTGGCTTGAGTTTTAAATTACAGTTATTATACATAGTTATACATTTAGTTAGGTACACTGTTTTAAGTTAAAACTGCCGATAGCGTTAAACGAATTTACAGTGCATCGTAAACATAACAAGAGGTGGGGGAAACTGGAAAATTACTGAAATAAATTGAGTTATGTTTTTTTACGTTAACACATGTTTAAAGAGATATGTCCGGAGAGTTAAATGAACAAATAAAATCCACAATGAACACAGTAGGCGTTGGAGGTGGAAGAAAAATAATTAGAATAAATTCAGTTACGCGGTTTTATACGTTAACACTATTGATAGATATTTGCCTACAGTGTCGACTTTTATAGACTGTAGAGCTATAATTATTTTGGTGAATACTACACGCTGTAGAAATTCGGCCCCCTATTTTAGAAATAGCCTGTATGTATCTCCGAAACGCTAACAGATATAAAAAAAATTGTTAAAACCTTTTTTGTTCCTTATTTTATTTACAATAAAAACGGCCTTTACCAAAATTTACCTAGAACCAACCGCAAACGAGTTACAGAGGCAAAAAAAATATTTTTGTTATATAGGCCGTCTGCCAAAAAATTGGGTAAAACACCTGATAGTATTTGATTGTGTGACTCATGAACTATCCATTCCACATAGTCACACTACTCGTTCATTAAAAATCCCGCAGAATTACATAAGCCCCTGCACAATTACATAATTTTCATTTTTAATAAAAATAGTAAATAAAATATCACCACAAAAAATTACCAAATTTTAATAATTCTCAACAATTTGGCAGCATTTTTGATTTTTAGAAATATTTTTTTTATTAGATATAGAAAATATTCGCAGCGAGTATCGTAAACAAACGATTAATTTTCACTATAATGGATTCATTATAATGATTTTAAAGATATCGGTATATTGTAATAATATGATTAAGCGCGTTCGTTGCTTTATGAAAATGTGTAATTTCAATTTAAATTTCGATAGTGAACACATTATGTAAAACATAGGTTGAAAAAGACATATTTCAGCCTTGTTTTCAAGGCGACACCGCGACAATATAACAAAAATAGACGATAACATATATTTATTCGAAATTTTATCAGTTTTCAGATTGATAATGACCTTATTTCTCCCAAAGGCCAAAAGTAGCCGTTTATTAGCTATTTCCAAATAACTATTTTTTGGTCGTTTTGCGGTCTTAACTTTTATTCCGAAGGGGAGTGCATAGTCCCCTTCGAAATAAAAGTTAACGTCGAGTTTTAACTACATCAAGCTACAACCTTAGCAACATATTTTATAAGAAAATATTCTGGCGACTGGACTAATACTTCCAAAGCGTCAAACGAAAGCATACAATGCACAATGAATGAAAAACAATTATTAGAATTATTAGAATAATTTCAGTTGCGTCGTTTTTAGTTAACTCTGTCGATAGACATATGTACAGAGCGTTAAATGAATACAGAGAGTGCACAGTAAACATAACGCGAGTTGGGGACGGCGACACCATGGGGGCGGCAGTGGATTAGCTAAGTCCCCTGCATCGCGGCGGCGGCACGTACGTGCGTACCAGTTTGATGCCGTCCTATTATATGATTACGTGCAGCGACGTTTCTAGTCCGGCGACAATTTTTTTTTTATTTTGTTTTAGCGTCAGATAATATGTGCCTTTCCCTCGAGGTGGATGAACCTTACGACCGGAATCTTAGTTAGGTTTGTCGACGCTGAATAATTTCATTTTGAACAAATGTGGCTGAGAATTCAACTCTCACAAGTATTGAGTGCAGAGAATACTAAAATGAAAATGTAATTACTAAGACAGCGGTTTTTTATAGTAGATGTACATTTTAATGATAGGAATGTAAATCGATATTTTGGTACGTGATTGTTTTTTGAAAAATATTAAGAAAATTGAAAAATATTTCACATAAAAATAAATTTGTCGTTAGGGATCCGTAAATTTAAAATAAAAAAAAAGTATTCATTATGGAAAAAAAGAAATTAAAAAATACAATAATATAATTGTTTGTAGATATTTTCTTATTTATTATTACTGATGTAGGTATTTTATTTTTATTAGAATTTTTAATTCTAAAAAAAATTAAAACGCTAATGTTCTATTATAGACGCGTCGACAAGTTAGGTCATTAGCGTCTCAAAAAAAAAAAGAAAATTATATCAAATACATTTACAATAAATTATTCAAAAAAAAACAAGAAACCCGACTGAGTAAAAATCGAACTTAAAAAGTGGAAACAAGATCAATTCTTGTTTAACATGGCGTATGCCTTAGACTGCACATTATAATTATTGATTTGTTTCCACCTTTTAAGTTCGATTTTTACGCAGTCGTGTTTTTTTAAATAATTTATTTTTATTTCAAACTTTTTAGTTGTTTTATATTCTTTATTTTTTTTTTCTTTTATTTGTATGCAGATTGTTATTTCATTAATACCTATACGTACGAAAAAAATGAGCGAGTCTTACTACTGTAAGCGCGCAAGGGCAATAATTATACATTCCACCAAGCGTGAGTTCGAATCCCGGGTCCTCTAATATTTTTTTTTCTTTTTTTTATGAAAATACATTGGAAAATTATTTTAGATAAAAAGAATTTAATTGAAAAGTTATTTAAAAATAAATAAATTTAATGTTGAGCGTCTATAATTTACAATTTTAATTTTTTCGACTATTCATCTTCAGCACATACTAAACTTTTAGTTTAGTATGTGCCGAAGATGAGAGTTTAGCTCTTGAAATGTACATTCACGAATAAAATTATTGTGGTAAGAAGTGTCTAAACTATTGTTTTATTTTTATAATGACTAAATATCTGGGTGCCGAGCTTTGCTCGGATGAGTTCAAAAAAATAGTCCTTGTATGCTGTGAGATATTATTTTCTCAAAATATTATTCCGAAACGAATTTATTTCTGAAACATAATTTAAATAATTGTTTCTGTTAAATATTTTAAATACCTATGTGTATTTTTAAGCGTAAAAACTAAGTATCAACTTGAATCAAGCATTTTTTCCTGTAAATATTACTTAGGTCGCCATTTTCAAATCTACCGCCGTTATTGTTTTGTTGACTGAAGAGCTCGCAAAAACCGATTTTCATAGATTGAATATCTTGTAAAAATGTTCGAATCAGATGAAATTCTGCTTGCCCGTTGCCGTTTCAATAATCCATTTTTAAACATTGATACCAAATATCAACTTTATCGAAGTACTTTTTCTCTGTGATGTCATCTTAGCAACTTTCAGTAAATTTCAAATATTTTTTTTGCATAGAAGGACCTACTGAAAAACTCACAAAAATCGATTTTCGAAGAAATAGAATTCATATTATATCTTTTAATAACAAACGTCAGACTATAAACCTGCAGCGCAAAACTTTTTTGCATGCATCTTCACCATAGTTTTTAAAAATCGATGTGTTTTGATATACTGCATGCCTGCGTCGCTAGAAGTGCGGCCCTTCGGGCCGCCGTGCAAATTTTTAAACAAAACTTTTTTGTATGTATCTTAACAATAGTTTTCAAAAATCGATGTGTTTTTACACAGACTCGCGGTGCCAGAAGTGCGGCCCTTCGGGCCGCCTATTTGTCATTATTTACATATTGTGCAAGACACTTCTTATATTAGTGTTCATTTACAGTTTTAACCCTTGTGATATATTATACAAAATCTATGTAGAAATAGGCTTCGAATCGATCTGACAATTGACCGAGTTATAAATAAAAAAACTCTTTTTTTTAATTGCTCCCCCTGGGACCAAGATTCCTACCTAGATCGATTTCTCGCCCCGAAAAATCCCCATTCTGTAAATTTCATCAAAATCGTTATTCTTTTTTGAGAAAAAAAAGTCTAGGTAAGATTATACGTCATACTATATTTAACGTACATAATATACATATTTTATATAGGTAATATAAAAATAACATACTTAGGTATCTATTTATTTAAATATTAGTTAAAACTACTTACATAATTACGTTTAGTTTTTATTTCTGTTATTCTTTACTATACAAATAGTTCACGGATTATTTTAAAATAAGTTAAAAATTCTGTCAGAGTATTTTGACATATAAATAATGAAAGTAGTTTGTTTTCTCCAAAGCCTACTCACGATATTACAATGTTTTGACAGGTCAAAAAACCGTTTTTAAAAATGATAAAATCGATAGGAAAACGAATTTTTCCAGGGATGAGACCTAGCTAAATCGATTTTTTGCCCCCCGAAACCCCTTTTCGGTAAATTTGATCAAAATCGTTAGAGCCGTTTTCGAGAAAATATTTATATAGATACATAGAAACATATATATATACAAGATTTACTCGTTTAATAATATAGGGGGATAGTCGAAAAAAATTAAAATTGTAATAATAATAGACGCTCAACATTAAATTTATTTATTTTTAAATAACTTTTCAATTAAATTTTTTTTATCTAAAATAATTTTCCAATGTATTTTCATAAAAAAAAGAAAAAAAAATATTTGAGGACCCGGGATTCGAACTCACGCTTGGTGGAATGTATAATTATTGCCCTTGCGCGCTGTCAACTTGGCTATGAACGAAACGATGGCGGCGCTCATAAAACTGGTATACAAACTAAGCTTCGTATTTTATTTCTCAAAAATGTGATTTTTTTGAATTTTTAACGAGAATTAAGAAAAAAATAAATTACAGAATCATTCCTGAGGGTATTTAGAACCAGTTCGTAAAATAAAAATAACAAAAACATTTAATGGGGAGCAAATATTAAAAAAATATCAAAATCCTATGTTAAATTCCTATGTCTCAAATTCGGTGGGACACACTGTATATATATATATATATATAATATATACATACATATATATATAAACATTTTTAAAAATGGTGCCAAAGTGTTCAGGAGGGTATGAAACGTCGAGAAATTTTGGTCCGACCCCTAGGTCCCGCCATCCGACCGACGCCAATAGTGTATGTGCCATATGGCAAAAACACTAAAAAAGTATAGTTAATACGTCAGAGTTATGAATACTAGTCATAACTTTGGCATATAACAATAGTTCTTTTTTAAAAATAAAATTGTTGAACAATTTGCGGTGAACTTTTTAAAATTTTAAATACGTTTAAATGTCCAATTATTTCATTGGACTATGTTTTGAATTCTATTGTGTTAAAAAGTTTTGTTATGTAAAGTTATAATATGTTACTGCGCATCGAGCTTTTATAGTAAAAGAACAAAAAGGTTGAGGAATGAGGATGGACAATGTAGGTTTTGAGCATTTTTATTGTAACAATAAATGCTGCTAAAATGCTACATTGCGTCACTGTTAATTCGAGTTATTGTAAAACAAAGCTACTTCAGACAAGAAACAAAGGTTTTATATATTGTGATATATTAATACATTTATTAACAACAAAAAACACATAACAGTCTCGATGCTCGATAAGTTAACGACGCTTCCGGCGTTTTTCCTCCAGAGATCCGTATAGACGGAGAGTCCACCGTCTGATTTCCAATGTATCAATTACACTGACAAAGACCGTGCGAGTTAGCATTGAGACATATAAATAAGGAGTCACAATTATTATTATTTTTATTCTGGATCATGGGGAACTGGCGGTACCTCCGATCATTTTTTGAATTGGGTTTGTGAATGAATTTTTTTTTACTTAAATGGAAAGACCACATACAAGTTTTATAGCAAAACTGTTTTTATTTAATTTTTTTGCTTACTAATTAAAAAGTTATATTTAAATAAAAATTAATTTTTAAACTCAGTTCCGATGACGCGCCGAAAGAATCCGAACGCGTGTGACGTCATTATGTTATCTATGGTCTTTGTATCCATGGTTACCAAGTTAAAAATTTATTATTTTTGATAGTATGTGTAATACATATACACAAATACCAACAAATGCAAACAAATTTTAACATAACGACGTCACAAACATTCCTGGCGCGTTTTGAAGTCACGTGATATTTTTAAAATTTTTATACATTTTAATTAATTTTTAGTAATTTATCTATGGCTTTAAAAAAATTTTTCTTTTCGTTTTTCAATACTATTTATGTTAAATTATTAGAAAAAATTAAAAAATTAATAATTTTTTTTAAATTTAAATACCTAATTGTTAACTTCCCACTGGAAGTTATTGTAATGGGTCCGAAAATCGAAATCAAAAAGGAAAAAAAAATTTTATGTTTCAAGGTCACTACACTATTTTTACACTACTTTTAGAAAGATGTCTGTGTGTGTGTGTGTGTGTACGTATGTACGTACGTACGTACGTACGTACGTATGTATGTGTACATTTCTTTCTAAGACGAAATCTCGAGAACGAAAAATGATATCGACTACGTTGGGGTGCCAATCGACGCGTATTAACGTAAATATGATCTGAAAGGAATTTTTTTAAAATCGGTTCAGCCGTTCTTTTTTCTTAACCAAATAACCTCCAAAAAAGTAGATTTTACACAATATCTCGCGAATAAAAAATTATATCGACTTCGTAAGGGTGTCAATCGAGGCGTGTTAATGTCATTTTGATCCGACATAAATTTTATAAAAATCGGTTCAGCAGTTTTTTTTTTTTTTTTTTTTTTTTAAATTATTGATGTTTTAATGATTAAAATGATTACTTTTCTGTGTAATATCTAATTTAATTATTATTATTAAATATTTATCAAACTGGGAAGTTCGTCGTGTGGACCTCAAGGGTCGCACTTTAGTCCTAATAAACGACCCACCTCACGGCTTGTTTTCTTATGTCATAGTCATAAAATACATAAATAAAATTGACGTCAAAAATGTCGGTCTCAACGGATACTTTCAAATCATGATGGAGTGCCAGACTTCGTCCTGCCGCAACCCCGTGGCAGCCCTTATTTTTCAATTTTCAAATTTGTTTACTGTTTTCTTATGTCATCTTACTACATAAATAAAATTGATATCAAAAATCCGATCTCAATGAATACTTTCAAATCATGATGAAGTGCCAGAGTTTTCAATTTTCGGCGGAATAAAAATAATAATAAAATTGTGGCTCCTTATTTGTCTGCCCCAATGTTAACTCACACCGAAAAATTTGTCTGTGTATTCGATACATGGGAAATTCGACGGTCGGTTCTGGTACTAATAAGTACCCGTTATCCACACTTATTATACTAATAAGTACTGTTTGCGACTTACAAAAGTGCCTACTCTCGCCCTCACTATTCGTTCTCTCTACTGCTACTATACTGACTTTGTGGGCATTTCAATTAATGTGTATAGTATATTATTGGATTTGGAATAAGAATGGAGCCTATAGCACCTGTAAAGTTGACTTTTTCTACAGCCCTACATTCGCATACATAATTAGTAAATGTATTCGCTTATATACTAATTTGGAAATAAAATTATATTGGTTTTTCTATATGTATCAGGTACACATATACATGAAAAATGATAAAAATGAATCTAATTTTTAGCCGACTAAGCTAATTAATGTTTTCTTAAATTCTTAGTGCACATACACTATTGCCATTGGTCAGATGGCGAGATCGAGGGGTCGAACAATAAAATATTGACGTTCTTAAATCTGCTTTTGAAATCTGTAAAAGAACAAAAAAAAATGGATGCGTGTACTTTGCACGCGCGTTAGAAGTTATACTTCTTTGACGTGATTAAGAACTAATTTTTAATTTGCAAGCAAATAATTTATTGAAATATAAAATAATAAAAGGACTGGAGTGAATTTATTTATATTTGTTTATATGGTAACTATGGAAATCATTAATGCTGCAACTTCATCCTGTTAAATTTTCGTGACGCGATGCGCGCGCATCGTAAAAATTCACTTCCATCATTTTTTCATAACGCGCCAAAAGAATTATAACTTCAAAAAGTGCGAATCGCGACACTCGGAACGGCGACGGCTAAACTGTATGAACGCCATTCAGCAAACAGTAATTCTAGTCAGCGATCTGGAACGCAAGTTTGTAAGTGGACAAAGTTATATAGTTCTGCCGACGGGGACCGAACTGTTTGAACGCTGGCCGGAAAACAGTGATATGTTGTTTACACTACATATTCTACAGAAGTGAAACTTACGCAAGTCAAAACCAGTCTAAATCTTAAATGTTGTAAATTGCCATTTACAGAATGAATATATAATTTGGATTTTGTTGCCATGGTCACACCGACAGTGTTGAATATTTAACGCGAACGTTAAACGGCCGAACTTGCATAAGAAGTTGCACTTTAAAAATGAAAATGTTACAGCGTGTTACAAACTTTAAGCTTTAAATGCAAGAAAATATCGGGATTCATTTCGAAACTGAATAATAAACAGAGACACGCAGATAAGTATACATTTTCTTATTTACTTTAGTGACGCATATTCTGTTGCAGCGTGGACGAGGAGGAGATGAAAAGCAAGAATATTGTTATTTCTATAATAATGTAGTACCAAAATATAGGACAACGGGGGTCGATGTCTGCAATATCGTTGTTGCAAATAAACATACTATTCTTTTTTCCCTCTTTGTACTGTAAAGTCTGGTTCAGATACCAGAAAAATTTTTCGTAATTCTTCTTGCTATCTGTGGATCATAAATTCCGTTATGATTGCTTTGATGAAAGACCATATTATCATACCGGCCAGCATGGTACCTTTCCAACGAATCAAGGGCACATTCGACCGGGGCAGTTTTGGTCAGTTCCGACTACGTTTAGAGTTTAAAATTTTTAACAAGGTAGTCGGCCACGGGATTAAAATCCAAACCTTCGAAGTTTAGCGCAGTACAACTACAGCATGGTCGTCAGCACAAATAGTTCTTATTGGCTATGTGAATAACCGATAAGTATTGCCTTGAATTTAACTGAATGATAAGTTCTTTTATAGCACAATAATTTTTCAAAAAAATACAAAATCTCAGTAGGTATAAAAAAACGATCTTAAAGGTGTTACTATATTGTACTGCGCTACCATTTGAAAATGGTTAAATGTTTTTATGGACACTTAGCTTAATCCTGAAACATACTGTATATTTTTCTCTCATTTGTTTTTGGCGCTATAGTAGTTGGTTAGATGGTTAGCGACCAATGATTCTGACCGGAATAATGTCATTGTTCGGTGCGCGCGTGGGCGATAAGAAGTAAGGATTGTCAACTTAAGAAGGTTGTAAAAAAGTTAAAGCTGAACGAGTAAATATAATACATATTTATCAAAGAGTTTTTGTTATGATTTTCCGGCCTAGAATATTTTGTACTCGAATGATGAGGAGTTTATATTTACGTCAGGGGTCTCTAGATATAAGTAGTATATAAGCTCCGACATTGCTTTTTGAGGATTTTAAATTTCATTCTAAAATGTAATCTATACTTAATAGTATATCTGAATTTGACTTCAAATTTTTAGCTTCTCGTCTCAACTATCATTCGGTATTTTATCTTTATATATAGTTCTACATAAACTGGTGGACAATTATTCATTTTTAGGTCAGATTCCTTTTATAACGTCATTGTTAGCAGGACGCGTGCCACATCGACTTTTTAATTGCCCAATGCAAAAACGGTACGTTTGGTAAATTCGCCGTTGCATGTAATGTGTCATCTTATCAATGAAAATAGTATTAATATTATGAATGTCTCTTTGAGTTCCTTAAAAAAATTGTTTTAAAATTTATATTTTTCTATTGTTCTTTTTAACTTCCCATTGGAAGTTATTGTAATGGGTCCGAAAATCGAAATCAAAATGTATAACAAATTTTTATATTTCAAGGTCACTACACTATTTTTACACTATTTTTAGAAAGATATCTGTGTGTGTATGTATGTGTGTGTGTACGTACGTACGTACGTACGTATGTGTCCATTTCTTTCTAAGACGAAATCTCGAGAATGACAAATGATATCGATTATGTTAGGATGCCAATCGACGCGTATTAACGTAAATATGATCTGAAAGAAATTTTTTCAAAATCGGTTCAGCCGTTCCTTTTTCTTAACCAAATATACTCCAAAAAAGTAGATTTTACACAATATCTCGCGAATAAAAAATTATATCGACTTCGTAAGGGTGTCAATCGAGGCGTGTTAACGTCATTTTGATCCGACATAATTTTATAAAAATCGGTTCAGCCGTTTTTTTTTTTTTAATTATTGTTAAAAATAAATAATAATTATGTTTTAATGATTAAAATGATTACTTTTCTGTGTAATATCTAATTTAATTATTATTATTATTATATTATTATTATTATTATTAAATATTTATCAAACTGGGAAGTTCGTCATGTGGACCTCAAGGGTCGCACTTTAGTCCTAATAAACGACCCTCACGGCTTGTTTATTTTTTTGTATGAGTTCCTTAGGCTTATGTCTGTAAACGCATATTTTTCTAAATAAATAATAAAGCTGAAGAGTTTGTTTCTTTCTGTGTTTGAACGCGCTAGTCTCAGGAACTACCAGTCCGATATGAAAAACTTTTTTTTGTTAGATAGGCCGTTTATAGTTTTTTTTTAAATTCAACCCCAAAGGGGGTAAAACGGGGATATAGGATTTTTTGACTATCTATACTAATATACTATACTAATATTATAAACTGTAGGCAAGTACGTGAAGCGAGAACAGCGACAAGCGACTTCGCTTTTGCAGAGGGAATACAAATGTAACACCGTGGTGTGATTTTAGTTATTATAGATTTTTTAGGATATTATTTCATTACCGTGACCCGTCCCATTCTCCATTATACCGTGACTTCAATAACGGGTATTTTTTAGAACAATACGTTACTGTTCCGTTTGCGGGTGGAACAGTTCCAAAATACATGTTACTAAAAATACTCCCTATATAAGTACATTCAAACCGTTGGTAACCCTGGTAGCATGTGTTGTTATAACGGCCTTAGGGTTTTTGTTCATACGTCGTACTAGGGATACGTGATTACAGTCCACAATATAATCCAGTTTATTGCAACTAATGTTGCGTTCCATTCCTCTCACAAACGAGTTTATTGTTATTGTAACAATATAGTGGAATTATATTTCTTTGAAACAGAACAGGACCGAAATTTAATATTTACTACTTTTCAATTAACATGTTTTTTTTTACCTACGGCAGGGGTCAGCAACCTTTTGAGACGGAAGAGCCAAAAGTTACAATTTACAAAATTTCCCAGTTTTTAAAGAGCCACTAACATTTTTATTTCAATATTATGGTATTTGATTAGGATTAGGTATATAAAAAAAATGTTCTGACTGCGACCGTTGACGACACAGTGCACCAATAACTAAACAAACAGAACAGTGTTGCCACATTTAAAAAATGTCAGCTGTCCGTATACTCTCTACTCCACCTATTCTCACTGTTCTCTGTTGAGTGTTTTTATCCTGTTTAAAGTTTTTTTTGCAGTATAATATTTTTTATGAGTTTTGAAAATAAAATAATATAATTATTAATATTTGCGCATGGAACTGGAGAGCCGCATCTTGACATCATAAGAGCCACATGCGGCTCGCGAACCGCAGGTGCGAACCGCAGGTTGCCGACCCCTGACCTACGGAGAAGTCAATTGAGTATAATGCGTGCTTCACGTGTCTGTAATGTGTGACATGGTTTTAAGAATAATTCTGAAATAGTAGATTGTATCTCTATATGCGTAATGGGGTATATTACTGACGAGTGGTGAGTTTTTAGCGAGTTTTTACGGTCATACGAGTCATGATACCATTACGCACGAGATATAAATGGTATTTTTACCATATCCACTACAGAATACTTATTTTTCACTTCATTTTCAAAAAATTTTGACAGTTCGCCATCTCTTTACTTTTACAGTAGGTCGTGAAGGCCGTGAGTATGTAATCGCAGGCGGATAGAGCGAATAAACAAAAGTTGCTTTGGCAACTGTTTGCTTACCGCACTTTCTATGTAATAGCGACACTTTTGCATGCCTGTTAAATGACCTAATACAGAGGTCGGTATATAAATGCATCGAAAGTAGCTATGGCAAAAAATACATAAAATATCAGTTGGTGGAATAAGCATTAACTATCTAAAATTTCTACCGACTGTTGACTAGGTCGGTTCTATCAAAATTGACTGTTTTTATCATAAATAGGGTTGTGGACACTAAAAGAAAATAAATACATTTTAATTTTTTTTTTTCGATAGTCTATAGATAATATAAGTACATATAAACACTGAAAATCATATAATTTTTATTTATGTACCTATTCAAAATATTTTTTAAAAAATTAACAAAAAAGTTGACCATTCGATTTGAGGTATAAGTATTAGGTAGGTACCTACAATTTGGGCGCGCAAAAAAGTCGCAAAAATATTACAGATTTATGTGGGGTTTTGACGTTTTCGAATATTATATGCGGGTTCAATCGCTTTATCTCCCTTTTAATTTGACGTTTTCGAATATTATCTATGTGCGGATTCAATATAGCTCTATCTCCCTCTTAACAACGTTATAAAACAGAGAAAACCAACAACTGAAAGTTTTCATCCCTAGGTATAAAAACGCTCAGTTTCAACCCGCTAAACAGGTACCGAAAATCGAATTTTCAATAGCGGCGTTGTGAAAACGCTATTATAAATCTCTTGATAAAACAATATTTTTGTTCCTCTATACTCCGTATGTACAAATTTTTGATGCAGTAGAAAATATGTTATTTATGACAAGATCTTATGATTCCCAGAGTTGTTTACTCTGGGCAACATTTGGACCAAAATCAGACAATGTCCTTTACACTTCACAATTCAAAAATATCTCTATTTCTCAGGATTTGTTCTTTATTTCAATGTAAAGAATTCACCAATCGTAATTTAATAAAAAAAAATGCATCTCAGTATTGTCATATTGCCCTCAGGTCTCTAAAGCTGGTGCTTTACTGTATTGGCGAAACTTTACGAATCTTAAAAATACTGACAGAAATGACATTTGGGAATATAGTGCTGTTTATTTGTCTTGAGAATTGAAGTGACATGAAGCAGAATGGTGACATCGGAATAGATTTTGGTGACAGAATTGTCTACGCAATACTGCAGGATTAACTGTATACAGGCTTACTCAAAAAGATCATCACTATACTAGGTGTTATTAAATAAAAAAAACAAACAAACCATTTTTTGTCCTAGGCCCTATAAAATAGTGGCTTTTCATGCATGTATACTGATCGTAAAATTACCTTTTTCAGGTCGTTGACGAACCGGAGGATGACATTGATATGGCAATTGCGCTGCTTTAATGGACCTTTGATCTAATTTAAGATCTCCCCCTATAGTAAAATATACCACCCTTAAAAGATCAGGGCAGATAACGATTTTAGAATCAATAAATTTAAAAATGAAAACCAAAAATATGACTCTAAATTTTAGGGCAATCAAATTTTGTAATCATCTGCCAAAAGATATTAGAAATGTGTTCTTATTATACATTTAAATGAATGGTTATATAAAAAAATTTTCATGTACACGATTGAGACGTGAAGTAGATCGTTTTATAAACTATTTTAAATTAATAATTAATTTTACAATCAGTTGCTTGGTTTGTAAAAAAAAATACTGTCATCGTTCATATAGTTATGTGGAAGTGGTTGCAACAACTATGCCAACCGTATGTTTTCAATTTAATATTTTTGACATTGACTAATATGTAAAACGTCCAATTTTGGTAAATATTGTTTTTTATATTGTAGAATATTAATGGTAGTAATAATTATTGTTATATATGTTTTTATAATTTGTTAATTTGTTTCTCACTGCAGAGCCCTGAGGAAGTCAGCAATGTTGACGAAACGTTGGCGATAAATAAAAAAGTTTTACACACGAATATTTGTCCATCTTTCCCATCAAATTATTAATATTAAATTACAATGGACTCAAACATTAATATTTAAATGAATATTAAAGAATAAATTGACGAAGTGACGTTTATACTCGTGGACCAAACGGCTTGAGTATGAAGACAAGCACAGGAATATTCATAGATAAAGAAAAAGAATAGGACTAGGGATCTAGGCACATTGTGCTCTTTGTAGGCCTGATAGTACCAGGGTGTTTCCTGTCCTCTACTTCATCTATCACTAAACAGTCCGTATAATGAAGTTGGTATATTCAATATTCAGTAGCAATTTGTATGTACACAACAGTCCTTAATCTGTACAAAACCCTAAACGCGTTGATCCATATGAACAGAAGTAAGTTTATATTCCTAAATTTAGTCAAAGCTATCAGATTGTACACAGTTGAGATGTGTAATGTCAGATCGTCTACTCTGTAGAGCAGCATTTCCTAAACTATGGGTCGCGACCCATTGGTGGGTCGCGAGCGAATATTGGGTGGGCCCTGAAAAATAGGACGATACATCGACGGACCGACAAATACATCCTCCTCATTGAAATAGCACTCCTTGTATTTAATTAAGTAAGTATTAAAATTTTCGATTGTAACTGAATGTTTTTTTTCTTATTTAAACAGTCCTTCATTCATATAGTTATTAGTTATGCCCCTTTTTTCTTCATGACAGCCAAGAGGTGAGTCCCGAATTTGGAAGTTTTTGTTAGGTGGGTCGCAGTTCAGTCAACTTTGCTGTAGAGTGTAGAGGATAGAAATTAAAGTCGTTACATTTTTGTCACTGACATATAGACAAGAGCTGATAACACTTTTTTATGTGTCTATAATATAAGACTTGGAACTTTTTTTAAAATATGACTTTTATATATCTCTACAAGGGGTAAACAGTCTATCAGTCCAAACGCGAGGCAAAACCACCTCATTTTTTTCACGCTTGCGAAAAAGTTAGACTCTTGTGTGTTTATAAGACTTGAAATTGGGTCAACTTTTTCTTTATCATTAGTAAAGTCTAGAAAAAAAACTGACGGACGGGGCTAACTCCCTGATAAACAATGTTCGTCTGTCAGGGAGTTAGCCCCGTCCAAACATGGTCTGTCAGTTTTGGAATAAAAGTTATGGTTTACATATTCTCTAAAAATGTTATTCTCTAACAAATTTAGCATATTAAGCATATTCTTCGAAAATTCAAAAAATATTACTACCAAACAAAAAGTAATTGTGTTGTATGTCTTTTTATGTAGGTATAGGTACCTTCCCTAAGTAGCCTACCCTACCTTCCTTTCTAGTAGTAGTAGTAGTACCTATACTATAATATTAGAGTTGATAAGTGATATATCTATGTAATAATAAACTACTACTTGGTTGGCTCACTGATTTAACGTTAAAAATATTCTCTATTTAACGACACGGTTAACTTTAACTTGCGTTACATTTCCAACAAATTAACACTTTAACGATTAATGAAGTTAACTTGTTGAGTAACGGAATAACGATTAACGAAGTTAAATTTTAGATTAACTTTGCCCAGCTCTGCATATAATACCTGTAAACGTTAAAATGACAGGCATAATCTATATATATAAAACAGTTCCGTTACTGACTGACTGATTGACTGACAGACAACGCCTAGGTCAAACCGCTGAAGATATAAACTTGAAATTTGGACAGTAGGTTTTTTTTGTGACGTAAGCACCCACTAAGAAAGGATTTTTCGAAACTCAACCCCTAAAGGGGTTAAATAGGGGATGGAAGTTGGTATGGAAATTCGTCATTTTTTAAGTTAGAAGCATGAAATTTTGCACACGAGTGTCTTATATAACGTAGGTGAGCACTAAGAATTTTTTTTTTGAAAATTCATCCCCTGAGGGGGTTAAAAAGGGGATGAAAGTTTGTATGGAAGTTCGTCATTTTTGAAGTTAGAAGAATGAAATTTTGCACAGGAGTTCCTTATATAACGTATAGGTGAGCAATAAGAAAGGATTTTTAAAAATTCATCCCCTCAGGGGATTAAAAAGGGGATGAAAGTTTGTATGGAAGTCATTTTTGAAGCGAGTGAGTAATGTATTAATAAAATTTGTGTATGTAAACACCACCAGCCCGGCATCGCTTCGCAGGAGGAGAATTTCTCGCGGGAGGGGGACAATAAAACATAAATCGAAATATACGTGGGCAAAGCCACGAGTAACGGCTAGTATCACATAAATTTCATATGAATCTGACAGATCTAACATTTTGCGGCTTTTTTGCGCGCCCAAATTGTAGGTACCTCAAATCGAATTGTCAATACAGTTGTTGTGAAAAATAATATGCATTTACTCGGAACGAAACACAGCGAATGCAAGGCGTGTGAATTGCTGCCCGAGGTCAGCGCCCTTTGTAATACAATATACTATATTTCTGTACCTGACACAGGCATATCTAATCTAATCTAATCTAATCTAACTAATATTATAAATGTGAAAGTTTGGATGGATGTATGGATGTAGGATGTATGGATGGATGTTTGTTACTCAATCACGTCGGAACGGCTGAACGGATCTGGATGTAATTTGGCACAGAGATAGATTATAGTCTGGAATAGCACATAGGCTACTTTTTATCCCGGAAAAATGTACGGTTCCCGTGGGATAGTTTTGTTTTTGTTTTCACTGAGCAAGGGATCGACATGATTTTATGCATAGTGGTAGTTTAGGGGTCAGAGAATATTATAAGCTAATTTTTATTCCGGAAAAATGTACGGTTCCCGTGGGATAGATTTGTTTTTGTTTTATCTCTGTTACTACTAAACCGATTCTAAAAATTCTTATACTAATAGAAAGCTACGCAGGGGGGAGATTCTCGCGGGGGAAAACAAATTAGGGGGGAAGATTCTCGCGGGGGGATAACAAATTAGGGGGAAGATTCTCGCGGGGGATAACAAATTAGGGGGGAAGATTCTCGCGGAGGGATAACAAATTAGGGGGGAAGATTCTCGCGGGGGTATAACAAATTAGGGGGGGGGATTCTCGCGGAGGGATAACAAATTAGGGGGGGAGATTCTCCCGGGGTGATAACAAATTAGGGGGGAAGATTCTCGCGGGGGGATAACAAATTAGGGGGGAAGATTCTCGCGGGGGGATAACAAATTAGGGGGGAAGATTCTCGCGGGGGGATAACATATTAGGGGGGAAGATTCTCGCGGGGGGATAACAAATTAGGGGGGAAGATTCTCGCGGGGGGATAACAAATTAGGGGGGAGATTCTCGCGGGGGATAACAAATTAGAGGGAAGATTCTCACGGGGGGATAACAAATTAGGGGAAAAGATTCTCGCGGGGGGATAACAAATTAGGGGGGAGATTCTCGCGGGGGGATAACAAATTAGGGGGGAAGATTCTCGCGGTAGGATAACAAATTTTGCACAGGAGTTCCTTATATAGGTATCGTAGGTGAGCAATAATGTATAAATAAAATTCGAGCGAACGAGCGAAGCGAGTGAGTAATGTATTATTAATATTCGAGCGAAGCGAGTGAGTAATGTATTAATAGTATTCGAGCGAACGAGCGAAGCGAGTGTGTAATATATTAATAATATTCGAGCGAACGAGCGAAGCAAGTGAGTAATGTATTATTAATATTCAAGCGAACGAGCTAGGCGAGTGAGTAATATATTAATAATATTCAAGCGAACGGGTGAGAAATGTGTTAATAAAATCCGAGCGAACGAGCGAAGCGAGTGAGTTATGTATTATAAAATTCGAGCGAATAAACACTACCGCCCGGCTTCGTTTTGCAGGAGATGAATTTCTCGCGGGAGGGATAATAAATTATAAATCGTAAAAAACGTGGGCGAAGCCACGGGTAACGGCTATAATTTATAAGGATGATAAACATACTATAACGTATAATTATTATAAAATAGTTATAGAAATAAAGGGCGTAATATTTGCGTTAACGTAATACTTCATGCTTTTATTTTGCAATTAATTCTTCCATTCCTTTTTCATTCAATCTTCCATTTCATTCATTTCAAGTAAACATCATAATTATTAAAAGATAAACAATAAACATGGCCAGAAAATGAGAAATATTTTTTTCAGCATAATGAAAACACATTACTTTATTGAGCTGCGTAGATATACTTTTCACGCAGATATTTGTGGAAAATTTTATTAAAAGACTTTTTTGAAAGGAAACTTCTATACAGTATTGACTCGATTGTACGAATACACAATAGTTATCCGAAAGATGCGGCTTTAAGTTTTTACACTGTTGGTTAACTAGTGCAATCATTGATTAGACATTTAATTCGACGTTTACATAGAGTAGGTAACTTGAAAAATGTGGTTGGTGTGTATTTTAGTAGTACTAGATAACGAAAATGTACAATTTTGCAGAAAAAGTTGAAGATTTTGGCAACGTCGCAACCGAATTTTAAAAATAGTACAATTTTATGTAGGCTTCCGAATGGACAATGAGATGGCCTAAAAACATACAGGGTGTTCTATCTATAAAAATACAAGTCAGTTGTACCATGACTACATCGTACACCCTCCTGTACCTAGAGCTAAAAATAATTTTAAAGTATAGTGCTCTTATTCCAATCCAACTTTTATTTAAAACTTTTTTTTCTAATGCTTATAATAAATGTGATATCGCCCGGGACATTCTTAGTAACTCACCCTGTATATTCAGCTGATATAAAATGTTTTGAGAAAGGTTTGAAAATCAATAATAAAAAATTATTGAAGTTATATTTCTTTTGGCGTGTTATGGAAAAATGATGAGAGTGAATTTTTACGATGCGCGTGCATCGCGTCACGAAAATTTAACACCACGAAGTTAGTCGGAAGTTCATGATTTAATACCCTATTATCACTAGTCACAATGTGACAAGAGCGTTTTCAGTTTTGTATAACATTAATAAAAGTTATTGCTATACAAACGCTTGTTTATGCCGCTTTCGTTAAATATGAGTTCGTGCTCCAACATCTGTACTGTTTACACTATTATTTTTCATGATTATATAATAGCCTATTATATAGCACTGCTATGTAAGATGTGTCGTGGAGGTCCCGGGTTCGAATCTCAACACAAACATGCTTTTTTTTGATAAATAGATATAAATATAATAAATAAATATATTTAATAAATTATTAATTTATTAAATTAATTTAATATCTTTATTTTATTATTTTATCGTCTTTTTTACAAACGTTTAGTACTGGCACGCGGGGTAAAATTTTTGGAGTTATTTTTGTTTTGTTACGCCAAAGAAGTATAATTTCTGACGTACGTACATAAGTACACACACACTTTTACCAGTGTATAATAATAGAGTTTGATTGATCGACAACTAAGGTCATTAGCGTCTTAATTAAATTTAAACGACGTCACAAAACGTCCATGACGTTAAATGAAATTTTTTGCAGTACAATATTATAAGTCGTGTTTTGAGAATAACCGCAAATAAGTAATATTATAAAATTAAACAATGGAGTGAAATTTAATATTATAGCCAAACTGTCCATTAGTAATTGAATTGTCGCGAATGAATTGATTTTGTTTACAAATAACAGTGAAATCTAATGACAGAGCTGGATTGGCTTGGATACTTGACACAGTCGTTTTCATTTAATTTCACAGCCAACTGAGCCTCGATCACAAATAATTGTATAGAAATACTGAAACGACCTTTTACAACAGAGTTTTGTAATACTTAGTTAAATCTAAAGTCTAGACAAGCGAAAGACAGGGTGAATGATTTGGCAGTTTTGTGGCTAATTCAAACGCGGTCGAAAGATGGAATATCAACCTAGAAATCCTTTAGAAAATTTATAGTTTGCACATAATAATATGTAAGTAGCTGATATACGGGATTGATTAAAATACTAGGATCAATAAAATATTTTTGTTACTTTAAAAAATATAAACAATAGAAGTTTACATTCTATAAAGATGTTGTACAATTATCTTCCGTACCCAAGGGTGGAACCCTATATTGTTTTCATTATTCTGTCTGTCTATCCGTCTGTCATAGCGTTCTAGCTCCCAAACTATAATTTGACATAATACCAGCATTAGTATTAGTTTAACGTATATAGTCGAAAAAATAGGGCTGAAATTGTGTTAATTGCAATGGTAGGTAGGAGGTGCCACTAGAACACTCCAACAAAGTTCCCCCCCTCGGATTCCGCAAGGGGTGGTCGTCATCTTGAATTTAAGGGACGATATCATGTATCTTGGTAAATACTGCTTGTACGTAAAAAAATTCTAATACAAAAATTGTTAAGGGAAATGTATTCAACAACTTTTGTTTTGAACATTTTTTGAAATTTCTTATTACCTATTCAAAAGTTATAAATTCCAAAAATGACACTTTTGGGGGTGGAAACGATTTTTTCGATTTTATAATATAATAACGAAAGCACGGACTGACCAAACTATAAGGGTTCCTAATTTCTGCGGAACCCTAAAAATACGGTTTTTAGTATATTATTAGTTTTACTTTGGTCGTGTGTGCCGCGACACATGCCTTTTTTATGCTCTGAAAATATCTAAAATCCCTTTTTTAATGTAAGCGTGATTAATTTAAAAATATTAGTATCGCCTGTGGTCGAAATTCGACCACTCGTGTATGCAAAGTAACGAAATTCTAATTGGATTTTATAACATCAACATAACTGTACCGGCAACGAAGAAATCCGACAGAACGGTACCCTCTACATATTGATAGTTCATAGAGTCTCCGTGGTGTGTCACCAGAGGTCTCAAATTACACCAAACAACGAGAGAAACAACGCTATGTATTTGTTTGCACGTAATATTCACCCGTGCAGGGGAACTTAATTTTACCTGCCTTAACAACTTACAAACATGCATTTTTACGTGCCGTTCTATGGCACAATATCTTTCGAATGATATAAGTTTCAATCCCCTCATTTTAAAATAAATACCTAGTAAAAAAGTTACCACAATTTTCGGTATTCATGTATTTTTTTTTAAACCCCCCCTTGGCTTCAAGGATTTAATCCCATGTGCCAGACACAAAATGATAAGGATTAAGCAAACAAGGATTAAAGGAACCAACACATGACGTATTAATATATGGATTATGATTATTTAAAAATAGAAATTGGTACAGTAATTAAAACAATAACAAAAAAAAATGGACATAGTGATTACCTACGTATTTTCAGTGAAACTTTTTTAATGTGTAGATACGACTATTTTCCTCTTTGAATTTACATGAAATATTTCGACAGTATGTAGACTCTACATACTGTCGTAATATTTCTAAAATCAATACACACTCAGACTCTACAATGTAGAGTCTAAATGTGCATAGATTTTAGAAAATTTTAGGTGAGTGTGTATAGATTTTAATAGGGTTTTTAGGAAGTTTTTTGCAGCCAATTTATTTATATAGAAGGATTTTTATTTACATTAAACGTTTCGCCTTTTTAGGCATCATCAGTAATATTCTGAAATGATATACAGGGTGAGTTCGAACACCCGTATCAGTCGTTTTTTCGAAAACAGCTAATCGCAGTGAGTTGTGTCAAAAATTTGTATTATAAAAGCCCTAATAAAGAATCGAATGGTGATAATTTTTTTCCCCGGGAAGGTCGGCTTCTCTATTAGTTTGCTCCAGAATGTCCAGAACTCCGGAATTATAAACGTAACGATAGGTCGAAAGTGGTATTGTTGAAAAGTTCTTTAAAAAATAAGCAAGTTTTGTAGGAAAATTTTTTTATTGCTGCCACCCCTGTAAATTTCTATATGTATAAATATAAATTATTATATGTTCAAAACTCCGGAATTTTAGAAAGCACGATAGGTTGAAAGTGGTGCTGTTGAAAAGCTCTTTAAAAAATAGGCAAGTTTTGTAGGAAAAATTATTTAATTACTGCCACCCCTGTTAAGTAACAAGCGTTTGAAATTATTAAATCAAAATTTCATAATAACGATCGAAGTCGGCATTAAAAATCTAGCAACCTTAGACATTGTCACAAGTGTTCAAACTGTCTTCCATTTACTCTTTAATACATACTACTGAGCTCTTCTGGTTATACTGTGAGTGTACTTCTTCAGTGTTTAATGATCGATAGATAGGTAACTAGATTTTAAATGCGGACTCTTAAAAAGTTCGTTATTATGACATTTTAATTTAGTAATTTCAAACAAATATTACTTAACAGGGGTGGCAGTACTAAAAAAAAAATCCATACAAAACTTGCTAATTTTTTAAAGATCTTTTCAACAATACCACTTTCGACCTATCGTTACATTTATAATTCCGGAGTTCTGGACATTCTGGAGCAAACTAATAGGGAAGCCGACCTTCCCGGAAAAAAATTATTACCATTCGATTCTTTATTAGGGCTTTTATAATACAAACTTTTGACACAACTCTCTACGACTAACCGTTTTCGAAAAAAACGACTGATACGGGTGGTCGAACTCACCCTGTATATATACATTTAAAAAAAAGCGAAACGTTTAATGTAAATAAAAATCCTTCTATATAAATAAATTGACTGCAAAAAACTTCTAAAAACCCTATAATATCCTCAGCCGTACTAAACTCACAACGCATAGATTTTAATTGTCAATCACTGAAAAACTCTTGATAGTTACTAGCGGAAATTCCTCTGGGAAGTCTTTGATAAGACTGCAGTAGATAAACACTGTATAATATAGGTACTAGGGATGTATTGTAAATTGTAATAGAACCTTCTACCGTACATTATATTATCAGAAAATCCACTAATATAAGTATTTTCCTTTTTTTACTTAATTTCTGTGAGGTGAATTACAACCAAGGGAAACTTTAATGTTTGGTTTCTGATACGACTTTCAGCTTTAAATCTATATTTAAGAATGTAATTTGTTTTCAATACTAGCCGTATCAGAATTTCAGAAACCTAGCATAAGAGTATGATATGAGTTTTTTACCCTTCAAATCTCACAAATCTTTTTTATTGGAACTAGTGATCAGAATTTTATTGGAAACTAGTGATGGGAAATAAAAATTTTCGGGTGTTATAATACTTAAACGTCGAGAGTTTTGAGATTCCTTGAGAGTGTCGCGAGAAGTAGGTTGCTTTTTCAAAAATATTATGTTTGGCTTAAGTTCAGTAAGTGCACGCGTACACTTCGTTGTCTTTTTTGTTTTAGGAATTAGAGGCTTTTAAAGTTGCAGAAAAATATAAAGACTCTTTTAGTGTTCACAGGGTCTAAAATTCAATCGTCGATTAAAATATCAATTGCATACTGACTTAATTCATTAACAATTTTTAAAATTTTTAATATTATATCTATAATGTCCCAATAAATGTGATACAATTAGAAAATGACGCAATTAATTGTAAACTATCATTTTATTTTCTGTTTCGTTGAAACAAATGCTATCAATAAATTTTGACAAATCTTCATGCAAAGATAGATACATTAGAGCTGTTCTAGTAAGTGTTAGGACAAAGACGCCATATTTAGCCAAAACAATGGAAGGGAGTGTAGTGAAAATAAGCGAGTACTTTTGAAAACTTTAGAAACGTAACCAAAAATATTGCGCGTTTCACTTTTTTGCACTAACAGCAGTTGAGATAATTATGTTACCTAGAAAACAATCAGAAAATATCACAGAGTGAGATAAATAGATATTGTAGATTATAGACGCTCAACAAAGACAATATGTACACTTGAATTTTGGTTGAAAAACATGACGGATTGAACAAACCGGTCAGAAATCGATACCCCATTGTCTTAACTGTTACTGGAGAAACTCTAATTTATATTTATTGTAGATTATAGACGCGTCGACATCTAAGGTCATTAGCGTCTTTCAACTACACTAAATAACAACTAACTTAAAACTAAATAACATCACAAAACATCCATGAGCGCAGGTGGGATTCGAACCCACGGCAGTCCAGTCTAGAGGTTGCGGCACCAAGCGTGCTAACCACTAGGCTATACTGCCCCCGAGAAACTCTAAGATACATCATTCAATAACGCTTAGAAATCGTTAAAATTTATTATCAAAGTTTGAAATCAATTACGGCAACTCATCGCGCACTATATATGAAACTTCACAAATTATTTTCTTCTTTCCAAAAGCATCACGCATCGTATTATTATGTTCCTTCAGTTGAGTTGCGTTGTAGAATAATGTATCTTGTCAAAATTTATTGATTGCATTTATTTCTACAAATGATGTCATTTTTAAATTATTTTATCTCTGATTATTGAGCTACTCTTTATAAACAGTGTTAAAGACATCTCTGTTTCATAATGTTATTTGGAGTGATTCAATTTTATCATAAGTATTATTACGAGCGGTGACATATTTTGGTTATTGCATTTGAAATAGCCTGGTGATCAGATAGCGTATCCATCCCTGAATCAGTAAGTAACGCTATAATGTAAGTAAGCTAAAATGTCACCATAGATATGTTCAGCGTCCGTGGATATCGTGATTCAATAAAGCCTCCGGGACGTTCGGCGTCACGCGTCGCAGCCGTTGACGACACTTGCGATTCCCTTCGGCAGGTACACGTGTTTATGTCTCTATCTACCAGCTGAACATAATATTTACTTGCCCCTGTTGTATGTACTAGACAGAAGGTTAAAGGAGATAATTATAGCAGAGGCATGCCAAATTATTATGTTCACTCGCTATGCACTGAAAGATTATTTTTAAAATTATTCTATTAACTTGACTTGGGCTGTATATATGTACTATATACAGCGTGTTTTCGGTCTACTTATTCTATTTTTAATGGGTGATAATACAGGTTAAAAGAAAACGATTAGTGTTATATGATAAGAGAGGAAAGTGATTTTCTAAATTCATTTTCTAATATTGAAATAGTTGACATGATGGTAATTTATAGGGAAATGTGTTAAAATTATCATATATAACTTTTAGTAAGGTGTTTCAGCACTAATCATCTTCGTTTGACCTGTACCTATCACTGTTTAATAAAAATAGGTAAAAAAACATTTAAGTAAACGGTTTTATTTTAAATCATCAAAAACTAGAAAATAATTAGGACACAAACCAAGGGGAATTTTGTGTCGCTGTGTCAGCGGAATAAGTAATCTGGGGTTTTTAACAGACTAAAATAAAAACGTGGGGCGCATTTGAAATATTTCTGTTGGTGGGCTTGGAAACACATTTTTCTAGACAACGTTTTTATTTTAGTCTGTTAAAAGCCCCAGATTATTACTTATTCCGCTGACGCAGCGACACAAAGTGCCCCTTGGTTTGTGTCCTAATTATTTTCTAGTTTTTGGTACAGCTGATGATTTAAAATAAAACCGTTTAACTTAAAAGTTTTTTTACCTATTTTTATTTTCTAGTTTTTAGTTTGATTTCTTGCCCGTATCATTATGCAAACTCCTCATCCTTTCAACTGTCCACCTCCTGATTCCATCATCAGACTCTCGTTACCAAGTTGAAATTATCATAATATTGTATTGTCACGGGAACTCAATGTGTGTGCAAAGTTTCATAAGAATCTGTTAAGTAGAAGTAGTTGAAAAAGCTGTCGCAAGATTTGAAACAAAGATAGTAACAAACAAAGATTCAAATATATCGGGGTCAAGTTAAATAAAACCGTTTAAAAATAAAATAAGTTGATCGAAAACACTCTATACGGGTGATTCAGTTTTAACATTGAATATTTATAAAAAAATTAAAGAAATTATAAAATTTTTGTACTGCTGGTTCCACCCCTAGACGACAGTACGAGCCCAAGGGAACGGGTACGTTACAAGTTGATAATAAATGATGCAGTAATTTTTGTTATTAAAGCATTCCTAAAAGATAGCATGTGAAAAAACGTGACACAAAAGAGAGTAAACTATAAACCATGGTAATAACAAATTGCAACTGGAAAATGAGACGAAAACACACGTGCAGTGATGAACTAGTTCAGATTAAACGGCTGCTTCTTCATCGTTTTTTATTAACAGTGCAACATTTTTCATTGTACCTAAATAAAATTGGAATCCTTGAATTGGCCAAATTACAAAAAAATCCCACGATTGTACAGCTGCTAAAAAAGTTGCAAAAGTTTAGCGTTGGTAATATTTTATCTCATGAAAGTGAATTTAAAATTTACACCTCTCGCCTTTTCCTAAATTAATTACGAATTAAGCGATTTTGGAAGCTTTTCGCATCTCTCCTGTATTTTATTTACACTTTTCCTGGAGAGGTAAACCCTACTGGTTAAAATTGCTAATTTATGTGTTCTCGTAAAACATTTATATTTGTGATTTATAAATTATTTTGTTAGGAACAGATGGAATCGCTCAACCCATCTCTTCTAAAATTAACTCGTTCTCAAAGGAAGTTGGTAATGTATTATATACAAACATCTTAAAATTTCATGTTGATACAAATTTCAAATAATTTCGAAATTATTAAATAGGTACCCATATAATATAATATTTTTCATCATGGCAAACTTTAATGAAAATGGTTCTGGCATCACGCAAAAATAAGTAGGTAGTAGATGCTTTGTTTTTTAAACGGTGGTTTTATTTAGCTTGATCCCGTATATTTGTTACAAATCTTGCGATCGATTGAGTTGAAATTTTGCACACATGTGTAGCTCCGGTGACAATACAATATTATGGTAACTAGCTGACCGGCCCGGCTTCGTCCGGGTGTAAATCGTACTTCTGAATTTTCACCCACTTCCCGTGATCCGATTGAGTTGAAATTTTGCACACATGTGTAGCTCCGGTGACAATACAATATTATGGTAACTAGCTGACCGGCCCGGCTTTCGTCCGGGTGTAAATCGTACTTTTGAATTTTCACCCACTTCCTATGATCCGATTGAGTTGAAATTTTGCACACAAGTGTAACTCCGGTGACAATACAATATTATGGTAACTAGCTGACCGGCCCAGCTTTCGTCCGGGTGTAAATCGTACTTTTGTATTTTTACCCACTTCCCATGATCCGATTGAGTTGAAATTTTGCACATATGTGTAGCTCCGGTGACAATACAATATTATGGTAACCAGCTGACCGGCCCGAGTTTCGTCCGGGTGCAAATCGTACTTTTGAATTTTCACAGGCAAAAGGTCTTTCTCCGGTAACGTTTCGGATAAATGTAATAAAATCAGACTAAGGAAATAAAGCACACTAAAAATTATTAGATCCTTTTGAAAATTAATATTTGTGAGTTTTATAGGACACAAAAAAATAAAATGGCGTCAGATTTCAAAATGGCGGCCATATGTACTTTTTTGTAAACATTATCCAATTCTTTTGAAAATTAATATTTGAGAGTTTTATAGCACACAAAAAAATTAAATGGTGTCAGATTTCAAAATGGCGGCCATATGTACTTTTTTGTAAGACTTATCAGATCCCTTTGAAAATTGATATTTGAGAGTTTCATAGAACACAAAAAAATAAAATGACGTCAGATTTCAAAATGGCGGCCATATATACTTTTTTGTAAAAATTATCCGATCCTTTTGAAAATTGATATTTGAGAGTTTTATAGGACACAAAAAAATAAAATGACGTCAGATTTCAAAATGGCGGAAATATGTAGAACTCCTTTCTAAAAATTATACGATCCTTTTGAAAATTGATATTTGAGAGCTTCATAGGACACAAAAAAATAAAATGACGTCAGATTTCAAAATGGTGGCCGTATGTACTTTTTTGTAAAAATTATCCGATCATTTTGAAAATTGATATTTGAGAGTTTCATAGGTCACAAACAAATAAAATGACGTCAGATTTCAAAATGGCGGCCGTATGTACTTTTTTGTAAAAATTATCCGATCATTTTGAAAATTGATATTTGAGAGTTTCATAGGTCACAAAAAAATAAAATGACGTCAGATTTCAAAATGGCGGCCATATATACTTTTTTGTAAAAATTATCCGATCCTTTTGAAAATCGGTGTTTGAAAGTTTCATAGGACACAAAAAAATAAAATGGCGTCAGATTTCAAAATGGCGGCCATAATATGTACTTTTTTGTAAAAATTATCCGATCCCTTTGAACTTTGATATATGCGAGTTTTATAGGACACAAAAAATAAAATGACGTCATATTTCAAAATGGCGGAAATATGTAGTACTCCTTTGTAAAAATTATCCGATCCTTTTGAAAATTGATATTTGAGAGTTTCATAAGACACAAAAAAATAAAATGACGTCAGATTTAAAAATGGCGGCCGTATGGACATTTTTGTAAAAATTATCCGATCCTTTTGAAAATTGATATTTGAGAGTTTCATAGGTCACAAAAAAATAAAATCATGTCAGATTTCAAAATGGCGGCCATATATACTTTTTTGTAAAAATTATCCGATCCTTTTGAAAATCGGTATTTGAAAGTTTCACAGGACACAAAAAAATAAAATGATGTCAGATTTCAAAATGGCGGCCGTATGTACTTCTTTGTAAAAATTATCCGATCCTTTTGAAAATTGATATTTGAAAGTTTCATAGGTCACAAAAAAATAAAATGACGTCAGATTTCAAAATGGCGGCCATATATACTTTTTTGTAAAAATTATCCGATCCTTTTGAAAATCGCTATTTGAAAGTTTCATAGTACACAAAAAAATAAAATGATGTCAGATTTAAAAATGGCGGCCGTATGTACTTTTTTGTAAAAATTATCCGATCCTTTTGAAAATTGATATTTGAGTGTTTCATAGAACACAAAAAAATAAAATGACGTCAGATTTCAAAATGGCGGCCATATGTACTTTTTTGCTAAAATGATCCGATCTTTTTGAAAATTAATATTTGCGAGTTTTATAGGACACAAAAAAATAAAATGACGTCATATTTCAAAATGGCGGTCATAGGTATATATTTCTTTGTAAAAATTATCCGATCCTTTTGAAAATTGATATTTGAGAATTTAATAAGACACAAAAAAATAAAATGCCGTCAGATTTCAAAATGGCGATCAAATAATAACTTTTTAATTGCATTATTTATATCTTTGAAAAGCTTTTAACTATTGAAAAACTCGAATAGCCTATAACCTTCCTTAATAAACATTTTTTTTTAAATCGGACTGGTAGCTCCTGAGATTAGCGCGTTCAAACAAAAAAAAATAAACTCTTTTTTTGTTTGAACGCGCTAATCTCACGAACTACAAGTCCGATTTAAAAAAAATTTTTTTGTTAGATAGCCCGTTTATTAAGGAATGTTATAGGCTATTCGAGTTTTTTTTTAAGTCAATCCCAAAGGGGGTAAAACGGGGGTGTAAAATTTTTTGTTATTACAAAAAATCTTACACCCACGTTTTACCCCATTTGGGTTTAAATTTAAAAAAAAACTTGTATATCCTATAACTTTCCTCAATAAACGGGCTATCTAACAAAAAAAAATTTTTTTTAATCGGACTATTAGTTCCTGAGATTAGCGCGTTCAAACAAAAAAAGAGTTTATTTTTTTTTGTTTGAACGCGCTAATCTCAGGAACTACCAGTCCGATTTGAAAAAAATGTTTTTGTTAGATAGCCCGTTTATTAAGGAAGGTTATAGGCTATTCGATTTTTTCTTTAAATTTAATCCCAAAGGGGGTAAAACGTGGATGTAGGATTTTTTGTCATTACAATAAATCCTACACTCCCGTTTTCACCCTTTGGGATTGAATTTTTAAAAAACTCGTATAGGGTCTCATTGATTACTACTTTGCTTCTTTTACAGACTAGTTTCTGAGATTAGCGCCTTCAAACAAAAAAAGAGTTTATTTTTTATTTTGTTTTTCTAAGTTCTGTAGAGTCAGTAAAATAGGAATAAAAACATATTTGACTAATGCGTTTTGAAGTAAATTTTGTGCCCTTTAATTTTGAATAGGATGATTTTTTCGATAGGACCAGCCGTTTTTATGTTATAAGCAAAAAACCGGAAAACGTGCAAAAAAATCGTGGTTTTTAGCCCACCAAAACTCCCCCGCCCTGTTTTAGAGGTCGCAAACTTGGATTTGACATCTCCTAAATATACTTGAATAATAAAATTAGATTAAAAGCTTAACATCAGCAATAATTTTAATAAAAATATTTTTATATAACACATGCATGCTTTTAGTGTTTTTTCGTATCAGTTTTGCGAACCTTAAATGACCGTTTATTGACGAGTGACGTCATGATCCATTATGAAACGCTTTTCGATGAATAATGGAAAAACATTTGAATAACCTATTGTCTAATGAACATTAGTGGTACCTCTTTTCGGTGTTATAAATGAAATATGGTTACTATGGTAACGAAGTGATTAAATATTATATCGAGCCCAATGTTTTTATTATGAGATGTACTTCTGTCAGTGACATTAAATGATTCAATTAAAGTCTAATGGTGCCCCCACACAATCGGCCATGATGGGCGATTACAGGCCATCACGATTGTGTGGAGGGCATAATCGCCTGTAATTGTCCATGATTGCCCATACTGGCCCATGATGGAGCGTGATCGCCTCTGTATGGATTTTTCGGCCATGATTGCGCGCATTTCCACACGTTCGTCGATCACTCAGTTCATATTTGTTTACGGTATGGTTGTATCCATGTTGACAGATGACAATTCACAATTAATGGCACGATTGTGTGGACAGATGCGCAGTGATGGTGACAATCATGGCCCATTCTGTGATTGCCCATCATTGGCCGATTGTGTGGAGGAGGCATAAAACCTCGCATAAAACCATGCATGTGTTATATAAAGTATAGTGTGCAACACGTGTGCTAAATATTTATGCGTCAGGAGCGATGTTTCCAGCACTCGTATTCGGCTCGCGATGCTCACTCGCCAAGGGTCGTGAGCGCTCTCCTACTACTCGTGCTGAAAACATCGCGCCTGACGCATAAAGATGTATTTAGCACACTTGTCACACAATATACTATTTTTTAATTCGATTAACATCTCAGTTTTTATATTTTATTGGAGAAAATGCGAGCGAAATTTATTTATAAATTGAAACTCTAAAAACTGGTTTTAGTAATCTGAATTCGGATTTACTAGTAAAATTATGACTTTTTTTCATATATTTTATGAAATACCTACCTACATACTTTTTTCAAAACTTGTAACTTGTTTTAGAATCACTGTCTTTCGAATAGGGAGTTTTTTCAATTAAGAGAGACTTTTTTCGACAGTATAGAAACACTAACACACAAAATAAATCGTCTTTTTATATAAACGCTTCATTAACAACGTCGATCAACTTCATGAAGTTTTTGCTAAACTTCTAGGTAATGACCAAGTGTACCTACAGTTTGTGCTGCAAAAAACGTATATACCATTTAGAAGGCCCGGATAATTCGGTTGCAAGTTTTATATTTCAAGATTTTGATATAGGCATAAACAACTACCTACTACTTTACCGATCAGTAAATGAAAAATTAACATTTTATTTGTAAATTAAACTTAAAATATATATAAACAAGCAGCTACCCGTGGTTTCGCCCACGTTTATTTTGATTTATGATTTATTATTCCCCTCCCACGAGAAATTCTCCTCCCTGCGAAGCAAAGTCGGGCTGGTGGTGTTTATAATATTAGTATAGGATTCCGCCTATACGCTAAAATGCAAAAGAATTTCAGAGTTACGTTTTGTCACTAACCCACACGAATATCCCCCTCCGCGAGAAATCTATCAAAATAAAATGTAGCCTATATCACTCAGGGAGTGTAGCTTTTTATTAGTGAAAGAATTTTTAGAATCGGTTTAGTAGGTACCGAGATAAAATATGTGGGAAGGCTTTAGACTACCTATATCTCATTAATATGCTATCATAACAGGCGGCTGTCATTCCCGAACAACGTCGGGTAAATACGACTATACTGTTGTACTAAAATTTAAAGTGCGAGTCATGCACTTATGCAGGCACATTTTATATGCATGTAAAGAATATACACGCAGGCATACATGCCCCATGCATACAAACTGTGCCTGTATAAATGCATGAGTCACTCCTTTAATATCGGTACAACAGCATAGTTAAGAATGTAACACACCAAAGTCGTACGATAAATCGACGTTCGTGTCGTCTAGGTGAAAAAACATAATATGTATCTCAAAATATAGGCTTAGGGGTTTACTTATACGTCCATAAACATATCGCCGCTATACTTCTTATTCTAGACCGAGAGCTAGTGACAATTTTTTGGTGTTATTTATTCAAGGCCTTATTTTTGTGAAGATGTTAAGGGAGGCATATTAAAGTGCCCTGAGTAAAGGATTTTGCTAGATAGCGGTATGGGAGGGATGCAGACCGCCTCAAACATGTACTCAAAAAAGTGGTCACAATTATTATTGCTTCAAGGCTGAAATTGTTTGTATAGCTGGTCGGTGACACAATAATGCCATTATAATATTTGCAGATCGATTAGTCCGTATTAAAGGGGTGGCAGATCACCCTAAACGTGTAATGTACCTGACGAAATTTATATTATTAGTTCAAGGTTCAAATTTTAATATGTTATTACGGCGACTGTTTTAAGTACCTATATTTCAATTTGCAGAACAAAATGTCGGTATTAACCCCCTCTCTTAGAGGGAAACTTGCTCGACTAGGTGTTTATATCGTTCTGCAAGGGGATTAATACCGACATTTTGTTCTGCAAATTGAAATATATGCTTAAAACAGTCGCAGTAACAACATATTAAAATTTGAACCTTGAACTAATAATATAAATTTCGTCAGGTACATTGCACGTTTAGGGTGATCTGCCACCCCTTTAATACTGACCAATCGATCGGCAAATTCTATAATGGCATTATTGGGTCACCGACAAGCTATACAAACAATTTCAGCCTTGAAGCAATAATAATTGTGACCATTTTTTTTAGTACAAGTTAGGGGCGGTCTGCATCCCTCCCATACCGCTATCTAGCAAAATCCCTTACTCAGGGCACTTTAATATGCCTCCCTCAACATCTTCACAAAAATAAGGCCTTGAATAAATAACACCAAAAAATTATCACTAGCTCTCGGACTATTCGTCGTTGCAAAGATCTACTGTAAAGTTATAAAAAATGGCATACAACTTTTCGTCTGAACGAAGACGATATCTAAGTGTTGTGATTGATACGTCAATTTACAGTTAATGCGAATCACAAAATCGATCAAATTCACCATTATCTCAGATGATGTTGACTGACGCACATAGTTTCAAAGTCAAGTATCGTTTTGTTAGCTGCGGTTGCTAAGTAGCGATGGAGTGAATAAAAATGTATAGGTATTTGATACAGTATATTATAGAGTGTTCCATTTTTAAAAAGGAGGACTGGGAATCGAGAAAAAAGTTCGGGTAGCGTACTGGCCTTTTGGATCAAAGTGTCGTCCCAAAAACTAAACCTAAGTGAACTATTAGAGGGTATGTTCATAAATCATAAGCACTTTTTTGCTCGAAATCATTTTTTGTTCTCTCTATTTCTAAGGTCTTGTTCATAAATAAAAATAGGTAAAAAACTTTTAAGTTAAACGGTTTTATAAATGCACTAAAAATGAAAATAATATGCAATTAGTTATAAATTTCAAAGGTTTCGTAAACTCTATGATAATTTATTACAGCCACGACCAACGCTTTTATACTTATGAACCTAAATTAAATATTATTTTTTTTCTTTTTAGTACATTTATAAAACCGTTCAACTTAAAAGTTTTTTTACCTATTTTTACTTTTTAATTTTTTAGTGTGCTTTATTTGCTTAGTCTGATTTTATTACATTTATCCGATTCACTGAAACGTTACCGGAGCAAGACCTTTTGCCTGTGAAAATTCAAAAATGCGATTTGTATCGCGGAGCGGGTGTGAGTGTCTGTCGGAGTTCAATTGTGCCAAATTTAAGACGGACCACGGGCATGGATAGTTACCATAATATGTGTATTGTCAGCCGGAGCTACACATGTTTGCAAAATTTCAACTCAATCGGATCACGGGAACTGGGTGAAAAATCGGTCGCAACATTTGAAACAAAAAAAAAATATACGGGGTCAAGCTAAATAAAACCGTTTAAAAATAATCTAGGTCAAACAAATATACGGTGTCAAGCTAAATAAAACCGTTTAAAAACAGGACAATTGTACATTGATGTGCGTTCGCTATTCGTCTTTTGATGGCCAACATTGTACAATGTACATGCCATGTAGAGATAACATTTGGCAAATGTTTACGTACATATATGTTTATTTTCGCCCTATATTCCTCAGCCGATGTGTGCTACTCAATTTTTTTCATTTATACAAATAAATAAGATAGAATTTTTTTATTTTTGACAGCTGTCGGCACAGGTATAGTCAGAGAATGACGCGTAAATAGATTTTTTTTTGTTTTTAGGGTTCCGTACATCCGATAAAAAACGGAACCCTTATAAAATCACTCTCGTGTCTGTCTGTCCGTATGTCACAACTTGTTTTCTCCGAATCTAGTGGACGAAAAAAGTTGAAATTTGTTACATATGTAGAATTAGGTGGCCCAATCACGGTCGTATAGCATGAATAAACGAATTCTGATATTGGGGGGCAAATTGGAAAATTAAAAAAAAATTTCAAGTGCATCACGTCACTGAAGTTTTATTGAATATATTTTACTTTGGCATACATGATACAACATACTTAACAAAAGTTGATCAGGCAAACTAATATAAAAAATAATGCTTATAATTATTATGGAGTCTTTCATCACCTTTGTTTATATAGGTAATTAAAACAATAACGACGATAATTTTAAATTAAATTAAATATAGAAACTGTTTCTTTACTTTTACAAACATAAACAAAGATTTGTACGTGCTAGGTACCTTTTTATTTTGGCATTTTAAAAAAGTCTATAATAAATACTTCTATTTCTGCCCGAAAGTTCAGTCGTACCATAAATCGAGACAATTGGCGTCCCGCACACACCTTTCGCGGGATGCATACTCTAAGGCTCTAGAAACAGGACGTCCCGCCTCTCGCAGGACGGTTGGCAAGCCTAATCATGTGACTTATCAAATGAAAGGGCTCGTTATGAGAAATACAAATATGTTTTTATAATTTTAAAATGCATACTTAGTTTAAAAGATAGGTATTAAAGAAAATATACGAAAATCAAGCATCCTCCCCCTTATCTCCGAAACTACTGAGCCTAAAATTTTGAAAAAAAACGGAATATAGGGCCTCCTTCATAGTTTACAGGAAAACCTAAACGAAAATCCTAAGTCTTTAAATTCCCACGGGAAACAAAATAGTACGGAACCCTCTCCACGCGAGTCCGACTCGCACTTGACCGTTTTTTTTTATTTAAGAAACTACTGATTCTAGAATTTTTTTCATACAATAAAAAATAGGAGAATGATGAAGGAAAAACGTGTGTTTTTTCTAGACTTATTTAGATTTATTTGACTTGTTCTGTAACAACGATGCGTTACCAGCAGTATTTTAAATGTCGCGCTACAAATTACTGATGTCTCTTTTCTTTAACTCTATCTGGTATGTATGTATGTGTGTGTGGGTGGTGAGTGGGCGGAAGGAAGAAACGGTTCCGGCGTTTCTACTATATGTATATAAAGTTACATTTCCCCTAGGCTAAGCGCATCCGAGAATCAGAGTATTGCACATACAACATAAAATACTGTACAGTGTAGATAAATTGCAGAGGGTTACTCACAAAAAAATGTTCTGTATAGAACTGAAAGGATTACAAAATATATATTTCGAATCAAGGGGTCGCGAAAATAGTTATAAAGCCGCACAGCATTCCAGTGTTCGTAAATACCTACATTAAAAAGTGTTTATCCAGGCAAACATAATATTAGTTCGGGAAACATAATACCGTTAATTGATTTTAACTTTGTTTGGATGGTTCTTGTTACCTACTTTTCATACTGAACCGATGACTTGAAATGTTTAAAATAAATTTGAATGAATTTTGTTTTTTGGTACCTGTGTTTTATCATCATTGATGGATGTGTAATTTTTTTAGTGTGTACAGTATGGCTATTATATCTATAGTCCAAGCTCTGACCGTACAAAAGCCTACTGGACAACACTACTGAAATTTTATAATTGAATTTAACAGATAATAATCTCTACATAGTATACAATGAAGTCGCTTTCCGCGTCTGTCTGTATAACCGCTAACTCCTCCTAAACCACGCAACGGATTTTGATGCGGTTTTCACCATCAGTTAGATAATTTTTCACGAAAGGTTTATATACAGGGTGAGTTCGACCACCCGTATCAGTCGTTTCTTTCGAAAACGGTTGGTCGTAGAGAGTTGTGTCAAAAATTTGTATTATAAAAGCCCTAATAAAGAATCGAATGGTGATAATTTTTTTTTCCGGGAAGGTCAGCTTCCCTATTCGTTTGCTCCAGAATGTCCAGAACTCCGGAATTATAAATGTAACGATAGGTAGAAAGTGGTATTGTTGAAAAGATCTTTAAAAAGTAAGCAAGTTCTGTAGGAAAATTTTTTTTATTACTGCCACCCCTGTAAATTTCTATAAGTATAAATATAAATTATTATATGTTCAAAACTCCGGAATTTTAGAAAGCACGATAGGTTGAAAGTGGTGCTGTTGAAAATCTCTTTAAAAAATAGGCAAGTTTTGTAGGAAAAATTATTTAATTACTGCTACCCCTGTTAAGTAACAATCGTTTGAAATTATTAAATCAAAATTTCATAATAACGATCGAAGTCGGCATTAAAAATCTAGTAACCTTACACATTGTCACAAGTGTTCAAACTGTCTTTCATTACTCTTTAATACATACTACTGAGCTCTTCTGGTTATACTGTGAGTGTACTTCTTCAGTGTTTAATGATCGATAGATAGGTAACTAGATTTTAAATGCGGACTTTTAAAAATTTCGTTATTATGACATTTTAATTTAGTAATTTCAAACAAATATTGCTTAACAGGGGTGGCAGTATCAAAAAAAATCCGTACAAAACTTGCTAATTTTTTAAAGATCTTTTCAACAATACCACTTTCGACCTATCGTTACATTTATAATTCCGGACTTCTGGACATTCTGGAGCAAACTAATAGGGAAGCCGACCTTCCCGGGAAAAAAAATTATCACCATTCGATTCTTTATAAGGGCTTTTATAATACAAATTTTTGACACAACTCTCTAGGACTAACCGTTTTCGAAAAAAACGACTGATACGGGTGGTCGAACTCACCCTGTATATAGCGAACGCGAGTGAGTAATGTAATTCGTAAACCACGCAACGGATTTTGATGCGGTTTTCACCATCAGTTAGATAATTTTTCACGGAAGGTTTATATATATAGCGAACGAGCGAAGCGAGTGAGTAGTGTATTGCACCCGGGCTTTCTTAGCACCCGGGCGAAGCCGGACAGGGCCGCTAGTAAGTGATAAAAAACAAATCGGTGGCAGACTAATTCAATTTTTGTAAATCATTTTTTATTGTCAGTATCTCGAATACTACTTGATGCAATTTACACAGATTATAGAAAAGTAGCAATTATTTGCAGTTATCATCGTCTCCCTTGGAATTTTTTTTGCATTACCTGGCAGACCTCTCCCTAAATGGATAAAATATGTTCAATATGAGGTCTGCCAGGTAGAAAAAAAATAATTCCAAGGCAGACGATGATATATTTTGTAAATAATTGATACTTCCCCATAATCTGTATAAATTTCATCAAGTAGTGTTGAGCCGTATTCGAGATACTGACAACAAAAAATGACAAAAAACATTTTCTTCATATTATTATCTGTTAAATTCAATAATACAATTTGCGGCCTTAAAAACAAAATATCAATTCTCGGATTGGAACCTTTGAACACACTTATCTATGCCGGAAACTGGGGGCTTGTAATAGAAGTACTATGGAAACGCCATAGGTATATATACACGCTCGGCTATTAGCCTATTCTGTATTTAACGGTTTTTAATGTTTGTCTACAGACATTTTTTATTTCAAAAATTTGGTTTAATTTTTTTAATATCACTCCTCGTTAAAATTTATGAACTGTTTTCCGTCAAATTACTCTTCTTTTAACGACATGCAACCGAAGTATAGGATTGACATTGGGTTTTTTAAGCTTTGCGAAAATCGTTTATTGTGATATTAGAAAAAAAACAAAAAGAACAAAATTATTTATTTAGTTTATACATGCAATAGAGGTCTAAAATCCCTTAGGTATATTTAAAAAAAATTGTAGATTGAGTTCATCCGAAAATGATTGTGTATAATATACCTATACTTAACAAATTTTAGGGTAGGTACTCGTACTTGAATGGATTATGTAAAAGCGGACTTTATTTCACTGATAAATCAAATTGAAGGGTTATTGAAACGTGTGAATAGGAATTCAATGAAGTTGGTCAGTCAAATTTCTCTTTACACGTTTCAATAGCTCTTCAGTTTGGGTAATTTAACTTGACTGGTCAATGGAATTGATCCGTCCAAACTCGTTTTTTACAATAAGCTGACAATTCTGTATATTTAGACATTTTTCAAACTTTAATTTCTGAAAATTTGTATAGTTTTTTTAGTTGCCTTGTATAAGTAAGTATATATGATACAGGTATACTTCGCAGGGTGTACAGAGTTGACATTGTCCTGGCAATGTCAGTATTGCACATCCGCAGAAATGGTTGAATAATGAATAGCTGACATGATCCGGTTTGATGTGGACAAAGTTGACACTTCTCATCCAGTGGTGGGCAATGTCAACAACAATTATTTCTTTCGGAACTTTTTAAATTAACACTGTTGACTATGCTTAATTTATGTGGACAGCGAACTGCGCTAGGCTGTTCCTGTTTTGTTCATTTTTGAACAGTGATGTTTATTAAAAAAACAAAAACAAAAAAAATGGGTGTGTGCTTATGACCACACGACAGAAGTAAATACTTCAGATTTTCTAATTTTTGGTGTCATCTATTATAGCGCATTTATGAACTAAAAATTATTTATTACTAAAATACCAAAATTGTAAAAAAAATTGTATAAAAAATTATAATTATTGTCAAAGAAAGAATATAACAAAAAAAACTCAGGTCGCAGTGCCAAACCCTGCCGACAATATAGTGTATTTGCTAATGCAGGCCTTGTGGTTTTATTATGTAAAGTGTAAACTTAAGTTTGTTTTTGGACAAAATAAAAAATTTAATCCCTTAATACATCCCTTAAAATAATATTTTTGTTCTTAATTTCAATAATATTATCAATGCAACCTCTGTACCAAGTTAAATACACCCTTCAATAAGTAAATCACTATCCGCAAACCAGTGTTTTCATAAAATTTGTAAGTCCGGTCCTGTCGGGCCGATTTTATTAAAATTTTAGCAGCACATTTTAATCTTCAATAAAGGGTTAAATTTCAATTTTGAAACGATTCTGAGAATTTTTTCGGTATTTTTGGGCCCAAACACTTTTTTCAACCCCTAAAAACTACCCTTAAAATGGTCCGATCGGGCCCATTTTACATAGGCTTCGTGCGGTAATGGGTTCCAATGTGTGTATCAAATTTCGTTTAAATCGATTAAGTCTGTCGAGAGTTATCGTGTACACACACTATATATATAACATATATATATAAATATATATATATATATATATATATATACATATATATATAAACATTTCCAAAAATGGTGCCAAATT
The DNA here is from genome assembly GCA_039654895.1 of Mongoloraphidia duomilia. Classification (NCBI taxonomy): domain Eukaryota; kingdom Metazoa; phylum Arthropoda; class Insecta; order Raphidioptera; family Raphidiidae; genus Mongoloraphidia; species Mongoloraphidia duomilia. The sequence continues at coordinate 22,035,351 of CM077519.1, forward strand.
GTTCAGGAGGCTATGAAACGTCGAGAAATTTTGGTCCGACCCCTAGGTCCCACCATCCGACCGACGCCAATAGTGTATGTGCCATATGGCAAATACACTAATAAAAAATATATAAATAAATATCATGTAGAATTTAGAAAAAAAAACGCCAAAAATTCTACGCTGCCATCAGGTCTCGAACCCAGGTTCCTATGCATAGAACGCAACGACTACACCAACTGAGCTATGGCTGGCCAGTGTGTACACGGTCGTTTTTATGATATAAGTATGTTGCGAATTCTTACGGAAGTAGTTCTGAACGCTTCACATTTTTTCAGTACCCAGGCAAAAAGTGCATAACGCGCCTAAGGAAGTATTTACTTCAAAAATAATCAAGTAGGTACTATGTATATCATTAGTCCTAGACTAAAACAAAGCTATTGCAGTAGGTACTATGGTAGGTACGTACGTAATAAAATGTTCAACATACGTGAATTCAAAATTAAACCAGCTTATGAAAACATGGTTACATTTAGGCGAAGTCACATAAAATTACATAATTTGTTACTCATCAACACTGCAAAAACACAAAAGAAACATTAATTAACACAAAATAATAATTTAAATCATAGACTAAAACCTAATAATTTTAACATAGGTATATTCGCCGAGGTGTTTGGGATCTTCATAGTGAAACAAATTTTGATGAAATAAATGAAACCGTTCCCAAAATCTTATATAATAAAATCATTTATTTAATAATTATTAAATAGACAATATTAGCCAAACCACAAATAAATACTTTTCTTATCTTAACGTAATCAGTCGGCGAACATGCCATCGTGATGTTAATCGTCAAACAATTAAGATATACAAGGAAAAAATCAAAGACCACTGTCAGGACTTGAACCCGAAATTCCCAGTTTCCGGCTGGTTGAGTTACCTTACTCACACAGTGCCCCGAGAGTGGGATCTGTTCTCCTCCTATATATATCTATTTCAACACTAAATCACACTTCATGCGAGAGCGGATTTAATTTTTAAGTTATAAATATAACTAATAACTCATCAGTCGATACACGACCGTTTTATAAATACAACAATGACAGTTGAGTTTTTTGTGGTTATAATATAATAATTATTAAATAGACAATATTAGCCAAACCACAAATAAATACTTTTCTTATCTTAACGTAATCAGTCGGCGAACATGCCATCGTGATGTTAATCGTCAAACAATTAAGATATACAAGGAAAAAATCAAAGACCACTGTCAGGACTTGAACCCGAAATTCCCAGTTTTGGGAATTTCGGGTTCAAGTCCTGACAGTGGTCTTTGATTTTTTCCTTGTATATCTTAATTGTATAATATAACATGAAAAGGTTATTGTATAATAAACAAATATATATATGTTTAAATTATCTAATAATACTTACAATCGTTTTTTAAAAAATATGAAAATTTAAAGTCAAAAATTTATTTCCAGATTTCACTCTCAAAAACTTTAGCAAACACAAAGCTGCTAATTTAAATCTTATTAGTTGGCAAATAAATTTGCTCATCACCACTGGATGGACAGTGTCAACTTTGCTTACATCAAACCGGGCCATGTCCGCTAATCAACCATTTCTGCGGATGGACAATGCTGACGTTTCCCGGGCACAGTTTGCGGACTATGCCTGTAACATATATATTTTATGAATATATAAAATCAACAGTAAATGGAACGTGACCTAGATACGTAGGTGTAATAACGTTGTATATAATATATATTATGTATATATATCGTGTGTCCCACTGAAACCAGAATTCATCCCACGTGTCGTGATTAAATAAATTGATTTTTAAATGAACTTGTATGAAAACCGTGGAAATCTGATTGAAACTTATTTATAGTCTGTATATATTGATAGATGAATTATTATTACTAATGAAATTTGAATCTTTAATTCTTTATTTGACGGTACAGCCGTACAGGATGCTCACTTTTTATGTTTCATAACATATAATATTTAAGAAAAGGAAGTACAGTAACACCATGTTTCTTAAAAAAAGTGCAGAGATAAGTGAATATTGATGGTTAAGATTTAAGATTTAAAAGTTAGGGGCGTGAAGGAAGCCACCGCGACCTAAAAGATCTATTGTGTTCCCCTAGTTTCTTATCAGTTTTTTAGGATTCCTAGGCTATATAATATAAAGTCAAGAATCCTCATTAATCTGACGTCTTTGAAGTCCTGCATGATGGTTACAACAAACACTATAATAAATATTTTGCAATTATTAATCTTACCATTTTCGAACTCAAAAATATATATTTTTTATCAGTGTGTCTCAAACTTCGAGTTTTTGCTTATCACTTTTGGGGCTTTGAATCTGTTGGCCTAGCGCCCTGGGAACAATTCTTAACTATACTCTTTACTCCAAATCTTCATGGTTTCCGGGCTTGTAGGCCGTGGTCCGGTGGTATTTCTACCTGACGTTTCGTCTACAACTTCGGTAGATATTCTCAAAGGTGATGTAACAGCGGTCACAATGCCGGCCGTGAAAGCTTGCACACCTGGATATACTCTTTACTCTTTAGTGCTTAAACTAAATTTTGATTCAGTTTTAAGCACAATCATTTAAATATTAAGAGGTAAAAGAAAAAAAAATTAAATACCAATGAAATTTGATCGTGTTTGCATAATATGTAATTCTATAGCGTGCCCAGGCTGAAATACATTATCTTGAAAAATATTTTTTGCCAATTAGTATCATCTAGAATTCTTCGAGTACTTACTTATCACTTTATGTTTTATATTAGCAATTTAAAAAACGTTATTTTCTGTAAAGTTCTTTCTCCAAAGTATGATTTTCGTAACTTTTAATATAAGCAATTTTAATTTAAAATAAAAAAGCGGTCAAGTGCGAGTCGGACTTCGCGCAATAAGTATTCCGTACAATCGTTAATTACACTGTGTCCCCAGATGTGTATTGGCCTTGTTTACTATAGTGCAGCGCACACACGGCGTTGGAACGCAGTAAAAAATGTCTAAAACACTCCGCGCGTATATCAAGACAAACCTTAAGCCCCGTCTATAATTGTCGCAAAACGCAAGTCGTAAGACTGATGCAAGCCGTTGCAAGAGATCGCAGCGCCTCACGCTAAACGTAAAACGCAGATCGAGCCAAGTTCGTTTAAGTTCAACTTTTACGATGCGTTCACGACGCGTGTGTTACGCCAGCCAATCAGGTAGCAGTACCCTCTCTCTTTTTCTTGCAAGTCGCATTCTGTGCTTTCTGCAATTTTACACATATCTGAACTTTCAAACAATCAAAACAAATAATAAAATAACATTAAAAATGGCGTATTGTTGGAATTTAATATAATATACAAATTTGCAATCGCGGCATTTAACGCCACTAAACGCTGTTTCATGATAACAAATAAAAACGAAAACTGAACGAACATGGTTATGGCAGATGAAATAAACAACTGCTCCGATTGGACAGGCAAAACATGTTTATTATATTGTAATATACAGCTGCCGCAACGCCAGCTTACGCGCTGCATTGCGTCTTACGTTTTTCTTGCGTTTTCGTCTTAGGGTTCAGCGCTGGCGCGTGTTCAGACATAGTATTGTCTTATGGAACGCTGCAACGCGACGTATCCTCAAAGCATTCTTTACTGCGTTCCAACGTCGTGTATGCATTGCACAATAGACGTTCACTTTTTTGTTTTTTTAATAGGTTTTATTAATTGTAAGTATCAAAAAGTGACAAAAAGCGTGACTTTCGTCAGACAAAGAATAGGTACGTGATACGGCGATATGAAAAAATTATGTTGATGTAACTCGAAGAGAAATCTTTTTAGCTTAAAGATCAAAAAAAGAAGCGATAAGTACTGATGTTCTAAATTTGCATTTATTGCTTACGTTTCGGGTAGATTTACTCCCATCTTCAGAGTTCTGACATAGAATAGTAGAATACATAATTATAAATAATGTTAACTATAAATATAATATAAATGCCGCCAATTCACATTACTTTGACATCTTACTGATCAATTGACGGCATTTGGTGAGTTTACAGATGTACCAATGTTTATATTTGACGCTCGATTTGACGTGTGTACACGGCGATAGCGTTGGAACCTCGGTTGAAACGCAGTAAAGAATGCCTTGAGGATTCGTCGCGTTCTACAAGACAATACTTACTATGTCTGAAAACGCGCTAGCGTTGAACCGTAGTAAAGTTTACCTGGATATACGTGCGGAGTGTTTTAGACATTCTGTACTGCGTTCCAACGCTGTGAGTGCGCTGCATTATAGTAAACAATGCGAATACGCTCCCCGGATCGAGTTGCCAATAGGAAAAACTTTTTTATTATGCGATTTACGAAAAAATTCATTCTTCATAAAAACTTCCGCTTGTTTAAAAAATGAGATTCCCATAAAAAATTTTGAATCAAATGTACACTGTACAGGGTGCTTATAAATTAAGAAAACATGAAAACGCTTCAAGAAAGAAGTACCTTTATTTACTATTTTATAGAAAAATGTTATATACCCTGTATTACATTTGATTCAAATTTTTTTTTATGGGAATCTCATTTTTCAAACAAGCAGGAGTTTTTATGAACAATGAATTTTTTCGTAAAACGCATAATAAAAAAAAGTTTTTCCTATTGGCAACCCGATCCGGGGACACAGTGTATAAAAGTCTTATTTTATTTTAAAAAAAAATTGAAAAACGGTTGACCCCGCAGGCCATCTCTGAAACTTCTCGCGGTCTAGTCTTGGTATCATCCATAAATAATGACTAAATGCATATTGCATATACTCTCTTTTAAAAATGTTTCACAATAAATTGTTAGTTCTTCAGGTTGCATTACTCTATTTGAAGAAAATGTTCTATATGTTTTTATGGGTTTTACAAGCTTTCAAATTGTAATAACCTTATTTGTCACAAAAGTAATTGTTTTCGAGTTATTTCCAAATAACTGTTTTTTGAACGCTTTGTGACCCCCTGGAGATTTATACACCCCCCCCCTTTTCAGGAAGAAAAAAAGTTAAAATTGTGTTCCTTAACTAGCAACCTACAAATTTAGTACAAAAAGTGGGTATGTGCTTATGACCATACAACAGAAGTGAAAACTAATATATTATATATGTTTTAAAATTAGAAACTTAGAAGTTTTCACTTCTGTCGTGTGGTCATAAGCACACACCCACTTTTTTCACTATTAGTAACACGAGCACAAATTGTATTCACTTTAAATATTACACTAATGATATACAAAATATACGCGTATTATATTGAACTATACTCTCAAAACTTTTAGTGTCATCTACTAGCGCACTTATGAACTACAAATAACTTATTACCAACATACTACAAATATCTTTTCAATTAAGTTTTAGTGTCATCTATTAGCACACTTGTGATCTACAAATAACTTATTACCAACATATTATCACAAATACTTTTTCAATTAAGTTTTAGTGTCATCTATTAGCGCACCTATAAACTACAAATAACTTATTACCAGCCTACTACAAATACCTTTTCAATTAAATTTTAGTGTCATCTATTAACGCACTTATGAACTACAAAAAACTTACTACCAGCATACTACAAATACCTTTTCACAAATCTGTAATTTCTTCGAAATAATACTGAATTTTACAATGTTGTCTATACTTTTTATCAATGTTGACGTTATGATACACTTGCTAAATTTATTTCAGATTTTTACTTTAGAAATAAATGGGGTGGGACAAGCAATTTTCGCGGTTTCTAATTTTTTTTGCTTAAGCAAATTTAACTAAATAATTTTTCTAAAAAATTATACTGTTTTCTATCGGTCATTAGCTTTCATTAGACAATAGTTGAATTTTTGTCATTTTTTCATAACCTGTTTGACCCCTCATTATTACCCGTAATTTTCGAATCTCTAGTTTGTACCGTTTGGCTCTGGGAGCTTGTGACAGACAGACGGACAGACACCAGAGTGAGGCCATAAGTGTTCCGTTTTTCCAATTTTGGTACGGAACACTAAAAATTAATTTGCGAAAAGCTGAAAAATAAATAGACAATAATTATTAGAGTCTTAAATTAATATATACAGGGTGTTTCAAAATTGCGCGCCACTTTTCTAGGGTTGTGTCCTTCACCACAAAATAAACAAAAAAGCTCATATAAACATATGTCTCAAAGTAATTCTTTAATCAATAAAACGTAGGCCACTTTGAACAATTATTGTTTAAAAAATATCTTTATCCTACCTCAATACCTCGGCAATAAATCAATTTGAAACACATATTAATATCGGCTTTTTTTGTCCATTTTGTGCTGGAGAACACATGCCGTGCAATTTTTAAACACCCTGTAAATTAACATCCAAAACTACAACTTTCGGTATCATGTGAATATAATATTATATAAAATGTAGTTCAAGTTCAAATTCCTAAAATAGATGTAGGTACATAATATGTGTGTCTAAAAGACAAAATCACTTATGTCGAATTAGTAACAAAATAAGATTAACGACGGATGCATTATTTAGTTCATTTATTGATGCAGCACTGTCGAACTAAATTGTTCATTGACGTATATTTTAAGTCTAAGTAAATAAGAGACACCCAATGACGTCACGTTACAATGCTTTATTAGAAAAATTTATTTCACTGACGTATATTTTAAATCTAAGTAAATAAGAGACACCCAATGACGTCACGTTACAATGCTTTATTAGAAAAATTTATTTCACTGACGTATATTTTAAATCTAAGTAAATAAGAGACACCCAATGACGTCACGTTACAATGCTTTATTAGAAAAATTTATTTCACTGACGTATATTTTAAATCTAAGTAAATAAGAGACACCCAATGACGTCACGTTACAATGCTTTATTAGAAAAATTTATTTATTTAACCCGTCATTGTCGGCACTCCAACCCGAAACTTTCAGTTTCGCGCTGGCTGAGTTATACATTACTTCCACAGTGATACCATCTATATGTACCTTTTGTTTCTTATATAAAGCAATTTGTACAATTCCACAATATGCGCGAGAGCTAATTCTCAAACTTGTAAAGTTAGAATTGAACCTTCTTACATGCGAGAGCTAATAATTATGGGTGAGTAGTAAATTTTTCCATCTCGTAATATTATAGTCGAGAGTCCCGGCAGGTTAAATAAATAAATATTTCTGATAAAACACTGTAACGTGACGTCATATAAGTATCCAAATTGCGCTTACAATATGAAACTATTTTTAAACGTTAAAAAATTGATTTTTAAAATTATAAAATTAATAAGAAACATTTTTTTTCCTGAGATGAGACCTGGCTAGATCGATTTTTTGCCCTTCAAAACCTCTTTTCAGTAAATTTCATCCAAATCGTTAGAGCCGTTTTATCCCTGTCTTAGACGCTAATGACCTCTGTTGTCGAGCGTCTATAATCTACAATTCATTCATTCATTAATCCCTGTCAGCGTTACATCACAGCGTTTCATTAATTTTTGAGTCGGTAATTTTTGATGCGAGGTCACTCCAATTCACTACCCCCGCTAAGCCTAAAGAAGTAAAACTTCAAAAACATTTTTACGTAATTTTATACAATTAATACCTACAGTAACTAAAAAATCATAACTGAAGATATAGAAAAGGTGGCGAAGAATTCGGTATAATCGCTTTTGTCTTTTGACCACATATCAATTATATTTTGTTTTGTCTAACATGTGCTTTCGTTTCATTTTTTGCGTTCCACATAGTTCATTTCATTCTTTAGTTCCACATATTTATCTACTTTTGTGCAATATTTATTCGAACAGGTGCTTGGAAAATGACAAATATTAATTCTGTCATATAAATAAAGCTAACTAATTAAATTAACAGTGTAAATGATAAATCGCCGTGCTAATAGGCTAACGTTTATTAATGTTATGCATTTTGATAATAATTTAACATTTCATATTTTCTATAACCATTTATTTTAAAAACAAAAAAATATATTTTATTTCAAATGCAGGTCACTGAAAGGACTTTATTTTTGATGTCAAATTCAGATGTGTAACAAATTTATTTCGTGCATATTTCAATAAAATATTGTTATAAATTAAATTTAAAATTCAATACTTTTTAGGTAGGTATTTCATACAATCATATATGCTACATATTTTTCGCATATTTGCGTTTGATGTATTTTTTTTTGTTGAATTTATGCAGTCAACTGTTTCGGGTCTGACAACGAATTTGTAATTTTGTTATCGTAAATTTTTTACTCATTCGATTCCAGATACTAGTTTTCACAACGTATTATCAGAATAGATAGATAGATAGATAATATTATTATATCCGTCTATTAGAGAAGCAGTTAAGACATTTCTGCTCAAAAAATTCACAGATTTCGCAATCCTTGCAACCATCGAGGACATTGGAAATGATAATAGCATATATGAAACATAATTAACTGTTTATTATACACACAATATTTATCAATGCACTGTTTAGTTTTGTCAGAAATAACCCTATTATTCTTCTGTTATATACGCGTTCACTTTTGCTTGATTACTTAACTTTTAGATGGATTTTTCTACAGTATTTATTAACATTTGCTCAAAAATAACACCGCAGATCGTCGCAAATACCTCTCAATTAACTAGACATGATATAAAACACATTTCGAAAAAATTGCACTTGTTCAATTTTGCATGATTGCTCCTCACTTGATCGCGACACCGTTGTCTTTTGGCCTTGAACGAAAACTCGTAACTCTGCCCCCATATACGAACATAAACATTTCTAATGTTAAAAACTTAAAATAAATAATTTTCATGTACCTTTTATGCATTGTTATTTATATTATATGCACGCAGCGAAATTACATGGTATTCGTTTATTAAAAAATTTCGCAGTCTAAAACAACAATAAAAATGAGTTCAATCGTGCACTATTACCCGCTAGCGGCGCTAATAGGCTTCGTGCATACAACCTATAGGAATAATTATAAATCACTATGGAAATGGCTTTATTTTTAACACAGTGTTTTCTGAAAACACTTTCAACACACTGTGCCCGTTAACTGATCCATTCCATGCATACATACACGCATGTAAAGTAGCTATTTTATAATGAGTATGGCAAAAAAGTTTTTCACATAATATTATGATGCACACTTTCTGGACCTACTGTATAAGTATCTGAAAGAGGAGTAAAAATTAGATGTATTGTATTTGTAGCCTCTAGTGAAGTTAGCGTTGCTAGTCCAAGGTATAGTCAGAATATTTACTTTAATAACTTATAACATCGCTATTGTGTATTCTGCTTACAGAGCTATTTATGTTTGTTTCGCCATTTGCTTTTGGTACGGTTGATGTATCATGTATATCATGAAATAAATTGATTTAATTATTTAGTTTCATAGTAGCTAACATTGTTTCATTAGTACTTACTAAAGCCGAAGCTTCTAAATTGTAACAAAAGCTAGGGAACATTAAAACATCTCCACAAGAATCTGTTAGCATTGTACCCTTCTAATCTATTGTTTTATTGATGAAATGTTTAATTAGTAAACTATGTTAGATGCAGGGCCGGGTTTAAAAAGGACCCCCGGGGCGCTAATACAGTTCGAGGGTCTAAAAAAATGTAAAAGTCAAACAATATAGTTTTCTTTAAATGTGATTTCACTATTTAAGTAATGTTATTAGCACATTACCGAAATTTCATAAAGTCACAATTAAATTCAATCTCACTGAAGACACCGATAAACCAGAAGATTCAATCAAAGATCAGTAATAATACAGGTTCGTGATTCGAACGTAAATTTGGGGGTCAAAAAAAATCTTCGTTGAGCGTCAATATCGGAAATAAATTGTATACTGGGAAATTAGACAGATTATAAAGTAATAAAGCGCAGTCATTCCTAAGGACAAATGCACACATGTTACTTTTTGTTGCACGATTTTGAGATTAGTCGCTTGGAGATCAGGGCTTGAGAATGGCCGAGAGTGTAGCGGCGCTGTTGTTTACATGGCGTTGCTATGGTTCCTCTATTACAAGTCCCCAGTTCTCGGGTTCTAGCCCGAGAGCTGGTGAAAGTGTCAATTGAATTTTCAATTTATTATTAAAAAAAAAATAATAATAATGAATTGAAAATATGAATTGGTGCTAGGCCCAAATAACCTTAGCTGTTGGTGGTCTTTAAAACACAATTCGCTTGGAGATCGACAACTGATGTATCTACCAACAACATAAGGTCGCACACTTTTAACTGAAGTACACAACTGATGTAATACCAGTTTAAAAAAATGGCTTCTAGATATAGTTTGAAAGAACATGATTACCCGATTACCCTGTCTACGATGTCTGTCTGCTATATTTTGGTAATTGCCTTGTGGTATCTTAATTAGGTTAAACAATAGATAGTGTCATGAATCACGCGTTCGCTAGAAGACTCAAGAAAGACGCTGGAAGGCAAGGGCTGGTAGAGGGGAGCTGGAAGAATTTATTCTGGATTATGGGCTGCTGTGAAAAGACCCATAATAATTGCGTTTCCATCGTTTAGTTGAAAGTGGATTTAGTATCGTTGCGGACATTTAGACGAAAGGGAAAAACCGACTACAAATTGTCGAACACGAGGCGATTTATAAGGATGTTGCTTATTAATAATGAGCCAGATTTGGAAAAATTAGTCTCATCGTATCATGCCCAACTTTCACATTATTTATTTTTTTATCAATAATTATTTATTTTAATTGATCAAGTATTTTAATATAATTTTGTACTTATAATACAAGTAGTCTCTCAAACATGTCACCCTATACGTTCGGGTCCAGTCGGCCAATAGATAAATTGAATTAATTTTTTGTGAACCACAGGAAACTAAAAAGAAATGTCGTAACAAAAATGTGGAGAATTAATGTTGACAAATGAAATTACGACTGTGTGATTTGTGTGAAGTATATGTAAGCGCGTACCTTTGTTTTCTATATAAAAATATATATATTCATACATATTATATATTAATTAGTCTGTTATATTTTTTATGAATGTTGAAATAATTATGATTGATTGAAGCGAAATTCTAGCGATATTTCATTTCAGCTATATTTAATTTTATTTGGTTGAAAGCATGGATATTATATGTTGAAATAATATTAATAAAAATCTGTAGCATTAAAAAATGTGATAAATTCCGTATTCCTGCTCTAAGATTAATTATCATGCAAAAATACGCATAGGTATTCAATTTTTATTCGCAAAACAGAGGATTTTATGGAATATAATTTTCCACATCTACAACTTTTAAATATTTGGAATACTGCAAAGACTTGCTGTTTTTTCAATGGTTTTATTAAATTCGGCATGACGTATAGGTCAAATTTAATTATTGAAATTTGACCCACTACCCGTTATCCAATTGAGTTGAAATTTTGCACTCGTGTATAAGTCCGGTGACAATGCAATATAGTATATCTAATATCGTCTTAAATCCAAAATGGCGGACGTCCCAAGATGGCGGCTCACCTTTTTCTTTGCAACCCCCTTGACATGGATATCAAATGAAAGGGTTTCATAAGCAGAATACGATAAGCTACGTGGCGCCATTTTAAATTCAAAATGGCGGGTTATCTATTACTTTAGAACTCCCATGACATGAATATCAAATTAAATGGTTTGAGGAGTAGAGTACGATAAGCTACATGACATCATTCTAAAATCAAAATGGTGGACGCCCCAACATGGCGGCTTTCCTTTTTCTTTACAACCCCCGAAGTATCAAATGAAAGGGTTTGACGAGTAGAATAAGATACGCTACATGACGTCATTCTAAATTCAAAATGGCGAATGCCCCAAGATGGCGGCCCAATTTTAATTTAAATTTTAATAAATCAGATCTGATTAATATAAAATAGAAAATTTAGGACTTAGAATTTACATTTTTGTAAAGTGAAGAATTTATATATTTTTCTATTGTATAGAATTAAAATAATTAATAAAGACTAAAAAGTAACAAATAAATAACTTAAAAAAAAACTTTTTAAAAAACAATGGTTTTATTTTGAAACAAAATTGCACTAAAAAGTAGAAAATAATTTTTTTTAGTGATTATAAGTTGATCAGAATAGTTTTCAACACTTGTTAAAAGAAAACCATTGGGCGTTTAAACATCAGAACAGCATCAGTACCTACCTAATATTTTATGAGCGCCCAATGGTTTTCTTTTAACAAATGTTGAAAACTATTCTGATCAACTTATAATCACTAAAAAAAAATATTTTCTACTTTTTAGTGCAATTTTGTTTCAAAATAAAACCATTGTTTTTAAAAAAGTTATTTATACGAACACTCATGGAAGATAACCCTGAGTAGTGTGGGACTCGGGCCAGGGCCCCCTACCCACTAAAACCCCCTCTATTTCGCCCATATCATCACGCTGGAATCGCCTTTCAGCATACCATCAGGAGGACCAGGCCATCTGCTCACAGCGAATAGGGTGAGCTGTTCTGTGCAAGTCGCACTATCCCTTGAGAACCTGGTCATGGCGCGTACTAATAATAATAATAATGCCGGAAAGTGGAATTATTTCATGAAACATCCTCTATAATGAAAGAAGAGCCATCGTAAAGAGAGGAAATATTATTAATGGTCTTGTTTTTACTCGGTCTCCCGCAACGTGAGTGATTTTTTGTTCCATTGGCACATGTATAATGAATGAATGTATAAGGAAGGATAAGATGTGACGACGGTGAGTCAGTATGGAATGAGAGGTGGATCAATGCAACTTATTCATTCCTATTGAAGCAGTCTGTCGCATGTTACAGCTTACATAATGCAATGCTGCGAACTTTGTAATACTGATGGAAATAAATCTGTTTCGAGGAGAACCACCGGGATGATAGTTTCCTTGAACAATAATTTTTTATAGGACACGAACATAACGGGTGCTCTGTTAACATAGAATCACTTAATTGGAATTAAAATTCCCTTGTGCTGTTTTCAAATTAAGCTGAGTTTTACTGTAATCTAAAGAATTATTTGCGTTAATTACTTTGGAAAAATCCGTATTTTATATTTTATTTTCGAAAAATAAAATTGGTTTATTCTGCAAAAAAATATCATATCGTCTGAACATTTAAATATATGCAATGTGTCAAAGAAAAAACTTAGCTGGTGCGTTATTTTTTTTGTGAAATATATATTTTTTGGTTTTTTTTCGAGATTTTACAAGTAGCTAAGTATAGATAAAGAAATAAGTGTTTAACAATTTCGGCCATAATCAGGCCAAAATGGATAAATTTGAATGTGTAAAATAGGAACAAAGCGATTATCGTTGCATCGATGTATATGATATTTACGTATGAATAATATTATGAATATAATATTAACGATGGTTCGCCTAAAAATATACCTATAGACAAGTATATTATTTTTTTACAAATAATATTCCAGGTTTCTACCAAAAAATCTATATTTTTTATTTTTTTTTCATTTTATTTTCTACATCATTTTTTCCCTTTACATAGAATTTTTGCAAACAATTGTAAAACAACGAATTTTAGTTCCATCATAATTTTCAATCAATAAACATCTTAAAAATTACAATTTTTATCTATTCGAATCTGACAATGAAAATAACAATTTCAAAACTAATTTTACTGAATGAACAGATTAACTGGATTACAGTATGAAATTATATTCTTATAATACGACACAAATGAAAATTAAACAAAGTATTGTAAAAACAAACACGGAAAATAACTCACGCGTTAAAACTGAACTAGATAATCAAAATTCATTGAATAAGTTACGAGCAAATGAATATTTTTATTTGATTTCAGTGAATATTATATATTACATAACATAACTACAACGTTTTAATGGCTATGAATATAAAATAACTTTGAGAATACGTAAACAAGCATGTTGGGAAATAAATCTTAAATCTTTAAATTATATTTATGTTTTGTCAGATTTCAAGTTCAATCAGTTTTATCTGTAGACAGAAGCAGCTAATAGTCTAACAATGTACATGTCTCTGCATTAATTTGTTTTGATCATGATAGCAGTGAGCTGAAGCAAATCGTTGCTCATAAATAAAATGTAAATTTAATTTCCCAGCAGCCATTTTTCGTAATTCGAAATATTTAAAATTTTCAGCAAGCACTAGTCGTCTACACATATCGTTAATTTTATATATCGAATTTATTATGCATGTTGAAATTTGAAATAAGTCTAATTATTTACGGCAAGTTAACACTACGTCAGCCAGGTACATTAATATGGAATATTTTTTTTTATAAATTTATTAAAAATTTGATTTCGTCAATCGGTACTAAAAAAACTAAGGCGAAAAACAGACTTTTTTAATTTTATTTTTATTTATTTCCTTTTTTTTGGAAATTATTGTTTTAAATGGAAATATCAAAAAAATTTTAAGAAAAAGTGTTCAGACGACAAATATTAGTTTACGTACAAAATTTTGAGACAATACAAAAACGGTTCAAATTTTTCGTATTCAAATAGTCAAATACCTAAATAAAAAACATATTTCTTTACAGTGAGACTCCGTCTGTCTGTCTGTCACAATTCATTGGCCACTAATTCCTGGTTTAACTTAGAAACTATTGCGGTCCGCAGATAATCCAAAATTTATCAAAAAAAATGGCATCTTCTGCGGCCAATAAATTGGAAATTAATTAACTTTTTAGCTTGCTAGTTAGTTAGGTTCAAATTTTTTTAATCTAGTTTTGACCCACTTTTCCATATCCAGTCGATATGAAACTTTGCATACATACGATTGTGGATTATAGACGCTCAACAACTGAGGTCATTATACGTCTGATACGTAGTTCTGATGATATTACGATATTTTTATAAGGATTTAATTCGTAACTATTCCGTTATTTCCACCATAAACGTCCCGTTTCTCTCGCCATGTGAACGTTCGGTAAGGTATTGTAATGTAGCAATTTTGGAACAATTGAGCTCATTGTTAGTGGCTGTTGCACATTAAAAACAATAGATTGTATATCTAGATGCGTAATGAGGCATATTACAGACGAGTAGTGACAGTATTTAAAAAAGAGCGATAGCGAGTTTTAAGTCACTCGAGTCATAATATCATTACGCACGAGATTATTTACCATACCTACAATAAAATAGCTACTTTTCACTTCATTTTCATTATTTTCAAAAAATTTTGAGTTCATTTGCGCCGCCAACTTTGCTTTTATAGTAGGCCATAGGCGGTCGTAGCGCGCACGCACAATAGCAATAAACATAAATCACTATGGAAACTGTTTACTTACCATACAAGTGTGTTTTGAAGACACTTTCAACACACCTGCCTGTTAACTGATCCATTCCATGCATTTGTAAAGTAGTTATTTTATAGTGGGTATGGCAAAAAATAACTTAGTTTTTATTATAAAACTTTTAATTATTAACTACACACTGGTTAGATAGGAAGTTAGGTTCAAATTTTGTATTACAATTATTTTGATTCCACATATCCGATCGAATGAGCCATTGTCCTGAGAGTAGTTCCTTCAGTTATCCACGAGAGGCAGCACTTGTGGTAGGTACAAACATTATTTATTCCTCATTAGTGTCCCGGGACAAAATATTTAGCAGGGAAATAACAGAGAAAGAGCAAGCTAATATAGCAGATTTTAGATGGATATTTGGTACATTTTCAGTAGATTACCAGCCAAGTTTGCTCCAAACTTGGCCTATAGTCTGTCGTTGTGACAAGCTGTCTAGCAGATAATTGGCAGATTTTTCGTGGGTAGAAATACTTAAAATCTGCTATACACTTTCAAAAACCTGTGTTGTTGAATCTGTATGCCAGCGGAGACTATTCACGATTATTCACAAATGATTCACAGGTTTTTGAAAGGTTATGCATGCCTCGTAGATTATTAACATATTTTCCGCAGGTTGACCTTTTTAAAATCTGCTAGGCAGTTAAAAATCTGTGATATCTCTGTTATGTGCTAGTTTACGGGTTTTTGAAAGGCATCATTTTAATAGTATAATTCTTATTAAAATCCCATTCAAAAACTGTGAAAGGCGACTAAAAAATTTTAAAGTAGACCCTATTGGGACCGCATATGGGGATGTCATGTCGGGTCCTAATCGGGCTATCCTAGTTATGTCAATTATCCCTAGAGAAGCCCACTAAATCCCAGTTAAGAACCCACTAAATCCCAGTCTGGTTCCACTAAGGCATTCCCTATTGGGACCGCTCGTACTGCTATATTTTCCTGATTCTTGTATATTTTCCAAATTACAATCCGGTTTTATTTATCTGTAAATTATTTTAAATACATTTTGTTATTGAATATTGAAATATTATATTATATATTATTTTTATTTAAATTATAAATTTATGTACTTACATGATAAACTATCCATACTGCAGTTGATGACGTAGACATTTCGTGACGTGCGTACTACCTCGGCAAAGTCACAACGTACGTTAAGTTACTCGAAACTCAAACTTTCTATATATGGCTAAACGCTATACAAATTCCACACCATGCGACAGTTATGTTTTTAATGAATTATACAGAAGTTAATAAGTCTAATAAAAATATGTAAAATAGTAACTTAGTCTGTAATTGTAATATTTTAAGGATTCCAAGAGCAAATTTTCGATTTTCATAATTTTTTGCCTGTTTTTCAATAAGGGCGGGTACTAGCTTTTTATTTTCACCTTGGGATATCCCAATTAGATCCTAATTGGGAAAAACCGATCAAGTGCGAGATTAGCTAAATTCACGAATTATTTTAACTAAGATATTAAGTTTTTTGTAATCAATTTCCACATGGATCTCAAATTGGTAAAATTGGCATTATTTCATATATTTTAAGACGAGTGTAAAGGGGATAGGGGCAGACGTGACAGCCAACACCGGTTTTTTTACACCTTACTACAAGTCTGTTGGAAATCTGTCATTTTTTCGACTCTGTTTAAAACTTGCGAAAAGTGTGCTAAAAATCTTTGGTTTCTCACTCACTCTCTCTTTTTCTTTCTTTCTCGTCGTTGGTTTTTTTTACTCTGCTTGAAACTTGCGAAAAGCAAGTTGAAAATCTATTGATATTCTCTCTTCCTCTCCCTCTCTCTTTTTATTTTTTTCTTGTCGTGAGAAATAAGTTTTTGTTATTTTTTTATTGTCGTGAGAAATAAGTTAATCGCCGACTGTGAGGGCCCTGCTATGTCTCTGCTATCAAAGAGTTTCTGAACTTTGTTGATTCCCTCCGGAAAATCTGCTTCCTCGAAGCCCAAAACAACCTGTGAAGGCCCCGATATGTCTCTGCTATCAAAGAGTTTCTGAACTTTGTTGATTCCTTCCGAAAAATCTGCTTCCTCGACGCTCAAAGCAACCTATGAAGGCCCTGCTATGTCTCTGCTATCAAAGGGTATTCTCTCTCCCTCTCCCTCTCTCTTTTTATTTTTCTCTTATCGTGAGAAATAAGTTTTTTTTATTTTTTTCTTGTCGTGAGAAATAAGTTAATTGCCGACTGTGAGGGCCCTGCTATGTCTCTGCTATCAAAGAGTTTCTGAACTTTGTTGATTCCCTCCGAAAAACCTGCTTCCTCGACGCTCAATGCAAGCTATAAAGGTCCTGCCATGTCTCTACTATCAAAGAGTTTCTGAACTTTGTTGTTTCCCTTCGAAAAATTTGCTTCCTCGACGCTCAAAGCAACTTGTGAATACCCTGTTATGTCTATGCTATCACAAAACTCTTGTGCTTTGCCAATTCTCTCGAAAAAATCTGCTGCCGTGAAGCCCAAAGCAACCTGTGAATGCCCTCCCATATCTCTGCCATCTGGAAGCTATTAAAACTCTGCAAAAAAGCTGCCAGTTCACGGACTTCGTTCTTTATCATGCTAAAAACATTGTAAAAATCCATTATCGCATAGGGTGTTTTTCAAACCTTGCTGAATGTATGCGTTTACTCTTCTTCTTTTGCTCTGCGAAATTTATCAAAAAATAACGACCTGCTGCACACTGTGGAAAGTTTGTCACAATTTTGTGACTCTGAGGTGAATCTGCTATGAAACTGTTGGAACTCTGCTAGATATTTTGTCCCGGGGTCGTATCATTTCAGTGGTATAACATCATTAATTTAATGATAATAATAATTTAATAATTAAGTTATACCACTAAAATGACACGACACTATGGGGAATGATTAATGTTTGCACCTACCACAAGTGCTGCCTCTCGTGGATAAATGAAAAAACTACTCTCAGGAAAATGGCTCAATGAAACTTTGTACATTAACGTAGTTCCGATGATAAAACAATATTTTCATGTCTCTAATTTTATTTGTGGCATACCGTTGGAAAGAGCTCATTTTGAAGATCGTATAACATTTTTTTAAAATGTTGTAATTTGTATGAGTTTGTTATAAAAATTTATCAAAAAAGTTTGTCACCCTTTAAGTCCAAAAGTATTAGATTTAAAATTCTGAGCAAAATCAGGTATTTATGTATAGAGGAGCGAAGATCATATTTTCATTAGTTTTTGAGAATTGCGTAAAATAAGTTACTAGGATGGTGACTGTGACGTGTCGTTCATGAATAGTTCGTTCAACATAAACGATTCCCTCTAGTGTTTTGTGAACGAATTCATTTTGAAATGTGTTTTCCCGCGTATACATTTTTTTTTTTATTTATTTATTTTATATACTAATTTTTCTTTTAAAAACTATGTACGAAACCATCGGCGAATAAACTACGTTATTATATTTAAGGAACGACTTGACAAAACCACGAACTTTAGAAAGTGATTTCTTATAAAAAGCTTCATATAATTTCTGGAATGTTTTACTTCAGTGAGCTTTATTTAAAACCGGCTTGTATATACGTTATCAAATCACACATACCTACTTCAATGTAATTATTCGTTTTTATGAGGGTCGTAAATCAATTAGTCATTTACAGAAACAGTCATTAATAATCAGACGCCATCTTGCTCGTCTAATACTCACATTGATTAGTGATATCAGAAATTAAATATATTAGGTATTGTACCTATATTCAGTGTCATGATTGCCTTCCGTCTATAATACAAGGTGACTCAAAACTTACATACGTTATTAAACAAAAAATTCGACTGATGATCAGTCCTATACTTCCCACCTAGTAAATATTTGCAAAAAATAAACACTTTTTTTTTTATTCTTTGACTAGGCCCAAATAACCTTAGCTGTTGGTGGTCTTTAAAACCCAATTTAATTTTTATTCATTGAAAAAAGCATGGCCCTCTTTTTTGTTTGGTGATCTACTGATGGCTAACATAATAGGTGCGTTTGGTATCAAGGTGTAGTGTAGTGTAGTGTAGATAATTTTTCACTGAAAAGTGTAAAAAGTTCACCAAAAGTGTAAACTAAATGTACACTTGTAACAAACGGGCTAGTGTACATTCTGAGTAGACTGTACATGCGCATTACAAAATAAATTAATGACAGATTGGCTGAGTTCATTATTTCTAGTTTTTACAGTTTTTTTTGGTCGTAAAATGTTAAACTCACTGCCATATTTATCTTGTACCATTACACTTTGAAGCTCATTCATTTTTAAGAGACAAAAAATGTAAAAAATTGAGTACGAAAAAAGTATCAAATCTGTCAAAGCGATTGTCAATTCAGACATATATCACGTGACCTACACTACACTACGTGCACCTGCTCAAAAGTCAGGACTAATAGTTGTTACACTTTTAGTCCCACACTGAAATAACAAACAGATCAGTTATTTTACACTTTTGTATAACAAACGTAATAGTGTCAAAAGTGCTTACACTTTTTACACTACACCTTGATACCAAACGCACCTAATATAGCAAAAATCATGGTTACCTTGATTTACGTACAATTTTTATTTTTTTTAGTAAAATATTTTTTTTCTCGAAAACTATACATTTTAGAGAAAACAAAATATTTACATTTTTTCATATTATAACATCTAGAATTCATTTATATTTTTTTTACCTATGTTAATACGTGACATTGAGGACGTTTTTTTGAATATCTCAGGATCCACTGAACCCATTTGACTCAAAATCTAATCAGATCTAAGTTAAAGGCTGATAAACACAATAGAACAATCGGCATGCCCGTATGTTGTTCCGTTCTTAAGATATCGAAGGCGAAAAATTGACCACACACACACATACACACACACATCACACATATACACACTCACATACACACACACACACACACACATACAGACATCAGTCAGAAAATGATCTTAAACGATTGCTAGGGTCTCAAAACGTGAAAATCTGTTAAAATCTCGAAATATTTTTTTCGGACTAAATCCATTACTTCCCTACCATAGTAGAGGTGGGAAGTAAAAATCAGTAGCGAGGAGATTAAGCTGGACCGTCACTTAAACAATTATTCATACTCATTTGTCTCGTCAGTGCTCAATATGTGTGTGCTTGGTTTTATATGGACGGCTATAATAATATATTATGTGATTTGCGTCGCACCGAATACAACACGGGTAGGGCTGACAGGACTCTAGCCTTGGGGTCTGTGATTAAGGAGGGGTCCGGCGCGACGAAGTGAATCGGCTTAACTCCTACGGCAAAAAATATACATATAGCTAATAAAAAATTATAAATCATACGCAGAACTTTTAGCCGAATTATTGAAATATCGTATTTACCTATACGAAACATAGACAGTGTAATATCTGTAAGTAAATTTTTGTTTTTTTAGGGATTATCAATTATTTTGAAGATTTTTTTAACTACCCTTTTTCGACAATTGTTAATATTTAAGTGTTTTTTAAAATTTTATTTAGCAGTAGGTACACCTACAGAGAAAAAAAATAGTTTGTCACGTTTTTGAATAGTCGTAAAGAAATAATTTCATTGTTTTAATTAGTTCATTATTCAAATGAAATATTTTATGATCTACATTCTACATAAATATTATTACGGTTGCTTAAATGCCAATATTAAGCCCTTTGCCAGTGCTTAATGGGGGCGTGTTTTTATTCTGTGCATAGTTCTCATTGTGCTCAGAATCGTTTTTTGAACTTCATTGAGCTGTTTATATTATAAACCACGTATACGTCCGGCGCGAGAATAAGGTAAACATCAGCGAATGAAATGAGAATTTATGCGTGTACGTATAGCAGCTTGTTTTTCAGCAAATAAACTGAGTATCGGCGACAAAAACAAGAACAAAAAAATACTCAACTGAACACCCACTTTTTCAGAAATGACGATGACTATTTCACTGTTCTGTACGCCTACCTACTGTTATAGTCCAAGAGCTCGAGGTCAAAAATTGCAAGGTTTTTGTAAAGTCTAAAATTTTGAGATTAGCTTGTATTTATGGTGTAAATAAATATACTAGAGTCTGCAAATTAGTGGTCGTGACGTCTGACGCCGGATCGCTTTAAAATGTGTAAAAAGTTAACTAGTGTTATAAATAAATAACTTAGAAAAAGCTTAAAAAATAGTATATTGTGCGACTAGTGGGAGAAAGAGGAGATTCCTCGAGTGTAGATTTTACCGCACTCGCTACGCTCGTGGGGTAAAACACACGAGTGGAATCTCCTCTTCGACCAATAGTCGCACATAATATTTTGTTCAACTACTGCAAAAAATATGTTATTTCGTGGCTCTGCTGAGCGTGGGCGAAATGCTATTTCGCCAACTCTCTACGTCTACAATCAGAGAATTCATTATTTCGCCCACTCTCAGTAGAGCCACGAAATTACATATTTCTTGCGGGTGCTGAACAAAAATGGTTTTCTTTTAAAACCAAAATGCACTAAAAAGTAGAAAATATTTTTTTTAGTGATTATTAGTTGATCAGAATAATTTTTGTTCAACACCCGTAAGAAATATGTAATTTCGTGGCTCTACTGAGAGTGGGCGAAATAATGAATTCCCTGACTGTTGATCGTACAGAGTGGGCGAAATAGCATTTCGCCCACGCTCATTACGGGGAACGTTTACGCAAGTGTTGATAGTTTCGTCAATCAATCAGGTCACCCATTATTTCGCCCGCGCTCAGCAGAGCCACGAAATGACATATTTCTTGCGGTAGTTGAACAAAATATTGTGTGCGACAATTGGTCGAAAGAGGAGATTCCACTCGTGTGTTTTACCGCACTCGCTACGCTCATGCGGCAAAATCCACACTCGAGGAATCTCCTCTTTCTCCCACTAGTCGCACAATATACTATTAACATTTTGTAAAAAGAAAATCATTGGGCGCTAAAACATATGAATAGTATGTTGTAACATAACAGCAACAGTAATATTTTATGAGCGCCCAATGGTTTTGTTTTTACAAATCTTGAAAATTATTCTGATCAGCTTATAATCACTAAAAAAAATATTTTCTACTTTTTAGTGCATTTTGGTTTAAAAAAACATTGTTTTTAAAAGTTTTTTTTATGTTATTTATTTTTTATTTTTTAGTCTTTATTAATTATTTTAATTTTATACAATAGAAAAACACATTAATTCTTCAATTTACAAAAAATATATAATCTGACTAAGTCCTAAATTTTCAATTTTGTTATAATCAGTTAACGCACTTTATTAAACATCCGCCATATTGAATTTAGAATGACGTCATGTAGCTTATCGTATTTTACTCGTCAAATCCTTTCATTTGTTAATTAGGAAATTAGCTATTATGTAGTTTAAGTGAAAAATTCATCTGATGCCGACCCTGTGCAGTGATCACGTGCTCTCCGCATGTATTTGTTTATACTATCCTTTTTTTTGACAAGTACTTTGATTTTTAATACTGTCAATTTCAAGCAAAATTATTTTAATTAAATTATTATTCTAAAATTTAAACTGAAAAGTCAGAATCCTTTTGTCTCCTCTAATTGACCTTAATACTTTAAAGTTTAAGATAATCCCTTCCTGTACGTTTTTGTTTCATGTACGCCAGTGAAACTATACCTGTACCAACCCATAATAATATTATCATTTACACAAACACATAAAGTGCCTAAATTAATGCAGGTGGATGTTTATGCTTGGGTATAATAATACAGTGCCACGTCAAAGTCGTGGAACAAAGTAGTAATAACTTAATTAAAAAAAGCTGTACACGTTACACTTCTGCATTTTACAAGTTAAAACTGTACAATATCTTTATAGTCATCTCCCATGTAATTTGTTTTTTAAATTTAAATGTACCGTTTTACAAAAGAACATTGTGCTGGTAAAATACAGGGTGTCCTCAAAGACACTTAACACACGCCTACCACATGTTCCTGAGACCAAAATAAGCCGATTTATGCAAACTTACCTTCTTACAAAATTTCTTTTGGGCGCTATACGGCGCTGAAGTTACAATTTTGAAATCGTTTTTTTGTTATAAATTTAAAACCGCTTGTGCGATTTTGCTAAAATTTGGCACGTTGACATAATTTTATGTAACAAAAAAACCCATATCAAAATTATGAATAATATTAATCCATAGGCGTAGAATGCCGGTTTTTTAATATTTGAACGTTTCAAATTTCTACGTCAATGGAAGAAAACGGGTTTAAGTATAAAATTTAGATTCAGTAACTTATTTGCTACAAAAAAGCTACTCTTAATAAGACTCGATTACTCTCATGGTTTTTGAGAAATTTGTATTTTAATAATAAGGTAATCGATAATAATACGTTGATAATAAGTTGGTCAATAAACAAATAAGATGGCCGTGCGTTTTTCTAGGAATAAAACTGGAGATAATGAAGAAGTTATGCACAGAGTAAATTAATTTTCTTCGTCGTATAAATCTTTATATGCGTAAAAATGGTGGACACTTTGACCACTTTTTATGACATATTTATTTATTTCCATTCATGTTTTAGTATAGCTTTACTTCATTTCGTAAAAATTACTGCGAATTATTAAAATACAAATTTCTCAAAAACCATGAGAGTAATCGAGTCTTATTAAGAGTAGCTTTTTTGTAGCAAATAAGTTACTGAATCTAAATTTTATACTTAAACCCATTTTCTTCCATTGACGTAGAAAATTGAAACGTTTAAATATTGGAAAACCCGAGTTCTACGCCTATGGATTAATATTATTCATAATTTTGATATGGGTTTTTTTGTTCCATAAAACTGTGTCAACGTGCCAAATTTTAGCAAAATCGCACAAGCCGTTTTAAATTTATAACAAAAAAAACGATTTCGTAACTTCAGGGCCGTATAGCTCCCAAATTAAGAAATTTTGTAAGAAGGTAAGTTTGCTTAAATCGGCTAATTTTGGTCTCAAGAACATGTGGTAGGCGTGTGTTAAGTGTCTTTGAGGACACCCTGTATATCGGCCTTGTAGTAGTAAAAAAATTTACTACTTTAATACTACATTCTAACATTCCTCAAAGGGATTTAATTTTTTACATTTCAAATAATCGATTGAGTCTTTCAAGAGTTATTGTCCTAATTTATATAAACATACACATTACACAGTACACACACACACACACACACAAAACACGTTGATCATCAAGTTACTGTGTTTAACTTTCGGCTTGGGCCACTTGTGCGTCACGCCGTTATTTAGAACGCAAGGCATTATTCATGTATATTACATTTTACCAGTTGTTTAGTTTACGGGGATTCGTGGTAATTAAACAATCTTAATTTTGCTTTCTCTCGGTTCTACACCTTGTGATTGGAATAGCGCGTATAATTAGTAATTTAATGGGACAGACTTGCAAATTGCAAAATTAACACAAAGTAGTAACATTTAGAAATAGTTCTTTGGCTGTCTGTTGAACTAGAAATATGTCCGTTATTTCTTAAAGCACGTTATTTCTTTTGCAGCAATTGGGCCATATCAAGCTTAAACTATGCCAAATGTCAAATCTCTAGCTTGTACCGTTTGGCTCTGGGAGCTTGTGCCAGACAGACTGACGGACGGACGGACACCGGAGTGAGGCCATATTGTGTTCCGTTTTTCCAATTATGATAAAGAACAGTATAAAGAAAATTGTTTTCAACCTTAAGCTAATGGCGGAATTGTATCTCCTTTGTGAAGGAATTAATCGAAAAATGTTAAAATGAATTTGGAAATATCTTCTGACAAAATCCGAAATAACAAGATACGCTGTTCAAACTTAGCCACCCCCCGTTTTCGAGGGCGCTGATCGAGTCCGTCTGACCCCTCCCTCTATCCCCAAACGGAGAGAAAACCATCCCTGATTAGCGTTTCTCGAGATGACGCGTAACGACGGGTGAAAAAAAATTGCGACGTTTTTTGTTGGTACCGCTAAAAGGCAAAAAAATTTTATACTGATCAGCGCCTTCGAAAATGGGAGGAGAGTTGGTTTTGTCTCTTCGAGACAAAAGTAATTTTTTTCGCCTTTTTAAGGGTTTTTTTTTAACCCTCTGGGGCACGCTGGAGCTACTTTAGGGGTGTAGACCTTCGTTTCGTATCACCTTCTACAAAAAAAATTGCAATTTTTTTCACCCCTCGTTAAGCGCCCTCTCGAGAAACGCTAATTAAGGGTGGTTTTCATCCCCTAAAGGGGTGAAGCTGACATTTGCCCTCCATGATTTTATTTTTCCTGTAATCAGCGACCTCGAAAACAGAGGGTGGCCAAGTTTGAGCAGCGTAAATTGTTGTATCGCTACCGGCCGACTCTCTCAGTGGACCATCTAGTGAACCCTTAGTTTGTTAGTTTTCAACATGTATCATTCTAAAATAATGTTGTTATAATACTCGTATATGTTTTAAGAATGTAACCCTGTTCGATATAATTGGCACCACCAGCCTCGTCAATCGATCACTGTGTACTTACATGAATACAAAAACGGAATATTTATTATCTGTCTTTCTTTATTAGTCGATGATTGATCGGTTGAGAACAGCGCTCTAGTTATCAGACTTATCAATCAATATTTCACGTCGTACGGGTTGTTATTTTCAAAGGGGATTTAACCAATTCATTTCTGATATCTAATATCTAATAGTATTTTTAAAACGAATTTTTAGTTAAATGATGCTAGTAATTATTTATTTATAAGAAAGTTTACAATTTTTAATCAGAGCTTAAATTGTAATTAAAAAGTCTGTGAAGAAAAATAAAAGAAATAAGAATTTCTACTGTGGTTTGCAATCGCTGTGAGCAGATGCATGGAGGGGATTTCAGAGTGACTGTTAGCGCGCAACAATGGATAAATAGAGAAACATGCGGTGGTACCTATCTCCCTTCTCTATGGTAATTCTTAAGCATAAATACGTCATAGTAAATAATATATTAAATAGATTTATACGGCTGTTTTGAAATTGAAAATTTTTATTGGAAGAGCAGCCAATTACATAATTATTGATTCCTGCAAATACCGGAAAAAATCATTTTGACAACCATAGTTATAGTCAGGATTCTAATCTGAGCCTTTCCACTATCGCGGCCGAATGAGCTTACAATTACTCAACCGCGACATGATTACCAATCTGACATTCTCCATATATGCAAAGGAATCAATAGATTTCCACTATATGCGAGTGTTATTAATTATAGCTAGGTTGTAGATGTGAATCATCATAGTAGCGAGAGCTATTCATTTAGGTGAAATTATTTCAAATAGTAAATAATAAAATATAAAATGGGCCGTAAAGTGATACTTCTTATCAAAATAAAGTTTGAAATTTTATTTTATTCATTTGCTTTTAAATTTATTAAAACATAACTTATTATCTTTATTTTTTTAAATCATGTGATAATTATAAAATAATTTTTTCGATGTAATTTAACTACATATTTGACAATAATGCTTTAATTTGACAGCTGAGATTTCGGTTTTGCGCGTAGATTGGATACAGTGTACATACCGAATTGCCTTGCGAATCATGAAAGAGAAGGTTTATGATTTAATATATTATTTTTCACAGAATTTCACAAAACACACTTTTCACGTTGCTATTTTTGAATTCAACAGAATCATTGAATGATTAAATTGTAACTTCAGCATCGCCGCTTTACGCTATCACTCACCAGACGGCAGGACCATGCATCTGCTCATAGCGAATAACGACGAAGACTAAGGAATTAAAATACTTTTGTTGTTTGTTTTGAGTACTGTATAAACGCGATTTACATACAGGGTTTTCCATTAAGCACAGTAGATCTTTAAACTGAAATAGAACAATATTTTGTTCAACTACCGCAAGAAATATGTCATTTCGTGGCTCTGCTGAGCGTGGGCGAAATAATGGGTGACCTGATTGATTGACGAAACTATCAACACTTGCGTAAACGTTCCCCGTAATGAGCGTGGGCGAAATGCTATTTCGCCCACTCTCTGCGTCTACAGTCAGAGAATTCATTATTTCGCCCACTCTCAGTAGAGCTACGAAATTACATATTTCTTGCGGGTGTTGAACAAATTATAGTGTACCTATATTAGATATTGTGAAGATTTTTGTTTTACATGAAAGTACTTCAATACCATTATTTTTGAAAAACAATACCGTTCAAATGGCTACTATGTCTTCTTTGTCTAGCGTGAATACGAGTCAACCAATTTTCAATGTCTTTCTCGAATAATTAGAGCTCTGTTTCAGGGATAATCCAGGTAATATCGTCCTTTAGGCGTGTAACTGTTCTTGGTTTATTGGCATAAACAAGATACCTACTTAAAATAGCTCCATAAAAAATAATCAAAATGCGTTGTATCGCAAAATTTTGCTGGGTAGTTGATGTCTCCATTTTTTTGCTAAAATCGGGGTCAATTTCTAACTGCTACAGGGCCCTATCAGCGAATTATTGACGCTGAAAATGGTCATTTGGCATAAGTTTTTGGGTCTGTTGATTCCTCGGTTGAATCTTATAAGGAAAATTAGTCAATTTGAAGTTTAAGAATGTCCGAGTTCTTACGCACGACGAGGAATTGACAGATTTGGTTCTCCATTAACACTTTCCCGAATAGAGGCAATATTGTCATTCGAAAGACTACCTACTAAATTTGTATTATCGTTGGTTCTACTACCTTGTTTTTAATTTTGATTATTAGGGTTAGAAAATTGTGTTTTGTTTGTTTTCATTCTATATACAGCGAAATCTCCCTGGGCGGATACCTCTTTTGGACGGATCGTTTGGCAGGTTCCAACCAAATCCTATGGTTTTTTCATAAAATAATACTCTCTTAAATTTATACTAAAATCTCCCTTGTGCCGGCAACGGATGCATTGCGCGTGTGCGATGTCGTTGGTTTTAACGTTCACCATTCCACTGCAATGAATTTTATTGACCCCAGTTTTGGATATCGATAAAAATATAAAAAAAATTGTGTTTTAAAGACCACCAACATATCTAGCTAAGGTTATTTGAGCCTAGCACCAATTCATATTTTCAATTCATTATTTTTTTTAATAGAACCCGGGAACTGGGGACTTGTAATAAAGGAACCATAGCAACGCCATGTAAACAACAGCACCGCTACACGCTCGGCTATTCTCAAGCCCGATAAAAATATAATAGTACAATTATGTATATGACGCGAGGAGTGATATTGGTACGCGAGCCGTTAAAAAATATTTTTTGCACGGGTCCTATCTAAAGTCGTATGGAATAATAGTAGATTGTATGTCTAGGTACGTAATAGGGAATTTTACGGCGAGTGATGACAGTATGTAAAAACGAGCGAAAGCGAGTTTTTACAGTCACACGAGCCGTAATACCATTACGTACAAGACATATATGGTATTTTTTGTCATACCAAAAGTAGCTTATTTGTAGTGGATATGGCAAAAAAACCATGAAATACCTATTGATAGTGTAGAAAATGATTAAAAATATTTGGCAGTTCTTAAGCGAAACCGTGTTTATATTATTATTATACTGTTTTATTTAGTTAGCAAAAACCGTAGCCATTTGTTACACTTAACGCGTGTTTTGTATACATAAAATAAACTAATTTGGCGTTAAAATAAGTTATACTCATTTCTCTTCTGACGAAGTACTAACACTCTTGTTTCTTTGGTGAAATATGTATATCTCTGAACATAATATTGTACATTCATGTTTAAATTTACATGACGTTTTAAAAATTTAAAGTATAATAATAATATGTTCATCACATCACTAACCTTACTTACATGTGACGTCACTTCCTATGGGTGGTAAAAAATATTTCTCCGTTTTCAGCTCGAAACTAAATAGAACGCTAATGATTTCAGATGTCAAGCGTAGACATAAATATATAAATAAATAAATTAATAAATAAATAATCTACAATATATTCTACCTGTCGAAACGAAATAGACATACGAGTACCTATGTGGCATAGACATAGAAAACTAGAAACGTAGTACAAGTTGAAATAATTACGCAGTTCAACTTGTTTTTTTGACACATGTCACCTTCTATACAGAATTAAAAAAAATCGTCGAGAGCCTAGGAATTCGTAGGAAATTTACTACCCTAAATGATGCTTTTCGCCCTATTTCGATAGCTTGAGAAATTTTTAAATTAAAAGCATTTAAGTTCATTTTAGTTCAGGAAATTTGAATGAAAAATTGCCAAATAGAAAAAAAATATATACTTTTGATTTTTTAAATGCTTATAACTTAAAAATTTCTCAAGCTATCGAGATAGGACTAAAAGCAACGATTAAGGCATTAAATTTCCTATAGATTCCTAGACGCATTTATTTATTTGGTGTAGAAGGTACTCTTGCGGGTGTCCAGAAAACGTGAAATTTTAACTAAAAATCTACGATGGTTTCAACTTTGAATGTTTTATAGCTTCCAAACTTTTAAAGGTACGGGATAAAAAGCATGATTTAGAGCGTTCTTTTCTTTATAAAAATATGTGTTTTCAATTTAAAATTCGATATAGGACATAATAAATACAGCGGTAAAAAATACATTACGTTTTCGCCATTGGTATCCAAGGCGACGCCGCGAGGTGATTTTTTCGCACAATCACGTTTGAAGATATTTTTTTAAAAATACTAGTACAGTAAATAGAGACACAAAAATCGCGTTTACTTAAAAAAAATACTTAATGGCTGAAATTTTGAGGGGGTGTTCGGGAGCATGTCCTGAGTCTAAAACCGAGTTTTTGTATTCGAGGGGGTGGGGGAAGTTACATCCCCCGGTCAATATAGGGATAAGTTTGTTTTAATTTTTTATCTTCGTTGCTATTACCCGTACAGTCAAGTCCAAGAGATCAAACTTGTAGGAAATGAAATTATCTATCCAATGATAATAAAATCAAGGTCATAGGTCGATCAGGTCAATCACAATGGCCGGTAAAAGGTCAAAAGTGAGGGGTAGTTTTTGGTTTTTCGTGAATACCGTGAAACCGGTAAGTTTTCACAAAATTAGAATGAAAACTTCAGATAAGGCTTGTAATCTAATTCTTTCTATAAAAGTCGATCAATTTTCTGACATTTCAAAATAAAACTTAATAAAAATTTATTTTTCTATTCCAATTTCTCAAGAACACTGTTATTGTATAAATTTTGGACATCCTAATATCTCAAATAATAATATTAAACTAGGTTTTAATTTGAAATGTCAAAAAATTGATCGATTTTTATAGAAAGAATTAGATTACAAGCCTTATCTGAAGTTTTCATTCTAATTTTGTGAACATTAATGCCTGTCTTGAAGAATATTTGTTTGAACATTCTCCACATACACACATACACTTTTGACCTTTTACCGGCCATTGTGATTGACCTGATCGACCTATGACCTTGATTGTATTATCATTGGATAGATAATTTCATTTCCTACAAGTTTGATCTCTTGAACTTGACTGTACGGGCAATAGCAACGAAGATAAAAAATTAAAACAAACTTACCCCTATACCCTATATTGACTGGGAATGTAACTTCCCCCACCACCTCGAATACGAAAACTCGGTTTTAGTCTCAGGACATGCCCCCGAACACCCCTTCAAAATTTCAGCCATTAAGTATTTTTCTTAAGTAAAATATACCGTTTTACTGTACTATACAGCATTCTGTTCGAAAATTTATCAGCTTTAAAATTGACACTGACCTTTTTGTCCTAAAATAGATACCTATTTCTCTAGATTTTTGCAAAATGACACTTTTGGGGGTAGTTTCACCCCCATGAAAAAAAAAATTGCGTTTTAAAGACCACCAACAGCTAAGGTTATTTGGGCCTAGCACCAATTCATATTTTCAAATCATTATTTTTTTTTAATAATAAATTGAAAATCCAATTGACACTTTTACCAGCTCTCGGGCTAGAACCCGGGAACTGAGGACTTGTAATAGAGGAACCATAACAACGCCATGTAAACAACGGCATTGTTACACTCTCGGCTATTCTCAAGCCCTACCCCCATGAAAAAATAAGCAGAGAGAGTGAAGGGTGCCCCAATATCTTTATCTTTTAACAATATAAAGAGGCTGTGCCAAATTGCATAATTTTATCATTAAATGCACAATTCGGCTATTGTTTTTATCTTATCCGCCCCACTATTATGCCTATTTGAAAAATATTAAATAATAATAATAATATCAAATTTAAATTATTTTAAATAAAAATCGTTTATTTTTCGTTTTTCCATTTTTAACTTATGGTCACAAGAAGTTTCACAGATTTGTCTTTTTTGGTTTTGTGTCCGTATTTTGCACAAAAAAGAAATATTTCGAATAGATTAAACTTAACAATCGCAGAATGATATAGATATTATGTAAATCAGTAGTATATTTTTTAGCCTATATTTTAATCACTAGTAGTACGTATGCCACTAGTTGGATGGTCAGAACATTCCTATCCGTTTGTCAACAGTTTGAGAAACGCCATTGCATTTCAAATGTTTACGTTGTTTTCTGTGGCCCGAGTAAAATTGCGCCATTGTGTTTGCTTAACAAATAACGTCCCGGCGGTGATGTAG
The DNA here is from genome assembly GCA_039654895.1 of Mongoloraphidia duomilia. NCBI lineage: Eukaryota > Metazoa > Arthropoda > Insecta > Raphidioptera > Raphidiidae > Mongoloraphidia > Mongoloraphidia duomilia. The sequence continues at coordinate 22,067,209 of CM077519.1, forward strand.
AAGACTCAAGTAATTCAAAAATTCTTATTTCATTGCTATATGCGTTGATTTTTGGTTCAGACAACTTCTATTGATTTTTCCAAGTCTTCATAATATGAATCTGAGGTGTTTTTTGATCTCAATTTTGATTCACTTTCACCGTCACTACTTTTAATAATATTTAGGATTCTATCAAAAATCTGAAATTATAAATAGCATTTAAAAAAGGGACACAAAATTGAACATGCGGAAGTTTCAACGATGGTGATCACATTTTCGCTTAAATTGTTCATGACAAAAAGCATGTTTTTGTAATGCGTGCATTGAAAATGCATCATTTCATACTTGCTTTTGGAGAGGAAAGTTGGATTTTGCATGCCAATGACGCAAAAAAAAAACATCCGCGCATGCGCAGATCAAAAGTAAAGTGTTAGCGCCCCGTCGGAATTTTTTTTCGGGTCGAAATGAAGCGATGAATGCAAGTTATATCTGATAGTTTGCATAACCCACAGTATCCTTACGGTTAAATATTTAATATAGTTCTTTCAATGTATTTGTTACAAAAAGTACTGTGTAATACTTGGGTAGAAAGTTGGCGTTTGCGACTTGTGTGGTAAGCTTCACAACTCGTCGCAAACGCCAGTTTTCTGCCCTAGTAACTTAACGGTAGTGGGAAATACCGTTTAACATGATAGGTGTCTAGCCAACTTAGGTCCCTGTGCTTTCATAGAAACCGATTGTATGAACCCAGATTACGTATATCTAATCTTTTAGTTTTGGTGGAAAACTTATATCAATATAGTAATTAGGTAGGTACTGTATTTTCAACTACATTCCATTTCTCAGTTCAGCAAGGACTATAGCTATTTTATATTCATTTGAAGTAATCGTAATGTTTTTCCGTTTCTTTTTTTGATCAATTTTAGAAGTAATTGATTGTTAAATTGTGTTTTAAAGACCACCAACAGCTGAGGTTATTTGGGCCTAGCACCAATTCATATTTTCAATTCATTACTTTTTTTTTAAAAATAAATTGAAAATCCAATTGACGCTTTTACCAGCTCTCGGGTTAAAAACCGGGAACTGGGGACTTGTAATAGAGGAACCATAGCAACGCCATGTAAACAACAGCATTGCTACACTCTCGGAGAGGGCAGTATAGCCTAGTGGTTAGCATGCTTGGCGCCGCAACCTCTAGACTGGACTGCCGTGGGTTCGAATCCCACCTGCGCTCATGGATGTTTTGTGATGTTATTTAGTTTTAGGTTAGTTGTTATTTAGTGTAGTTGAAAGACGCTAATGACCTTAGATGTCGACGCGTGTATAATCTACAATAAATAAATACACTCTCGGCCATTGTCAAGCCCTACAAGTAATTGATATAATATACTAGCAGGCCTGTCCGGCTTCGCCCGGGTGCTAAGAAAGCCCGGATGCAATAAATTACTCACTCGCTTCGCTCGTTCGCTTGAATATTATAATTACATTACTCACTTGCTTCGCTCGTTCGCTATATATTTAAACCTTCCGTGAAAAATTATCTAACTGATGGTGAAAACCGCATCAAAATCCGTTGCGTGGTTTAGGAGGAGTTAGCGGTTATACAGACAGACAGACGCGGAAAGCGACTTCATTTTATACTATGTAGAGATGCAGTTTAATGTTTTTTTTAAATTATAATACATAGACTTTTTTGGCATTGTTAGTTTTAAACGATAGAATTTCTACCTTTTTTCTGTTTCAGAATTAATGTCAGAACATTTTCCGACCAGTAATGCTGTATAATATTTTCTGGAATCATTCTCGTGCCATTTTTTATCGAGAACATTCTCAGTTAAACTGCATTTATTGTTTCGGTGACTTTGTTTTTTGACATTGACAAAGATACATATTTGATATTTATAGACTTTCGGCTGCTAAACGTCTTATTCTATTGAAAAAATAATATATTAAATTTTATTGATCATTTTGGTAAGTCCGACAACATAAAAGATTGTGTCAAAAATGTTACAACTAATCTATATTATAATTGTATAAAAAAGGAACGTTTGTTAGTAAATAGTATGAGCTAATCTCAGAAACTATACTGAGCGGATTTTGATGAAACCTTCATCAATGTCTTCCTTAGACTCTCCGTTAACATGCAGTCCACATTTTATCTTAATAACAGTTCGGCCCGGCTTCGCCCGGGTAAAAATCGGAATAAATCCGCTATACTGAACAAATTATAACTAATTATAAATTCAAGCGAGCGCGCAAAGCGAACAGTGGTAACGTTTTAATTAAATATAAATTCGAGCGAAGCGAATGAGTATTTTAATTTATTATAAATTCGAGTGAATGAGCGAAGCGTATTAGAAACGTATATGAATTAATTAGTGATGTGCCGGATCGTTAAAAATGTATATCCGCGGATACGGATCTGAATACGGATATTTGGTCTCAAGATCCGCGAATACGGATATGGATACGGATCTTAACTTTCTTAGAGTACGCGGCGGTAAATACTAAATATTGCACATCGACCTTTGGAAAGAGACTATCTGTTATGGGAAAAAGTTATTGACCACGATATTAAAAAATAAAAAATAGTCTGAATAGAATTTAACTGTTTTTCATTATTACCTAATCACCTATATATATAAATATTATTTTATCTATGAATTGAAAATTGATAAGGTAAAAGATCCGTAAAAGATCCGCCAAAAAACTAACGGATACGGATCTTTCTTTTCCCTCGGATATCCGCGGATACGGATCGGATACGGATATCCGGCACATCACTAGAATTAATATATAATCGAGCGAATCGAGTGCACTTGGGCGAAACCGGATGGGGCATCCAGTTCAGAATAAATTCGTAATAAATATTGTAATTTCAAAAATCATTATTTTGTATGTATATTATCATATACATGTTTTGGAGGATCTCAAATATAATAGGCTGAGCTCCCACGGTACAAAAGTCTATTAGATAACACTACTAAAATTTTATTTGTGAATTTAGCAGAAAATAAAAAATGATCAAAAAAAATCGAATTAGCCTGTCACTGACATGACGGCAAACGTCAAATCAGTGGCAGACTAATTCAATTTTTTAAATCATTTTTTATCGGCTGCTAAATTCACTAATAAAATTTTAGTATACCTATAGTAGTTATTGTTCGGTGAACTTGTATCGTGGGAACTTGGACTATAATCGAGCGAATCGAGTGCACTTGGGCGAAACCGGATGGGGCATCCAGTTCAGAATAAATTCGTAATAAATATTGTAATTTCAAAAATCATTATTTTGTATGTATATTATCATATACATGTTTTGGAGGATCTCAAATATAATAGGCTGAGCTCCCACGGTACAAAAGTCTATTAGATAACACTACTAAAATTTTATTTGTGAATTTAGCAGAAAATAAAAAATGATCAAAAAAAAATCGAATTAGCCTGTCACTGACATGACGGCAAACGTCAAATCAGTGGCAGACTAATTCAATTTTTTAAATCATTTTTTATCGACTGCTAAATTCACTAATAAAATTTTAGTATACCTATAGTAGTTATTGTTCGGTGAACTTGTATCGTGGGAACTTGGACTATAAGGTTATTATAAAATATAGTCAAGTGTGAATAACCTCATAATTTTTCTAAACATTTTCATTTCATCCATTTTTAATATACTACGATCAGTACAAGTTCGATGTACTTAGAATTTTCAGAACTTGGCAATATTACACAGTTCCAGGTTATCTAAATGTTTTAAATTATCCAAATATTATGAAATCGTGGAGCTTTCAGTCGAAGATGAGCTTTTGCCTAAAGTTTTATTTGACAACTGTTTTTTATTTCTTGTTTTTGCTGGCACCAGTTGTATTTCATTATTAATATTTTTCTTTGACATTTCGTTTTCTTCATTCCAATTTTTAAATAAAAAATTTCCGCTATTTGCAACTTTAATTTTCGGAAATATTGTATGATTTTCAGGATAAAAAATTTTTCGTAAATTCTCATTTGTCTCACAAAAATCATTCTTGATATTAAATTTAATAATCCAATCAATATTTTGGCATTCATTTTTGGGTACAACTACAATATTCTCGTTTTGTTTTTCATCATCTTCTGTTGTGTTAAAAGCTTCTTGGATGATTGCAGTTTGAATTGAATGAGAATTATTACTGACTTTAGCAGACGGAACTGATGCTACTGAATTCTCAGTTTGGAAATTCTTGTTAGAAATTGACTGTTGGAAACATATAGACGATCTTGACAACCGGTTTAGTTTATTTTTTATTTTAGTTAAAATTGTTTCGTTTCTTTGAGTATCATGCTTTTCCATACGTGAATCGTTTGATTTTCTGTTATCGTCATTTTTGCTTTTATAAAAAGAGTTACGACGGGAATCATTTTCATGACTCGCGCAATACAATATATCTTCGAATGTTTTTGGTTTAGTTGATTTTTGAGAACTTTTAAGTGTTAAATTGTGACAAGAAATTTGAAAATCAGATTCTGTTAAGTATTTATGTGGTTTTTTCGTTGAGATTTTATAAAATACCGATTCGTCCGGAAAGACTTTTAAATAATCAGACAACGTAATATTTTTTTGACAATTAACTGAAATTTCTGTTATCATACTTCTGTCTTCTGTTATGTGTTCGTATTTTGTAAAATCAAATGCATAAATAGGTTTTTCCCTTACAGCTACATTATTATTACTCGTCGAAAAAATGTTTGAATTTATTTCAGGTGATTGGTTAGCCCGTGTGATTTTGTCGACCATGAAGTGATTTGACTTTTGATTAGAGTGACGTCTTATTTTTAAAATTTTGCTTGTGTTGTCGGCGCAGACACAAGAGCTGTTGCTGGTCGCAACATTCTTTTTCCCCCGTTCTTCCAGAATTTGACTAGTTTTTGTTTGACTTTCTTCATCATTTGTAATTTTCTTCTATAAGCGATATCGAATAGATTATTGTAGTTTAAAAATGTACGAAAGATTTTAAAGAAGAGAAGTTAAATATTCTGTACAAGACACTTTAAAAACAAAAAAAACTCGGGTCGCAGTGCCAAAACCCTGCCGACAATATAGTGTATTTGCTAATACTGGCATTGTGGCTTTATTATGTGAACTTAAGTTTGTTTTTGAACAAAATAAAAAATTTAACCCCTTAATACATCCCTTAAAATAATATTTTTTTTCTTAAATTCAATATTTTTATCAATGCAACTTCGGTACCAAATTAAATACACCCTTCAGTAAGTAAAGCACTATCCGCAAACTAGTGTTTTCATAAAATTTGTAAGTCCGGTCCTGTCGGGCCGATTTTATTAAAATTTTGGCAGCACATTTTAATCGTTACTAAAAGGTTAAATTTCAATTTTGAAACGATTCTGAAAATTTTTTCGGCATTTTCGGGCCCAAAAACATTTTTCAACCCCTAAAAACCACCCTTAAAATGGTCCGATTGGGCCCATTTTAAATAGGCTTCGTGCGGTGATGGATTTCAACGTGATAACCAAATTTCGTCAAAATCAATTAACTCTTTCGAAAGTTATTGCCCGCACATATATATATAAATAGACATTTCCAAAAATGATGCCAAAATGTTCAGGAGGCTATGAAACGTCGAGAAATTTTGGTCCGACCCCTAGGTCCCGCCATCCGACCGACGCCAATAGTGTATGTGCCATATGGCAAATACACTAATAAAGAAAGTTACTTCTTACCACAACAGTTTTATTGATGGATGTACATTTCGAAAGCTATGCTTTCATCTTCATCTTCTTGTGGTAAGAAGTAACTTTCTTTATTTTTGTTTTTATTCCAACCACAGTGCTCATATATTTTTATAACACACTTTAACTCCTACGGCAGTCCAAATGGACTGCCGTAATTTATACGTAGGTATATGAATGATGATATTATGTTACCTTATTTATTATTTGGCAAAAGTGCACTGTGCACACCACGCTAAATTTGTCACTATGATATAAAAACTATAACTAAAGGAAGTAAAAAGTAAACCAAGTCGATTCGTCAAGAATTACGACCTGTAGAGCTTGGCCTCATATAGTCCAAGAGCGTCGTCAAAAATTGAAAGATTTTTGTAAAGGCTGATATTTTAACATTAGCTATAGTATTTAGGGTGTAAATAAATATAAGTACTACAGTCAGAAAATCAGCGGTCGGGTCCTCTGGCGTCGGGGCGCTTTAAAAGGTGTAAAAAAACTACTACAGTGGACTCCGTCTATTACGACTTCGTTTATAACGGCTTACCATTTTAGCGACGTAAATGCAAACTCAAGTTAGGTTTCATATAGACGTACTATGAAAGCGTACCGTATAGTACGATTCCGGTTTAAGCGACCAACTGCTTTTAGCGACCTAATTTTATAATAATCGTCCGGTTAGAACGAAATTACAATAAATATTGTTCCTCTGATCTGTAATACACACATATGTGCAATGTTTAATTTTCATTAAAGTCACATAATACATACATACATATGTATTTGTAAGTGTTAATATATTTTGTTTTATTTTCATAGAAATTAATCTATTGTACACTTATATGTATTATATAAACACAAGCTTAAATTATGCGGTCGCTTTGTGCGTCGTCCGGTTAATACGACATAATGTCGCCGGTCCCTTGAAAGTCGTTCTATCCGGATCCTACTGTACTTATAAAAGCTGAAATTTGGACCAAAAAATAATTTATGAAAAAAACACTCAGAGATATTTGAACCTTAAATACCTACTAGCTAAACTCAATATATTAACCTTTAAAAATCTTGCAATTTTCGACTACCGAGCTCTTGGATTAGTACGTATAGATCAATCGACAAATGCGATTCGCGATTTTCATCTAATTTTAGGACTTAGTATGAACTCGAATCAATCTAAAAATGATTCTGTTTTATAGAGCAGAATCCCCACTTTACGAAAAGCTACAATTTGAATGGGTTTCGTACGAAACTAACCTAGATATAATTACTTTTATGAGCGAAACTTAGTTCTGGCGCGCAAAGCGATACCTAATTATAATAGAACACATCCCGCTAGCGGGGTATATTCACAATAAACTACGTAATTGCTTAAAAAATCTTTTCATGTGATTTGAACAAAATTTTTGTTCATGTCTAAATATTTTTTTGCCACTTGTGTTTTTCGGTCGGTAATTTTCTCATTCAAAAACTTGTGAGAAAAATAATATTTTTTTGCGAGTTTTTTATTGAGAATATAGTATTATCTAAGAGCCAATGAACTTATTTTGTAAGGAATTTGATAGAAGCTGAAACTTTGTAGAATGGTATTTCTTTCTACTTTCCCTGATGAAGGTATCGAAGACTTGCCAGGTTGCCAGTGGTTACTTTAGTACCAAAAATTGTTCAATTTTCAAAGCTTTGAAAGCTGTCACTTGACGGCTACAGATGACAAATATAATTGTTTATAAAAATGTCGGACTTATGTTTTTTGACAAATATAACTAAAATGATAACGTTAGAATCTTTTAAAATGTGCGCAAGAAGTGATAGTAGGAGAGCCGACCTTGTGAAACTCCTCGGTAAAAGGTAATAAGATCATATCAGATGAAAAAATTTAACGCTCTTTCATCTAATATGACACTCTCATCTTATTACTTTACACCGGGTGGCTTTTGTCAAAAATTTTTATTCTCAAAGGGGCGGCCAGCGTCCCCCGCCAGGATTGTAGGGTAGCAAATTATATTTTTTGAATAAAGATTTTAACGCTCTTTCATCTGATACGACATTCATCTTATTACTTTATACCGGGTGGCTTTTGTCAAAAACTTCTATTTTCAAAGGAGCGGCCAGCGTCCCCCGCAAGGATGGCGGGTGGCAAATTAAATTTTTTGTGTAAGGATTTTAACGCTCTTTCATCTGATATGACACTCATCTTATTACCTTATACCGGGTAGCTTTTGTCCCTGACTGCAGGGGCTAGTCGCTTGTCTATGCCATGTGGCAGCGTAGAATGCTACTTATACATAGCTGGTACCTAATTTGTACAGTTACATAGTACCAAATACTGGAAATGAAGACAAAAGCCGCTCTTTTATAAAACATAGGACAAAAAATACAATGTGTATCTAGGGCGCACTGCTATTTTGACTCGTGTGACTTTAAACTCGTTGAAACAATCTACTATTTCAAGATTGTATGAGATGTTTGATATTAATTTGTGTCGCAGTCTACTAGCATAAATCGACGACTTTTCATTCATTCGATACAAAAAGTATTGTGTGCAATGAGTTCGAACGGATATTTCACACTTGTGTGTTGACTGCACTCGCCTTCGGCTCGTGCAACCGACTTCACCCGTTCGCATAATCAGCACTGTTTTTACTTAGCACAGTTTTTACTTAACCGTACAGTTTTTGATGTGTACAAACAATAGGTATTGCTATTTTGTGGCCCCGTATCAAAAGCATTTTTTTCAAATTTTAATTTTGAGGACAAATTTCGGTTTTATGTAAAATTATAAAAAAAATCGGGTACGTTGGTCTCCTTAGGGAACTTATGGACTGAGCCTCAAAATCTAACTTTTAAACGAGTTCTGATTTTTAAGGTAGTTGTCGTGATATGGGCATAGTGTCAGAAAATTCTAAATTTTCGTATACTCATTAAGGATACTATAATACAAATACCATTAAAATTTGAAGTTGATTGACCATCTCTAACTCGAGATAAACTTAATTAAAGTTCGGATAATTAACACGGAGAGCATAGGAAAGAGTTGTGTTATTGACAAGTTTTTTAATTAAAAAAAAAAGTAACAGTCAGAAATTTTCAAAAAACTAACTGTTCATTGATGTTTTTGTTCTGAGTTTAAAAAAGAAAATCTAAAAATTATTGACCTTTTTATTGTTGAGATATAATAACGCAAAGTTCACAATTTTAACGAAAAGATTGATATTTTTATATAATCCAAGCGAATAAACTAAGTAAAATATGTGTTACTATGTGAACAACAGTTTAGGTACAATCTCTAACAAATTTTTTTTACATTTAACACTATACTTATTTATTGTTTTACAGCGTATTATGTACGAAACTTTTGGATGTTATTGTAGCACGACAATTACCTTAAGTAATAAATTAACCAAAAATACCGTATTTAGAAAGATAAGAACATTTACACCATCTAACATCCCATGAATATGGGGCTGGGTAGATGGAAGATTACAGCATTTAACCGAAGACGTTTTGTTATCAATATTATCATCACAATCGTTGCAAACATCAATATGTTTTCTGACCGCGCCTTTAATTGTTGTCAATGAAGTATTGTTTTCATTGATTTTAAGTACGTTTGTTACGTTTGAGAACTTCTGTCCTTCTGAAACTTAAAATCTATAAATAAAATTGAAAATACAGGAATCTCATCAAGGCTAAACTTCAAGGATTTCAGTCTATAAGTTATCTCAAGTGATAACAAACACTCTGGTTACAGCGTTCGTTATTCAGTTCTCTGGAAAAAAAATCACCCAATGAATACTATGTTGTCGAGAGGGGTCTCTTCTAACATACCAACAATCTCACCCTCCACGCCTTCTGCTAACTTTTTTTATAGGGGTGAAACAACTAAATCTTTTTAATATGTCTAAGTCGCTTTCTCAATTCTATCGAGATCGAACAGAAAGCATCTTTTAGACTTTAGAGCACTGGTTTCTAAAGTTGACTGGACCGCGACCCACCTAACAATAATTTCCAAATTCGGGACTCACCTCTTGGCTGTCATGAAGAAAAAAGGGGCATACCTATCTATATGAATGAAGGACTGTTCAAATAAGAAAAAAAACATTCAGTTGCAATCGAAAATTTTAATACTTAATTAAATATAAGTATGTAGTGCTATTTTAATGAGAAGGATGTATTTGTCGGTCGGTCGATGTATCGTCCTATTTTTCAGGGCCCACCCAATATTCGCTCACGACCCATAGTTTGGAAAATGCTGCTTTAGAGCATTTTATTTCCTATGGATTTCTAAACGGCATTTTTTTATTCGGTGCAGAAAGTACTCGTAGCACGTGTCAAAAAAAATTGCAATAAAAACCTATCTTCAAATTTTTGAAGATATCGATACGAGATAAAAAGTGTATGATTTAGAACGTTCTTTTCTTTATAAAATTTAAAATTGGATAAAAAACATATAATAATAAATTCCGCGGTTGAAATAGACATTACTTTTTAACCATGAGTTTTCAAGGCGACGCCGAAAAATAATTTTTTCGTGCGCTCAGGGTCAGTAACCGTGAAATATATTTTTTTATAACACGTCATTCTGTTCGAAATTTTATCAGCTTTGAGACTGATAATGACATTTTTTCTGTCCTAAAATAGATAGTGCTCTAGATTTTTGCAAAAATACACTTTGGGGGTAGTTTCACCCCTATAAAAAATTAAGCAGAAGGAGTCAAGAGTGAAATTTTTGGTATATGTTAGTAAGGGGATCACCCTAGACAAATTTCCATTTTGTTAATACGTTTTTCCTCTAAATGCCACTTTTATGTCTAATTTGCGTAGGCAAAAAGAAAATGTGTTTTTGAAATATTGAGAAAATAAAAACCAATTTCAATGTACAAAAAAGTATAAAAAAGTCGTACAAGCTAAAAAAATAAAAATTTTCTTTATTATTATTCGATTCAGGGTTGTTTTACTTTTTTGTACAGATTTCTTATAAATTAATATTCCACTAATTTTAAAAATATTTTCTGGTTATGAATAGCGTAGCATTGTTGTCTGATTCCTGTGAATTTTATTTTAAGTAATTCCAGATTAATATAAAAAATATCGTGCATATTGCCATCTATTGAGATTTGAGGGAACTTATGGACTGCGACCATTCAAGTCTAGCTTTAAATAGAAATTAAAGATAATTAAGGAATCGTTGGCTGGCCGATTTTCGGTGGCGGCGGTGCGCATTTCTCCGCTGCAACTTCATCATCCATAGCGTTTCCACCACGTGAGAATCTTTTGTCAAGTTTGCGGAGGAACACACGCAGCTGTCGAAATTCGGGCGGTCAATTGGGTTTTTAAATGAATTTTTTTTTTACTTAAATGGAAAGACCACATACAAGTTTTCTAGCAAAACTTTTTTTTTTATTTTTTTTGCTTGCTAATTAAAAAGTTATATTTAAATAAAAATTAATTTTTAAACTCAGTTCCGATAACGCGCCGAATGAATCCGAACGCGTGTGACGTCATTATGTTATCTGTGGTCTTTGTATCCATGGTTACCAAGTTAAAAATTTATTATTTTTGATAGTATGTGTAATACATATACACAAATACCAACAAATGCAGACACATTTTAACATAACGACGTCACAAACATTCCTGGCGCGTTTTGAAGTCACGTGATATTTTTTAAATTTTTATACATTTTAATTAATTTTTAGTAATTTATCTATAGCTTTAAAAACTTTTTTCTTTTCGATTTTCAATATTATTTATGTTAAATTATTAGAAAAAATTAAAAAATTAATAATTTTTTTTAAACTTAAATACCTAATTGGAATAGTGCCCTGCACTAATATTATAAATAGCACAGTTTACCTTTAAAGTTAGTGCGTTGTAAGTTATATATTGTTTCTCCCAACGACTGGTGAATTTGCATCAATTCTTTTAACAGTATATTGTTTATTTCTTTTGGATCCGATACTTCTGACACCTTTTTTTTGATATAGTCTTTTAATTTTGGTGGAAAATTAGTTATGCTATCATCTTTTTTTTTGGATTTAAGACAACCATAATAAGTCATTAATGTTTTTGCTGATTTTGTTGCCATTTTATATTGCCTCCCAGTAATTTTTATATTTCGATCTTTTACTGATGCGTGACGAGTAATAATTTTTGCGATTGTATTACCTAATTTTTGCCTCGCACTGTGCAATTTTTGAATCGTCGATATTATTTCTTTTTCCATTTTGTCTTGAACAGTAATTTCATGTAATGTTCTGGATAAATTACTTGATGATTCATAGGATGGAGTTGAATAATATTCGTTAATTGACATTTCCGTACTTTTTTGTAAATTTATTCCATTTCTATCAATAATGCTAGTTGTAGACTTTTTACACAGTCCGTACATTTTTAAAAAATCCGGAAACATCATACATTTTTTAAAGAATTTTTACGGATAATTTTGTATTATAATGACTTAAAAAATGATACTCAGATGTTTTAGAGAAGTTTTGATTAGTCTTAATTATTATTTGTGGGCATAGAAACGCAGATACACTGTCGTGCACTAGATAATAGATTGATTATTTATTAATAAATTAATAATTATTATTATGACAATTGCACTCACCGCCAGAGTTGTTTCGCTTTCTCTTATAGCCCAGTAAATTTAAATACATATAACCCATCTGCGGAATAATTCCTATATAGTTAACTGAATTTTTATGGTGTTTTAAAAAACGTGTAAAAATAGTTACCATCGATATCGTGCCGACATTGCCAGATATGCACTGGCGCTCGAAACGAATGCTTAGATTCCCCCCCCCCTCTAAAGCCGGCACTGATTAAGAGAATAAAATTCAGATTCCGTTAAGAAAATAAAATTACTAATAATTTATATTAGAAATCGTGTCCATCGTGATAATAATAAAATTAAGCAAAATCGCAGGATAGTGGACAAAATAATTTGATTTATTAAATGAAATGTACGACGTTTCGTCTATAGATTTAGACTTTTTCAAGTACAATCATAAAAATAACCATATTTTTATGATTGTACTTGAAAAAGTCTAAATCTATAGACGAAACGTCGTACATTTCATTTAATAAATCAAATTATTTTGTCCACTATCCTGCGATTTTGCTTAATTTTATTACTAATAATATTAGTTGATGGGTTTTATAATATAAACACCTTCAATTAGATTATGTCGACTTCAGGCCATGATTAAGGCCATAAATTAGCCGAAACATCGGCATAATCTAATTAAAGGTGTTTATATTATATAAATTGTACTAGACTCATCAATTAAATATTTATTTTTAACATATCTACAGTACATTTAACCAGATATTCAAAAAAATTACTGTTTTTGGCGCATGAATGTCATTCGAAATGAAATAAATTTCATTTGCATTTTAAAATTAATATACATATTACCTAGTTGAAATGTTGTATTCATTTATCCCCCTATATTATTAAACGAGTAAATCTTGTATATATATGTCGGAGATGGAAAGACACGCATCTAAATATTTTTAATAGATAATCCGATTTCTGTGAATTTCTAAATATTAATGCGATTATAATAAATTACTTTTATGACCTGACAATTTGTACCTTTGTTAATGATTGTTTTTATGATCAGCAATTCGTACCTTAATTTAATAGACGGTATTTCCAAATTACCATTAATCTTATGGCTCGGAAAAATTATGATCTTTACCTACGTTAATAGCTTAGGTTTGGGCAGACGACCCCGTCTGCAAATGTAGCCGGAGTCTCGAAGTCTCTGATTGGTTATTACGGAGATACCTGTTAAAAACCGACATAACGTCGTGGTTGAAATTGAATACATGGGGCATTCTGGTTTGTGAAGTGATACGGTGAACAGGCACGCTTGAGCTTCGAGACTTTGGATTCATTACCAAGCCTATACCTACTATCTGAGTTCTACATTAATAAAACATGAGTAGCGAGGCGAATCAAGTGCCCAGCGCTTCGGCTAGGGTAACTACTCCGACATCAGAAGTGGGATCAGAATCGTCATTTGAGACGCCTCGAGAACAGTGGTGCTTTCGTCTAGAGGAACAAAATCGTAACTTAATGGAAATCATCAAAACTTTGAGACCATCGTGTTCGGCCAATAGTAATTTATCGTTACCACGGTTTGACTCGGACAGTGCGGGTGCAGACCCAATGTCTTGGTGTTCGACAGCGGACCTGTGCTTATCAGAAAACACTCTAGAAGGTGGTGCGCTTATTATCGCACTCAGTAAAGCGTTTTATGGAGAAGCATCTGAATGGCTATCCCAGGTATGTTTCCCGGGTATCACGTGGCCTCAATTCAAAGATCTCTTCATGGCGCGATATGGAGTAGCAGAAACACCTACTGCAACTCTAATGAATTTGCAAAATAGCAGACCGAAGGAAGGAGAATGCTTGGCAGTTTTTGCGAGCCGGCTATTAACGTCTCTCATATCAAGATGGAAAACCTTAAGTACCGAAGAAGCTGCTGTGTCGGTTGTTCTCGCGCATGTCTCGCAGTTCAATTCTAGTTTGCAGCGAATAGCGTTTACAACGAACATTAAAACCCAAACACAGCTACAGAACGAATTAAAATTTTTTTCGTTCACCAAGAAAAGACCAACCACAACTTCAGATGACCGGGTGACACACGACGTTAAGAGATTCAAGCCGTCACTAGTGAAGTGTCACGCGTGTGGGAAACTGGGCCACAAACAGGCTGATTGTCGTTCAAGGACGGATAGAACGAAGAATGAACCAACGAGCCATGTAGTAAGCAAGCACAATTCTTCACAGAAGCCCATCGTCTGCTACAAGTGTTCTGCAAGCGGACACTTCGCATCTCAATGTCCGTCTTCCGGAGGCAGTGGTTCGATGAACATCAGGGGCGGTGCCAGGAACGAACGGCGTGCAGATTTCTGCTCCGTCGCGGCGCCTTCAGGGTCTTTAACACATCTCGGTGAGTCGTTTTTATGTTGGTTCGATTCAGGAGCGGAATGCTCGTTAATTTAAGAGAAAGTTGCAGCCCGATTTGCAGGAAAAAGGGAAAATAATTTGATAATTTTAAAGGGACTTGGAAATGTTAGCGTAAATTGTACTTTACAAATTTTATCTAATGTCACGATTAATGGCCATACATTAGAGATTCTTTTTCATGTTATTTTAGATGATTATTTAAAATATGGCATAATGATTGTTCGTGAAACTCTCGGACAAGGGTTTGATGTAATTATAACTTCGGATAATTTTAGCGTATTTAAGAGTAAACAAATTAATGCGTGCAGTAAACTCGAATCTGACAACAAAATTGATTTAAATAATGCGGATACTGACGTGACCGAAAAGAATTCACTGATTCGTTTATTCAAGGGTTTCCGAGTACTCGTGTAAACACTGGGGAACTTGAAATACGTTTAATTGACCCTAATGTAACTGTACAAAGGCGACCGTACCGTCTTAGTACCGAAGAAAGGCAGGTAGTAAGAGATAGAATTGATGAATTGTTGAAGGCGAACCGCATTCGCCCCAGTTGTTCTCCTTTCGCAAGTCCCATATTACTCGTTAAAAAGAAGGATGGCTCTGAACGTTTGTGCGTAGATTATCGCGGATTAAACGATAATACTATAGCCGATCGATTTCCGTTACCTCTAATTGCAGATCAAATAGCGCGACTTAGTAACGCGAAATACTCCACGTGTCTGGATATGGCCAGCGGGTTTCATCAAATCCCTGTTCATCCAGAATCTATCGAACGAACAGCTTTCGTCACACCCGATGGTCAATTCGAGTACTTGACCATGCCGTTCGGACTAAAAAACGCACCATCCGTTTTTCAACGGGCTGTTATGAAAGCCTTGGGAGAACTTGCTTACTCATATGTCATTGTTTACATGGACGATATTATGATAGTTGCTAGTACTATAGATGAAGGACTAGAAAGAACCCGAACGGTTATAGACATCCTCATAAGAGCCGGGTTTTCGTTCAATTTTGCAAAATGTTCATTTCTTAAAACGTCGGTGCAGTACCTCGGATATGAAATTAAAGCCGGTGAAGTTCGACCCAATCGTCGTAAAACTGAAGCGTTAACTGCTTTGCCTGCACCGCGAACCGTCACGCAACTAAGACAATTCATAGGCCTCGCCTCATATTTCCGTCAGTTTATTCCTAGATTTTCTCAGATAATGAGACCCCTATATAAGCTAATCCCGGGTAAACGGGATATTGAATGGAAAGTAGAACACGAAAATATTCGCCAAAACGTCATCTCTGTTTTAACAAACGAACCGGTATTAATGATATTTGACCCAAATTTCCCCATAGAATTACATACGGATGCCAGCTCTGAAGGTTACGGTGCAATTTTAATACAAAAAGTAAACGGAAAAACTCGAGTCGTCGAGTATTACAGTAAACGAACTAGCCCAGCGGAATCTAAATACCATTCATACGAATTGGAAACATTAGCGGTCGTCAATTCAATAAGACATTTCCGTCATTATCTGCAAGGACGCAGTTTTACCGTGATAACCGATTGTAATTCCTTGAAAGCCTCTCGTAGCAAAATTGATCTAACTCCTAGAGTCCACAGATGGTGGGCTTTTCTGCAATCCTTTAATTTTGATATAGTATATAGAGAAGGAAAACGCATGGAACATGTAGATTTCTTTTCGCGAAACATGATTCCGACGAAATCTAAGGAGCTGTTAAATAAAATCCAAGAGAAACGTGTCGATCTCGCGGAAATATCCGGTGACTGGCTCATCGCTGAGCAACAACGCGACCGTGAGCTTTCAGAATTATTATCAAAATTACAAAACAACGATTTGGCCAAAGACTATCAAAGTTACGAGTTGCGATCGGGGACACTATTTAGGAAAATACAAAGGAACGGTAAAACGCGAAGTCTACCCATTGTACCACGGGCATTTAGGTGGTCTGTTATAAATCATGTTCATGAGTCGATTATGCACTTAGGTTGGGATAAAACGCTTGACAAAGTTTACGAGTATTACTGGTTCGATGGGATGGCTAAATACGTTCGTAAATTTGTCGACAACTGTATTACCTGTAGACTCTCTAAGTCAAACTCAGGTAAAGTCCAAGTCGAACTTCATCCTATACCCAAAGTTAGCATACCGTGGCACACCATACATCTTGATATAACGGGCAAATTAAGCGGTAAAAATGAGGCGAAAGAATACGTAATTGTTCTGATTGATGCGTTTACAAAATATGTATTGTTACATCATACCCGCAAAATAGACGCCTCTAATAATATTACAGCTTTAAAATTCGCGATATCCTTGTTTGGTGTACCTTCACGCGTGATAGCTGACCAGGGTAGATGCTTTACAAGCAAAGAATTCAAAGATTTCTGTGCTTCGCAAAACGTAGAATTGCATCTAATCGCCACAGGCGCTAGTAGAGCAAACGGTCAAGTAGAACGTGTGATGGGTACACTAAAAAATATGTTCACCGCGGTCGAAACGAGTGGGCGTTCGTGGCAAGAAGCCATTGCCGAAGTACAACTGGCGATTAATTGTACTGCCAACCGTGTCACGAAGTTCAGCCCAGTAGAACTGTTAATAGGTAAAGTCGCTAGACCGTTTGGTTTGTTAATAGATAGTAACGATAAAGAAATAGAAATCTCCGATATAAGGAAAAAGGCGGTACAGAATATGGAAATAAATGCCAAATATGACAAGTCCAGATTCGATCAAAATAAAGCTAAAGTAGTCAGATATAATGTAGGCGACCATGTACTAATTAGGAACGAAGAGAGAAATCAAACAAAACTCGATCCTAAATTCAGAGGTCCATTCGTTATAACGGAGATTCTTGACGGCGACAGATACACTTTAAAGTCATTGCACAATAAAAGAACATACAAGTATAGTCACGAGAGTCTGAAAAAAATGCCAGAAAATCATATTCCCAGCGAGTTAGAGTTAGACGTTTCAGATATTGACACAGAATAGTCGGTCGCAGATCACCAGTCAATGGGCCAAGCGCCGATGCCGCTTCGCCATGCAAATCCGTGCAACCCAAGGGTGGGGTTGATCAGGGCGCGAGGAGCAATTGGCGATGCGGCGAAGTTAGATAAGAAGTTGGTATTGTAGTAGGAGTCTCTGCGTACTGATATGTACCAAGCACGTCCGTGCAACCCAAGGATGGGGTTGATCAAAACGCGCGATGCTGTATTGGTCATGTCGCAGAGAACCCTAGTTGGAACGCGATTATGTGTTAGAAGTTGGTATTGTAGTAGGAGTCTCTGCGTACTATACTAGTACTGATATGTACCAAGCACGTCCGTGCAACCCAAGGATGGGGTTGATCAAAACGCGCGATGCTGTATTGGTCATGTCGCAGAGAACCCTAGTTGGCGCGACAGTCTAATGAATGGTTGATCGAAAGATATACGACTAACTGAACAGTAACTGAATAATAACCGGTGGAAATTATGAATATGTAACAAATAATAACATTGTGAACTTTAATAATATTGTAGCAAATCTTCGTTGTAAAGTTTGACTTCTGAATGACAAGCCTTCATGATAGATTGTGACTATAGCCTACTTTTTGTATAATCAAAAGATTTGTGTAACACGGAACGTTTGTTTTAGATTCACCCGAGGACGTGTGATCGTCAGGATGGCCGTGTCGGAGATGGAAAGACACGCATCTAAATATTTTTAATAGATAATCCGATTTCTGTGAATTTCTAAATATTAATGCGATTATAATAAATTACTTTTATGACCTGACAATTTGTACCTTTGTTAATGATTGTTTTTATGATCAGCAATTCGTACCTTAATTTAATAGACGGTATTTCCAAATTACCATTAATCTTATGGCTCGGAAAAATTATGATCTTTACCTACGTTAATAGCTTAGGTTTGGGCAGACGACCCCGTCTGCAAATGTAGCCGGAGTCTCGAAGTCTCTGATTGGTTATTACGGAGATACCTGTTAAAAACCGACATAACGTCGTGGTTGAAATTGAATACATGGGGCATTCTGGTTTGTGAAGTGATACGGTGAACAGGCACGCTTGAGCTTCGAGACTTTGGATTCATTACCAAGCCTATACCTACTATCTGAGTTCTACATTAATAAAACATGAGTAGCGAGGCGAATCAAGTGCCCAGCGCTTCGGCTAGGGTAACTACTCCGACATATATATGTTTCTATGTATCTATATAAATATTTTCTCGAAAACGGCTCTAACGATTTTGATCAAATTTACCGAAAAGGGGTTTCGGGGGGCAAAAAATCGATTTAGCTAGGTCTCATCCCTGGAAAAATTCGTTTTCCTATCGATTTTATCATTTTTAAAAACGGTTTTTTGACCTGTCAAAACATTGTAATATCGTGAGTAGGCTTTGGAGAAAACAAACTACTTTCATTATTTATATGTCAAAATACTCTGACAGAATTTTTAACTTATTTTAAAATAATCCGTGAACTATTTGTATAGTAAAGAATAACAGAAATAAAAACTAAACGTAATTATGTAAGTAGTTTTAACTAATATTTAAATAAATAGATACCTAAGTATGTTATTTTTATATTACCTATATAAAATATGTATATTATGTACGTTAAATATAGTATGACGTATAATCTTACCTAGACTTTTTTTTCTCAAAAAAGAATAACGATTTTGATGAAATTTACAGAATGGGGATTTTTCGGGGCGAGAAATCGATCTAGGTAGGAATCTTGGTCCCAGGGGGAGCAATTAAAAAAAAGAGTTTTTTTATTTATAACTCGGTCAATTGTCAGATCGATTCGAAGCCTATTTCTACATAGATTTTGTATAATATATCACAAGGGTTAAAACTGTAAATGAACACTAATATAAGAAGTATCTTGCACAATATGTAAATAATGACAAATAGGCGGCCCGAAGGGCCGCACTTCTGGCACCGCGAGTCTGTGTAAAAACACATCGATTTTTGAAAACTATTGTTAAGATACATACAAAAAAGTTTTGTTTAAAAATTTGCACGGCGGCCCGAAGGGCCGCACTTCTAGCGACGCAGGCATGCAGTATATCAAAACACATCGATTTTTAAAAACTATGGTGAAGATGCATGCAAAAAAGTTTTGCGCTGCAGGTTTATAGTCTGACGTTTGTTATTAAAAGATATAATATGAATTCCATTTCTTCGAAAATCGATTTTTGTGAGTTTTTCAGTAGGTACCTTCTATGCAAAAAAAATATTTGAAATTTACTGAAAGTTGCTAAGATGACATCACAGAGAAAAAGTACTTCGATAAAGTTGATATTTGGTATCAATGTTTAAAAATGGATTATTGAAACGGCAACGGGCAAGCAGAATTTCATCTGATTCGAACATTTTTACAAGATATTCAATCTATGAAAATCGGTTTTTGCGAGCTCTTCAGTCAACAAAACAATAACGGCGGTAGATTTGAAAATGGCGACCTAAGTAATATTTACAGGAAAAAATGCTTGATTCAAGTTGATACTTAGTTTTTACGCTTAAAAATACACATAGGTATTTAAAATATTTAACAGAAACAATTATTTAAATTATGTTTCAGAAATAAATTCGTTTCGGAATAATATTTTGAGAAAATAATATCTCACAGCATACAAGTACTATTTTTTTGAACTCATCCGAGCAAAGCTCGGCACCCAGATATTGTATATTTGACGCAGTCGCAAGAACGATGCGCTTGTATAATGAGGTTTCAGGATTTAAACTCTGCATTGAATAGGTTGCATGATCTTTTCAGTTAGGGTTGGGCATCTTGGCGGCGGAACGACTTTTTTTTTAAAGCTTAATATAGTTTACAATTTTGGGGGGACTGGACGATACTTGGAGGGGGGATAGCCTCCACACACCACCCTTTGGCGTATTGGGGTAATAAAAAATTGTTCGACGTTTGCTTAAAGTTATGCATATAAATACAATTATACCTAAAGGAGCATCTGTCTGTAATTTAGTTTTCTTGGATTTTTTAAGTATTTTGTATGATAATGAAAAATGTATTTCTATAGAAAAAGGTTAGACTAATTTGAATGAAACTTGGCACATTATCAATTAGTACTCAGATTTAAAGTACAGCGGACATTTTATGCGACTACGATCGGGTTAAAATTAAGTTTCTACTTTTTATCAAAAAAAAAAAAAAAACATTGACGCGAGCGAATCTGTGGGAAAAATCGACATTCATTCCACGAGAAAAAGCTAGTTTAGTAGTAGTAATAATAAAAACTCGGGTCGCAGTGCCAAAACCCTGCCGACAATATAGTGTATTTGCTGATAATTGTGGCTTTATTATGTGAACTTTAAGTTTGTTTTTGAACAAAATAAAAAATTTAACCCCTTAATACATCCCTTAAAATAATATTTTTTTTCTTAATTTCAATATTTTTATCAATGCAACCTCGGTACCAAATTAAATACACCATTCAGTAAGTAAAGCACTTTCCGCAAACTAGTGTTTTCATAAAATTTGAAAGTCCGGTCCTGTCAGGCCGATTTTATTAAAATTTTAGCAGCACATTTTAATCGTTACTAAAAGGTTAAATTCCAATTTTGAAACGATTCTGAGAATTTTTTCGGCATTTTTGGGCCCAAAAACATTTTTCAACCCCTAAAAACCACCCTTAAAATGGTCCGATTGGGCTCATTATAAATAGGCTTCGTGCGGTGATAGATTCCAACGTGCCTACCAAATTTCGTCAAAATCAATTAACTCTTTCGAAAGTTATAGCCCGTACATATATATATATATATAAATAGACATTTCCAAAAATGGTGCCAAAGTGTTCAGGAGGCTATGAAATTTTGGTCCGACCCCTAGGTCCCGCCATCCGACCGACGCCAATAGTGTATGTGCCATATGGCAAATACACTAATAATATAATGTATTTAACGCTTGTTACCGAGCGATGTAGCTTAGTGGTATACAGCACAAGACTTGCATTCGAAGGGTATTGGGTTCGAATCCCGGCGGGGGCAGATGTGACTAGGACTTTTTTCTACTGCCTCACGCCGAGACACGATAATTCCTGTACCGGCCATCTTGTTTGAGGTTTTCCATGGTTTCCCTCAATAATTCCAGATGAATATCGAAATGGTTCCTTATTCAAGACCATGACCGATTACCTGCCATGTCAAACTCCTATGCTCTTAAAGTTGCCAACCATATCCTAATTTTCTATATAATTCATCCATTCGCACATTGCTATTAATAAAAAAACACCGGGAAGTGGTAAAATGGAAAATAGTAATGGTGCGAATGGCGTCTGTTATGACATAATGTCAAGAAACGGACGTTAACGCATTATTATTATTTAACGCTTGTTTCTCAACACTTTGGTCATAACAAACGCCATTCGCACTATTATAACTATCACAACACTTTTGTATTATTTTACATTTTTACATTTTAGTGCGAGTGGAGGAATGATAAAAAATTTGGAAATTGAACGCAACATGTATGTACCTACTAATTGAATAGCTAATTGGGCGTGATCTTATTTAAGAAAGTATCTTGGCATTTATCTGAAGGAAATCTCACGATGACCGGTATAGAAATTTCTCATCGAAGAAAAAGTTCGATGCAACATCTGCCTCCGCTGAAATTTGAACCCAGTATCTTCCGAACGTGAAACTAGTGTTGCATGTAGGTATCTGTACGCTACTTGAACAGTTAATTTCTTTTTTATTTCATTTGCAGTTTTACAATTTTTAACATGATATTTCAGACTTGATAAAAAACATCGAATCTGAATTGGGAGGAAATTTGGTTGAATAAAATACAATGTATTTGCAAAATTAAGTAAATATTATAAGATGTCGCCAATCTTTTGTACCGTTGAGAAAGACTGACCTATGGTATAAATGCTGGGAAAATTTTGTGAAAATTTAAGTAATTCATCCATGCCTCCCGATTTGGTTTGTAGGTTGACGTTGATGTATGTACCTATGGTACTTGCAAATGCAATTTATAATTAAGTGTCTTCCTACTTCAGACACACACTTGGAGTCTGTCAGCTATAATGATAAATAAACAGCGTGCATGCTGGCTGCTGAATTCAAGTGGCGCAATTATTAAGAGCTTGCTTATTGTGTCAAATACATATGTATAATAAATATGTAAAGCTACACTTACACGTCAAACTCTGTTCATCACTTTTTGACTTGAATGTTTATATTTAGAGTTCCGTACCTTAGAATGACAAAAAATGGAACTCTTATAGAATCACTCTCGTGTCTGTCTGTCCGATCTCCCCCCCCCTTATCTCCGAAACTACTGAGCCTAAAATTTTGAAAAAAATAGGGAATATAAGGCCTCACGCATAGTTTACAGGAAAACCTAAACGAAAATCCTAAGTCTATTTTGGGGTTAATTTTGGCAAGTAAAGTAAAAATAAAAAAGAAAATAACCAAATTGTTGTGGGATACGGACAATGAAAATGTTTTTTTTTCATTGTCCGTATCCCACAACAATTTGGTTATATAATGTTTAAAAGCTTGGTTAGGTACATAAAAAGAGTCGATGACAAGCGATAGTTTTCCGAAATTATCCGAACACTGAAGTAACGTGAATTGGGTAGTTGCATGAATTTTTTCATCGTAATTTTATTACGTAACATGAAAATATACGCTAATTTAAACACAACTCTAACATCTGAGAAACACTGAATGATTCGTTGAAGTGCAAGTGCAATATTTACGTTTTTATTTATTGATAAAGTACAAACACATTTAGTTATTCAACTTAAGTAACTGAATGTTAATTTTCAAAACATTAAACCAAAAAATACCTTAGCAGTTAGAACTACCTTTCCAATTTAATATGTATTTCCTCTACTCACCAGGCGCCGCTTCATTTCATCGAAAAGTGTAGATGTGTCTAATTAATTATTATTGAAAATGTTGAAAAATCATTAAATTAATAAAGATTTCTTAACTTATTGGCATTTTTTTAAATGACGGAATCGTTTTTGTATCTCTATCTGTAACATTTGTAGTTTTTGTTGGTAAAAATATCAGATAAGTACCTAGCTATAATGTGAATTTTCAACAAATCTTTGAATATTATAAGTACATATTGGATGACAAAAAATATATTAGATTTTTATGATTCTATAACAGAAAAAAAAACTTTTTCCTGGAATCCATTTCCTGTCTCATTGAGTTGTGTAGAATGTGTAGTGTATTATTTTAATTTTCTATTCTCGGGTTCCTTTTGACGCTCTTTCTAAGCATTTTATGGAATGTAAAATATTTATCTCCAGTCGAGTTTATAAGCGCCAATAAAGGTTGTAATGAAATTTTATGTTGTTGTTAAAAAGGAACATACGTACATACATATTACATTATGCAAAGTGCAACAAAAAATTATTTCTGAAACTAAGGAAAATCCAGCAGATCGTAGTAAAGAATTAGTTTTCAAACTGCGAAAAGAAAAAAACGACCAAGTGCGTGTCGAGCCACGTAAAGAGTAATAGGGGTCCGTACTATGTAAGTTATGCTAAACCTACAATTTTGATAAAATAAATAAAATAATAACACATTCATAATCTATACTCTAAAGGTTCTTTTCGACGATACGCCACAAGAATAGGTACAAAAAAAAATATTTTTTGCCCCCTGTTTGCATGTATGGACGCTTTATTTTTTTCTGTTTTTAGTACCTATTTGTTGATTAAGATAGACCTGGTAACAAAATAGGTTTAAAAATTGCAACTTTGACGGTCTCTAAAACCTACAATTTTTATAAAATAAATAAAAATAAAAACACATTCACAATCTACTCAAAAGGCCCTTTTTAAGAATATCCCACAAGAATAGGTACAACAAAAAAAATTTTTGAGCCCCGTTTGCATGTATGGTCGTCCCCTTTAAATAAAACTTTTTAATCTTTTTTTATTCTTTCCGTCTTTGGGCCGCGGTAATACATATTACCTATGTGTGAATTTCAAGTCCCTCTCTCATTTCGTTTAGAAGTTAAAGGCCTGTAAGCGTAAGGCTATAACATACAGACAGACATCGACGGCACAACAATAGGGTTCCTTTCTGATACGGAGCAATCGCTCGTTTTTATATTAAATAAATTTAGTATTTTATATTACTCCATCTGAGCGCGAACCCGTGATCTTATGAACGGTACACAATACAGATAACACGGCACGTTACCCACATCGTCACCGGACGACTATGAGTCTGACAGCTTAGAAGATTACTTATACATAATGTGTACAGTTACACAGTACGTACCTACAGTATTCATTATTAAACTTAAATTTGCTACAAAAGTAATGTCAAAAATGTTGAAAATACTGGAAATGAAGACAAACGCCGCTATTTTATACGGTGTAGGACAAACAATACCTACAGTGTGTATCAAAGAGCAGTACTATTTTTACACGGGTGACTATTAAACTCGCTAACGCTCGTTTAACATAATGTCTCAGCTCGTCAAAAATATGCTTCATTACGCCCTAGATACACGATCTACAAATAATTGTACACGGCACAAAATATGATATTTTGTTTAATAGTTGTTACAGTTAGAGCGAACGCGTTGGCTGGTAATTTTGTTTATACTGAAAAAGAACACGTGTTTATTTTATATTTACTCTTCGAATTAGCAGCATTTATCTTTTGTTGCACACAGCTTCTCTACCTTGCGCTGTTCAAGTCTCAAAGTAGTATTCAACAATCTATGAGCACATTAACAATGGCAGGTACCTACATATACGTACATAACATTCATTCAAATTCTCGCTACAGCAATATTAATTTTAATTATCACTCGGTTATTCTTGAAATCTATTGGTTCTTAATTATAAGCTACAAATAAAGTCCAATATTAATTATAATGAATTGTTGTCGATATCGTCCATTATATTTGAAATGTAATTTAGGTAAAATATGGTTAAGAGAACATATCCTGGAAATATTTTCGTTTGCACACCCGTCACTTTGAAATTGTGACCTTTGAAACTTACAGATTACAGAATTTTAATACAAGTTTAATTAATCAATAATCTTAATCCAGTTTGAAAATATTTTAGCAGATGTTGAAAATTTAGGTTAAATATGGTTAAGAGAACATAACCTGAAAATATTTTCGTTTGCACACCCGTCACTTTGAAATTGTGACCTTTGAAACTTACAGATTACAGGATTTTAATACAAGTTTAATTAATCAATAATCTTAATTCAGTTTGAAAATATTTTAGCAGATGTTGAAAATTTAGGTTAAATATGGTTAAGAGAACATATCCTGGAAATATTTTCGTTTGCACACCCGTCACTTTGAAATTGTGACCTTTGAAACTTACAGATTACAGAATTTTAATACAAGTTTAAGTAATCAATAATCTTAATTCAGTTTGAAAATATTTTAGCAGATGTTGAAAATTTAGGTTAAATATGGTTAAGAGAACATATCCTGGAAATATTTTCGTTTGCACACCCGTCACTTTGAAATTGTGACCTTTGAAACTTACAGATTACAGAATTTTAATACAAGTTTAATTAATCAATAATCTTAATCCAGTTTGAAATTATTTTAGCAGATGTTGGAAATTTAGGTTAAATATGGTTAAGAGAACATTACCTGAAAATATTTTCGTTTGCACATTCGTCACTTTGAAATTGTGACCTTTGAAACTTACAGAATACAGAATTTTAATACAATTGGTTTAATTAATCAATAATCTTAATCCAGTTTGTAAATATTTTAGCAGATGTTGAAAATTTAGGTTAAATATGGTTAAGAGAACATATCCTGAAAATATTTTCGTTTGCACATCCGTCACTTTGAAATTGTGACCTTTGAAACTTACAGATTACAGAATTTTAATACATGTTTAATTAATCAATAATCTTAATTCAGTTTGAAAATATTTTAGCAGATGTTGAAAATTTAGGTTAAATATGGTTAAGAGAACATATCCTGGAAATATTTTCGTTTGCACACCCGTCACTTTGAAATTGTGACCTTTGAAACTTACAGATTACAGAATTTTAATACAAGTTTTATTAATCAATAATCTTAATCCAGTTTGAAAATATTTTAGCAGATGTTGAAAATTTAGGTTAAATATGGTTAAGAGAACATATCCTGAAAATATTTTCGTTTGCACATCCGTCACTTTGAAATTGTGACCTTTGAAACTTACAGAATACAGAATTTTAATACAAGGTTTAATTAATCAATAATCTTAATCCAGTTTGAAATTATTTTAGCAGATGTTGGAAATTTAGGTTAAATATGGTTAAGAGAACATTACCTGAAAATATTTTCGTTTGCACATTCGTCACTTTGAAATTGTGACCTTTGAAACTTACAGAATACAGAATTTTAATACAAGGTTTAATTAATAAATAATCTATCCTCGCTATCACCCTATCGAGCAACCGCACTATTCTCGACCATACTGTTTCGCCCCTATACCGCGCCAGTCGATCCCGTCTTTGTCGTTCTTCATCTTCTTCTTCGTCATCGCCGCCCTGTACTCCGTTGAATATGAATCGCTCATAGCACTCGACGTACGTGCATCGGCGAGCCTCTTCTCCAATGTCCGTCTGCAGTCGATTCAACTCAAACCATGCCAACAGTGTCGTACGCTTGGCCATGATGATCTGCATGATTTCATCAGCGTCCCGTCGAAGCCGTTCGCGATCCATAATTATCGCCTGCATGTTCTCCAGATGAACGGCGAGTCTCCTTATGACGTGGCTCTTCGCGCTCATCTCGAAATTGAACAGACGTCACGCGGCTTCCGGACTTCCGACGTAACGACAGTCGGCGTACCTGGTGACTTCGTCGTACTGCAACGGTACGTCGTCTCGCGCTTCGCCGTCCCGATCTACGGCCACCGGTATCACTACGGCCGCATCGTTTCCTTTGTTTATGTGCTTGTGGATGTACTTGACGGTCCTGTATGAAGTGCATCCCTCCACGTTGATGTGGCACCGGTACTTCTTGAGCAAGTACGCGTTATACGGCACCACCCAACCGTTGTCGTAACGATGACCCGTTCTCGGATCCTCGTAAAAGCGTCCGTTGTCCAGTCTTTTGTAGAGCGGCCTTCCTCTGCCCGCGTCCTCGAAAAGGGTCGTCTCGCGATGCGGTATCGGGGACCGCTTCACGCATCGTTCGTCGCGCACGCAAACAGGCCTCGTGCTCCAACGCATAGCTCAATAGTTTCAATATTGCGGGCGGTGCCTTCGATTGTTGAACAGTAAGCAGATGCAAATTTTATAATAATCTGTAGAAGCGTTTGACTTTTGTCCGATACCTCCTCTCCGTATGATGTAAGTACAGATTGAAACTGTGATACCCTTACATTTACTCGTGTCTAAAAGTAAGAGAAAAAATCTCAATTATAATTAGAGAATTTTTTCAATGTCTGTACGCTAGGCTTACGCAAAACAGTTCCAAAAACAGAATGAATATGGAACCTTTCCTTGGTCGAGCGAACATGTTTCGGAGAAACATGTCCGAGGAACGATATCGTTCCGTTTTTTTCACTGGCACTTTGCGTTGAAGGAAATAAATAATTGAAATCTTTCTTAAACTTCCATTAGTAGTGTCTAAAACACAGAGTTTACCCGAACTTGTCATGTACCCGATACAGTGCATATGCACTAATTCAGGAGTAACGAATCTGTGATCAATCACCGCTGTGACATCTTATGATGAAAACGGACTGTAATATTATGGAGCGGGACATGCTAAAGTGCGTGCTAGGGACAGACAGGAAACATTTCCAAGAGAGGACACGGTTCTCTGGCGCTATGCATGCCCGAAACTATCCAAGTCTACTCTACACTCTACTTGCCTTCAAATCCGGTAAACAATCTCTAATATGATGCATTAGTAAACGATTTAAAGTTTTTCCTAAATATGTTGTTCCGTTTCGATTAGCAAGCGTTGGATACTTTCGCTGTAAAAATATTTCTTCATCTTTCAGCGCATCTTTGATTAACTTGTTGTCTAGTATATCCAGTTGTGAACGGTTAACAACTCCAATAATGCCCAATTTTACAGGGATTACTCTTCCACATAGAATATCAATTGCATCAGTGCCTACAAAAAAATCCATTAATGTAACAGAAATTTGGAAATGCAGATACATCACTTGGAAACTTCACTATCTACCAGAAATTCTGTACGTAATTTTATTTTCTTACAATATTTTTAATGATACTGACACTGGACTTAATAACTACTATATAAAGTATTATTATACCTGCATCCATCAAATCTAATTTGGTAACAACAGCTAAAGTTCTTCTACCATCAGGATCAACATCACGAGCTAATTTTAAGCTTTCCGAAGTTGTAATATCTGTGTTGGCTGTTACAACAGCTAAGATAATAGAGTTCGGATTTCCGATATATTTAATGACAAGATCACGGATTTCTGTTTCGATGTCTTCAGGTTGATCAACTACCGGTACCTAAATTCAGAAAGTAATCATTTTTCACAGATCTACTACAAAAATATGTTTATAAAAAGAAAACTATTTCAAATTTCAAACCTTTGTTAATCCTGTCAAATCAACTAAAATTCAATTAACTACAAGAGAAGAAAATATCTTTAAATTTATTGGTGCTGGGTTAATTCCTTTATTATTTTCAGCCTTTCGATTGGTTTGTTCTATCTCCTTTCGGATTTCCTCAAAATTACTGTACATTTTTTTTGGATTGTGCAAAAATACACCCCATTCTTTGATATCCAAAGTACCTAAAAATAATATCTAGTTTAGTCTTAATAAACTGTATGTAGATTTTCTTATTTGACATATTTTTCAGGTATGAAATAGGTACAGTTTAGCACTCAAACTTGAAGATATATTAAATTATGAATGCTGATGCGACTTTTACCTTATTAAAGAATGTCATTTGTTTTTAACTAACTGAAGATTTCCATGCAGTTGGAAACAAATAGCATATGTGAAATCTAGATATAAGGCTGAAAGTCGTACCAGAAACAGCATTAGTGTGGACTTCATTTTTTCTTTTCATAAAAAAATAATTATACAAACCACTTTCGGCATTTCGGAACTGCTTATCATCTTCTGGACAATTAATTAATTGCAAAATCAACGGACATCTTGTAACAATGCCAATACCGCGGGGTAAAAATGCCCGTCCAACTAAACTTTCAATAACTGAACTATTGCCAGAACTCTGTAACAATAAGAAATGGTGGAACCTTTGGTGTAAAGATACGAAATGTTACAATTACCACAAAACACCAAACCATAACAAACACTCTCGACGTACGTTTCGCCAACCAAGTTGGCATCATCAGGAGATGATTAAAACTATTTTAATCATCTCCTGATGATGCTAACTTGGTTGGCGAAACGTACGTCGAGAGTGTTTGTTATGGTTTGGTGTTTTGTGGTAATTGTAACATTTCAGAACTCTGTAGCAAATGCAAAATATTTATCAGTACTAAGACAATATTAATTTACACGGAATTATATTCCAGAGTATTCCCCTGTTCATAAAGCGAGCTTTATACACATCCACGGACAGGTGTACCATCGGACCAGACCCGCGTTGCCGCAAAGGGGACAGAGACGGTACTTGAACCAGTACTACATGCTGGACGCCGGCGATGCCACGGAGGAAAGATTGCGAGCGAACAGGCGAAACGTGTTGCGTCGCGAATTGGTCGAAACTCTCGAGACCATACTTCGGGAGGGCAACAAACTGATCGTGCAAGGATATCGATTGATGAAAGACGTAATCGATCGACAACAACAACAACGGAACGCGGATGACGGCGGCGACGAAGTACAAAAAGCGGAAGAACAAGAAGAAGAGGAATTCGACGACGTCGTGCTCGTGTTTCAGCGCAATATTCAGGACTATGTCAGACGTTACGATCCGCCCGTCGAAAGTTCCGAGATTACGGCCGTGTACACGGGAAACCCACCGTTCGACGTTATGCTGCACGTGTACAAGCGTAACGTTCAGCCGCTGCTGTTTCCAGAAGGAAATTCCGGTTTCGAAGTGGGCACGATGCACGCGCTGGCTCGACGTACGGCGAGATACAACAAGGTCACAAGGAACCAATTCTACAAATATAGAATTGGCATAAGAGACGACAATCCGATCCATAAAGGATGCAAGCTGTTTCAGCAATATCTGGCCAACAGCTGGATTAAAGTCGAGACGGACAGGCTATGGTTCATCAAAAACAACCAAAATACGCTCTTCGCCAAGGAGTACGCCGGCATCGTGGATCACGTGCAGCGCGTCAGAGACGGCGTCGCCGAACCGAACGACGATCGCATAGGAACGATGGTCAAGCTGCCAGCGACGTTCATAGGCAGCAAAGAACACTACCATCAAAATTACATGGACGCGATGGCGATGGTCGCGCGATACGGGAGACCGGACTATTCCATAACGGTCACGTGCGACAAGTCGTGGCCGGAGATTAAGTATAATCTTCCGGCCGGACAGAAGGTCGAAAATCGGCCGGACCAGGTCGGCCGCGTCTTTAATCTGAAGGCGAAGGCCATCGTCGACGACATCGTGAAGAATTCGATTTTGGGCAAGGTCAAGTCCCACGTCTACGCGGTAAAATTTCAGAAGCGAGAACTGCCGCACATTCACCTCGTCGTCACCATGCAGGACCCGGACAAATTGCGAAATGGCGAAACGGTCGACAGGGCGATATCGGCCGACATTCCCGATCGCAGAGCGGATCCGGAACTGTACGAGCTGGTCGGTCGTCACATGACACATCGGTCGTGTTACGGATACGACGTCGGCGTCGTCGAGGGACCGAGGCCTGTTTGCGTGCGCGACGAACGATGCGTGAAGCGGTTCCCGATACCGCATCGCGAGACGACCCTTTTCGAGGACGTGAGCAGAGGGAGGCCGCTCTACAAAAGACTGGACAACGGACGCTTTTACGAGGATCCGAGAACGGGTCATCGTTACGACAACGGTTGGGTGGTGCCGTACAACGCGTACTTGCTCAAGAAGTACCGGTGCCACATCAACGTGGAGGGATGCACTTCATACAGAACCGTCAAGTACATCCACAAGCACATAAACAAAGGAAACGATGCGGCCGTAGTGATACCGGTGGCCGTAGATCGGGACGGCGAAGCGCGAGACGACGTACCATTGCAGTACGACGAAGTCACCAGGTACGCCGACTGTCGTTACGTCGGAAGTCCGGAAGCCGCGTGGCGTCTGCTCAATTTCTTCGAGATGAGCGCGAAGAGCCACGTCGTTGGCCACGTACGGTCTCGAAGGAGAGACCGGACGACCTCACGGCCGACGAACGGATCGAGATGAACTCGAACCGCGTCAACTATTTGCTACGACGAATGATCGACGACCCGGGACGCGATGCCGATGTATTAAAATATTTGGTTTAGGTATGGACAACCCTTAATAAAAGTGTTAGTAAATATCCTAAAGAATACAATTCCAGCAAAAAAATAACCTTGTTGTATTTAACAATCAAAAGTTACACGTGATTGAAGTTAGGTAAAAGATATAATATTATGTCGAAATCGTTTCTTATACAAGGCCGTCGAACTGCGTTTGCAAAGTAGAGTACATTCAATACATATTTTGTTTTAATTTGCCTAATAATTTATAAAGAATGTAAGTAGAAGGACAATAAATTGGCGTAGGTGGATGGCGGGACCTAGGGGTGAGACAACAAAATCTTGATTTTCACATCATTTATAATACTTGATACCGTTTTCGAGAAAGTTTGACCAATTTAAAATGTGTTCAAAAAGACCACCCTAAAGAGTGTATTCATGGGTTAAAAAAATATTTCAGCCAGAAATTTTTGGAAAAATTAACGGAATTGTTTGAAGTTCGAAATTTAACTCTTCAGTTTATAGATTAAATTTTGCCCCTAAAATTTAAGCAAAACGGTTGAATAGGTAGAATCGAATTTATAAATTTTATAAACACTGAAAACCTGCAGGGTGTATTTATGTATATTAGTAGACATAGTCACGAAAATCAAAACGGGTTATCGCTTATTAAAATAAGGAAAAATTAAAAAAATTCAAGATGTGATTTAGGGAGTTTCAAATTAAAATTAGATATGGTTTTTAAATACATTGTATGGCATATTGCATGTATTAGGTACTCATTATTAGCAAATATGATATCTTGCCGCAAGGTTTGGCATTGCGATTAGTATTTTATCTATTACTATCTGCACCGTCCGGCTTCGCCCGGGTGCATTCGCTTTGCTCGTCCGCTCGAATTTATAACAAATTGCCTGCGACTTTTGCCATATAAACTTGATTTGAACCTAACTTGGAATCGAGCTGATTTGCACCCGGGCGAAACCGACTCGAGCAGCTAGTACAGACCTAAACCTTTGTCAAGAAATAAACTATCGAATGGCAAAAACTGCATTCAATCCGTTTAGCGATTTTTGAGACAGACAGCACATACCGAGACTTCCTTTTATACTATGTATTCCCCATTTACTTTTAAATACTGACAATATTAAAAATGTAGTATTAGTTTAGTAATCAAATATCAAGACAAAAATCGGTTAATAACGTGCAAACCTACGTATTGTGAAGCTGCTAAGAAGAAAAAAATAAAAAACTTAAAAAAACCTCCTTCAAAAAAATTACTGAAAAGAGGAAAATAAAAAAGAATTGAGGTCGACGCCAATTTAATTGCTAAAACTTTTTATATATCCACTTTTAATTTACTAAATTCCTCTTTTTAGTGGCATTTTTGAAGGTCTTTTTAAAATTTATGTGGAATCTGCCTGAAGGTAGGTATGTCCTATTGAATAAAACAAGAATAATCAAAATCGGTTCACAAATGCAGGAGAAATTGATGTACATACATAAAAAAGTGTACACTGTAAGAAATGAGAAGGCCGATTACATAGACTATCGATGGTCCATTTGTAGCCAGCGATTAATCTGGTAATAGGCACACAAAGAGACAATGACGTCGCAAACAGGTATCGCCACATCGCGTAGATTCCGTAAAAACACATTGCGCATGCGTGGTTACTAATTTTACATTAATTTGTTTTGTATTCATCCATTTTATATATGTAACTATACATTTTATTTTGTAATTTTTACACACTTTATTGGAATATTACACAAATTATGTAATTTTAATTTACTTTATGTAAAAATCACAAATTTGTTTAACTTTACAGTAAAAGTCCAAGTTTTTATGAAGTTTTCTGTGTAAAAATAAATAATAATGTAAAATCACTTAGAAAATCGAGCGAATTCTACCTTAACTTTCAAAGTATTTTTACATCTATTTTTTACAGTGTACATGCATAAAAAATACGCATTAAATTGAGAACCTCCTCCTTTTTTGAAGTCGGTTAAAAATAACATAAATTAAAGATAGTAATGGTAAGAGTGGCGTCTGTCATTGCGTGTCAAAAGACGGGCTTTAACCGCACTGCTGTTCCCATTTATATTGGGCGAAATAATATTTCATCAATAAAAATGATGATTCAGCGGACACAAAATAAAAAAGAAAAACAATTTAATTAAACATGGGATGTAGTTTGTCGGCAGTTTAATAGGTATATAGCTTTTTGAGTAACGTATTTAATTGTAGCGTTTGAAACAATTGCCTTAACTCGTTTAGCGTATTGCGGAGAATCTCCCCAACTGTGGCGCGGTAGTTTGAAGCTTAATTGTGCATTAACCCTTATAATACCGCAGCGCTCAAAGTCTGACGTTATCTTAGTTTATATAGATATCTGGCAGTAGTTATGTGTATAATAAGGTGGTTTCCTAATATTACATTTAACTATTTAAAGATAGGTTTAAGGTTATACTCAGTTTATTCTACCTAACTGCGGTTAAAGGAATTCGTCTTTTTCAAGTTATTTCACAAACTTATTTCTAAATTTTTATTTAACTTTAATTTTTATTTTTGAGGGCAGTATAGCCTAGTGGATAGCGTACTTGGTATCGCAGCCTCTAGACTAGACTGTCGTGGGTTCGAATCCCATCTGCGCTTATGGATGTTTTGTAATGTTATTTAGTTTTAAGTTAGTTGTTCTTTAGTGTAGTTGAAAGACGCTAATGACCTGAGATGTCGACGCGTCTATAATCTACAATAAATAAATAAATTAATTTTTACATAACATACGGAAAATATAGTAGCGAGGCAAACCTTCTGATATACTCATAAATTATTCTCAATGCATTTTTGTTGATTCGATGTAATAATTTAGAAATAAATGGAATATTTATGACTGCGTTTTTAATGTGTGAACATCTTTACTGACCTTCCCCCGGTGTCGCGGAAGTGACGCAAAGCTTCACTTTCAGTTATATTTAATCCTTCTTAGTCAGCTGTTAATATGCAGCTGTCATCGTATATGTTTATACATCTCTTGAAAGTATCGGAGAGTCACGGTTCAAAATTTTGTTGTTGTTCTGATCTATGAACTGATTTAACTGACTTTTCAGTTTGTTATTTAAGTTAATAATGCACTGACAGTATGAATTTCCACCAGTTGATGGCTTTAATGTAAAAAAATGTTATCTCAATCTGCATCTAATTATAATAATTATTAGATGAATCTATACTTTCTATAAATAAAACTAAAACTGGAGATTGTTTTACTTCACCGTCATAACTTTTCCACTATATTATATTTATTTGAGTCATTAGTGTGCTTCTGGTTTATTTTTCGTATAATCAGGCGTTATTATTATTGCATGTCTGATATACATAAAATTATTTACTGTAAATTGTTTCAAATGACTCCATAATACATTTTTGGTTTAATGTACAGTAATTTCATTTCAACCGCGGATTTGAGACAATGCAATCTTTTCTCTGAAGCCAAACATTTGTACACGCATTTTTATATAAAATACAGTAAACAGTTAAAAAAAGTTATATATTTTCAAGATAGGTACTGCTTTAATCGTAGCGTATTTGAGAAACGTACTTCTTATGTTTGGCGGGAGATTGCTCTATTTAATATAGAATTTTTTTTGGTCTTTGCTGATATATATAGAAGAAGACTTGTTCATTTTAAATCGTCGTCTGTAGAATCATTAAGAAATATAGTAAAAGATAATTGAATTACAAGAAACTAAGAGCAGCTATGGAAACTTAGCTTAACGGATAGCGATAAATCATGAACTGGTAGTTTAGGGTTAAAGGCCTGAAGGCAGCCAGCGTGTTAAAGTGTGTAGACGATGGTCGTTCACCCCGAACGAAAGTCAACCCCATGTGTTACTACGGATGTAACGCAGAGGTTCTCAATTCACCCCTAGATATTACTTTTGTGTCTCACATTCTAATAAATCGAAGATTTATGATTTTGAACATGTCAAATAAGTACAAGCATAGGCTTGAATCAAAATAAAAATTATCAAGTGAATGAAGTTCAGTAGAAAAAATGTGAAAACCGGTAGATCCTGCGGGCCAACCCGAAAACTTCCCGCTATTTTCGAGCTAAAAGAGCTCGAAATCGTTATTATTTGTATATTTTTGAGCTCTTTTGGTTATGAATCTAATTTTTTTTATTATTAAATAAATGAAAAAAAAATATTTTTGAGCCGTGTTTGGTCTATTTCTAGTGAGCCGTTTTTCTCCAAATTTCATTAGTGACGAACGAGTTCCAAATTTGAAGGTCGTATCCAAAACGGTTCTCCCAATATGACGATGACAATGTGGAATTCGTGTAGCTTTAACACCCTGACAGACGGCGATAGCAACCCACTCTGGCATGACAGACGATTGTTTTTGTAATCTGCAGAGGTTAAACTTTCATATCCAATTTAAATTTTTTATTAGAAATATGACGTTGCCAATGTGAATTTTTTGTAGCTTTGACACCCTGACAGACGGCGAGAGCAACCACTTAGAGCCAACTGACCAGAGTTATATTATGTGCTCGAAATCCTCTATCTGCTCCCCCCCCCCAAACGGTGCATCAGCACCATGACGTATGAAAATCATCTCTGGCTCCCGTACTATTATTGGTCATGGATTGCGCAGGCGTTTGATGTCAATGTTGTTCTTTCTGAATATCTTTTCAAATGAATGTTAGACAAGTTTCACACGTCTTTACATTGACCGGTCTGCTTATGGAGTTTTTAAGGATTATTTTTATAAATATATAACTAATAAGAACCATCTCGCAAATACCATCTTTCAAACAAACAAACTAATGCCCTGAATACTCCATCTTACGGTAGGCTGGTATTCCCAGTTTACTGACTAGGAGCAATAAGAGTGGCATCCGCCTATAGAACTATATCTGGAGAAGCTGTGCTGGTGATCACGGGACTCCCCCCGCTCGCACTACTGACGAAAGAGCCAGTACAGCAGGAAACATAGACCCCAGGAGGAGACCAAAGATACAAACCGACATTGGGATAGGGAAAAAACCATCAAGGCTTGGCAATCAAGATGAGACAGTGCAACGAAGGGGAGGTGGACTCACCGGCTGATCTCTAAGATAGCGGAATGGGTTAAAAGGAATCATGGACGGGTCGACTACTACCTCACGCAGATACCTACTCTCTGGACACGGGGTGTTCAGAGAGTACTTGACACGGATAGGGGTAGAAAGCACTCCGGAGTGCCCAACGTGCCCACAAGAAATAGAGAGCGCCGAGCACGTCCTCATTAAATGCGCGCGCTTTAAGCGCAAAAGGAAGGAGCTGGAATGCAGCATGGGTACTTTACTCACTACTGATTATGTCAGCACTATGCTGCGCTCCGAGCAAGACTGGAAAGCAGGGCACGAATTTGCTGTCGCAATTGGGTTTTTAAATGAATTTTTTTTTTTACTTAAATGGAAGGACCACATACAAGTTTTATAGCAAAACTGTTTTTATTTAATTTTTTTGCTTACTAATTAAAAAGTTATATTTAAATAAAAATTAATTTTTAAACTCAGTTCCGATAACGCGCCGAAAGAATCCGAACGCGTGTGACGTCATTATGTTATCTATGGTCTTTGTATCCATGGTTACCAAGTTAAAAATTTATTATTTTTGATAGTATGTGTAATACATATACACAAATACCAACAAATGCAGACACATTTTAACATAACGACGTCACAAACATTCCTGGCGCGTTTTGAAGTCACGTGATATTTTTTAAATTTTTATACATTTTAATTAATTTTTAGTAATTTATCTATAGCTTTAAAAAAATTTTTCTTTTCGATTTTCAATATTATTTATGTTAAATTATTAGAAAAAATTAAAAAATTAATAACTTTTTTAAACTTAAATACCTAATTATCCGGACCCTGGCAGCGCGATAAAGCTTAAGGCTGAAGCTCCCCTCCCGCGAAGTAATGACAGACCGTCGGTGCCGCGGGAATGATAAAAAGGGGTTAGATCGAGGGGGTTTTAGTGGGTAGGGGGCCTTGGTTCGAGTCCCACACTACCCAGGACTACCTTCCCTGGGTGTGCGTAAAAAGGATTTCCTCCTCTCAAAAAAAATAAACCGCTTTTAAATCGGTTGATCCGTTTGGGAGCTACGATGCCACAGACAGACACACAGGTACACAGATACACACGTTAAACTTATAACACCCTTTTTTTTGTCGGAGGTTAAAAACAATTACGTACTTATTTGTAAACCTAGCATTTTTTTAAGAAAACCTCAATTATCTTCCGAATTTTTATCTTATTACAACTTGCCCCACACTCGGGATAAATAGTAACAAAAAAACGCAATCTTTTTTAGAAAAGTGATACTTGATAATAATATGTTAATATTTTTAACAATTGTTCGTTTGGACACGATACTTAAATAGTTGAACTATATCTATGAAAACAGTCTACATTACAATGCTTTATGGTTAGTTTTTGCAATGCAATCGTTTCTCTTAAAAATGTTAGAACTAGCCCCCTCCTCCCCTACTATAATAAATTGGGTCTTCAGTTTTATTTTTGGTGGAATCGTTGGATCTGTGGTGAGATCAGTTTGAGAACGGCTGTGCATACATTCCTGCTCTCTAGTAGCAGAGTGTGACAGGCGGCAGGACAGCATCACCAGGAATCGAGACACTTATCCCCGGGCGGCAATCAAACCGAATGACTGTTTCCACTCGTCACATTTTATATAGCCGGATTTCGATTAAAACTCCTCCGATACTGTCTAGAAACTGTATACATACAAGAATACGATGAACTCGATAGTATTTGTGTGTTGTGAACTTCCGCGAAGGGACGGCGCACCGGATGTCAGATTTGGGGTCGTACGATCGCGGTTTTTTTTTTTTTGATGACTAAAAAGTTACGAAAGTTATGTACATAATGTTAAATATTGATGATCAGATAGCTAACTGAAAATCGCTCTGTAATATTATTTTAACGTTAGACTTGATTATTGAAGGATTTAGTAAAGAGATGGACAATATACGATCTAACTATATACCTATAGTATTATTTATACAGGATGGTGACCGTGACTGCTGCACATAGGAATTTAACCCGTAAAATCAAACTATCTATTTTTGAGGTAATATTGACATTTTCATATCAAATTTCTGCCGTTACAAAGCATGCAAAATTAATTTTGTTTAATGCTTTAGATGTAGAATTTTATGTTCTAAAACTATTTTATTTGAAGATATTTTTACTTCCCACCTCTAC
The DNA here is from genome assembly GCA_039654895.1 of Mongoloraphidia duomilia. Classification (NCBI taxonomy): domain Eukaryota; kingdom Metazoa; phylum Arthropoda; class Insecta; order Raphidioptera; family Raphidiidae; genus Mongoloraphidia; species Mongoloraphidia duomilia. Next base: position 22,106,575 of record CM077519.1, read on the forward strand.
TATGGTAGGGAAGTAATGGATTTAGTCCAAAAAAAATATTTCGAGATTTTAACAGATCTTCACGTTTTGAGACCCTAGCAATCGTTTAAAATCATTTTCTGACTGATGTCTGTATGTGTGTGTGTGTGGTCAATTTTGCGCCTTCGATATCTTAAGAACGGAACAACATACGGGCATGCCGATTGTTCTATTGTGTTTATCAGCCTTTAACTTAAATCTGATTAGATTTTGAGTCAAATCAGTTCAGTGGATCCTGAGATATTCAAAAAAACGTCCTCAATGTCACGTATTAACATAGGTAAAAAAAAATATAAATGAATTCTAGATGTTATAATATGAAAAAAATGTAAATATTTTTTTTCTCTAAAATGTATAGTTTTCGAGAAAAAAAATATTTTACTAAAAAAAATAAAAATTGTACGTAAATCAAGGTAACCATGATTTTTGCTATATTAAGTTAGCCATCAGTAGATCACCAAACAAAAAAGAGGGCCATGCTTTTTTCAAAGAATAAAAATTAAATTGTGTTTTAAAGACCACCAACAGCTAAGGTTATTTGGGCCTAGTCAAAGAATAAAAAAGAAAAGTGTTTATTTTTTGCAAATATTTACTAGGTGGGAAGTATAGGACTGGTCATCAGTCGAATTTTTTCTAAAATAATTAGGGAAGCAGGAAATCGCGAAAGTTTGATTTTACGAGGTAAATCCCTATGTGCAGCAGTCACGGTCACCACCCAGTATAAATTATGTATTTGTTTCTTTTTGCTTATTAAAAAGCATTAAAATTTAAAATACTTAGTAAGAAAACACTTTTTTTGCACTAACATAAATATTTTCATAAATGGAAAGGATGCAACTAGTTTTTAAAATATTTCAGTGAATAGAAAACCAAACATTTCCTTGAAAATTTGTAAGCAAATGTGGAATAAATGTGAAATTTTTATAAAAAATATTTTTTAACGTAGGTATTACCACTTCTTTACGTCTAATTCCTTTATTTTTACTTCCCACCTCTACTATGGTAGGGAAGTAATGGATTTAGTCCGAAAAAAATATTTCGAGATTTTAACAGATTTTCACGTTTTGAGACCCTAGCAATCGTTTAAGATCATTTTCTGACTGATGTCTGTATGTGTGTGTGTGTGTGTGTGTGTGGTCAATTTTTCGCCTTCGATATCTTAAGAACGGAACAACATACGGGCATGCCGATTGTTCTATTGCGTTTATCAGCCTTTAACTTAGATCTGATTAGATTTTGAGTCAAATCGGTTCAGTGGATCCTGAGATATTCAAAAAAACGTCCTCAATGTCACGTATTAACATAGGTAAAAAAAATATAAATGAATTCTAGATGTTATAATATGAAAAAAATGTAAATATTTTTTTTCTCTAAAATGTATAGTTTTCGAGAAAAAAAATATTTTACTAAAAAAAATAAAAATTGTACTTAAATCCAGAGCTGTGCCGATTACACAAAAAAAGTAATTGAGTACGATTACAGTTACTTTACAATAAAATGTAATTGAGTACGATTACAGTTACATTCGTTTTCAAAAGTAATCGATTACAGTTACAGTTACATTCGTTTTTAAAAGTAATTGATTACAATTATACAATTACTTTTACGATTACTTTTTATAGCACTGAAAAAGAAGCGATTGAAATTTAAAACTGCGTAGGTATACAAACAAAAATTTTCAAGAAATAATATAAAAAAGAACAAATCAAACAACATTAATTAAATATTTATTATTATGATTAATTATCATTATAATAATTGTTAGAGTGGGGTTCTAAGTTGTATCATACAAAATGTAAATTTTTTTTTCCATATTTCGAAAATCGAAACTATTAAAATTTAAAACAAAAACATTTTTTTAACTTTTTAAATTTGCGTAGAAAGTAGAAACGATACTTATTTAAAGATTCTGGAATATTTGACAATTGAATAAGAGTGACGTGATTCAGTGTCATTCTTTCGGCAGTAGTAAAGAATGATAGTTTTCTAACGTATGTAGATGTACAAAGCCATGTATGAGGTTATGAGCGAGAGCTGTTCTTATTGTGCCGATTACACAAAAAAAGTAATTGAGTACGATTACAGTTACTTTACAAAAAAATGTAATTGAGTACGATTACAGTTACATTCGTTTTCAAAAGTAATCGATTACAGTTACAGTTACTAAGAAAAGTAATCGGTAACTGTAATTAGTTATTTTTGCGCGATTACACGCCCAGCTCTGCTTAAATCAAGGTAACCATGATTTTTGCTATATTAAGTTAGCCATCAGTAGATCACCAAACAAAAAAGAGTGCCATGCTTTTTTCAAAGAATAAAAATTAAATTGTGTTTTAAAGACCACCAACAGCTAAGGTTATTTGGGCCAAGTCAAAGAATAAAAAAAAAAAAAGTGTTTATTTTTTGCAAATATTTACTAGGTGGGAAGTAGAGGACTGGTCATCAGTCGAATTTTTTTTAATAAGAAAAACATGTTACTACAACTACAAATAAATAAATAATTTATTCTAAAAATGAATGCACACCTGTACAAGAAAATATAAATAAAAAGTTTATGGAATTAACCTTCCCAAATTGGTTTGATATTTAAAATCACTTAAATACTATTACAACAATAAATTGTTAATCTCATAGTATTAGGGGAAATGCATGTAGATAATAATATGAAATGCTTATAAATATTGAAGTTGCAACGCCGTTGGCGTTCGTCATTAATATAATTATGTCAGTATTGTAAATTGTCTCGGAAATTCAAACAGAACAATAGCTGCATTGCGTCTTATAGAAATTACTTGAAATTGTCAGTTTCAGTAGAATTAAATTATTCATTGCATCAAGAATGTAATTAGTATGATTATTGATTACTTATATTAAAATGACCTTATGTAGGTATTAATAGTTTCAGGCGCAGAGCCAGAACTCTTGAGGAGGATCGCCGGGGGGGGGGGGTTAACCAACTGACATAGAAAATAAAAAAAAACACGTGCGGAACAAAAATAGTAGATTGTATATTAAGTTGCGTTATCTATACTAATATTATAAAGCTGAAGAGTTTAGTTTGTTATTGTATCTGACTTTTTGTAATTATTTTTTACTATATTATGTAACTAAGACGCTGTTAAAATTTCAGCGTGAATCAAGCACTTCATTTTGTATTATTAAAAAAACAACTTTGGGGTGTATTTGTTAAATGTTAACCCCCTTAAAAGTGTCTGCCTTATTTATTTCTGTGTTTTAAATTACCTTAACTTTCGATTTGTGTTTGTTGGCCTTTGAATCAAACACGTTTTTGGGCCATATTTTTTTGCAACTTTCTCTTATTCGCAGTATCTGGTGTCCGCAGGTTGGTCAAGCCAACGCATGTTTACCTGCTCATCTATCCAGTAGATACTACTACACAAAATTTCAAGGTGCATCAAACACGTCATGAAACGTGCGTCACTAGCTCTTGAACTATATGTGAGAAAAGTGACCCTCTATAAAAACCCGCTAAACATAACTATGCTTGTTTGAAATTAATGTTACTTACTCGTCAGTAATATACGTCATAACTCAACTAGATATAAATCTACTATTAAAAGATTTTAGACCTTGGCATATCTAGATTTTTTCTAGTTGTGATTTTAGCCTGGTGGTTCATGATAAAAATTGTGTGGCATACGAAAATATGAAAGAGACCGAAAACAACATGTCCTATATTATCTGATGACAGTGAACTAACGTTTAATTTGCTTGTTGCATATGCATGCATATTACCTAGTCGCAATGGATTCGGGTGGCTCATAGGATGGTATCAGTTACTCGATAATAGGTTATTATGTTGCAGGATAATGGCTTGTGCATCGTTTGATAGCGTGTCTAGAATGGAGTATTGCAAACAAAGCTACCTACATAATAATATATTGCATTTCACAAAGTTCATTCAATTTGATTAGGAGTTGAGATCATCCGTTATTATTACTCGTACGGAAAATTGTTAACAGTTTACAGCTCTATACTATATCAAATAAACAGTCCAACACAACTCGATAGATATTGTAAAGTATAGACGCTCGTCTGAGAGAATAAATGTAAATTTTAAAAAATCGGTCAAGTGCGTGTAGAACTCGCGCTACGAGGGTTCCGTACCGTTACAGTAATTTAATTAGGTACAAAATATAATATAGTATAAAATAGATGACGCTACTAGTTATATGATTTGATGCAATCACCGCGTTGAGATGGCGCTACTAGTTATATTGGTTTGATTCAAAAAGAAATAATATATAATAAAAAAAAACTCCGGTCGCAGTGCCAAAACCCTGCCGACAATATAGTGTATTTGCTAATACAGTCTGTCGAGAGTTATCGTGTACACACATATATATATAAATATATATATATAAATAAATATATATATACATACATATATATATAAACATTTTTAAAAATGGTGCCAAAGTGTTCAGGAGGCTATGAAACGTCGAGAAATTTTGGTCCGACCCCTAGGTCCCGCCATCCGACCGACGCCATTAGTGTATTTGCCATATTTATGGCAAATACACTAATAATAATATATGTATTGTGTATACTTTAAGTATAAAAATTAAAGTTATTTCCGTTTTTTGTATGGGGATACCCCTTAATTTTTAATTTTTGTTTTTTTTATTATTTGTTAGGATATTCGCCATAATAACACATATTCTGTAAAAATTTCAACCGGCTAACTGTTACGGTTCAAAAGATACAGCCTTTTAAAGGGACAGATAGACAGACGGCGTAGGCTTAGTAATAGGGTAATGTACAATATTAATACAGACCGACATTTTTAAAGGGAAAACGTTTAAATTCACCAAAAAAAAATTTTGGAGCATACAAGTAATTCAAGAATTACAAGGCGCGATATTCATGTAGGTACTGTGTGTAAACGGTTTTATTGAACATAGGGAAAATAACACTGAGAAGATTTATAATTCTGTAGTAGGCTATGAGCCATAAGACCTAATATAAATATGTATTGGATTAGATAGAAAAAATTGTACAGTGAATTTTTTAAACAATTTTCCATAGCAACGGTTGACTATTAAGCGTTACTCGGAACCGGCTAAATAAAAAAGTCATGATGTGTCGTAAGACACCCGACAGAAGCTATGCTTTTTACGCATTGTATATAAAACCGAATTTATCAAAGATATAAATAATACAATTAAAAAGATATTATTTGATCGCCATTTTGAAATCTGACGCCATTTTATTTTTTTGTGTCTTATTAAATTCTCAAATATCAATTTTCAAAAGGATCGGATAATTTTTACAAAGAAATATATACTTATGACTGCCATTTTGAAATATGACATCATTTTATTTTTTTGTGTCCTATAAAACTCGCAAATATTAATTTTCAAAAAGATCGGATCATTTTTGCAAAAAAGTACATATGGCCGCCATTTTGAAATCTGACGTCATTTTATTTTTTTGTGTTCTATGAAACTCTCAAATATCAATTTTCAAAAGGATCGGATAATTTTTACAAAAAAGTACATACGGCCGCCATTTTTAAATCTGACATCATTTTATTTTTTTGTGTCCTATGACACTTTCAAATACCGATTTTCAAAAGGATCGGATAATTTTTACGAAAAAGTATATATGGCCGCCATTTTGAAATCTGACGTCATTTTATTTTTTTGTGACCTATGAAACTTTCAAATATCAATTTTCAAAAGGATCGGATAATTTTTACAAAAAAGTACATACGGCCGCCATTTTGAAATCTGACATCATTTTATTTTTTTGTGTCCTATGAAACTTTCAAATACCGATTTTCAAAAGGATCGGATAATTTTTACAAAAAAGTATATATGGCCGCCATTTTGAAATCTGACGTCATTTTATTTTTTTGTGTCTTATGAAACTCTCAAATATCAATTTTCAAAAGGATCGGATAATTTTTACAAAGGAGTACTACATATTTCCGCCATTTTGAAATATGACGTCATTTTATTTTTTTGTGTCCTATAAAACTCGCATATATCAATTTTCAAAGGGATCGAATAATTTTTACAAAAAAGTACATATTATGGCCGCCATTTTGAAATCTGACGCCATTTTATTTTTTTGTGTCCTATGAAACTTTCAAATACCGATTTTCAAAAGGATCGGATAATTTTTACAAAAAAGTATATATGGCCGCCATTTTGAAATCTGACGTCATTTTATTTTTTTGTGACCTATGAAACTCTCAAACATCAATTTTCAAAATGATCGGATAATTTTTACAAAAAAGTACATATGGCCGCCATTTTGAAATCTGACACCATATAATTTTTTTGTGTGCTATAAAACTCTCAAATATTAATTTTCAAAACAATCGGATAATGTTTACAAAAAAGTACATATGGCCGCCATTTTGAAACCTGACGCCATTTTATTTTTTTGTGTTCTATAAAACTCTCAAATATTAATTTTCAAAAGGATCTAATAATTTTTAGTGTGCTTTATTTCCTTAGTCTGATTTTATTACATTTATCCGAAACGTTACCGGAGAAAGACCTTTTGCCTGTGAAAATTCAAAAGTACGATTTACACCCGGACGAAAGCCGGGCCGGTCAGTTAGTTACCATAATATTGTATTGTCACCGGAGCTACACATGTGTGCAAAATTTCAACTCAATCGATCGCAAGATTTGTAACAAATATACGAGATCAAGGTAAATAAAACCACCGTTTAAAAAACAAAGCATCTACTACCTACTTATTTTTGCGTGATGCCAGAACATACGTTTTTATTTGAGAATCAGTTCGGTTGCTTTTGCGTGATGCCAGAATATTTTAAAACTCGCAGTCGCATAAGAAGTTATTTACTTGAAAAAAAATCATGTAAATCGGATCAGTGGTTCTCGAGTTATAAGCGTACAAAGGGACATAGAGACAGAGAAAGTCAAATTGTTTGGTCCGATCCGATCGACGTCAATAATTAGTTACACGTCATTTTAACTCAGTAGGCCAGGGTTTTTAAACTTAAATTCAAACATCAGCAGTCAAAAAATTGAATAACTATATTGAAATAATGCAATATAAGACAGAGCATACGCTATCTTCCAATATCATATCACACTGTGCAACAGACAAGGACAACCGAAACAAGTTCGCGATTTATTAGATAAAGTCGCATTTATTTAGTTTAATAATCATATAAATCTGTATAAAAAAACTGTTTTGACACAATATTATACATGAAATCTATCTAAAATTTTCTGCTCTTTCGTTTAAGACAGGTTTCGAATCGATCTGACTTAAATTGAGCAAACTATAAGCAAAAAATACCGTTTTTTTCAATTTGCTCCCCTCTGGGGCCAAAATTCAAAAATCGGGCGACGTTAGGATCAAATAGACCCCGAGAGGAATCGAACAAAAAAAAGTTTTTTAAAATCGGTTAACCCGTTTAGGCTGTACGACTGATACAAAAAATCCGTTACAGATTCACAGATTGACAGATTCACAGACGTACAGACAAAGCGAGTGTATATAGGCGCTTCTAGCTTCGCTAAGATCGCGCCTAAAAACCACAAAGTAAAAATAATTGTCTTTTAGAGCTTCACCAGAAAAACATATTTTTTTAAGGAGGTACCATAGTCATTGAAGCCAAAAGTAGTCAAAACACCCTGTCTTAAACACTTATTTTATAGTCAACACTTCTAATTTTGCAATTACAAAAAATGTTTAAAACAGCTTTATTATTTTTGCGGTTCAGATGCGCAAATATTCTGCATGAAATTGAACTGACTACACAGGATACGTGGTACACAATATATTTAATTGAATTTCAGATCATAGTCGGAACTGTGTGGCTCAGTGTTGCCAACTCTCTCTGTCAAAATTACGGTGTTGCTAGTCTAAAAATACGGTAAAAAAACGGTAAACTTTTATTACTTATAACAAAATCAAGTTAAATATCTAATTATCCGTTTTTTTATACATCGACACATTCATTTTTAAATCATCTCATATGAGGGATGGAAGTCAACTCAAAAACCGCAACGAACGATCACAAAATGATTAGGTAAATACAGCAAACAGTAAACACTAAACAGTCAAACACAGAGTATGTCGATTGTCGTATGACTAATCGTCTAACGTGACCATACGTTCCGCTTTGGGCGGTACAGTCCCGCTTTCAGGCTGTCTGTCCTGCTTTCGCAAACTGACCAAACGGTAATATAATATACATATATTTTTTGTACTCGTGACGCGAGAGGCGCAGAGAAAGATGTTATTTCTAAAATTATTAGAGTCTTTTAATTGTTATAAACCATTGTTGATAACAATTTAAAGACTAACAATTAACATTACTCTAACAAACAACAATACTCGCAACAATACAACATTAAAGTAACGGAAAAAATAAATGGTCACGTTAAGTATGACCAAGTGATTTAGGAGCTCCCCATGAACTCTGCAGTGTTGCCGTAATGAATTAATATTATGAAACTTTTTATAAATTGGTTATTTTGTGTTGTCATTATACATATAAGGATTATGTTAAGGTCCTATTCAAATAGTCAAAGTTACGGTAGAATGTGGCACCGTAATAACATGTCTACGGTAGGTGGTAGATCTATAAAAATAACGGTAGGTCTACCGTAATTACGGCGTGGTTGGCAACACTGACTGCTATAGCGATGTGTAACGGAATGTAATCGATGTGAATTTTATTTAAATTTGCAGCTGAACTCTATATTTTTTCAATACATTTTTTTAATGTTCTACATTTGTACATAGGAAATTTGCAAGTATAAAGAGTCTTTCTGACGTGTTTATTGTCGAGTTTAAAATATTTTTTTTAATTAAAAGGACCTGTTTTACCATATTTTGGGCCATAATTCTACCATTAGAAATAAGAGGCAGCTGTGATATTAAGCGGTTATAAATCTTAAATTTCAACGGAAAAATAAAAAAAAATGTGTGAGCAGGTTTCATCTATATTTTGTTATATTCTGGATTTTTAACCGACTTAAAAAATTAGGAGGTTTTCAATTTTCCCTGTTCTCCATAATATTAGTTTATTCGCGCATAATTTTAAAAATATGGTTGAACTTTTAACGAAACCCGTCGCACTGTGTTCAGTATTTCTCCATTTTTTCACCTCTAATTCTTTTTGTCAAAGGTTTATTAAGACCCAAAAATAGCCAAACAAGTCACAGAAGACATCTAACCAATTCATTTGAAATGTTCATAATTTGTAAAAAGAGGAATTAGAATGCCTTTAAAAAGAAGAATATATAATTTTTTCCTTAGTATTAATTTTAATTAAATACAATAAGCGCAAATAAACAACTTTTGATTGTAGAGAAATAATTGACTTCTAATTGAATGTTTGTGGGGAAGGTAATTATAAAACATTTTCTCTTTTCAAATGCATTCCGATTCTTTTTTCAAAGTATTGTCAAATTTTAATAGTAGATTGTGTGTGTCTAGATACGTAATGGAGCATATTATGGCGAATGATGACAGTATGCAAAACGAGCGATAGCGAGTTTTTACAGTCACATGAGTCGTAATACCATTACGTACGAGACATACAGGGTGTTGAAAAAAAGGGTAAGATATTTTAGGAGCATATACGAGTAGTATGACCCAAAATAAATCGAAAATTTTTTATAAACATAGGTCCGCAAACGAACCGTTACTGAAATATTTCCACTTATGTGGGTAATAACTTATTATTTCGCAGCTTAGAGTTAACAAAATAGTAGGATATATTTTATCGTACCTTCAATTGCTCTGAACAATTACAGCAGCGCATAGAACAAGTAGGCCACATGCCCGGTATTTTTTGAGCAATTCATTCTTATGAAGGTGCACAGCTTCTGCGTGGACATGGAAGGTGGGCATTTTGAACATCTTTTGCATAGATAAATAAAAATAAAATAAAATAAACCAAATTAAATTTAAAAAGCAAGTTTTTTTATTAAATGGACGATAAGTAACTTACGCTATTGTATAAAGTGGAAATATTTCACTAACGGTTCGTTTGCGGACCTATATTTATTAAAATTTCTCGACTTATTTTGGGTCATACTATATGCCCCTAAAATATTTTATCCTTTTTTTTCAACACCCTTTATATGGCTTTTTTTGCCATACCCACTACAAAATGCCTACTTTTCACGTCATTATCAAAAAATTCTGACAGTTCATTTGCGTTTCCATCTTTTCTTTTACAGTGTGCCGTGAAGTTTGTGCGAGTAAGTAATGACAGACGCACGCAAGCGTACGCAGGCGTATAGACCGAATAAACAGAAGTTGCTATGGCAACCGTTATTTTCTGCGCTAGTGCGGAAAATAAAACATTTTCCGCACACCTGCCTTTTAAATGACTCATTAAAGGCCGCTATACATACAACGGAAGTAGCTATTTTGTAGTAACTCTGTTTTCCATGAGAGGGCAAATAAAAGTTATGAATTTTACGTTCTTTTTTAATATCGCTTGTGTCTATCAGTGTATCTACTATTTAGCATAGTACCTACCCTTTAATGGGGTTGACCCACTATATTGGAAGTGGCTGTTTTTTTTACGGATATCATTGTACTCTAGTGTATAATAAATATCTATTTTTGGTAGGAATTTTGAAGCGTTTATTATTTATTTTTAAAATAATTTAATTTTGCAGTAATTTAAAATTGTGATGCCAAATGTCCGTAATTCTTACTCGTATTAATTTCTCAGCAAAAACGTCGGAAAATAATGTTACGGAAATTATTTATACCGTTTATTATGGCCGTAAAATACACTTTTATTAGCTACGCAATTATACACGTTTGTGTCGCTTAAACGCCGGTCGCCGGATGCCCCTGACCTCCCCCCATTTCCGCCTGGGGAACCATTCACAATGTGCCACGTTGTCACAATTAGTTCTCGCCGGTGTTGCCAGGCTAATACATACACCTTGTTGTTATTGTCTATGGTTATGGTAATTGTCTATGGTTATACGCCAGTGAACCTAAATCGGTAGTACAATAGTCATCGCCGAACCGCAGCGCCTCTGCTCTTGATGCGTGTAACAATAATGTGTAAAAATAACATTACGTATTGGGATCCGTCAAATGAGTATATGACAACTGGTGGCAGAAAATTGTACTAAAACGAGGGAAAATTTTACATGCTAACAGTGCAAATTTATCGTGAAATTGTTTATTACAAATATAAAACAAGTAAAATAAACAAAAAGTTTGTCGAAAATGGAATTCGCGACGTTTTCTAATATCATGGCATTAAACACTGTCAGTTATTGCCTTGTAAAACTTACTTTACAGAGAATTATTTTCTAATGAAATGTGGAAAAATTGTATTTATGAATTAAAAAAATATTTTATATTAATAATAAGATGTACTTATTATCATACTGCACAACAATAGTTGAATCCCTGATGATTGGCAAATTTATAGGATTAATTTTGTATACAAATATTTTGAGGTTAGTAACTTACCCACTTATTACAATATAACTTATTATGTTGCAGTAATTATGTGTTTACATTATTCACCTAACCCAACCTTAAAGGCGCATTGAACGTGGATGATTAATTTCGTGGAGATTTTCTTTTAATTTTGATGTTTTTAAGCAATATGTCGTAAAGATTACTGCTTTTGACAGATCATTTTGCATGCATTTTTCTCGTTATATTTCCGACATTTGATAATATGCCCAGCTTTGAGAATCCGTTCTCCTTCAACAAAATTCCTTTGTTTAGGATTCGTACCGACCCAATCACAAATTGCACTTATATTTATCATTTCTTATCACTTTGAAAATCATAAAATTACACGCAAAAGTATACCCCGTATATGAAATTTCCCTCCCTCTGCGCCATGTTTTTTAATCTCCACCTATCTGACGGATCCCAATAGATATTTGAACATATTAAGTAACTAAAACACGCTTCTTGATGCTTGACAGATGCTTGACAGTTGTAAATACAACAGTGTATTTTCATTTCTGCTGACTACTGCTATTTGGTAGTTAGAATGCAAGCGCGAACATAGTACTATGTCGTCATCCGACTAACAATTTTTAACTTTATTATTTTTTAAGGCCTTTCCGAGTCTAAAAATTCCGAAAAAAGTTTGATAGTCGTAAATTCAAAAACACTGCCGATAAAAAAAATACGTGGGTCAACCCATATGTTTCTTCCTTTTTCTTTTCTTTTATCTTTTTTTTTGTTTTTTTTTCAAAAACGCGTGAGAGGGCAATGCGCCCCCTCTTGCCCATATGTTGCTACGGGTCTGTTGTATTCATTACATTTCAAGTGTTTAATTTAGAGATTTAAAAAATCAACTCATTCTTATCTGTTTTAGAATGTATTTTGAAAATATAGATTATATGAGTGTAAACCATATATTTTTGTATTAAACTTAAACCAGTATATAAAGGCAACGTAAGATTTGCAAAATAAAATGAAAACTCTGAATGTATGTTTCATCAAATCTCATTTCATATCAGTCCCTTTTCATTTTCTAGCTACGTATAAAAGATAAGCTTTTAGTGTACAAATCCGTGTTATTTCTGTTTGTAAACAGTACTATATGCCCACTTTATCAGTTGCTGTGATATTACACTAGACAACAATTGAATATATTTTTTTTGCGACTGTTAATAATTATAACATATGATTTTTACGTCTTAACCACGCTGAAGTTAAAATTAAAAAAAAAAAATGTTTAAATCGGCAAACTTTACAATCATAAGAAATGAGATTAGTTCTGGGGTATATGCCTGTAAATCATTTGCAAAAAACTCTTTTGTCCTGGGAGAACATGCCACTTTCTTTCAAGCTGAAATATATGCGATCACAGCTTGCATATTTCATAATATAAATAGGTCTTATGAGAACTTCTAATGGGGCACTATCATCTGAATATATACCTTCACACAATGCGACTGGTTAGCAGTGCCTTTTGCAGGTGAGGTGGTCAGGGTGACGAATCACCCTACCACATAATTGGCAAGAGTGCAGCTTTGGCGGCCCTCAGATATAGAACTTTTGGTGCCCATACTCTGGAAAACAATGAATTGGGGCGTGTGACTCTGAAAAGATTTATTGTTTTCTGTGAAGTCTCCGGACTTTTCGGAGATATACCCCAGCAATACTAAATAAAGATGTGCTATACAAACGCCTCGGACCCCTGATGGGAACCAAGTATTTGATTATTAAAAGATATAACACGTCAATCACAAATGAACTGGACGTCGTCTCCTGAAGACCCAGGACTGTTTAGGACCTGGTTTGTATGTCGGGGATGCACAGTGGGCCCTTGTAGACTTGAGTACAGCGGGAGTATTTTCTGCCCTCAATTTCATCTGTCTATCGATCTAACATTAGAAAAGTGCAGGTATTGCTAAAAATAATATGTATATTTAGCTTAAAAACATTAAATTGACAAAGTAAAATGTTGAAAACCAAATAACATAAATCTTTTGTATTTTTTGCATATGAAGATTTTCGTTTATATCGTGTGCCATTTTCTCTTATAAGAAACCAACAAAAAATCTTACGTGAAACGAGGTTTTTGATCTTAAATTTGTGTTTTGCGCCCACATTAATAGAAACACAATAAAAATCCCACAATCGCAAAATAGCTGTTGACTAGTGAATTATTTAACAATATATTCTACAATGTAAGTAAATGAATTTTCGTTTGGTGTGGGTTATGAATCTTATGATCACTCAGATATGAATAGAAGATAGTTATGATGCGAGTGGCGTCTGTTCGTTTCTCTACATAAATAAATCATATTTATATATAGAGAAACGAACGTCAAAGCTAGACTTCAAGGGTCTATTTGCTATGTAATAGAAATGCTTTCGGCTTGACACTTTTTTTATGTCTGACATATTATTATACGTAGTCCGTATGGATTAAATTTAAAAGACTTTGTATAGCGAATGTTTTTCTCAATAACAAAACATAAATACTTTCAAAATTAGCTGTGTTCTTTTGAGAAATCTGTAGTGTTTGACTTTTCTGTTCTGATTTTTTTGAAAATATTAATTATGAGTCGGTGTAGAGAAAAACATCCCCTACAAAAAGTCTTGAAAATTTAGTCAACAAAAAATGCTATTGAGGTCTAGATAGATTGTAGATTATAGAGTATAGACGCTCAACAGTTGAGGTCATTAGCGTCTATATTATAATAAAAATATATCAAAACGAAATTTAAAACAAAACAATAAATTAAAAACCGGCCAAGTGCGAGTTAGACTCGCGCATCGAGAGTTCCGTACTGCAAAAAAATTTTTTTTTACTTCGGTGTATAGGTATTTTATTTTGTTCTTTTAAGTGTTTTAAAATTTTTCCGTATCAATTTAATTAATTTTTAAAGTAAAAAATTCCAAAATGTTTACATTATAAAACAAAACAAAAACAAACACGTATCGTTAGTTGGATTAGAAGCCGGGTCTTCGTAGTGACAAGCAAGCATGCTAGCCCCCTACATTGCGAGGTTAAAAAAATAAGGAGTTACGTAGGGGTAATGTTTGAGACAAGCTTGGAATAACATATAATATGTCGGGTTTATCGTACATTTAACACGCTGTTTTGTGAATCGCTGTTAAATTTTACATAAAACATACGAAGTAACCATAGAAATAACAGCGAATTAATGTTTTATTATTTCTGGCCTCTTGTATCCAAATTTTGGTCATGCAAATAAACTTATATCTATCTATCTATCTATCTATCTAACATAACGGCGTGATAAAAATGTACGACAACGGACAAACCCGACAATAGTGTTTGTTTCATTTAAATCGGTTGACAAATGAAAAAGATATGTCAATTTTAAAATTCGAGTGTACCTATTTTTATGTGCTACCGTTAATGTAAATGACAAAAAACTGTTAAACATAACTGTTTCGTCCGACTCACACTTAGTCGCCTGGTCAGTTTTTTATTATTTGTTGTTTTAGTTTTCACTATAATCACACCAAGTTTGACGCTTGTATGTATTATACCGTTTTTACGATAGAGCAAAACTAAAAAAACGTTGAAAAACAAGTTTTTTGTATGGGAACCCCCTTAATTTTTGTTTTTTTTATTATTTGTTAGGATATCCGCCAAAATAACACATATTCTGTGAAAATTTCAACCGGCTACCTGTTACGGTTCAAAAGATACACTATTTTAAAGGTAGGACAGATAGACGGACGGACAGGCGGCGTAGGATTAGTAATAGGGTTCCCGTTCATGGCATTTGACATGCTGATTTGACGAGTCAAGTAAATAATTTATTATGAAGTAGGTTCCCCAAATTGCAGCCCGCGAACATAGGCAAACTTTCATAAATGACCCTTCGGAGGAAAAAAGTTATCTGTTACTGAGAAATACATGTTACATATCGATTGTATCTGTTTATCTGTACCTCTGTGTCTTTATTTACAACGTATCTCAGTGTAGACGTTGGTTTTCGATAATTTTTTTATTTATACCCAGCTGAAATAAAGCCTTGCGACTTGGATTATCTCTACCTAAACCTACAAGTGGCAGTACGTTACAAAAAATTCCATCATTTATTACCTTCGAATATGATTTCAGGAGTGATGTGAGCAAAGTACTATATACATAGTTATTTTATTTGATTCGTGGCGTTACCTTCTTTTACTGAAGGATCCGTGCAAAGTCACATAGACATTTTGAGCCAACTTCTTGTCTTTTTCAAGCAGCACCCAAGTGTGAACATGATATAGTTAGTTACACTTCCATAATGTTGGTATGCATGTAGGTATGTTATACTGAAGAAGAGGTGTTGGCAGTAATGTTAATGATGGAAGCACGCTTGTGTTTTGAGAGCACATTATGAGCGGCTTTAAACATCTTAATAACATTTCTCTAATGCATTTACGAGAATCATTATAACACATATTGCACATGCTAATGTTACAAGTATCTACGCTAAAAAGTTTAATGTCCTATGTGAATTTTGAAACAAACCTAGATTGAAAATAATGTTCGAAGCTGATTTACTTTAAAACAAAAATGGAAAATCAAGAAGCATCTTTACATTATTTATTGTCTCTACAAAGTTTGTATCACAGACTCCCCATTGCCTAACTGAGAACTTGTGAAAGTATCAGTTTGAATTTTTATTTATTATTAAAAACAAAAATCAATTGAAAATGTTATACTATATAGGCCCCACTGATTTAATGTTTGTTCAGCCATAACTTCTCGAGGGGTTGAAAAATTTGAAAAATTTCGACGCCGTTAGGCTCAGAATGTGTACGGAATGGTCCCATATAATTTTTATTTAAATCAGTTCAGTAATTTATTTTGTTTTATTATTTTTAATGTTTGTTCAGCCATAAATTCTTGAGGGGCTGACCGATTTGAAAAATTTAGACGCCGTTGGGTTTAGAATGTTTACGGCTTGATATTTGAGTTTTATAGGATCCAAAAAATAAAATAGCGTCAGAATTTAAAATGGCCGCCATATGTATCTACTTTTGTAAAAACTATCCGATCTTTTTGAAAATTGATATTTGAGGGTTTATAGGACACAAAAAAATAAAATGGCGTCAGATTTCAAAATGGCGGTCAAATAATAACTGAAACACATCGCGAGGAGAAAATGCTTCGATGAAGTTGATATTTTACTTAAATCGGTTCAGTAGTTTTGACGTATTCACGCCCAAAACACCCGCGGCTGTGTAGAAGACACAGTCTATTATTGATAACAGGTCATTATACAGAAAAAAATAGCTTAATAAAACATAATGTAAAAATGTTATTTACTGAAAATAGCCTAACAAAAAGATTATTTTTGGAAATAAAAACTCCATTATTAAAAGGTCTCATATTGACAACATTTATGATAATTAATAAAACAACAGTAACTAGACCTTACCCGATTTTAATATATTCAATTATAATAGTAGAAGTAAATTAATTGAAAACGTTTCGACAATAAATTTTGTCATCTTCAGTTCATTGATAATTTGAATATATTAAAATCGGGTAAGGTCTAGTTACTGTTGTTTTATCAATTATCATCACCGATTTTTTGGATTTCTAAATTTATGATAATATTTTATAGTAGGTACCTTTTGTTTAAAGAAAACAATTTTTATCATTCAACAATATTAATACTGTTAACATCTAAGGATTCATACTGAAATGTTAGAAGTTGATTAAGTGGGGTTGTGATCTCTGATCTGATATAGTTATGTTACCAATAATTTTTAGTTTATAATGTTGCTTGTACAAAAAATATCTCACTTCAACTTTTTGAGCCAATAGAAAAAGTTGTTTCATTTCGTTGCTTCTACAACGTACTTTTTTAGTGCTAGACCTTCATAATTTTAGCTGCTGGTGCTCTTGGAAAAAGTTTAAATATCTTTCTTTTTTTGTTACAGTGTTTCGAATTCGAAGTGATTTTTTGGATAAGTAAGTATTATTTTATTGTTACCTCATTAAGATTATTTTAGATTAATTGATAATAAAACTTATATTCGTCATATTTTTGTAGGGTTCTGTACCTTATAAGAAAAAAACGGAACTATTATAAGATCACTCTTGCGTCTGCAGTCTGTCTGTCACAGACGTATTTCTCAAAAAACTGCGTGACGTAGGAGTTTGAAATTTGGCATGATGAGGTCTTTGTAACGCGCACATAATTCGATAATTAAAGGTTATGAAATATTTTGTAAATATTTTTATATAACACACGCACGCTTTTAGTGTTTTTTCGTATCAGTTTTGTGGACCTTAAATGACCGTTTATTGACGAGTGACGTCATGATCCATTATGAAACGCTTTTCGATGAATAATGGAAATACATTTGAAAAACCCGTTATCTAATGAACATTATGTACCTCTTTTCGGTGTAATAAATGAAATATGGTAACAAAGTAAATAAATATTGTATTGAGTCCAATGTTTTTATTATGAAATGTACATACTTCTGTCAGTGACATTAAATTATTCAATTAAAATCTAAAACAATGCATGTGTTATATAAAGTATAGTGTGCAAGACGTGTGCTAAATATTTATGCGTCAGGCGCGATGTTTTCAGCACTCGTATTCAGCTCGCGATGCTCACTCGCCAAGGCTCGTGAGCGCTCTCCTCGTGCTGAAAACATCGCGCCTGACGCATAAAGATGTATTTAGCACACTTGTCTTAATTACTCTAGCTAACGATTTTTAGTACGATACGGTGCATTGCCATGAAAAACTTGAGTTTCAGAATGTTTTTCCCCACTTTCTTCAATTAAATTCATTAAACTTTAGTAATATTACATTGAGTAAGTTCTGTCATTGAAAATGAATCCATAATTTACATAAACAATAAAAAAAGTCATTTTTTTTTGGTTTTTCTCAATTTTTAGCGGTTTCATGAAAAATAAACCATCAACATAATATTATACAGACCATTTTAAAGTAGACATTTCACCGGTTGAAACGAGCCCAGATAGGATATTTAAATCGAAATAAACACCAATAAAGTTTTCCGTGGAAGATTTTGGTATTTTTTCCGAAAAATACAAATATCTTGGAAACTACATGTTTTCTAGATTCAATGCAATTCAATGCAAAAAAAAGGTATAATTTCACAAAATTTCATTTACATTGCGTTATTTTTACAAGAGAAAAAAATTGAAAACCGAAAAATCGTTCCGCCATTTTCTCCGGAAATTTGAGGTTATGTTGAAAAATTCCTTTTTCAAAAGTTTTAGATTTCTTTATTATCTACAACTTTTGTGTAGAACATTTTTCGCCAATAATCGCAAGAAACCACATACAACCCTTAAAAGCACCTCCATTTCACAATTTTACTTTATCTCGTGTTTGATTTTGTTTTTTATCTTAGTTATAACCTTAACTAAATTTTCCGGCTTGCCCTTGCTTGTAGATAATTTTTTTAAGCCCCGCTTTGGCACCAGCCTATATGTGATAGTAACGTTTTAATTAATAATTAGTTATTTTCATATCACACAACACCTTTATTTATGACCTTGAATAACGTCATGTCATAGGTCGTTGGATTCATCTCAATAACGGCTACAAGATTAATAAAAACTTTTTTGCTACAACCAATATTTTTTGAGACATTATATTGTAACACTTTATGTTCCTCACCTGTATAATAAATAGTTTTCAGTGATTTTTATCCACGTTCTTTCTAGGGTATCAAAACGTGAATATCTGTTAAAATCTCAAAATATTTTTTTCGGACTAAATCCATTACTTCCCTACCATAGTAAAAAGTTTTGACTACGTATGAAAGATTACACAATTTTTTTTATTGTAAGTTTTTCCAGGAAATTGTTTTTAATCTTTCGCCTGAAGGATGCTGTGATTCTTGGTTCTTCATTTGGCGTTTACCTGAACCTGTAAGGAAAATCATAACAGTTTTTAGGCGAGGGGAAATGATTGGAGATGAAGAGTGTAATAGTAGGTATCCAATACTCTTAAGGGTCATATTCTGTTCGGTGCATTGATCTACTGGACCAACCTGTCCTAGATAGAAAACCGTTCTTCCATTTCTCGATTTACTAGCTTTGAGCTTAATGGTTTGTAACTTGATTACATTTCCCGCATTGCTTTTTGTTTCAGGGAAAACCAAAGAGCTTTATTTATATAATGTTCATCAAAAAAGAAAACTTGTATTGGTTTACAGTTGTAAAATACAAAAGCTTTCTTTCTTGTGCAGAAAAATGTAAAATAATGTGTTTCATGAACTTTTGGTTCGATTTTATTACTTACGGATAATTACTTTTCTTTTTTATGTGTTCGGTTATTTATGGACGACAATATTGTACACAAGTGTATTTATTGACTATAAAAATTAATTAATGTTAATAATATCAAAAGGAAGAGATATTTAAAAAGTTTAATTGCATTTTATTTTTTCTTTCATACAGTACTTACTACTTACAGTATGATTTAAAAATAAAAGTGTATACTGGCTTTCTAAATTTATCCCCTGGTAATTAGAATAATTTTTATTTCAAACTATTTTTTTTACCCTATAGTTTCAGATTGGACTCAAGTTATAGCTCAGTCAATGAGTGCTCTATAATTATATATAAAGAGGGGTCTAGCTGAAAAGTCAAAAAGCGCAAAAACCGAGTTCGGGACTTTGCTTGGACTGATTAGTAAAAAAACATTTTAAAAATCCTTGATCCTCGGGTGGGCGGAAGAGGGGTGGGGGAGCACCTCAAAGGTCCCTTTTTTGGTTTTTCGCGTATATCTCGAAAATAGTTGGTCTTTCGAAAAAATTCTATGAATGAAACTTGTAGGTGACAAAATTCTATATTTAAGGTTTTTTTCTCTCTTCAACCGTTAACGAGTTACGTATGCTTCTCAAAACTGCTATTTTTTGAAATAAAAATTTTCGTACCACATTTTTTTGCCGAACTTTTCTCTCTAGCGCCTCAGCCTTTCATTTTACAAAAAAAAGTTGTAGAGAATTAAATTTCCATCAAAATGTTATATCAGTTTACCATTTTATCTTAACCTGATCCAAAGTTTTCAGAAGCGTGTAACTCGTTAACGGTTGGAGATGGCAAAAACCCCAAATATAGAAAATGTAGGAAATTTTGTCAGCTACAATTTTCATGCACGGAATTTTTTCGTAGGATCAACTGTTTACGAAATATACGCGAAAAACCAAAAAAAGAAACCTTTTAGGTGCCCCTCCCACCCCTCTTGCGCTCATCCGAGGGTCAAGGACTTTTAATACATATTATATCAAAACAAAAATAAAGCAAAATAATAAATAAACAACAATATTATTGTGTATAAAGTTCTATATAAATAGAAATATTAATAAAATAGGTAAAAAATAAATAGAATCAAGACCGGTTTCTTTTAAAAAGCGAAACAGCAGACCAACATTGTTAAGATCATTTCCTAAAACCACCGACTGATCACCTGGCTATCCGATCTGCTGTTGTGTGTCCCACACTTAATCAAAATATGTGAGACGGTGATACGAGTCTCACACGTCTCACAAAACGGCGGTTCCTCACGAGCCATCAGGCATCAAAGAATACGTATGTAGGTCGATTACCAATCATGCGAAACCGTGCTAGTACAACCTCCTCCCACCTGGTGGAATGGCAAGATGTAAACCATGTGTCATCTGTAGGTTTAATAAATCTTAACTTGTTTTCATCGACAGCATTCCATTCATCCTTCCAGCGCTGCTGGACGGCTGAGATCAGTCCGCTCTTGAGATCGACCGTCATTTGCAGCGTCTTTAACTGCGTGTCAGCTAATTCATTTCCAGCGATTCTCATATGACCGGGAATCTAGCAAAACCTAACAGTGGTTCCACTTCTCCGGATCAAACAAATCAGAGGGTGGCTGAGATAAGAACACTGCAATACGGCAATGCCTGAAGCGCACTCAAAGAGCCACTGCAATTAACATATTTGTGTGGACCGTGAACATGTTTCAAGGTCCGCAAAATTGCAAATAAAATACTGCTGTTTACAAAGTTAATTCTTGTTGAAATGTATACAACAGTCTGAAGAGAGAGAGTTCAGTTAATTAAATGGTATAATGGCGGAAACCTCAGCTTAAGACGCGTTTCAGATTTATTTCATGGCATATACCTCGATCGTCCTATACCCGACCTGGGAACAATTTCAAGAATGTTGGCAACGTTTGATACCACAGGCTGCATGGCAAACCATAAATAGAGAAACAGATCACAACATGTACTCACAGAAGTTACGAAACGAACAATTGTTGAGCCTGATCTAAGAGGATAATACGTTGAGAATAAGAAGACTTGCTGGAATGGTTCATGTGAGTAAAAGTGCAGTATACACATTTCTTAAGAAGGGAAAATTCAAAAGTTTCCGCCATCAAAACCACCAAGAACTATTGTTTGAGGATGCTGTACAAAGAAGTACTTTTGTGAAACAATGATGGAGAAAATTAACCAAGACGATACTCAACTTAGAAGAATATTATTCACAGATGAATACTTTAATGAAAACGCTTGTCATGCATGGGGAAGTAAATTCGCAGAACTATTGATACTGCAGCAGACGAAATTTACAAACTGAGAAAATTTAATCATTATAAGAGGTGTATTAAGGGGTTAAAAATTTTGAAGCACTAAAAAGAACAAAATAAAATATAAGTAAAAAGCTTTTATTTAAAAAAAGTACTAAAAGGAAAAAATAATATTTTTTGTCAAATTCATTACAACAAAAAATAAAAAAAACCTGGTGGGCAAATATGATAATCAAAAACCAGGGAGCTTCTGAAAGTCGCGTATTTTATAAAATGAAAATATTAATATTTGCGCGCCACACTTTTATTTTTTGTTATAATAAATTTAACAAAAAATATTATTTTTTCTTTTTAGTATCTATACCTACTTTATTAAAAAGAAAAGCTTTTTTAAAAGTATGAGAATTAATTTTTTGTCATACCCACTACAAAATAGCTACTTCGATACCGACCTGTAATGGGTTTTTTAACTGGCAGGCGTGCCGAAAGTGTTTTACTTACCGTACTAGTGCGGTAAGTAGACGGTTGCCATAGCAACTTCTGTTTATTCTCTCTATCCGCCTGCGTGCGCTTAGCAATTAATAACTCACGACCTTCACGGCATATTGTAAAAGTAAAGATGACGACGCAAATAAACTGTAAATTTTTTTTTAAAATGAAGTGAAAAGTAGGTATTTTGCAGTGGGTATGGCAAAAAATACCATGTATATCTCGTGCGTAATGGTATTATAAAATTCGCTATCGCTCGATTTTACATACTGCCATCACTCGTCAGTAATATAGCCCATTACATATAAAACCATGGTAGAAATAATACATGGTGTGCTTATCAGACAGGTTTCTCTCTGTAAAAATCGTTTCAAAGTGCAAATAATACCCGCAGGGCTGACAACTTGAAACAAAAAATCGTTTTAGGTTAGAATATTGGTGCCTTGGTCGTCCGTCCTTGTCGCACTCACTCAACTCGACTTGCTATCTCTTTCAAATTTCTTTTGAAAATTGTAATTACGGATACAATTTGTGGTCTTTCGCGTAATATTTGACATAAAATATTTGATTTACATAATGAAGGAAATTATAATTTGTCGAAAGCAATTTGTGTCAAAAATTACGATGAGGTGCATAGTGGCGTGTTGTAACAACAACCGCAACAGCGGAAAATATATAATAGACTCCATTATTTTTTTTCAAATTACCGGAAAATGTAATTATGCGCGAAGGTTGGATGAAGAAAATTGGAGAAGTTAAGATGCCCCAAAAATCGAACAATGATAAGTATTAACCCAGATATAAACTCGAAATTGAATTAATATTCTGTGTATTTTTTTATATTATTTAGCAAGAATATGCTCAGTGCATTTCACTGATAAATGCTTTAACGTTTCTGGTCGTAAAAGCGCAAAGAAGACGGGCCAGAAAAAGCCAACGACGTCTTTTAAAATTCGCAGTGCCTACTTTATAGTTGACGCCTACAGAAAAAGGGCAAGTATATTAGAAGAATTTATAATATAACTTTTTTTCATTGCGTTGTAATTAGTAATGAGCGAAATCGGTCTTGGTCTCGGTATTACAGAAAGTGCAATATCGAGACAAAGGCCATATCTACGTAGCAAGATCAAGACTCGACTTGCAAGACCGAGACCAAGACCAAAATATGTACTTAGACAAGACCAAGGGTACTTAGATAAGAACAAGGCTAAGTGCTCAAGACCTAATAATAATAGCTTTACCGTATGTTTTTCATTATTAGGACAAACTATGCTGCAAATGCAAATTTAAATGTGATAAGGCGAATTATTGATATTCCTGGCATGGGTTCATTTATTATGAGCAAAAATCAAAAAACCCAAAACGGTGAAGGTACTTCACCGACTCCTGAAAAGCTTTCGGCAACTCCAAAAACACCAAGGCATAATGACTATGTATGAGCATGGATATGTGTACTTAGATTGTTTTATTTTTCTTTAAAAAGGAAATTAATAAAATCGTAAATAACGTTTCTATCTTTTGTTAGTAGGAATCCTTGACTAGACATCAGTTACCGAGCTGAACACTCACCAGAGCGGGCGACTGATGCGATAGAGCATTCACGATGCCCAACATTTCCCAGAAGGTAATGGGTGTTTCTAGCAGTAATTTTCAATTACACCGCAGAAATAATTTGTAATTTTAAACAGTATGTACCAGGTAATTATCCATTTTGTATTAAGATCTCAGGGAAAATTCAAAGTTCAGCTCAGACGTTACCGGTTGCACTACAGAGAGACGATGGATCAGTCAGGATAAGTTGCAGCGTTGCAGCTTCTAATGTTGCAAGAAGCACAAAGTACGTTTGCTGATACTATTTCTGTGTTTACCGTCTTTACAGTGATACAATTAACATTTATTGTTCGACGTTTAGATAAAGCTATATCCGCGATCATGAAGTTTGTTCGAGACAAGCTGTTTGACGAGTTAATACTAATGCATAAGGGGAAAATTTCCGGCAAAATTAAATAATAGCGTGTACGTCACAAAGCTAGCTATAATTTAGACATTTCTTCAATTATGTGACACCCGGCCGTTAATGCAAACTATTTTAAGTGATTTTAAGCCCGACTTCGCTTCGCAGGGGAAGAGATTCTCGCTGGGGGATAATAAATTGTACTTCGCTGCGCGCAGGGAGAGAATTTCTCGCGGGGGGATAATAAATTAACAATATACTAATATACATGAGCGGAGCGCGGGTATCCGCTAGTAATATAATATGAACGATATTTTATTTATTTGTGTTTTTACTACATAATATGTGTTATTTCATTGAATTATCAAATGGATAATTATAAAACATGAGACTGATTTAATATTCAAAACTGCTGATTACTGATTAGTAGATAAGGAGGTAGATAATAAAAGTTTTTTATTATTTTATATTTTTCGTCTTTTCAAACATATACCTCAATAATAACTAATAGTCGTCCAAATCAAGCGCATCGTAACTTTCCTTTACGATTTCCTAACTGAGGTGTTAGGATCCTAAAATATTTGTAAGTTTTAAAATTATAATTTTCCTAGGAATAATACGTATTACAATATTCCGGATTTTATATTGGGTATTCCTGCGACATATATATCTAATCGTCTGTTCTGAGATTTAATCACTAATTTAGAAAAAATGCAAGCCAAATGACAGGAGACGTGGGGGCGGGGGGTGAAGTACTTGGGAATTGGTTGGAATCCCAGCGGCAACGTGCTAGCTAGACGTTAGTTTAAAAAAACGGCATTCTAATGATGTCGCCCGTTTCAAGTTAAAAAATTATAGGTTATTCTCATTATGACATTTTTTAAATTGTCATGTTATCAGAATTAGCATATCATTTTCAAAATGCTTATATAAACTTCATTAATATGCAATTTATATCAGCGTAATCAGCGTTGGTGGATAAGGAACGAAATCCCAAACGGATTTCGAAGTCCATTGTGTTAAATGCAGTTTGATGTAAATTAATTAATTGTAATCAGAACCCTCTAACTATAAATGATAAAGCTTCGGAGGAAATTATATAATCAAGCAATTTAATTGAATTGTGAGGAATCAGTGACTGGCACATTATGTTCCATCCGGGAATTACAAAACACAGTTCTCACTTCTCAGACCGTACACGTACAGTGTCCTTGGAAACAAAATCAGGGATCGGCAGAATCATGTTAAATGTTTCAATAGAAAATATGTATCATGCTGTCAAGTAGCTTTTTCAGCTTAGCTACCTCTGATTTAATCAAATCAGGTCAGCTGTCAAAAAACATCACACCTTTTACAGCGTGTAAACGGTTTTACGAACATAGGGAAAGTAATACTGAAAACATTTACAATTTTGTAGTAGGCTATGGACCAAAAGACCTAATGACAATGTAAATATTATGTAATGTATTTAAAACGGGTAAAATCTATAAAAAATGTAAAAGAAAAGAAAAAATTTGTTCAGTCATGAAACTCTATTTATAGCTTCGTATCCTTGAACAGATAATAAGAACATTAGATTGGGGAAAAAAAGGCATTAATATAAACGGCACAAAATTATCAAACTTAAGATTCGCAAATGATGTAATATTATTCTCAGAGAAAAAAAAACAGAACTTAAAGACATGTATAAAGAATTACAAAATGAAAGCAAAAAAGTGGATTTGGAAATAAATATAGAAAAAACGAAAATTATGACTAATATAAAAAACTGTACCTTACATGTACAAGAAACAGAAATAAAACGCGTAGAAAACTACATATTCTTAGGACATAAAATATCCTTCACGGACAGACAAGACAAAGAATTAAACAACCGAATTGGAACTGCGTGGAGCAGCTTATTGGAGACTAAAAAAAACATTTTCAAAGGAGAAAGAATTCCAACAAAACTAAAAGCAAAAGTTTTTAATATGTGCATCCTCCCTACACTTCCATATGGATCACAAGTATGGTTTCTAACGACTCTAACTAAAAAACAAATTAAACGTTTAGAAGTATGTCAAAGAAGAATGAAAAGGAACATGATTGGAATAAGTCTTAAGGACAGAATACGTAACGAACAGATAAGAAAGAAAAAAAAATTAGAAGACGTTAAACATACAGTATTATTAAACAAATGGAAATGGGCAGGACATGTAATAAGGATGGATGATGAAAGATGGGTTAAGAAAACATTAGAATGAACTCCTAGATATAGAAAAAGACAAGCAGAAAGGCAAAAAACACGTTGGAGAGATGATATAGAAAAGTTCGCAGGCAAAGCAGCATTGGTCAGAGTTCAATGAAGGAAATGGGGGAGGCGTTTGCCCAACAGGGATTTAAACGGGCTATTTTTATTTTATTTATTATTTATTGGCAGTAGAATTTATGATCTGAAGAGTCTCTAAAATTTGAAGGGGTGTAACATGTTTTTTTTAGGGGAAAATGGGGAAACCGAAAATTCAAAATAATTTACAAGCACTGAGAAATTGTCCAAAAGCTTCGAGTATGCGTTGTGCAATTGGAAAAATTGCCTTAATGGATTGTGTAAGAGCTTTCAATAAACCTGACGCTACTACAGATGAAGTGAAAAAGGCTGGTGAACGACAAATTCTTTTCTTGTATCGTGCTAAAGATGACAAATTCCCCCTGGGTGAGCAGAGGTGTAATTTATTTCAGAAGTCACTAAAAAAGGTAGTAGCAAAACTGGAATCTCTACGTCCCACTTCTGCAAGTGCTGCACAACACTCATTTAGAACATATTGCCAAGTGCAGGAGTGGCTTGGAAACACATTAATTCCGAATCAGATTGGGTTCGTCAAAATGGTTTATTGCAACCAATTAAAAATGTCTTTAGAACCCGCCCCTAAGCTAAATATGAAACCTATTTTTTGCTCCTGTAAAGGAAGCTGCTCTACTCAGCAATGCAGCTGCTTCAAAAGTGGTGTAAAATGTTCCCGGTTTCGCATTCTCAAAATCTGTGGAACCTGCAGCAATCATGAATTTGAAGATTCAGATCCTTCAGCCGCTGGTGAAAATGACAGTCTTCTTCACTTTAAGGACCTTGACGGCGAATCAGAAGGTGATAGTGGACGTGAAGATGATTCAAATCATGACGACATTGAAATGTAAATTTTCCTATGTTTTATTATACGAATCAATACCCTGGTTCACTTTGTGGTTCACTAAGTGTACAATTTCTGCATTTTATCTTAAGAAAAGGAATCATATCTTGTTGGGGGGTAATTTAATTGATCTGAGAATGGTTTCAATCGATTCAACGTGGAAAAAACATGACACTTTAACGAACTCATTTCATTCAATCAAAGTTTTTTAAACCTCAAACCCCCTCCCCCACAAAAAACATTTTCTACTCCTTAAAACTTTGGGGACTCCTCATATCTTTAATTATTTTAGAGAATCAGGTGAAAAATACCTCGATTAAGTGTTATAACGATTTAATATTCGAGGTCTTTCTTCACCTGACTCTCTAAATTAACATCCTGGACCTGAATTATTGTCATCAAGATCTTTAAAATGTTATTTTCCCTATGTTCGGTAAAACCGTTTACACACTGTATAATGTATATGCAGGCTTGTTTCTTATACATATTTCACAAGATTTAATTATGTTCTGAATTATGGGTTTTATTTATCTCTTCGTAAAAGCAAATGGATTTTAACACGCTTGTATTAGCTTCACTTTTTGTTTTGTATGATATGTAAAAAAATCTTGCAACTCGATTTTCACCATGTCCAATTGACGTGAAACTTTGCAGTTGTATGTAGTTTTGATGACAATACAATATTTTGGCTATATTAATATTTATATTCAAGTTAAAAATATATAAAAACAAAAACATGGTGGTAGTGACGGAGTTAATGGTGTGAAAACTTGTCACTAAATGGACTTGAGATTGAGGAGCTGGACTGCTCAAAACTAACAAGCAAGACACCTTGTAATAGTGATGCATTAGCAGGGATGGAGAGAATGCGCGCACAGATGTCTAATGAAAGAGCTATACCTCGTCAATATCAGATAATTAGACTGTACTCTAGTGCCGCAAGAATTGACTAAAAAGTTAAAAAATAAAATTTAAAGTTTAAAAAAAAACTAAAAAAACGCTTATATTAACATACTAAAAAGTAGAAAATACATTTCTTTCTTTTTTATAACGTTTAAAAGCGTGGTGCACTCGACGAACTAAATGAAATATAGGTACAGTGAGTGTTGCATGCTTCTAAACGGTATAGAAGAATGAGACATTTATTTTCTACTTTTTGTGCGTTCATACAAGCGTTTTGTAGACTTTTTTTAAAGTATATAAATTTTATTTAGTATCTAAAGCCAAAAATAATAATAAATTGAAAGTAATAATAGGTGTTCGACCAAAATAATCCTGTTAGGTATAGGGGCTTTAAGAAATATTTGTAAATAAAATATGCAATAATTATGTTTCTGTCGGTTCCTGTAGTCTGATTGAGTCTGATGAATGTTCATTGTTCAAATGCCTAATTGTATGTATTTTGACTATTCAAATTATTACCTGGCATTTTGAATAGTTTCTTGAAACGTATTGAAGGAATTGAAAAGGAAACAAACCAAACAAAACAAAACAGATCATTTGTTAAGCAATGGTATTATTATATGGAAATTATCACAGAACAAGCTATATCTTATTTATTTAAAGTCATCAGCTGCTAGGGTCGCTTGGTTTAGTAACAATTCATATCTTTAATTTATTATTTTTAATAATAAATAATAGAAAATCCAATTGATACTTTATCAAGTCTCGAATTAGAACCTGTGAACTGGGGGCTGCCATAAACTTTAAAAAGGCTGTCGATAGGAAATGATCTGTATTATACTGGAAGTTAACATCCGATCCTTTTTTTTAAATTTTGAAACTTTCTTGTAAGCGTCTTGTATTTCAAGTAATACTTTTCAAGGAAATATACTGCACAACATTATTAACAAAAAGCGTCTTTTTTAATTTGAGGCACTTCTAAGGACACGTTTTTAAGACATTAAAAATTTATAACTTTCAAAAATTAAATGACAGATTTACTTGTAACACTGCCATTTTCCTGGAAAAAATTAAATGAAAGGTTTTACATGTAACAAGTTGCCAGGTAGTTTTAAAGCCCGCGAGGCGCACTTTGTGCAGTCCTTCTGTAGTTGCTAATACTTTCGAAGCTGTACATCAATTAAACACACGAATCAATAAAGGGTCTTTGGTGTATGCGGTGAGACAAATCCGCATATCGTACGTTTGATCCCAAGTAGCAGTTCCTGTATTTTTAGGATATAGCTTGAAGCAGTTGCGGTTCTGATCGGTCAAGGGGATTTGGTCGTCTTTTAATAGCCATTGTCTGGTGTCTACTGATTGTATCAAGAACCCTCTGTGGTTTAATAGATTAAACAGGGTTAGTCCATATGCTGCGCTCGGAGTTTATTTGTCTTTTTTTCATTAAAGTGGAATGGAAAAATTCTAATTTTTTAAATTTAGCACTTATGGTGGGTTTCTAGTCGTGCATAATTCATGGATTAATAGAGACATATTTTTAGATCGTCTATAAATATTAAAAAAAACATGATTAATAAAAGTCATTTATTTTATACAGATGGGTTGTCCCAAGCAACAAAGTTACATAAACAAATAATGTAAACCAACTTTTTCGTTCTTATATCCTTCTTCTTAATTGCAAACAAGAATTAAAAAAAATATTATCTTTTAACGCTCAGCAGAAACCGCCATATCATGACGTAGAAGACTAGTCACACTTCTTTATCTAAGAAAGAGATGTATATAAGCTATGTTCCTTGAGGTTCGCACAGATCAGTGGGCGTGACAGTAGATCTAGTCAATTACAGCTGCCAGCCGAATGATACGTTATTCTTGTAGCGGCATATGTCTATGTTTAAAATTACATTGAGCAACACACAGTTTTGGGATTTTTTTACGATAGAAAAAGCTTCCAAAAAAATCCCAAAAAAATTGTTGTAATGTAGATTCCCTCAACCCTCAAAATAAAGTATGAGACGATCCTGTAATAACATATTTAAAAATAAGTCGTACCTACTTTTGCAAAATATTTGAAATTATGCTCAAAATTTATAGCGGAATGTGATTCTACTTTAAATTATGTTAGACGTTAACGACTTCAGTCATCGAGCTTTTAGAATCTATAATCTATCTTTTTCTTTGAAAACTATGTGCTTTAGAATGAGCCGGTATAACAGAGTGTCTCTAGCATTTAGTGGCGAATCATCACGCAGGCGTAAGAAGCGCGTTATTGGAGCGTCAGTATCGCCGTGGCATCCAAAAACCAACAACAAAGTCGAAACCTCAAATTCAGATTGCGCTCGAGGGCTATCTAGTGAAAACAATTATCTATTCTTCATAACATGTAAGAATGATGGATGTATTTTTTTCATATTTGTGGTTTACATTGTATATTTCAGCGTCAACGCAGATGTAAAGATATGTTCACATACTGGTAACTATAGTTTCAGAAATCGTTCGGTTCATTCGTTCACTTACGTAACTCCCATTAGCAGTTACGGTTAATACGTAACACCACCTGTATATTGCACATTATGGAGCTGTTTGTGTTCTGTGGTTTCCCTTTACACCTGAACACAGTATACATTTCATATGCACGAGTTGTTGCACATAGATAACATGCAGAATGATCCTACATAGACCAAGAGCTGGCTACGTATTTTTTAACTGACTCGGTGCAAGGCTGTCACTTTGCGTAATTATTGTTCACGTGGAGCATAATGTATGTGCAAAACGTCAGAAGCCTAAGTGGAGGCGAAACCGATAAAACACATTTTTTATAATTTTTTTCACTTTGAGAACGCTATTTGGGGATCTTCCACGCAGTAATTTTGAGTAATTTTAGTCCAGAGTATTCTGACCTGATACATTTTCGATAATTTTGCGTAAGAATGAATTATCTCGAAGTTGCCAGTTACTTGATTTCTAGAAGACTTTTAAAGGGTGAGTTGCAGATTACTGTCCCGCATTTCTAAATTATTGACTTTAGACATAATATGCCGTCGCGGATTTTTATGTATAGGAAATTTTATTTTCTACAAAATTACTAGTATGCCATTATGTCCTATCCACAATTATTCTTCTTCTTTGAACTCTAAAATCTACAGTCTCTTTTTGTGGTTCACAATTCACATATTTCATTTTTTACTGCTTCATCTGGCGCGTCATCAGCATCAACAAGAATGTGTTTGTAAAAATCGAATGCAGTTCATGATTTTCTCTCCAGTTTATTCCGTAATGCTTGGATAATAGATTATTAACGTCCATTTTCTTTTCTACTTTTAGAGATTTTTTTGTATATTGTCAGTCCATTGAAATGTTACATTTTTTAGGCTAATTTTTCATTTTGGGTAGGACAAGATTCTTTTATCGTTTCATGGGGGGGGGGGTTCTGCGTAAATTTAAAATTAGTGTAAATTAGTTTTCGGGGTCGGGCCACCTCATTTGGCCGCTATTTTGAAAAAGGGGTGCCAACAGGTTTTGCACTGTATCTCCGTAACGGACAACGGTACATCTTACAGAAAATTTGCATAAAGGTTTTTTGTTTAGAATCAAATTCCCTACAACTTTACTACAGATCCTTTTTGTAGTAAATTGAATAATTAAAAGATATGCCTTATATAGAAAATAGAATATTTTTTGTTTTTTTTGTTAAAATTGAAAGAAAAAAAATCGATAAGATGTTGGGTCAAATCGAAATTTTGTCGGACATTAGGTCCACATTTATCTGTCTTTTTTATCGCAAAAACCGATTTTCAAAAAAAAAAACGAGTATTTAAAAAAAAGTGCGAAAGTTTGTATATGTTTGTGTATTATGTGTGTATGTTTGTTACCATTCAGGTCCGTAACGGCTGAATGGATTTTCATGAAATTTGGTATATAGTTACTTTAGGTTAGGGATGTTTCGATCCACCAAAAAGTATCGATACTAGGTATCGATGTGGATCGTATTGTAAAGTATCGATACAGTATAAAATCGTATTATAAAAGATCGATACTCAATATATCGATACATTATCGATCCAGTATCCCAGAAAATTATAAAATGCATACGAACAAAAAAACTGAAATCCCGCTAATAACCATTCTGAGAACTAGACTAGACAATGTATCGATACGCACCAAAATGTACCTATCGATACTCATTATGTATCGCAGTAAAAAATCGATAGGTACAAAATATTGAATATCGAAAGTTAAAGTATCGATACCCTAAAAGATCGATCCTTATCGCGCATCCCTACTTTAGGTTCTGGAATAGGACATAGGATACTTTTGATCTCGAAAAAATGTATAGTTCCTGTGGGATAGTAAGAAAACGTAACTGCAATTTTTTTGCATTTTAACGTAATGGCGGAATTATACTAATATTATAAATACCACATTTTTAACCACAACATGTCACGATATGCAACGTGACGGTGCCTAGATCAAAACACAACGTCTTAAATCATGTATAATTTCATACTACCCGGGCGAAGCCGGACCAGTACCGCTAGTAATATATAAAAGGCAGTTAAGTGCTCTGCTGACGTCAGTAAAACGTTATCGCACTTTATAAAACATTAAAATATATCAGCGGGGTGAAGACCTCAAGGTCGGATGCTTTCTATTGATGTTTATTCTCCAGTTAACTGTAACGGCCGTGAAGCCATTACTTAGAACTAACGAGTAACGGCGCTGAAAATAAACTTTAATATATCAAAAGTTGAACTTGGACTGTTTGTTGAAAGACGACAGCTTCGGTACAAGTCGTCATCACTGTACTGTAATGTCTCTCGCACTGGTTTAAAATTAGTGCCGTTTATTTTAAGTTATTCATGTTATAAAGTAAATGTATCTGCTATTATTACGATTTATATTTATAGACTTTGTGATTCCTTATGCCGCTCAACTTTTGTTTCAAATAATTAACACTAACGATGTAACCCTGCAGGCAACGAAAAACAAATCATATTATAAATTAGTCTGCAAATGTCAATTTAAAGCATTTAGATGTAGATTTGGATTTCACTTCTACAGTGTGTACTGTAAACAACATATAATAATAATAATAATATATTTAGCTGTAGGAGAGACCGAAGTCTATTACATTAGTCATACAAAAGATTAAAATTAATATTCATTTAGGCTATAGGTATAAGTTTTTTTACAGCATTTTTTAGGTCGTAGTTAAATTTTTTGCAATTTTTTATATTTTTCAGATGATTTGGTAATTTATTATGCACTCGTATTACTGGACACTGTATAGCTTTGCCCACTTACAAACTCCAGTTCCAGATCGCTGGACGCTGATTAGAATCACTCTTTTCCGGACGGCGCTCATACAGTTTGATCGTCGCCGAACAATTATGTTTTTAACACTTTCGAAAGTTTTTCGCGATCCATTCCGAGAGAATTTAACGCGATCACTCTAAACTTATTACTTTACTGTCTGAACATAATAGGTAAGTAAAAGTTCGGTTTTACGCTCAGATCGATCGGAGTGCTCTAATACGTTCGAAAGTAACATTTATATTATGCTCTGAAAGATCTCTATTCTGCGTTCGGTTTTAAGATCTGGAGCAGATCGAGCACGCTCGATGAGCTCCGATGAAAGAGAGCGAGCAAGCAGGTTTAACCATCTTCAGAGCAATCGAAGTGTCAGTTACAGCTGTTTTGCAGCTGCCATAATTGTTATTTTCAAGTCAGACAGCCGGCAGGTCATTATTCGTTCTGTGATAAATAAGTGCTATCTACGTTCATTATAATTTTCGGTGGTTTTTTTCTTAAAAAAAAATGTCATATTATAGGTAAATGCTGCCAATGTGAATACTCGTCAGCTATATTGGAACATGTGGAAAGGCATGTTCAGATGCACGATAATAATGAAAATGGTAAGAAATTTGTTTAATTTTTTAGGTTAAGTATATATTTTGTAAAATATTATTTTTTAGTATTAAGATTTATATTCTCCATGATTTTTGAAATTTTACAATATAAATATAAATATGAAGATATTTGATATTTATTTTAAGGTTAAATTACAATGTTTTTCGTAAATTGGAATTTTTAAAATCAAAATCATTTTATTGTATTTAAAAAATTATAGTTTGTGCAGTTTGTAACGTGGTTCCAGACGCCTGATGATGTTATGATTAATAACGAAACGTCGCTGAAATAATGATTTTTGGTGTTTGATGTTCACTCCACGTTCCCAATATACATTGTAAAAATGTTTAGGAGGTATATTAATACTGTAACATTTACAATTCGTTGCCCCCAAATAAATATATTTTTTCTAAATATTACATTAACTTGCCCTATATTTATTTATCTTATTAATCTTTTAGATTTTTATGATGAGGCACACCAAGTACAGCTGTGAGAGGTACCACTCGATGGGCAAGCATCGCCTGCGGTTTTTAAGGAGGTAATGTTTCAATAAAAATTTAACGCATATTTATCTAATTATATATTGTCTAGTGTTGAGCTATTACGAGATGTTTTACTCGATTGTTCAAACATCTCGATAACTCTGGTGAGTTGTCACTTGGACTCGGTTGTTGTTGCTCCACTGCTCACCGAGTCGCATGAAATTGTACACTGGCGAGAGCCATATATTCTGTTCGCAACAATAAAAAATCAATATATCTAAGGCCAGGCCGCCACCCGAGTCGAAAGATCACGTGAACGAGTCGACAATCGACTTAACTGATAACTGTGAATCACGATTTTATTCGTTCGCTGCTATTACTAAATATGGGGCAAATAATCGACTTGAACAATCGAACATTTCGATTGTAATCACTAATATTTTATGTAAAAGAAATATTTTAATTGTTCGTGTTTTATAGGCAACAATTAATATATTAAAGTGGACCGCCGCTGATACTTTAATTTTTATTCGACTTGTGGAGTCACATTATCACAAGTTTGATTCACAGTTGAAAAAAAATGTATGAACGTCAATTTCTACTGAGTTAAGGAGCTTCACATGAAGAAATTTTACACCAATGCAGGTTGATATAAAGTGGAAAAGTCTTAAAAAAATGTATAAATCGGTCAGAGACCACAACGTCAAAAGTGGGAATGACAGAAAAGATTGGGAGTTCTTTAACGCAATAGACTCTATTTAAAAAAAGGCCTGAAATAGAGCCCATAGCAACGTGTAGCAGTAGTGGTGGAATGATAGAAAACAAGGAAAATTAACTAGAAAGTATACAGAGTATTCCTCGGAGGAAAAAGCGTCATGATGAAAGTGACGTCGATCGACGTCACAAAGAGAAAATGACGGGTCAGGATCGCTTCCTAGATTTATTTGAAATATTGATAAAAAATAATAGTCATTATAAAAATATTTCTTGTATATTTTTTTTTTGTATGAACATTTTTCTTTTTCAAATTTTTTGTGATATTTTTTAGAACATTTTAGTGTGAATATTTTTATTTTTCATATTATTTGTGATTGTGTTGTTATTTTGTTAAATATTGTTTTTATTTAATTACGTCTTCAAGAATGTTAATTTATTTGGATTAAAAAAATACATTGTTTTTATTTTGTAATACATTGTTATTTAATTACTTCAAGAATATTAATTTGTTTGGAATAAAAAGCTTATAAATTATATAATGGTAAAGTGTTTGCTACGTTTTTTCTCTTCGTAATCCCATTTTGTTGATTGTTCTGATTAACGTTTTTTATTTCAATATTCAATAATCGCTCTCCTTCATATTCTAATTTAATATTTATGACAGTTACATCATTTGATAATATACAAAAATTGTGCAGTATACGTTTCGACTAGTTTCAAACGTCTAAAACGTCCTTTTAGAAGAG
Source organism: Mongoloraphidia duomilia (assembly GCA_039654895.1). Classification (NCBI taxonomy): domain Eukaryota; kingdom Metazoa; phylum Arthropoda; class Insecta; order Raphidioptera; family Raphidiidae; genus Mongoloraphidia; species Mongoloraphidia duomilia. The sequence goes on from CM077519.1 coordinate 22,142,970, forward strand.
CTCTATAACCACTCTGCATTTAGCAAATCGAACATTATAATTATATTGTTGTTCGATAAGATTCCCGCGTTTTTTATACGGAACGAGCAATTTTTCTGTCAAAGGATATACCGAGTCTCCTATAATGTGGCTGTCGCAAGGAAAACTTAGAGCATACATTCTTTTTGACAGATCCGACCTTCGTAACAACAATGAATCGTGGATTGAGCTTCACCTACGTAGCAATCGATAAATAAAAATTATTTATAAATAATAATAAAGAATGGTAGCCTTTTCTATTTATATAAGATGTATCTGATTTATTAGGCGCTTTTATCAATTATCATAATGTGAAGTCCATCGATAGCACCGATGATACCTGCAACACACATAATAAAGCCACAATGCTTGTATCAGCAAATACACCATATTGTCGGCGGCATTCATGTAGTTGACGGGTCCCACAAAAAAAAGGTACAGTAGTAGGTTTGACATACCTATAATGTTTCCAACTTCACTCGAATGCGTATCCATTGATGCTCAGTTCACAATCATATTCGATTCACAACAATGTTATATGCACGTAACGTAATTAAAAATGTAAATCGTATAAACTACAATACCACTACAGCAGTTTTAATATTTCAATTTTTAATTAATCAAAAATAACGATTAAACGAAGATTGTCAATTTTTAGCAACAGCTTAATTAAAACTGGTAAAATTGGACTTATTTGATAAAATCAGAAAGTAAATGAGCTGCATCAGTTATATTGCAGCTAAACTGTTTTTTTAATCAGTTAAAAAATTTAAACAAACGGGTGAAACTCTGAAATTTGATGTAGCAGATTATTATAGGCTTCTATTGTTTTTTTCCCGTATTGCTGCCTCCACATAAATTCATCTAAATAACTGGGCAGCAGTTCCGAAGTGGTGCCGTTCATTTGCTTGTTTTTTTGTTTGACGTTTTTCCAAAACGCCTCCACGTGATTCGTGCATGCTCCGGTTTTCGGATCAACGAAATTTTCGCTGTGATTTACCGATAGATGCACGTATGGAGGCACAACAGGCAAAGCAGTAATCGCACCTCCCTCGTACGCTGCCCAACGATCAGAATGGATTGTAGTTTCTATAAATAATGAATTTGTAGAATATGGAATAATAAATATTTATTTTATTATTTTTATTGTGATAAAAATATATATTTATGTATATATATTATATTATATATAAACATAATTTTTATTACAATAAAAAAAAAGAAAATTACCAGGAATGACTACGCGTTCTATAATCGGAAGAAGCGTCATCCTGGAACGGTCATCTACAAATTCTAGCACCCCTATCTTTTGCTCTACGTCGTATAGCCCAAATACCCATCTTTCAGGCACGTTATGTCCCCGATTGTATTTGCGCCGGGCCATTAGTGACTCATCTATGTTAACATAAGTTTATGTAGTAATAATACAATTAATTCATTTAATTATAAAAAATGAGATAATAATAATAATAATAATAATATTATATACCAATTTCCACCACCAGATCTGGCCCGCCCAGTCTGATGGGATTTTGAATTAACCACCGTGAGCATATGTCTCTAAAAAAGTTGTTCCAATCTACAACAGTTTTATTACTCACGTTGGCCATTTGTTGTTGGGCAGCGGCTGGCAACGACAATGCCCAGGTATAGCCAAGTATGCAAAATTCTTGCAACTTAAAATGGCTGTTCATTATAAACGAGCCATCCCGAATAGATTTTTTGCAGCCCTTGTGCCTAGGGCATCGCCAAACTACCCCATCGCTCCAGCCTTCCGCTTTGACTTGCGTCATAAATCGGCCGCAGTCCACTCTCAAACAAGCTGGGGCATTTCTTCGTAAAATGCCACGTACACGTAGATATTCCACAGCTTGTTCCGTGGTTCTAAATTGCTCGCAGAACTCAATAATATTCATTATAAGTAGTACTTATATTTTTACTTTAAGAAAAAAATGTGCACTATACTTTGCCGACTTACTGACAATGAGAAAATTCTGGCTAACGGAATTCCAGAATACTATTGTAAATAAGACGACAATTAAAAATTTCAAAGAAACAATAAGAACAAATTTCAACAAATAGATATTTTAACATTTTATTTCTTATATTACAGATTTATTATACATTTTTATATAATTTATGTGGAATACTCATAATATATTACATGATATAAAAAAAACTTCAAAACAATTATACGAAAATTCGCGCCTAAATATGTCAACAATTAGATAAAATTTTAAATTTTCTTATATTATGTAGGTATCTACTAAATAAATATTTATTGTACATTTTTATACACGTGGAATATAGTCATAATACATTACATTTCAAAATAATAATTTATCATTTACATTCGAACCTGAAAAATTGTACTTTGTCTTGTATTAGAATATGAATTTTGAACAATAAAAAAAATATTAATAATCAATTATCAAAGTGAAGATCGTGCAAAGTAACTATAACCAAAGTGAACATCGTGCACAGTGGAAATGTCATTTATCGTAGTGAGGATGGCAACGTTGTAGGTATGTCAAACCTACCACTATGCCTTTTTTTGTGGGACCCGTCAACTACATGAATGCCTTGTCGGCAGGGTTTGGCACTGCGACCCGAGTTTTTTTAAAATGTTCTTAAATTTATCATTAGAAGATTTATGTATAATTGCTCTATTGTTAGATGAAGATGAAAAACAAAAATATTGTCGTCATTGTCATTTTGGTGTTCATTGTCGCTGTACCTTTTATCTTCTTGATTGTATAAAAATTATATGTTTTTAATACTTTCGATAAGTTTTTCGCGATCCATTTCGATTTCCGAGAGGATTTAACGCAACTTATTACTTTACTGTCTGAATATAATGCACACTATACGTACGTATTGTTTCAGACGTATTCAGACATGCTCAGACGCGTAACGTATCAGACAAAACATTCTCGCCAACAATGTTTGACGGTACGTGAATGATACGCAACGTGTCTGAACGGACACTAAGTATAAATATTCGTATTTGAAATGCATGTAAAAATGTTTGTCTTGTCGGAAACGCTACGTTCCCGCCCCGTGTCTGACCGGATATAATATAAATCGACCTTAACACGTACAGCCGTACCCTAGATGTGACTATTTTTTTCATTGTTTGAAAATTTTTATTTCTTGTTACAGTGTTACTAATTTTTTCCATTGTTATTTTTCTAATCAAATTAAGAAAATTAAATTATATTAATTTAAGCTCAAAGCGTCATATAAAAATGGCAACGGGTTTGTAAAATTTCATCCGAATTGAACATTTTATTATTTTTTTAAAAATATTAGATCTTTTTGAAAATCGGTTTTACGATAAGAAAGATAGGTAAATGTGGCTCAAAGGTCGTCAAAATTTCGATGTTACCCAACATCAAATTGAAGGTATATTATAGCTGAATTTCGTGCCTTGTAATTCTTGAATTATATGTACTTGTATGCTCCAAAATTTTTATTTACAAAGTTTGCACTGTGTCTCTGATCTGGTATACTTACTTGTATGCTTAAAAGATGCAGGAAGATTAATTTTAAAGACTTAAAATAAATGTATTTCACAGCACAAAAACGTTGGTAAACGAATCGAACAAGACACGACTGAGATAGTAACGACTGTTTTGTTTACTTAGATTTTAGAACATTCTGATCTTTAGTCTGGCACGCGCAAATAAGACAAAGACTGTAATTGGCCGGCTTAGCACACCCCATGGATAGATGCAAGGTCATAATGTTTTAATGCTTACCAGCTCATATAGCACAAGTAAAGAAAACAATGTACTATTGTCTTTGACAATCGTATCTGCAAAAACTCATAATTAATTTCGTGTGGCAATACACCCTGTATTACACCCTGTAATTTCAAATAATTTCCAGAACAGTGAAAGTAAATTAACTGATTTCCTTAGAAAAGCACCTAATAATTAACTATAATTTGTTAAACACATAACAAGTTTAATATATTCACACGGGGGATGATTAGTTTCAGCGAGAGTTGCTGAGAGTTTGCTCTAATTACCCGAAGTATTGTCACATAAGTTACCTAAGTAGACAACCCTTCTTAATCGCAGTCTAGTTATAACAAAACCTCATATAAACTCACGCGTTTTAATACAACAAACAAAATAGTTTGACTGACATTAAATACAACAAACTTTCACAAAATATGCATTATATTAAAACCAGCTGCCCGGCATGGCTTTTTCGGGTGAAAATTTAATCTAAATATATAAAAAGAAATGTCCTGACTGACTGTCTGACGGATTGATTGATTGACAGATTCATCACGAAACTTCAGGAATTATAAAGACTACAAACATAAAATTTAGCAGGTAGTTTCCTTATAGGACGTAGGCGTCCGCTAAGAAATGATTTTTCTAAATTTAACCCCGAATGGGGTCAAAACAGAGTGTAGACTTTTTGGACAAAATGTTCATATCTCACAAATCGTTAAGGTGAAAGGTAATGAATTCAACATACTCTTCTTTAAAAATAAGCACATTACCGACCTGAACTTACCTGAATCAATCCTACCCAGCACTAAACAGTAAACACTGAAACAATACGCCCACACAGAAGCAATATCTCACACTGATATCATTGTAATTTTTTTGTATGTATATGTATAGTGATAATGGCCATAGCAGCTGATTCACTGTTTTTTTGTTATAATAAAAAAAAAAAAAAAATAAGCACACCCATATTCGATCCCTTATTTAAATTCATCCTCTAAGGGGGTAAAACGGAAGTGTAGGGATTTTTGATTAATCAACGGCCAGGTCAAACTGCTTAAGTTAGAAACTTGAAATTTGGACAGGCTAAACCACTGAAGAAAGAAACATGACATTTGTAAGTTATGTTCCTTACAGGGTGTAGAGATGCAAAAAACTAAAAAAAGGTCCAAAATTTTGCTGTTTTTTGGATTTTTGACAAAGATCCGGAGGTCTGCCGAGGTTGAAATAATCACGGCCCTCACTGGCTTCCCAACAATAAAACTTAAATCTAACAATGCTTCAGCGGTCATAACAAATAGCATAACTATTGTTCAACAAAGGAAAGATTGTTTCCGTTATTTAGAGCTTGTTAAAATACGAGTATTCAAATATTGAATATTCGAATACCTACTTAAATAAATAAAATAGTCAAATATTGAATAAATCTATTTTGTAAATATTCGATTATTTGAAAATTAAATGTTTACTGTCGGGCACTGTGTAGTAAGTGGAAACTTTCCCGACGCGAAATCGGGAGTTCTGGGTTCGAATCCCGGCGGTGCATTTACATTTTTCCTATACAGCCTTCTATATAAATATCATGGCGATAATGTCGTCTGATATTCTTATGTATTTAGTTACGGTCTAGGGAAATTAATCATATTGATTGTTTATCTTTCATTGTTAATTATGAAACAATATACCTAGGTATTTTATAATTTCCATATTAATAAAACAATATAATATGTCGATGCCGATTTATTCAGGCTGTTCCTTGTTTATATTAGGAAGTTATTATTGTTGGAGATTACGTTGTAGTGTGAGGTTATAATCTGGATTCTTATCATCTTTGTTCTTACCACGTCTCAGCGCCGCCGAGGAAGCTAGCCGGTAGCGCAATCATTGGCGAACCAGTCCAATGAACCATTTTTCTAAGAGTAGTTCTTTCAATTATCCACGAGAGGCAGCACTTGTGGTAGGTACAAATATTATTTTTTCCCCATAGTGTCGTGTCATTTTAGTGGCATAACTTAATTATTAAATTATTATCATTGAATTAATTAAATAATTCAGTTATACCACTAAAATGACACGACACTAATGGGAAATAAATAATGTTTTTACCTACCACAAGTACTGCCTCTCGTGGATAATTGAAGTAACTACTCTCAGGAAAATGGCTCTTTAACCTCATCGTTAATTAAAATTAATTTTATTTCTTTTATATTGATTTTTCATCGAAGTGACCGTCATACTACCTATTACTTAGTTAATCTAGAATTTTGTCAAGATTTTTGATCTAGATAAAGAAAGTCTTATCTTGTCTTGAAAATAGATAATACTTTTGCAAGTCTTGTCTTGATTTATTTATTGTAAATTATAGACGCTTCGACAATTTAGGTCGTCAGCGTCTTGATTACATTACATAACAACTCGCTTAAAACTACCTAAATGACATCACAAAACATCCATGAGCGGAGGCGGGATTCGAACCCACGACAGTCTGATCCAGAGGCCGCGACGCTAACCACTGGACCACACTGTCCTCTGTCTTGTCTTGATAATCTAGATAAGACAAGAGTCTAGAAAGTCAAGATCTAGACGGCATCAATAGGAGGGACAAACGAATGATCCTATGAGGGTTGCGTTTTTTCCTTTAAGGTACAAAACTAAAACTAGCACCTACATGATCTGGAGATCATACATCTAAATTTTAACAAGAATGCACAGAGTCTTTTTAGCCATTCTGTATAATGCGATCGGTTACTTAAATTGAGGAACTTAGGTGATGTCAAAAGGTTGCAGTGATAATCTGGTTTATGTTGGCACTTAAAAATCTTTTAATGTTGATCGTACACGTAAATACTTATCGGCAGTCGTTAAGCTTCCTATAAAATTGTTATGTAGCCGTGCTGCGTCAAAAGGTAGACTGGATTTGTATTTCAATGTTGATACAGTTGCAATTTTACAAAAAAAAATCATCTTTGCATTTGCTGCATTCGTCGTGTAAAGCGTAGTCTTTTCCACCAACAGATATAGTTGTCATGTGGACAGCACATACTCTCTTACCTGCAGCTACTGGCTAGCATTTATCTTTGAAAGTACTCTCAATTCAATTAGGTAAGATGTTTTTCAAGTTCCAAAAACTAAATTTATATTTTTGTATTGGGATCCGTCAAATGAGCATATGACATCTGGTGGCAGAAAATTGTACTCAAAACGAGGGAAAATTTTACATGCTAACAGTGCAAATTTATCGTGAAATTGTTTATTACCAAAATAAAACAAGTAAAATAAACAAAATGGAATTCGCGACGTTTTCTAATATCGTGGCATTAAACATCAGTTATTGCCGTGTAAAAATTACTTTACAGCGAATTATTTTCTAATGACATGTGGAAAAACTGAATTTATGAATTAAAAAAATATTTTATATTAATAATAAGATGTACTCATTATCATACTGTGCTACAATAGTTAAATCACTGATTTAAGACTATGTGTTTACAAATATTTTGAGGTTAGTAACTTACCTACTTATTACAATATAACAATTATTATGTTGCAGTTATGCGTTTACATTATTCACCTAACCCAGCCTTAAATGATTACTGAAAGTATGATTAATTTCGTGGAGATTTTCATTTAATTTTGATGTTTTTAAGCAATATGCCGTAAAGCTTACTATTTTTGACAGCTCATTTTTCATGCATTTTTCTCCTTATATTTCTGACACTTGAGAATATGTCCGGCTTTGAGAGTCCGTTCTCCTTCAACGAAATTCCTTTGTTTAGGATTCGTACCGGTCCAATCACAAATTGCACTAATTATATTTTTCATTTCTTATCACTTTGAAAATCACAAGTTACACTCAAAACTATACCCCGTATATAAAATTTTTCCCGAATTCCGCCATGTTTTTTAAGCTCCACCCATCTGACGGATCCCAATAGGCAGTCATAAGCCAGGCAACTTCACCACAACATCTTTTATTGTAAATATTAAATTATAACAATCTTGAATATTAAATATGGGTAGGTATAATAACATTATTAAACACTACAGTTTTGTACTTTCAAACACATCACTTAATACGTTTGAAAATTTTTAAAATAACTTTTCGTGGCTGTCGTTTGATTGAATTTAATGCTGTTAAATCTTTTAATAAGGGTGAAAACTAATCTTCCATGAACGAAATACTTTTTGCATCATATAATAGTACCTACATACAAACCTTGTAAAAGAAGTCTGGCGTTCTTTGAAAGATTATAGTTTCATGAATGAATGAATGAATGAATGAATTTTTTTATAATTTATCTTTCTAATCCCGTTTTTAAAATGCTAAGTATGTTCCATGGCTGAAAACTATAGGGCCCGACAGAATTTCTCTAACAGAATCAAAACTAATCAACAATTTACTAGAAAAGAATAGGCTTAGGATATTTGCATGACATTTTTTATGTTATATTAATAGAGCGGTAAATTTTGAAAAAAAATGGTAACAAAATCACTTCATTCTGATTTCAAATAAACTCAAAAATAATTTTTGAAATATTTATGTAAGCCCCACCCGATAAAAGCGCTGAGTTGATTACTATAGTGCGGAGTGATGGTCTTCCAACTTGTTGTTACAATTTCATGTAATGATCTGAATTGGCCAGACATAATCAAAGCATTACTCTTAGCAGATAAACACCCTGATGCTAATGCTAATACTGAAGACTTGTCATTCGATAAACGAGTCGAACTAGTAAAATAATACCGTGCAGTTGTTGTGGCTAGGTAGCTCACGATTAGAGTGAACGGTTTATTTATTTACGTAATACCAACAGTTACAAATAACCAATTAATGGTATATAATATAGACAAGTACAGGCATACTACCAAATAGACGCCAATGACCTCTGTTGTCGAGCGTTTATAATTTACAATTCAATACTACCAAATATCTGTTGCTACAAATAGAAATCAAAATACCAAAATATAAACAACAAAAAAGAAAGTAAAACGCATAGTATACAAAATATGAAAGATAAGAGCGAGGAGAAAAAAGACAAAAATCCAAGTACTAATCATTGAAAAAACAATGATATATCATCAATACTTTCAATAATTTTATTTTAAATTCTGTAAGCTGCAATGTGTGAAATGGGAATATCTATATTTAAACGAGTGGCTTAATTAATCTTGTCATATTATTGTACAGAGAACAGTTGAAGCATGTAATTCGTTTGCGGGACGTCTAGCATTACTAAAGCCGTATTTGTAAATTTTTGAAATGAATGGAATATCTCTTAATAAAGCCAAGTGTTTTCATCGCCCTCTGTACAATATGATAAATATGTGAATAAAATGATAAAGTATGATCGAATATAACACCTAAATCAGTCAATTGATTAACACGTGAAAGCATGTCGTTACTCATATAATAGTTGTTTCAAAATACGAGTATATCTTTTGATTTACTGAAAGCTATCGTAATAACTTTATTAATTTGATTACACTATCAAGCAGTGCCGTTTTTACCATAAGGGCATGTGGGGCACGAGCCCAGGGCCTCCGGCCTGATGGGGGCCCCGAAATGCCAATAACCATTAAAGTCACTAAACAAAAGTACATTCTGATGTTTTCATTCACTTTTTTTTGGCTTTCTAAAAGGCCCCCCAAACTATTTGTGCCCAAGGGCCCCTGCATGGCCTAAGACGGCCCTGCTATCAAGTGTTTCCATTTTTAGTCAAAATGTTTACTTTGATAAAATTGCTTCTGTAGAGTGGCCTCTATGGATTTTTCTAATTTTTTTAACGCATTTAGATAGCGCATCAATAGGTCTATAGCCTCGAAGTGGGAACTTAATATTTCTTGAATTTCGGAAAGTCAATGCTCGTACGCACGCCACTGCTAAAGCTGAAAATTACGTTTGTATGGAAAAATATGCGCCTTTATAACTGACACTACGTACTAAATATCACTGAAATATCTCAGGCGGTTTCGAAAATATTAATTTGCTTTTTTTTCGCAAATTTTAACACCTCGTATTTTTGTAACACCAAAAGTTTTTACTATTTAAAACATCACCAGCCCAATTTCGCTTCGCAGGGGGAGAATTTAAGATTCTCGCTGGGGGAAGGAGGGAATTATTTCTGTTGTGATAGTAACAAAACGTAGGTAACTCTGAAATTCTTTTGCATTTTAGCATAGGTATTGGCGGAATCTTAATATAATATTATTAACACCGCCAGCCCGACTTCGCTTCACAGGGGGAGAATTTCTCGCGGGGGAAGGGAGTTATAAATCATAAATTCTTGTCTCTCTGGAACTACTGAACCGATTCTAAAAATTCTTTCACTAATAGAAAACTACACTATCCCGGAGTGATATAGGCTATATTTTATTTTCATAAATTTCTCGTGGGGGGGGGGAAGATTCCTGTGGGATAGTAGCAAGCAAAACGTAACTCCAAAATTCTTTTGCATTTTAGCGTATTGTCGGAATCCTACTAATATCATAAACACCACCAGCCAGATTTAGCTTCGCAGGGGGAGAATTTCTTGCGGGGGGAGACAAATAATTTTCAATTGATTATGTGAAACAATTGATCGAATTTCAACTACAGACGATACTAGTTATCTATAATATAGGTACATAAATATATATATAATAAAATCGTAGATGTTTTGAGTGAACACACAAAACTGTATTCTTTAACTTAACTTTTTAAGAAATGAGGATTAAGTAAGTTTTGGCAATTTTTTTGCTGGTCATATAAAAGAATGTTTTATGTTTTAATGGTATTAAATTTCATTTTAATATAGGTGAGGCTTGAAGTTTAAGACATCAACTCTCAGTGTCCTGGTATATTAATATAATTTTTAGCACTAATACTACTGGCTAGCTGTAGGTTATGAAGCTTGGCTTTTGTACAGTTTTATGTATGTTTTATTACATGAACATGGCGCTGTTTTTATTTTTATAGCGCGCATGTAATGCATTTCGACTTTATTTCTACATATTTTGTAAAAGAATTTTTAAATAATGTTTCTGTATATCTTACCTCGCTTCAAAATAATGTTATTTGTTAATTCTTTCCGTTTATTCGGCTAGACATCGAACATTTATAAATATTGCATACCCACATAAGTTTTTATTCAGACAGAAAATTTTATTTTTGGAAGAAGCTCGACAAAGATAACATAAACCCCTCCTTTGTGGAGGTAATTTAAAGTTATATTATCGATAGTAAGTGAAGTAATACTTTTGCCAGCCCCGAAATATACGGTTCTGAGAACTTTTAACAAATCCGGAGTTGGCGAGATTAAAATATTTTAGGATCGATGAGATGTAATGCTTTAAAACTGATATTTTTCTCAGAAACCGTGTGCATATGTAAAAAAAACGAGTTTAATGTTTCTTTTTTATAGAAAAGACACGTATTATTTTAAGTTAGCGAGTGGAAAACCTCGACTGAAAATTTCCTTCAGTGAATTAAAGTCTGGAGCGATCCATATAAAAATCCCTGATTATATTATGTGCGGTCAAAATCCTCGGACACGTCAATTTTATTTTTTAACGCACATTCTTTTTGACAGTTGTCCTTTTTTTTAGCTCCACCTCTTTCTGCAACGATGTCATCGCCTTTTTTATGGCAGTATTTGTTATATTACTAATTTAATAACTTTTGTTTTGACCTACTTTTGAAAACATATATCCGGTAGTGGATAAAAACTAATTAGAAAGTAAATAATTAATATTTTTCAAAAATGCCGTGATTGGTCTGTTTGTAGTGTATCGTAATTCGTAAACGGTTAGTTTTACTATAGTGACTCTGTAAAGGATTTTGTAGAGAATTTAGAGCTGAATAAAAATAGTCTTTACAATTTTTGTCCTAGCATCAACGGTTCATAAAATATTTGCTTTAAAAGTTTGCGCAAAGATAGCGGCTAACGCACACCCCCTCCGACCCTGCAAACTCGGCAAAATATTTAAAAGCCATCCCCCAAAACACAAAATATAGACATGCTATTTTTGCATTACGAACCCACTTTTCTTGATTCATTGATGACGCTGATGACCTCTGTTGTCGAGCGTCTATAATTGTGGTGGAATAATTTTTATGCTGTCGACAATTACAAATTATAACTGAATTTGGATGTTCGAGTTTTATCAGCATAAAGGTAGGGTTGGGTTCCCCACATTAATTTATCTTTGGATGTTTACTCGTCCAAAGTGTTGAAAGAAAGGGGTGGAACTTCAATTGAGGGTCCTTGTTATCGAGACAAAGTGAAATATGTTTTCTACAAAAGGTTATACTTATTTTAACGAAGTTCACTGTTCTAATATTAACAGTGAGAGATGCTTAGTTGAACAAAAATGTCTTAGATTGATTCGAACAATCTTCACTAAACTTATTCAGATCCAAAGGTTCTCATCAATTAATTCATTCATACATGAAAAAAAACAATTTTATGTATCTTTAACAATCATAATATATTAACTTGCTATAAATTTAACAAGAATTTTACAAATCACAAACGTTACTGCAATAACAATTTAAATCAGTTAAGCAGACATACTGCTTAACTCAACACATTAAAAAGTTGAAAACCGCTGAAGAGCATTATAATTTACAAATCTCTATCTGTATCAAAATCTTAGATTGGTACTGAACAATTTTTATCAATTATGAAGATGCACAATTAGAGTTAATATGTAACCTAGTGTATAAAGAGGAAGGCAAATAATAAGAAGTTACTGACAAAGTAGTTAATAAAGAGTAATACGTTAAAAATCGATAGTATAAATCTGTCAAGCTGTCTGTTAAAGTGATAGTAGTCCGTGATATGGTATAAATATGGTTAACGAAGTGAAGTGAAACAACCGTCAAAGAAAAGGTGTAGTCACGTCTGATAGTCAAAAAACCACTACAGGATTATAAGATTGTTAATTGTTAATAAGGAACCGCAAGAAACTCAAATTCATTTATTTGAGTAAATCAGTTATCTTGTTAATTGTTAATATGCTATTTTCTATGACTATTAAGTGTTAACATAGGTAAGGAAATAATTCGCTGGAACTACCGTCTGTGGTCGCTGTCAATAAGAAAATTGTCCATACAGAAAATGTATAAAATTTAAGTGAAAAAAGAATTAATATGATGTCTACCGAAATTATAATAAGCGGTAGGCAACCAAAGTTACATGAAAAATTAATCAAAAAATAGTGCAATCTCTTTATAAACACACTAGATCACAATAGAAACCAAAATTAGTTGATAATAATGAAAAATTACCTTAGTTAAACACAGGTGAGAATAACCCATCTGTGACATAAGAAAATAGACAGATGATTCTTATAGGTTAAAATTATCGATCAAAAGAACAGTATAATCTTATCTCAATTAATTCATTAACAAATTCCACCAATTTGTAAAGATTGGTGATATACCAAATTGGTGATACTTCATTCTACTATACATTGGTTTGTTAAGGCCATATTATTCTGATTATCAAATCGCGTGTGCGAATCAAAATATCTTTGATTAATTTTATATTAAATTCAATTCTGTTAAAATACAACTATGCCATGAATTGATTGTATATGATTGGCAAAATATATCCAGATTTTATTCCACAATTATTATCATACACGTGGTCGGTGTATTTTTAAAATACAACACTGATCAACAGGTTATATTAAAATATTAAATTTTATATATTAAATTTTATCTGTAATTAAACGTAATATCGTAAATGACGCTGCTGACAGCATTAATCATTTATATTACCTTTATGAAATTTTTATTCTAAAATGGCAGACGGCCATGTTATAAACTCATGCTTATAATTTTCACGCAACATTCATTCATCACTTATATTAGTTCTAAATTATTTACAAATATCTACTTAGCTGTTTTTGATTAATTGAAGATAATTAAAGCTCTGGGGGACTCCGATGGGCGATAATTATCCATAAAACCCCAGCTCGTCCCGAGATATGTGATTCCGTCTCGGCGATACTGGCTGCGAGCCGCGGTTCAAGCAAACTAGAAAGAATCGACATCAAGCCGATCACAAGAGGCACTTGGCAATGATAATGAATTACGTCGCACCGGAATTAAAACGAGCGCGCAACCATAGAGTATGAATATAAATTAGCATTGGCAACCTTAGATAAAGAATATTATCTGTTGTCATGAACTGTTCCATGACATAATCCACAATTCAATTCAATTCGATTCATTGATAGGTCTACTATAATTACCTAATAAACGATATTGTGATTTAGGTCTTTTTTCTGTATTAAGGTTCTCGCCTCTCTGACTTAAAATGTTAAAAAAATCTAAGTATATTAGGTACAAATATTGTCACTATCTGTGGATTCAGCGTTTTTATAGATTAAAATAAATTGAAATGTAAAATTGAAGTTGCTCGAAATTTCAATTATTTGACCTCAATATAACAAAACAACTTATTTCACAAGTTTTAAAACTAACGTGTGCAATTTATTCTGATTTAATTTTCTGTTATGTAAAGAAATAAACACGATAAATGAATCTGTTGTAATTTTCCAGTTTGATATCAATTATGTAGTTTGCTTTTATTACATTTAACTTTTTAAGTTCAGCTCACACAAAGTATAATAAAACAATCACTTTGCTTCTATGCTAATTTATTTTATAATTTCATTTTATGGAAAATGTACATAAAATCTTGTAGAAGAATTATTACAAAAGAAAGAACAAACACGCATTAATTATAGTCGGTTTCTGAAGGCATTATTACCTAACTATATATTATGTATGGCACTTCTTAAAAAGGGCGGATTTCAATCGATTCCTCATATTAGCTCTTTGTATTAGACTTTCAAACATTAAAAAAAATTGAAAATCTACTGTAGGTACAAAGCGTTTTTACTGATTATAAAAATATCGGTATGAAGAAATATATTTAAATCACAGAATTTTAACAAACTAATAACTAATATACAGTCGCCGCTGTGGCGAAAACCGCCGAAGGCTAGACGAAACATCACGAACTTAGTTTCGGATAATTTCTGGTCGAAACTCGAATTTTAGGCCGAAACTACCCAAAACCAAAATTTCTGTCGTACGTATCATAGCTGAAGAGACTACCTATTTTTAGAAACTGGCCCTATTTTTGAACCCATTTTGTAACTAATATAAATCTATGATGTATGTGTACTCCAAAAACTCTTGCACAAGTTTGATTTTGTTAAATGTGAAATCACATCCATTGACAAGAGAAACATTTAAAGGGTTAGTTTCCGCATTTTCAAATATAGTTATGATGATAGAATTATTCTTTTGAGGTATGTTTCAATAATCTCTTTTATAATATTACATATAAGTACTTACATTCCGTGACATGATTTTTTTATAGTGCAAGAGCCGAAGAGAGATCGACCTTCACCGATCTGTTAACCAGATGAAATATATTTTTATAAAATCTCAAAAATATACGAATACGCTAAAAATGCTTTGCCTATCAAAATGCTGACCAGATTATTTTTAAATAAATTAATTTTAATTAATTTTTCGTTTGGTTAACAAAAGGGTGAAGCACAGAAAGAAAAATTAAAATTTATTTAAAAATAATCTGGTCAGCACTTTGATAGGCAAAGCATTTTTAGCGTATTCGTATATTTTTGAGATTTTATAGAAAAATATATTTCATCTGGTTAACAGATCGGTGAAGGTCGATCTCTCTTCGGCTCTTAGACTATTATTGTTTTTAGATATGTCTCTTCTTATTGTATATAATTATTTGGCCTGAAGATGGCATTTATTATGCCGAAACATTTCGCCTAGGTATTTTTTAATTTTAATTAAAATTCTTGTCAATGGATGATTATTTTACAATTAATATAAATCTGTTATATGTACGTTTTCAACTTTGATGATGACAATAAGAATGTTGTAGAGTTTTTACTAAAAACAAATTAATATTTTTTGCAAGCATTACTGAGTTTAATGAGTTTTATTACATTCTTTGATGTGGCGAAAGGGATGCCTTCGTTAATTGAAATCTCTTAGCGTAGAATTGTCGCAGACATACTTACTGTATGTCCTCAGATTTATGGTATATTGACTGTGACGCCTAATGCGATAATAAGAATTATTAATTTCTTAGTAGTTTAATAAAATCGCAATTCCCAATCTTCGTGCAGTTCCGCAAGATAAGCGTGAAATTCACGGGGATTTCCTAAACGGTAAGAGATAGAGATTTGGTTAAATATGAGAAAATGTGCAAATTGGAAATCTTCATAAAAAGTGCCTTTATTTATAATAACATTTTTCTGAAGAATTACTCTAAAGAAATCTCCCGTGAGCTTATGTGGATGAGGCCCACAAAGTTTTTTTCTTCATTATACCTCCTAACTCGCTCTACATTTTCAGCCTTAATTTTTACAATTTTTCCTGCATCTCTCTTCTTATCTTTGCTTTTTCGTGGCACCATCGTTGTATTTTTAACTTTCACTTTCAACAGTTCCTATAATATTTCTCAAATTTACAATTTATTAGTACTATTCAATACACCATTTTGTGCCCTTTAAAATGATACCACTTTCATTGCTGTAGCACTATTAGACACAAAGTTGTTAATGAATTAATAATGTTCACTTGTTCGCACAATTTCCAGAGACAAAACGACTGTTACAGTGAGTTACCGATTACGTGATTGTACGATATGGCTTTTTTTATTGTTATCGTGACTGCGCAAGCTTCTCGCGATATACACATGTGGCACCACGCTCGGCTAAATGACGACTGAATAGGAAGTGCGTACGTGCTGCGTACGTACTACTTTAGTACGGACGGTACTTTGTGGCGGCGAGCGGCATAAAATGGGTAATATCATGGTATTACCCATTTTATGCCACTCGCCGCCACAAAGTACCGTCCGTACTGAAGTAGTCAAACAGGGTTCCCTGTCAATTATGAAATTTCTTACAAAATAAGTTCATTGGCTTGTGGGCCATAACTTGAACCCAATGTAAACCAAATCAGGATACCGAGCACATAATGTATCTCTGGTCAGTTGAATCTAAGTGGTTGTATTTCGCCCCTAGCGATGTTTGAAAGTGATCGAATTTCAGGATCATTTACGTCATATTGCTGATAAAAAAATTTAAATTGCTTATGAAAGTTTAACCTCTGCAGATTACAAAAAAACCGCCTGCCATGTCAAAGCGCTTGCTATCGCCGTCTGTCAGGGTGTCAAAGTTGCACAAATTATACCTATACATCGTCATATTGGGACTACCGTTTTGGATACGATCTTCAATTTTGGACGTTTGTCACTAATAAAAAGCTATAATCCTACGAAAATTGGAGGAAAACGATACACTACAAACAGACCAATCACGGCATTTTTGAAAAATATTAATTATTTACTTTCTAATTAGTTTTTATCCACTACCGGATATATGTTTTCAAAAGTAGGTCAAAACAAAAGTTATTAAATTAGTAACTAAATACAGGCATTTATAGTTATAAAAACTCGGGTCGCAGTGCCAAAACCCTGCCGACAATATAGTGTATTTGCTAATACACTGTGGCATTGTGGCTTTATTATGTGAACTTAAGTTTGTTTTTGAACAAAATCAAAAATTTAACCCCTTAATACATCCCTTAAAATAATATTTTTTTCTTAATTTCAATATTTTTATCAATGCAACCTCGGTACCAAATTAAATACACCCTTCAGTAAGTAAAGCACTATCCGCAAACTAGTGTTTTCATAAAATTTGTAAGTCCGGTCCTGTCGGGCCGATTTTATTAAAATTTTGGCAGCACATTTTAATCGTTACTAAAAGGTTAAATTTCAATTTTGAAACGATTCTGAAAATTTTTTCGGCATTTTCGGGCCCAAAAACATTTTTCAACCCCTAAAAAACACCCTTAAAATGGTCCGATTGGGCCCATTTTAAATAGGCTTCGTGCGGTGATGGATTTCAACGTGCCTACCAAATTTCGTCAAAATCAATTAACTCTTTCGAAAGTTATTGCCCGCACATATATATATATATAAATATATATATATAATATACATATATAAATAGACATTTCCAAAATTGGTGCCAAAATGTTCAGGAGGCTATGAAACGTCGAGAAATTTTGGTC
This sequence comes from Mongoloraphidia duomilia, assembly GCA_039654895.1. Taxonomy (NCBI): domain Eukaryota; kingdom Metazoa; phylum Arthropoda; class Insecta; order Raphidioptera; family Raphidiidae; genus Mongoloraphidia; species Mongoloraphidia duomilia. Next base: position 22,160,856 of record CM077519.1, read on the forward strand.
CGACCCCTAGGTCCCGCCATCCGACCGACGCCAATAGTGTATGTGCCATATGGCAAATACACTAATAATATTATTTTGTCCCATATTTTTTACTATAAAGTTGGTATATATTATATTAAAGTTGTGAAAATCTATACTACGAATAAAGAATTATCTGAAATTCTTAAAGCTATTTGGGATTCTATAAGATTGAAGATTTAAATTTGTACCTTCTTTGATGATAAACAAGGTGTACCTAGATAAGAAAAAAAAGCTAGAGGACAGTGTGGTGTAACGGTTAGCGTGGCAGGCCTTTGGATCACACTGTCGTGGGTTCGAATCCCACCTCCGCTCATGGATGTTTTGTGATGTCATTTAATTTTAAGTTATTTGGTTTGATGTAATTAAAAGACGCTAATGACCTAAGTGGTCGACGCGTCTATAATCTACAATAAATAAAATAAAAAAAAAACTAATTTAAGAAAAGCTGCGCAATTAGAATGGAATAATTGAATTAACTTTTCTTAATCGGCTTGTGAATGCTTGTTATAATTGTAAAATTGAATTTATTCATTTCCTGCTGGTATAAAGGCCAACGCACACTTTTTCTATCGAAAACGCGCGATTTAGCAAATGCATCGATACAGTATCTCGATTCAACGTTTACTTAGCTTGGCTTCTTGGTAGAACATGATTGAATAAAATAAATACACTAGCATTTGAAAAATTCTACATATATTTATTAATCTCAACGATCGTTTTACTCAGCTACTCGAAATTTTTCGTTCAATCGCCAACATTATGCGCTCGATCTAGCGATTGATGCGTTTTTTCTCCATTCGAATTGTACTTGACAGTCGCGTGTTCGTGATACAACAGCAAAGAGTACGACCTTACGTTGTTGGTAGCTACATGTGACGATCTCCAAACGTCTTAATCTCAAAATCGTGCTAGGTGTGCGTTGACCATATTATAGTCACTAAAGCTGGGAGACAAGGGCGTCGCCAGTCAATGGGCCAGGGAGGGGCAAGATGATATATTGTAGGTAAAATAAATACGATTTGTAAAGTTTTTTCCTATATGTTTCGAAACAATTATATAATTGGCTGCTCTCCAACGAAAAATATCTTTAAAGTTTTAATTGTTTTTTTTTAGCTTTACTCCTCTAGGGGGGAAGGCAGTTGACCCCCTCCCCCTCTTGGCGACGCCTTTGCTGGGAGATATTGAAGAAGTGTACCTGAGATTAAATGCATTGAAAAATTGCAATTTTATAATTAATCAATTTCGCGAAATAGTCACATTCTAACAGTTACTTTCTCTGGCTAAAAAGCAAAACCGATTATGCAAAAATTTATAACACTCATTTGGTATTTGATGCACTTAGTTTATTTTGCGAAGCAATTAAAAGAGACAGCACCGTCGATTATATGCCTCGAGATTTTTTATTACATGAGCGTTGCGAATGCGAAGGATCAAATAAAGTCCATTTATCAACGTATATTTTTATTATAAACTAACTTAAACTCGCGGCTTCGCTCTTTTGAACGTCAATTACTTTTTTTTTAAATATCGATCTTTGCGTGTTTATTACCCGACTGCGCGATTGCGAAGGCAGGGTTTTGTTTTTCGAGCTATCTGTGTATGCAAGCATAAAAGTATGTATGTGGGATTCTTTATTCCCTCGATCGGTAGCATTCAAACAGCTGGATGGATTTTATTAAAATTGATGTGTCATTAGATTCATCTTAATCCCGAGAGTGACGTTGGGTATATGACGTCACGGAAAATTCAAAATGGCGGACGCTCCAAAAATATCTAGGTATACATTTATTATTATAATATTAATACAACATAAATAGCACTAAAAAGACGTATTAATAAAAAAAAAATTAAAAAATTAAAAAACCCGACTGCGTCAAAAGCGAACTAAAAAAATTGAAAAAAGATCAAACCATGCAGTCGGAGGAATACATGTGTACAGAAATATTTGATTCCTCCGACTGCATGTTTTATCATTAATTGATCTTGTTTCTTTTAGTTTATTTTTGACGCAGTCGAGTTTTTTCATATTTTTAATTTAATTTTTTTTGTAGGTTTTTGTTTTAGGGAAAATTCGTAAATGACACTAGGGGTTTACGGCCCGGAAGCCAACACGAAAGTATTTTTTTAGCTACGCTAATGTTTTCCAAACATATTTTTTTTAGTTTTACATAAACGGTTTTGTTATTTGGCCACATAATTGCAGAGACCAATTTAATTCAACAAACGCTGCTTTGCCTTGTGACAGATTTCTTTTGTAGCACACGTGTCTTTTTGTGCAACAACACGGAGATCATTTTTCACTCGGTACGACTCGGTAGCAAAGCGTAGTTTAAGTCCTCAAGTTCAAGGGGATTACAGACACACGGTGTAACCGACAGACGGAGCTTACGGCACGTGCTGCACGAAAACAGCACGATAACTTTATTTTATAATAAGCGCTACCGATATTAAAATAAAATAGGTACTGGTTGATTAGCTATTATCCCGGTAAAAGTGAACTCAGTTCATTTTAATTTTAATTAATTTTAAGGAACATTGAGAGATTTCCGTTTTTTGTTAAGATAATCTTAAAAAAAGAATTTGTGTTGTACTTGTAATAATAATAAACTAAAATGACAGACTATTGGAACTTTTATAATAGATCAGGCGTTTATTAGTCCAAGCAACGAACGAAAAATAGCGGAAAAAATTCATGTAGAAGCCAATTTTGGCACAGTTGTAGGAGAAGGTGTCCTTAACAACATACTAAAAGTCCTGATGGGTGGGAGTGGAGCTAAGGTGGGGGGGGGGGCTCTAAAGGCCCCCTTTATTACTTTTTTCGAAATATCTTAGAAACGGTCGACTTAAGCAATTCTTCTACGATGTAATGTTTTAAAGAGGATTACATTTTCTACAATTTTCATTCCTACCACTTTTCTGTGGTACTAATAGTAAGCGCGCTACAGCTTCTTGAAAATCACGCACTTTTTGTAACCTTGGTAACCAATGGTTAAAATGTAATTTCCTTTTCAATAACTTTATTTATTGTGTTTTTCATTGAACTTTAAATTGAAAATAAACATATTCATAAAGCAAGGAACGCCCCAAACCGTCCTTTTTGTCCCATATCGATATCTTTTAAAATTGAGAAGCTAAAGGCAGTCAAAGTTCAAATCATCACAGAGTTTTACGTGTTCTTTTTAACATGCTTTTCGAGTACCTTCTATACCGAATAAAAAAAATCCGTCTAGGAATCCATGGGAAATTTAACGCCCTAAACGATGTTTTTTGTCCTATCTCGATAACTTCAGACATTTTTAAATTATAAGCATTTAAGTTCAAGCGAATTGAATGAAAAATTGCTAAATAGAAGAAAAAAACTGATTTTGAAGTAAACTTAAATGCTTATAACTTGAACATTTTTTAAATTATCAAGATAGGACAAAAAACATTGTTTAGGGCGTTAAATTTATTATGGATTTCTAGACGGATTTTTTTTTATTCGGTATAGAAGGTACTCGAAACGCGTGTTAAAAAGAAAACGTATAACTCTGTGATGATTTGAACTTTGAATGCCTTTAACTTCTCAATTTTAAAAGATATCGACATGGGACAAAAAGGACGGTTTAGGGCGTTTCTTGCTTTATGAACATGTGTATTTTCAATTTAAAGTTCAATGAAGAACACAATAAAATATAAAGATATTGAAAAGGACATTACATTTTAACCATTGGTTACCAAGGTTACAAAAAGCGCGTGATTTTCAAGAAGCTGTAGCGCGCTTATACTATTAGTACCACAGAAAAGTTGTAGGCATGAAAATTCTAGGAAATCTAATCCTCTTTAAAACATTACATAGTGGAAGAATCGCTTAATTCGACCGTTTCTGAGATATTTCGAAAAAAGTAATAAAGGGGGCCTTTAGAGCCCCCCCCTACCTTAGCTCCACTCCCACCCATCAGAACACCTTCCCCTACAACTGTGCCCGTAAACTAAACCTTTAATAATTTATGATTTGACAAAAAATGAGTGATATATTGTGATATATTTAAATGTACCTACTATGCAAAGTACACTAGTTCACAAATTGTGTTGACGGAAAAAGCGATTCTGAAGATAGTTCTGATTCGATGGAGAGTGACAGCTGTCAAACGTTGACAATTTCCTTATCGTCTTCAGTGACCCGAAGGCGTTAAAGAATTTATTCGTGTCGCAAATTAATATGAATGTGTATTTAAAATAATGTGCTCGAGAGTAAAAGATTATAACCAAGTTTATTAGATGATTTATTTTTGTCAGGTTAAATGTGAAACATTTTATCCGTCGAATGAAATGTCTGGCTTTAATTAACGCTTTATTAATTCGTAATCATCAACCTCCTGTCCCACCCAGTATTTGTTACAATAGTAATACTTTGTGTTAGGGCACGCAGACAAGATATTAGACATTGAGGTATTCGTTATGATGAGTTAGAAAAGCCTTTGACAGAATATTGTGTTGTAAATTGATGATACTTTGTAAGTTAGTAATACGTATTAGTGACATATTATTATAACAAGACACACGCTCTATGCACACAATACCTTACCTTACATATTGTTAGTAATATTTGTTTAGAATCCTGTATGTAACTAGATTAAAGTTCTGTCGTTCTAATTACTTGTTTACGGTTAACTGGCTTCTAAGATCTTCTATGTACAGGAAATTTGTTAATCTTTTTTTCTATTAAATCTCACGATTTTCTAAATTCATCATCATATCCTATAGTCCAGTGTTTTTCAATCTTCTTGAATACGCGACCCCTTTACAAGTAAAAAAATTCTAGCGACCCCCCAGGACAGTAATAAAACTATGTCAGTGATTTCAAAAATTACGTCTTCTGGATGAAGAGAAAAGAAGAATATCCAGAACTGGCAAAAGAAGCTTTGAAATTATTAGGGCCATTCGCCACTTCCTACCTATGTGAACGTTCTCTTCAATGGTGAACATAAAAATTAAGAAGAGAAATAGGCTCCAGTTAGAGAATGGTTTGGTTATTTGCGTCTCAAAAATAGAATCACGATTTGACAAATTATTAAAAAATAAACAGGCACAGCCTTCTCACTGCAATTGTTGTATTATTTTTATTGTAGTGTAGGACCTAAAACCCTTGCTTTTTACTTTTACCTGGCTTGCGACCGCGACCCCCTAAGCAAGAGTTTGCGACCCCCCTGGGGGTCGCGACCCACAGATTGAAAAACATTGCTATAGTCAAAAGGATAAGGCTGCGGTTACACTGATGGGCGTCGTAGTGTTGAACGTCAGAATATATTTTTTTTAATTTAAAGTTCCTGTTATCAGCATCAAAAATAGAAATACTATTCATATACCTTTTTTTTGAAGTGAAAACTTCCTTAGGCGCGTTAGGCACTCTTTGCCTGGGTATTGAAAAAATGTGAAGTGTTCGAACTACTTCCGTAAGAATTCGCAACTACTTCCGTAAGAATTCGTAACCCTACCGTAAGAATTCGCAACATGCTTATATCATAAAAACGGCAGTCTATATCACTTCGACTCATAGCGCAGTGGTTACGTCTGCGTTCTATGCATAGGAACCTGGGTTCGAGACCTGATGGCATTGTAGAATTTTTGGCGTTTTTTTTCTAAATTCTACATGATATTTATTTATATATTTTTTATTTTTGTTATATTCTTTCTTTGACAATAATTATATTTTTTAACACGCTTATATTAGCTTCACCTGTATGCTTGCTTGCGGGCTTGCTTGCTTGTGTGATTGCTTGCTTGTGTGCTTGCTTGTATGCTTGTTTGTCAGTTTGTAACCGACTTCTTTGAACTTGATTTTGACCAACTTTAAACGGTCAGATTTAGTTTAAACTTTGCACACTTATCAAGGACCGACGACAATACAATAATTCCATAAGTTTGTCCCATTATCCTGACCAGGATCTCTCTAGGACTAAAAAAAAAGCAAAAAACTTCAGATTGAACTGAAACTTTGCACACTTATCAAGGACCGATTACAATACTATGATTCCATAAGTTTGTCCCATTATCCTGACCAGGATCTCCAGGACTAAAAAAAAGAAGCATAAAACTTCAGATTGAACTGAAACTTTGCACACTTATCAAGGACCGATTACAATACAATAATTCCATAAGTTTGGTCCCATTATCCTGACCAGGATCTCCAGGACTAAAAAAAAAAAGCAAAAAACTTCAGATTGAACTGAAACTTTGCACACTTATCAAGGACCGATTACAATACAATAATTCCATAAGTTTGTCCCATTATCCTGACCAGGATCTTCAGGACTAAAAAAAAAAATAAATTATAATTTAAAAAAACTAAAAAACACGCTTTAATGAACTAAAAAGTAAAAAATAATTAATTTTATTGTAAAAAAGCGTGGGGTAGTATGAAAATATGATACAAAGCACCCCACGCTTTTTTACAATAAAATTAATTATTTTTTACTTTTTAGTTCATTAAAACGTGTTTTTTAGTTTTTTTAAATTATAATTTATTTTAAACCAAGGTGGAATTAATTAAAAGTACAGTTTTAGTATTTTAGTAATAAATTATTTTTAGTTCATAAATGCGCTATAATAGATGACACCAAAAATTAGAACATCTGAAGCAGGGTTGTTACGGATGCAAAAATTTAGACATCCGCGGGTGCAGATGCGGATGCGGATTATTAGAAGTTTACATCCGCGGATGCGGATTTGATGCGGATGCGATGCGGATGCGGATTTTGGGATTTTAAAAGGATGATTATTTAAATTTTAAGTGCATAAATAACTGAAAATCAATTTAAATTTAACTTTTTATTTATTTAATCATATTTTTAGCACGTGCCACTCTGGCTCCGCCCACTTTCTTTACATGTAGTTACTTGTTGATGTGAATCTGCATCCGTAAAAACTCCGCATTGATTGATGCGGATGTGAATGCAGATGCAGATGTCTGAATTAATGCGAATATTCCGCATTTACGAATGCGGATGCGAATATTCGTAACACCCCTGATCTGAAGTTTTCACTTCTGTCGTGTGGTCATAAGCACACACCCATTTTTAACTTCCCATTGGAATTTATTGTAATGGGTCCGAAAACCGAAATCAAAATGTATAACAAATTTTTATGTTTCAAGGTCACTACACTATTTTTACACTATTTTTAGAAAGATGTCTCTGTGTGTATGTGTGTATGTACGTATGTGTCCATTTCTTTCTACGACGAAATCTCGAGAATTAAAAATGATATCGACTACGTTAGGGTGCCAATCGACGCGTATTAACGTAAATATGATCTGAAGGAAATTTTTTCAAAATTGGTTTAGCCGTTCTTTTTTCTTAACCAAATAGACTCCAAAAAAGTAGATTTTACACAATATCTCGCGAATAAGAAATTATATCGACTTCGTAAGGGTGTCAATCGAGGCGTGTTAACGTCATTTTGGTCCGACATAAATTTTATAAAAACCGGTTCAGCTGTTTTTTTTTTAATTATTGTTAAAAATAAACAATAATTATGTTTTAATGATTAAAATGATTACTTTTCTGTTAGTCCAGTAATTTTAGATTTCCACTGCAGAAAAATTCCCAGTTAGCTGATTTTTTTTTATTTACCTTCGTTATGGTGTTTTAAAAAACGTGTAAAAAGTCCCCATCGATATCGTGCCGGCGTTGCCAGATATTCGAGGTTCAAGTTCACGATACACGGTTTTTTGCGAATTTCTCGGTTCCGTTCCATTTTTTGTAAAAAATGGTTATTATCAATCTTGTAGAGGACGACATTATCTACAACTTTTGTATAAACATTTTTTGTCTACGATTTATAGTTTGTCTTATTAAAGTACCCGCGGCTTCCTCCCCCTCGATTTTACATAACGGGATTATGCTGCTTCCCGAGGGCCTAACATAATGATTTGTACCATTATTTTAAGTTGAACTTAAAGCTAACGATCAATTATAATTTTATCGAAATTAATGCAGTAGTTCTCTACTTATAAGCAACCAAACATACAAATCGACAGCGCTCAAACAGACAGACAGACCGACAATTTTTTTCGAAAATACGATATTTATACTTGACATTAATTATAAAGACCATTCGTAAAGTAATTTCGTAAAAAAAATTTACAAGAGTTGAGAGAGTGCGGATAAAGTACGAGTATGCATTTGCATACCGTATAACGCACTCTACTAAGAATAGCTCGGAGTAACCATACTTTTAATTTTTTTTTCAAAATTCCTTTACGAATACTCCTTATAATTGTTATAAAGACTATTCGTAAAGAAATTTTGTAAAAAAAATTAAAAATGTGGCTATTATTACTAGAGTGCGTTATACGGTATGCAAATGCATACTCGTACTTTATCCGCACTCTCTCAACCCTTGTAAATTTTTTTACGAAATTACTTTACGAATGGTCTTTATAATTGATGTCAAGTATAAATATCGTATTTTCGAAAAAAATTGTCGGTCTGTCTGTCTGTTTGAGCGCTGTCGATTTGTATGTTTGGTTGCTTATAAGTAGAGAACTACTGCATTAATTTCGATAAAATTATAATTAATCGTTAGCTTTAAGTTCAACTTAAAATAATGGTACAAATTATTATGTTAGGCCCTCGGGAAGCAGCATAATCCCGTTATGTAAAATCGAGGGGGAGGAAGCCGCGGGTACTTTAATAAGACAAACTATAAATCGTAGACAAAAAATGTTTATACAAAAGTTGTAGATAATGTCGTCCTCTACAAGATTGATAATAACCATTTTTTACAAAAAATGGAACGGAACCAAGAAATTCGCAAAAAACCGTCTATCGTGAACTTGAACCTCGAATATCTGGCAACGCCGGCACGATATCGATGGGGACTTTTTACACGTTTTTTAAAACACCATAACGAAGGTAAATAAAAAAAAAATCAGCTAACTGGGAATTTTTCTGCAGGTGGGTGATTTTAATATCTAAAATTACCGGAGTATGTGTAATATCTAATTTAATTATTATTATTAAATATATATCAAACTGGGAAGTTCGTCGTGTGGACCTCAAGGGTCGCACTTTAGTCCTAATAAACGACCCACCTCACGGCTTGTTTTTTAATACAAATCACTTTGCTAACTCTCCGATACTTATAGCGTTTTTAGCTGACAAGCATCTATTAACACTAGTGGCGTGTAGTTTTGCACGGGCGTAACATAGCACCGTGTAAGTTGTGAGTAGTGTACACGCTCTTCGTGTAGGCCATTATTCTGTCATTATACCGCTGTCATGTTGCTCTTTCTTTACACGAACTCCCTACAACGGTGGTAACATTGAAATTTGAAAGTCACACTAGCATCCCACCGACTACCAGCCGAACACGATACACTGTAGCACCATGCTCTCTACACTGACCAGTCGAGCACGCTTCTTAATGAAAGTTTATATCAGTGCGGCCTAGTGTAACAAAGTGTAACCAGCTGAAAATGTGTAATTATAGTCCAGACAAAAGGTCATAAGGAGATGAAATTTGGTAGGATCGTAAAATTTACTGATCTGATCATAACCCTGAGTTTGCGACCTTAAGGGAAGACCGCTAGCGCCGCCATCTCCAAGATGGCGCTTAAAATCAGTTTTTTGAAAATATCTCCATTCTTATTGGTCCTAGGAAAAAAATTAATGAATTTAAGAGCTTAAAATTCTACATAAAATATATTTTATGCATTTTTTCTGATAGACCAATAGTTTTCAAGATACAACGCGCCAAACGCCGGCAAATAAGGGTAATGTAGCGGTGGAGCGTTTTTTTTTGCACCTGTCTCCTTAAATGTGAGCTAAGTGATATGTGCAAAGTAATTTCAAGATAAATATTTATTATTATCAAATGCATTTACACAGTTTTCTGCATTATATTTTGTCGGGACACGTCTGATTCCTTAATGGGAACGATATTTATCGTTTCATTTTGTAATTCGTTTCTACACCACTCAGGAGGTAGAGCCCAACCGTACGTGTTTTTGTTTTTACAAGCAATATTCTGTAGGTGATGTTATTTTCGACGAAGCAATGGTTCCTACCATGCCTCAAGAAAAGTTTTTATCTCGTGATTCGAATAAACGACATTTGATATCCATGCTCGCGAGAAAATTAAGAGACCATAATTTTATAGTGATGGATGCACAAGAAAATGCGGACTCTCTCATAATTCAAACAGCTATTAATATGTCTTCATCCTATTCAGCAGTGTGTATTGTGGGAGATATGTAAAGCACGACAATAATATCTTCTTACGAAAACCTGTAGGCAAGAATATTTTGTTCCTGCATACATGAAGTGGTTGTGATACAACGTCGGTTTTTTTAATCAGGGAAAGATCCAATTCCTTAATATTCTTGAGAAAAACAACAAGTTACCGAGTTTTACATGTTTTTTTAACACACGTTACGAATACCTTCCATATACCGAATAAAAAAATCCCTCTTAAGAATCCATAGGAAATTTAATGCCCTAAACTATGCTTTTTGTCCTATCTCGATAACTTAAAAAATGTTCCAGTTATAAGCATTGAAATTCATTTAAAAATCATTCGTTTTCTTCTATTTGGCAATTTTTTATTCAATTCGCTTGGAGTTAAATGCTTATAATTAAAAAATGTTTGAAGTTATCGGAATAGAACAAAAAACATCGTTTAGACTTTAGGGCATTAAATTTCTTATGGATTCTTGAGACGAATTTTTTTTATTCGGTATGGAAGGTACTCGCAACGCGTGTTAAAAAACACATAAAACTCAGTAATGATTTCAACTTTGACTGCCTGTAACTTCTCAATTTTTAAAGATATCGATATGGTACAAAAAGCAGGATTTAGGGCGTTTTTTTCTTTATGAACATATGCAATTCAAAATTCGATAAATAACATAATGAATAAAGTGGTTGAAAAGAACATTACGTTTTAGCCATCAACTTACAATTTTAGCCATTGGTTTCCAAAGCGATAAAAGTACCCGATTTTCGGGCCCTTTTTCTGGCCATACGTGTCCAACTAGACGAAAATATTTAAGATCTAACTATGGAACAAATTTTGTTTGAAACTTTTTTTTGTACCTATATCTAATAGTTTTTGAAATTTGTTCAGAAACATCTATGAGGGGTCTATTACCCCCCGCCATTAATGCAATAGGGGAAATCTGAGATGGCCTAATAGCCAAAATTAAATCTTCATATAATATGTAGTATATGTGCCCCAAGTCACATGCTTCTATCATTAATCGCGCAATTCATACAATTTTCTTCACCTATCTGCCGTACTAATACAAAGAATATTATATTAGTATTAGTATAGATAACAATATTATGATAATTTATAGTGCTCCAGAATAACATCATTAATAATAGCATTGTTTAACATATTACTAGAAGATTTTGATCCTTATGAGCGTAAATGAGGCCACTTTTAATAGAGGCAGCTAGACGTCGCACTATTGGCCATCTGTTGACTAGCATCCTAAGTTTTATTATTTAATCTTTGAGTACAGAATAATTGTAGAGTTTACAGAAGTGAGTTGTGTTGACAATCGTTAGGCCATCTGGTGACTAGCATCTTAATTTTATTTAAGACAATCTTGCGTCATTGGTTCATATTGCATAATATTTCGCGGTGACTATTAATAGACAACCCCTAACGTTCTTTCGAAACGCCTCTTTTTTGAGATGTTTATATTCACGAGGAATATTATTATAAGTATATAGAGGCAGAACCATAAGTAAAAAATTTTTTATAAAAATTTGTTTCATGCAAGTTTATTGACAATGTTGTATCCTGTGACATCGTATTTTTATTATTATTATGATAATCTGATAAATATTTTAAATTGCAATTTAAATAATCTGGCTGCCCGGTTGTGATCAAGTTGTCTACGAAGTATGCGATATGTAAATTTATGTTGTATACAATATATCTGAAGCATATATTTTAAAATTTTTGGATAAGCTGCGATGTTGACTGGTTTATACATGGTCCGTACACAATATCACAATAATAATTAGATGATAAAATGAGCGATTCCACTAAGTATTTGTCTATGTATAATCCTAAATTTTTGCAGTAGTCTACAGAATTAGTTTGATGACCAGACAGCGTTACGGCACTTTAGCCAACTGATTCCGGCTTTCTATAGACATTATATTGAATTTAATTGGATTTAACATTAGGGCAAGACTTTTGGACCATTCTGATATTTTATTTAATTTTAAACTTAATAATGGTAATCATTATTATGTCAAACTAAAAATATTCATACATAAGAAAATTAGATAATCAAATTCATTAAAGGGGCCTACACACGATCAGTTTAACTGCGCAGTTTAACCCTTGTGGCGCCATGTCTGAGCGATAAACTGAGATAACTGCATAGTTCCGACAAATTTTAACGCAGGCTTTTGGCCTGCGCATTTGACTCTACTTTGCACCGATAAACTGCGAAGTCAGCTCAGTTAATTGAACAGTTGGCACAGTCATGTGTAGTCTTTGGGTAAGTTCGGTTTTGCGCTCAGATCAATCTGAGCGCAAAACCGAACTTCCCTTTCTAGTCGTGTCTAGCCACGCACGTCAGCTCTTCAAACTGAGAACAATTGAGGAGCAAACTGAAATAGCCCACACACCGTACAGTTCACACAACTGTGCAGTTTGACTGCACAGATAAACTGCGAAGTTAAACTGATCGTGTGTAGGCCCCTAACGATTGGAAAAATTGTGAAAGATTTATTTTAAATTCTTTTATTTAACAACAAATTTTACAATCTTAATGAATTTGATTATCTAATTCTCTTAAACTGCTTGCTTTTGTTAACTAATTAGTATAAGTTGCTATGATAGACTAAGAGCGGATAACACTTTTTTATGTGTTTTTAGAAGACTTGGAACTTTTTTTAAAAGATAACTTTTAAATATCTCTACAAGGGGTAAATAGTCTGTCATTCCAAACGCGGGGCAAAACTTTTTCTAGACTTTACTAATGATAAACACACATAAGTCTTTTTTCGCAAGAGTGAACAAAAAAATATGGGGTGGTTTTGCCCCGCGGTTGGAATGACAGACTATATACCCCTTGTAGAGATATATAAAATTCATCTTTTAAAAAAGTTCCAAGTCTTATAAAAACACATGAAAAAAGTGTTATCAGCTCTTACCCTATGAATACATCAAAATATATTTTACGAGTGTTTGAACAATTTTTATTCAGAGACAAAGAAATATAAAATCAGATAGCGTTTACAGATAAATTATGTAACTAAACTAAGTTCACTTTATATAAGTTTTATACAGTCTCAACAAATTTCAAAACATTAAAATAATGTCAGCTGCGGCAGTGATGTAAATATCTTATATCATTATTTAGGATCAGTTAGAGGTAGCATTGACAATATCTGAGCTGTTAGTTCAACAATAATATAGGTGGAAGCACAAGTCAACATTGAGTTTGTGAGCCAGGGGAATGAAACGTAAGCGGGCAGCTATAGTATATTTTCCAGTACATGGAATCACTATCTTCCCATATAATATGTTAATCAATGATAATAGTTTGTTATTCAATTAATAATTTTTGAGTAAGTGGTGAAAAACAGGTATTATAATACCAAATTTTCACCTTTTAGTCGATAATTACCTACTATTGATTAATTAATCAGAGATTTTTTAATACATAATGTTCCCGTTAAAGGAGATGATAAAACTGACGACTTTTTAGACTAAAGATTATAAATCATTTAGATAATAAAAATGCAGATGATAACAATAACAGAGTGATTCGAACTTCAACTCAGTTAAATGTGTTAAGGGCAAAAGTCAATACGTTTCAATATTAAGTCTTAACATTCAAAGCTTTAGAAATAAAATTAATGAAATTGAAGTATTTTTATCAAAATATTCGCCAGATATTTTTAGTATTTGTGAAACGGGCCTCAAAGATAATGAATGTAAGCATGGAAAATTATTTTCATTTTTTAATTATTATCAAAAAATGGCTCTGATATTGCCTACCAAATAAAGACAAAAGTGTCTGTTGATAATTTTCTGCTATTTAATAATCATCGGAAATTGGAAATTGATAATTGCCAATTAATACTGGTCAATTAGCGATAAAGAAAAGATTATCGGTATACAGATTCTAAGCTTTTAGAGTCGAGTTTACAGATACTCGTTATAATCCCTAACAAGTACTACCTATATATTGTATAATGTGTACCTATGTATAGCTGACGTATTTGTAAACTGGAATATTTTAGCAACTAACTGGTAGTTGACTTAATCTGCAAACTTCAACAATCTGTTTACATTTAAATGAGAATTATGAAACTTTGCTGGCTTTGAGATCAACGGATCATAAAGAAAGTTAAAAGGATTAGTGCATTAACTGGATCTGTGTATTTATTCCTTGTGAGATACTAAATTAAAAGCAGAACATCGTCTAGTTGAGCTCGATTTAACACTTTTTTTGTTTTAAAACTTGAGTTTTCCGCTATTATTTGGTTTTATTAAACATGTTGATAAATGATATTTTTGTCCGAAACATAGTTCACTCAAATAGGGTTTTAACCTCGTAATAAAAGATAATAAGCTATAAATTTGTATAAATCTTTGTTTTGACATTTTATAAGTTAGCCCAAAAGTCTCATAGAATTTTTTGTCTGAATTTAGGATAGAAATCGCAGATTTCTTGTGTAAAGTTGACACTCAGACTCACACAGCAAAACGTGGGCGACCATCTACAAATGACATGGAAAGACATCCAAGAAAGAAGAAAAGGGGACCAACAGCATACATTCCTCCAAAGGATATAAGAACGGATGCAGTATCACATTGGCCTGAACACATTACTGATTTTCTCAGATTTTCTCTTCGTATTCTCAATACAATTATTGGTCTTTAGATCCGGATGCCGTGAGAGAATATTTGATTAATTGTTCGTATTTTGTAAATCTAGGATCTGTGTATTGACTATCTAAATTATGTTTTATCTCATTAAAAACTTTAGACATTTCCATATCATAGTGTATGTAATGAATTTTTCAATATGAATTCTCTCAAGTCTCTCCTTGAAGAACAAACAGATCTTCTAGGTCTCACATCTCGATCTGTAAATGCACATAAAGTCGGTACTGTAAATATTTCTCGTGTACGGAAAAGTCAAACTGGAAGAGATTTGAAAAAAACCATCGTTCTCTTAACATAATAAAGTAGATTCTTCCGCAAAACTCAAAAGTGAAATTGAAGACTCCATATATTTTAAAGAAGATATCTCAGAACGTTGCTATGAAGAAGTTTTGGAGTCACAAGAGAGCATGATGCAGGGAGCTGAACCTTCCTGTTAGCATTATTCTAGCTAAAAAACCAATGAATGGCGATCACGAAGCTGGATTTTGACGTATTCGACTACCTCCTATCAGTATATTTAAAGGATTTATTCTACTCTCTGGTTAGATGTAGTGAAGACTTGCCTCCTGTAGAAAAGCTTCAATATCTCAATTTAAGTTTTTCAGGATTATAGCCGCTGAATGATTCAAGAAAATCGCAGTTACCGCAATGATAATTTCAAGATGATCACAACGAAAACAAGCAGCTGCTGGTAAATATTCATCTGGATACGCTTTTCTCTACTGACAAAGTTACGAACAAATCGACCTCAGATCTTGATCGTTTATTCTCTCGTATCTTGTAAGCTTTCCTGTTTTTAGAACCTATGGGTCGTTCCGTAAACTTGATACTACATCTATCAGGAAGTAGTAAAAACAGATATTGGTGCTAGTGTTACTCCCATAGAGATATCATAAATAGAGTAGGGGAGTCATAGGCACAACTGTAAGTGACAGTGTCACGTTGGAAAAGAGAGATAGAACACGAAGCAGGTTTCTTTTCCTTGTCTTCTGACGCATTTGTTAATTTAAAAATTTGTAGTAGGTATTTTTAATTTACATCTGTAACCATGGTTATGTATTTGTGATAGAAAAAGTTAGAAGAACTGCTCTATTCTCCATCTCTATCTTTTGCACCGACACTTTTTGGGTGGCTTCCCTATTCTATCAGTGATATTTCAATGGTTACTCCACCAGCCTAGACTCAATTTGAAAGAGCATCTGAACTGAACAGGTTATTCTTCAAATTGCCCGCATTGTGTTGCTATACTCATTATATAGCATCATGTCCAGAATTTCGTGCTAAACCTGTTGAACAACGTAAGAACTACGTCGTAGAGAACAAACTCTGTTTCATGTGTGTAGATTGGCACTCATAAAAGAATTGCCGTTCAATGAACGAACTGTAAATTATAGACGCTCGATAACTGAGGTCATTAGCGTCAATTGCCGTTCAACAAAGACATGTTTCGCCTGTGGAAAAAGAGCCGATATATTATAGCAATACAAAATTTGCACCTGTTTGCCTCCCCACCCCCCTCTCCCGAAACAGAAAAATGTAGAAAAGTGTGCATTTGAGCTTGCGAGTAAGTAAATGCAGTGAATAATGCACAAATTTCCTCAAGTAATTCGTCAGTAAAAGACATTTGACACCCACTTTCACTTTGCGAACTGGAAGAAAAATGTTCGGACATTTATTACGTGTTTAACAGCTAAGCTACTAGCTTCACGCTTGATATGTGTGGGTGGGATAACACCAGAACACACATTAATCAAGGATGGGTTGGCATACGAAATAAACCAAATTATAGTTATGAAATATTACGTGATTAGATAACGAAAGTATATGTTTTCTGTTTACACATTCACCAACTTAGAAATTAAAAAATTTGGATTATTTTCATAATTTTTCGTAAAAAAATATTTTTTCCTTATACAGGGTGTCACAGAATAACTATTCCTAATTTTCAAAAATCATAGAGGACACTTAAATAAACATTTTTTATTAACAAACTAGTGTCCGGAAATACTGCATCAAACTTTATAAAAATTGTTCGAAGTTTCGACCACCATTTTCGATACACAAGAATTATAGTAATCGACTGCCGAATTATTATTTCATTTTATCTCGATACCTACTGAATAATTTTCGGACACTAGTTTAGGTATTAAAAAAATGTTTATTTAAGTGTCCTCTGAAAATTATGAATAGTTATTCTGTGACAGCCTGTAGATACCGGAATATAAAAAATTTTATTTTCTTTTTCTTATTTTTTTCCATCTATTTTTCGGCTTCTCCAGAAACTTTAGGCAAATAAAAAATAATCCATGCATATTTCATTAAATACATAATTTTCATAACTAATTAGCTGGCAGTAAAATATTTTTGTTTTAAATAAGAAACACGAATCTATGTTGTGCGGTTCACGAGCGTTATAGCAGAATTTGTATTTTCTGGTTCAAAAAACCTTGACTTCTCCCTCAACGAATCACGGTTTTCATGCATAGAATTCAATAATGTTTTCCATTTTAGGTGAACTTATATACGTTTTTAAAATCTCATATTTATTTGTCACATTCGTGCTCATCCAGTACCTACTAAAAACTCGAAACAATGATCTGTTGTCGAGCGTCTATAATCTACAATATTTACCTATCTATCTAAACAATGATTTAATTCTAAACTGTGCATCCCTGGTGACTGCAGCATTAATACGTGTGATCCCACAGAGCAGGGGGAGCACCTCCGACCCCGTCGACCCACAGAAATAACCAGCGACTGCAGCCGTCAAGTGTGTTCAGCTTTATTAATGTCACATCGACTGCAAACGACCTTTAAAAAACACTTCAACTATTGGCCATTCGTTATTTCGTCCCTTTTACGTTAATAACGATATATCTGCAGCCTTAGAGATACATTGGAGGATAAAAGAATTAGAGATACGTGACCGGTGTCGTGCCTAGCTAATTTTACGCTCCGGATAGATAATTGGCGCCTTTTGAATTTTACTTTGTAAAAAGTACCTATACTGTATGTCTTGAAATTTGCATCTAACATAATTAATATCCTTAACCAAGCGCAAGTGAAAAAATTCGACTTCCCACTTAGTAAACAATCGATCGTAACTGAAAATTTTCCGGTTTCCCAACAAAACAATTTCATATTCTTAATATAAAAAGCATACTTGCCTCATTTACTTGTTTAAAGGCTAACTAAATCATCATAGATTAGGTGTTTGATTTATAGGCAAATAAGACATTATTTCCGCAAATTTTTGAAGTTATACTTTTTTAGACGCATTATGAAAGAAATTATGAATGTGAATTTTTCAAAAACTGACACCAAAACTGTGGCATCAAAATTAACAGTATTGATTTATTATATAAACAAATCTTGTCTTTTATTATTTTATTTCAATAAATTATTTGCATGCAAATTAAAAATTAGTTTTTAATCACGCCAAAGAAGTATAACTTCTAACGCGTGTAATATTTTATTTATACTTTAACATCTAGAATACATTTATATATTTTTTTACTTATGTTAATACGTGACACTGAGAACATTTTTTTTAAATATCTTAGGAATCACTAAACCAATTTGGCTCAAAATCTAATGAGATGTGCTGACAAATACAACAAAACAAACTACCTTGTTTTTGAGATATCGAAGGAGAGAAAATTTCACCACGCACACTCACAGGGAGAGAGAGAGAGAGCGAGATCAGTCAGAAAATGGTCTCAAATTATTCCCGGCGTGTCAAAATGTAAAGATCTATTAATATCAAAAAAAAAAAAAAATTCTAACTGAATCCAATTCCCTGCCATAGGTGTGAAGTAAAAAGTAAAGCCAGACTTGCACTGGAAATATTTGAGAAAAATGTTTTGAACTTTGAACGGAGTTTCAAGGTCAATAATAACATTATTCTCGCTAATAAATGTAAAATTAAAAGAATATTTTAATAAACCTAAGACCATAATATAGTATAAACGAATTACTGTAAGTTTAATTGTATTTTTGACGCTTTTGTAAACCATGTTTTTTTTTCTCGTATACAATTAAATTCTATTATTTTCATTTTTAGTCAGAAGGTATTATTTTGATAAAATTGTTTCTGTAGGATACCTAGCCGCTTTGAATTTTTCTAATTTTTTTGACGAAGTTACATAGTTCATTAATAGGTCTATAACCCCGGTGTGAAAATTTAATATTTCTTGTATACTCTTCATACTAGAACATTTATATATTTGCTGTTTTCAAAAAAAATTTCGAAAAGCGGCAATTTTTAAAGGGTAAACTTGTTTTTATTCTGTTAGAAACTAAATGTAAAAAAATTATGATCACTTTAACTGGGTTCCGAGGTTTTTGATTGTTGACCGTAATTGTCATTTTTTTTTCTAATGAATAAAACCCGCTTAAAAAATCAATGCGTTTGCAAATAAAAATATTTTAGGTTTATAATAATTAAAAAAAAACTCGGGTCGCAGTGCCAAACCCTGCCGACAATATAGTGTATTTGCTAATGCAGGCCTTGTGGCTTTATTATGTAAACTTAAGTTTGTTTTTGCACAAAATAAAAAATTTAACCCCTTAATACATCCCTTAAAATAATATTTTTTTTCTTAATTTCAATAATATTATCAATGCAACCTTTGTACCAAATTAAATACACCCTTCAGTAAGTAAATCACTATCCGCAAACCAGTGCTTTCATAAAATGTTTGTAAGTCCGGTCCTGTCGGGCCGATTTTATTAAAATTTTAACAGCACATTTTAATCTTTACTGAAGGGTTAAATTTCAATTTTGAAACGATTCTGAAATTTTTTTCGGTATTTTTGGGCCCAAAAACTTTTTTCAACCCCTAAATACTACCCTTAAAATGGTCTGATCGGGCCCATTTTAAATAGGCTTCGTGCGGTAATGGGTTCCAATGTGTGTACCAAATTTGGTTTAAATCGATTAAGTCTGTCGAGAGTTATCGTGTACACACACACACACACACACACACACACACATACATATATATATATTATAAAATTGATAATCAATATAATTAAACATCCTTTACCGTAAGTGGAATTCACTTATTAGTGAATTAACATAACATAATAATATCAGACGAAAACATATTCGCCATGATATTTTTTTATAGAAGGCTATAATATGAGAAAAAATGAACGCCACTGTCGGGACTTGAACCCGAAACTCCCGATTACGCGTCGGGCAAGTTTCCATTTACTCCACAGTGCCAACAGTAAGCACTCATAATTTCTCTTATATATAACGACGATGTACCGCAAAATCACTACCTATACAGTGTGTCCACAGACTTATCCTCAACATGGGGATCTCCGTTGTTATGGGAGATAGAGATTTGGTTAAATGAGACAAAATGTGCAGAATCTCCAGTACTACTACCCTGCGTAGTCAAACTTTCCATATTTTGCTTGGTTCGCGACCGACAGTTGAAAAACGAGATTTACCCATTTTCGTTTTTTGTTTATAACTCGCTTATTAAGTAAGTTAGAAAAAAAATATTTTCACTTTCTCAAGGCCCTTTTTTATGAAGATTTCAAATCTCTTTTCAAATTTTTATTTACTTTTATAGTTTTAGAGATACTTGTATTAACTTTGTTTTTTTAAATACACGTCAAAGATGGCCATGACACCATTCGAAAGAGATTTTTTTTCTCTTTAATTTGATATGAGGGTTGATGGATTTATTTTCAAAAATAACAGAGTTATACGTAAAACACTGATTTTTAATAGTAGGCTATGCTAAATTAATTGATAAAACAACAGAAGGCTTAGCAAACAGTTGAAATTCGCGTTGGCTTAGTAAACGGCTGTTTTGTTTTAGCTGTCAAAGTGTAGTTTGTTGCTAATTTGTCAGTTTACTAAGTGATTTATTAAATTTACTTTTGTTATCATGGAACCATTTTGTAACAATGAAAAATTTGATATGTTATCTTGTTACATTCTATGTCACAAAAATTCGACCAGAGCTGCAGAAATGTACTTCGATCAGTATCCAGAACGAAGACAACCTCATTCGTCTATTTACAGAAACTTACGAGTAAATTTAATAAACTATGAATCATTTAAAAAGCCGTTTACTAAGTCAACGCGAATAAGTGAAGAAGACAAAACTACTGTTTTACGATCAATTGTTGAAAATCGCTAACTTTTCATTGTTACAAAATGGTTCCATGATAACAAAAGTAAATTTAATAAATCACTTAGTAAACTGACAAATTAGCAACAAACTACACTTTGACAGCTAAAACAAAACAGCCGTTTACTAAGCCAACGCGAATTTCAACTGTTTGCTAAGCCTTCTGTTGTTTTATCAATTAATTTAGCATAGCCTACTATTAAAAATCAGTGTTTTACGTATAACTCTGTTATTTTTACTTCCCACCTCTACTATGGTAGGGAAGTAATGGATTCAGTCCGAAAACAATATTTCGAGATTTTAACAGATTTTCACGTTTTGAGACCCTAGCAATCGTTTAAGATCATTTTCTGACTGATGTCTGTATGTGTGTGTGTATGTGTGTATGTGTGTATGTGTGTGTGTGTGTATGTGGTCAATTTTTCGCCTTCGATATCTTAAGAACGGAACAACATACGGGCATGCCGATTGTTCTATTGTGTTTATCAGCCTTTAACTTAGATCTGATTAGATTTTGAGTCAAATCGGTTCAGTGGATCCTGAGATATTCAAAAAAACGTCCTCAATGTCACGTATTAACATAGGTAAAAAAATATATAAATGAATTCTAGATGTTATAATATGAAAAAAATGTAAATATTTTTTTTCTCTAAAATGTATAGTTTTCGAGAAAAAAAATATTTTACTAAAAAAAATAAAAATTGTACGTAAATCAAGGTAACCATGATTTTTGCTATATTAAGCTAGCCATCAGTAGACCACCAAACAAAAAAGAGGGCCATGCTTTTTTCAAAGAATAAAAATTAAATTGTGTTTTAAAGACCACCAACAGCTAAGGTTATTTGGGCCTAGTCAAAGAATAAAAAAAAAAGAGTGTTTATTTTTTGCAAATATTTACTAGGTGGGAAGTATAGGACTGGTCATCAGTCGAATTTTTGAAAATAAATCCATCAACCCTCATATCAAATTAAAGAGAAAAAAAATCTCTTTCGAATGGTGTCATGGCCATCTTTGACGTGTATTTAAAAAAACAAAGTTAATACAAGTATCTCTAAAACTATAAAAGTAAATAAAAATTTGAAAAGAGATTTGAAATCTTCATAAAAAAGGGCCTTGAGAAAGTGAAAATATTTTTTTTCTAACTTACTTAATAAGCGAGTTATAAACAAAAAACGAAAATGGGTAAATCTCGTTTTTCAACTGTCGGTCGCGAACCAAGCAAAATATGGAAAGTTTGACTACGCAGGGTAGTAGCACTGGAGATTCTGCACATTTTGTCTCATTTAACCAAATCTCTATCTCCCATAACAACGGAGATCCCCATGTTGAGGATAAGTCTGTGGACACACTGTATATACATACATACATACATACATACATACGTACATACATACATACATACATACATACATAAACATTTTCAAAAATGGTGGCAAACTGTTCAGGAGGGTATGAAACGTCGAGAAATTTTGGTCCGACCCCTAGGTCCCACCATCCGACCGACGCCAATAGTGTATGTGCCATATGGCAAATACACTAAAAAGTAAATTTTATCGTCAGCTCGAAGTTCCGAACCAAGCGTACGGCATGCTAAACTATTGTTCTCACGGTCAAATATCCGAATGCACATATCAATAACCAAATGACTGAACAGTTAATATGCTCTTGCGACACTTAAGGGCCGTCCAATGTATTGACCCATTTTGACATTCTGGACCACTGGCTTGACCATCATCATGCGAAGGGGGTTAATGTTGTCTCAAAAAGACCCAACAATGTGATTATGTACTACATATTTTGAATGTACATATTTGTTTCAAACGTAATGAAGATAAATATTAAGTATGCATCATTAAAATTGAAAGGGAAAATGTTATGGGATGACATAAAACAACTGTTTGATGCTAATAAGTGTTTTCCGCTTAACGACCTAATACCGAAAACGATTCATTTTAAATTGTATAAAACGCGTAAAATGCCTCCAAATATTTGCTTTATTGCCTTTACAAATTGGCTTGGTTGAAGCTAATTACGTTATTAAATAAATAGGGTTTGATGTTTGCTTTATGCGAAGTTATCTGAGCAACCAGAAAGCACTCGTGTCGTGAACTTTATAGGCTGTTCAAAAGAATGACAATTACTATTCTTGTTATCGCTACTTAAATATTTTTGGCAATATTTACTACATAGGTACCTATTATGACAATTACATTTTTCTTTTGACAATAGTAGGTACTTCAGTATTTTTTCTGTGTTGCCGTCTAGATCAAGACTCTTTGTCTTGTCTTGTCTTGATTTTCAAGACAAGACTTGCAAAAGTCTTGTCTAGAAATTTTCAAGACAAGACAAGACTTTCTTTATCTAGACAAGACTCTTGCCAAAACTCTAGACAATTTTCAAGAGTCTTGATAAAGTAGTGGTAGATTATAAAAATAAATAAAAAATTAAAACGGCCTTAAAAAAAGTCACTAAAAAAAGGAAAATAATAAAATTTTGAGATCGGCGCCAATTTAATTGTTAAAACTTTTTATATAGCTATCTACTTTCTTTTTATGAAATCGGCGCCGGCATCAAAATTATATTATTTTCCTCTTTTTTAGTGACTATTTTGAAGGAGATTCTATTTTATTTTTAGTGCCTTTACAATACGTAGTTTGCACGTTTTTAATCGACTTCGCTGTGTCAAAATTAACATTTACCTTACAGTGTTACGCTATGTTACTCACTTTTTATTAAAATCAGTCGAACTACTGAACCGATGTAAGTAAAATTTATATAAAAACATCCCCAATGTATGCCCTGTTAAATTAAAAAAAGGAATTATAAAAATCGGTCGTGTACATCGCGCACATACACACCTACATACTAGGGAAAAACAGAACTTCCTTTTTTATTGAAGTCGGTTAAAAAAATATATATTTTATTCTCATAATCACTAGAGGGTACTTATTAGTTAGGTACGAAGTTTTTGTAAAATTGAAGGTGCTCACTGCTTTTATCAAGTTATCAACTAAAAAGGTTTACTTATACTTTTACAGGGCTGTCTTTGCAGAAGCTGAGATTTTTGCGGATGCTGAAGTGAAACAAATTGCTGTTAAAGCAAGAGCTCGAGCGAAAACAGTACTCTAACCTCTACCTAACGAAATAAGCTTTTCTCCCCACCATTTCTCAAGTCTACGGCTTGTCGCAGCTTGGAAACCCTACCTTATCTCTAGTCGCATGTATCTGATCGTCCTAACACCACAAAACCCAGGATGCGCGCGCATTTAAAGTATTCAACACTCTTGAAAATTATCTAGAGTCTTGATATTACACAAGACAAGACAAGAGTTTTTTTTATCAAGACTTAGACTTTGTAAAGTCTTGTCTTGATATTTCAAGACAAGACAAGACTTTGAAAGTCTTGTCTTGTCTTGTCTTGTCTTGTCTTGTCTTGACGGCAACACTAATTTTTTTATCACATTTTTTCGTTAGTTTACTTGACTTTTATTACCTGATTTAAAAAAAGAAGGGGATTCTCAATTCTACTCGTATATTTATATATTTTTTGATAGATTTTTTTCGTTGGAGAGCAGCCAATTATATAATTGTTTCGAAACATATAAAAAAAAAATCATTTTACCAACCAGTGGTCACAATCAGGATTCTAACCTGAACCTTTCCACATTCGCGGCGGAATGAGCTTACAATACTCAATTGTGACAAGATTGCTAAACTAACATTCTCCATATATGTTCAGAATCAATAGATTTTCACTACATGCGAGCGTCAATTCATATCTGCTAATTCAATAGCTATATGATATGAAGTGAATCCTCGAACCAGCGAGAGTCTAACATGAAAGTGAAAATTATATAATTGGCTGCTCTCCAACGAAAAAAATCTTTCAATTGCATTTCAGCCGTATAAAAAACTATTATTATATTTTTTGATGTTCGTTTATTACAATAGTATATTTGTTATAGCTGTATTTAAAGTTCAAACTTACTGAATAACGGTCCATAAAGCGGTATTGACTACACTTTAATTAATGAGATGAGAACAGAGACGCTTACGACATAAGCTTATGTATAAATAAATTTAGGTCTCTAAATTGTTTGACAATAAGTTATTTGAACTTTTCAGATTTTTTAAAATTTAGTTTTCTTGAATGAATATAAGTATTCATTTAAAGTTTATGAAGAGAACGTTTTCAAAGATTAAGTTTTACCTTTTACCTCACCCTCTGAGGATCTAATAAAAAATAAAAACTCGAAGTTGGCAGAAAAAAAATTTATCAGCAATCATAAAATGTCGATTTTAAGGCCCTATTAATAAAGAAATTCATGAAAAGATGATGAAGAAAAAGTAACATGAAATTCTATTTATACAGTAATGCGCGTAAAAAATGTTTCCACTGTTACCTTTGGAATGACGAATCAGGACGTTTTGGTACGGCCGTTTTGGTCCCGCCGTTTTGATCCCGCCGTTTTGGTACCGGACGTTTTGGTACCGGACGTTTTGGTCCCGGCCGTTTTGTTCCCAGTTATTAGATTATGACAAAAATCAATAACTCAATGATCATTAATAAATAAAATTATTAGCGACCAATTTTTCAGACAATATATAGACAGAAATTAAATAATATAATTTAAACAATTAACGTTTCGATTCAGATTTGAATCTTCTTCAGAATTGAGCTAAAAAATAAAAATATAAAAAATTAAGTAGTATTTAGTTTATAAAATAAATGTAGGTACCTATGTAGTCCGCCATCTTGGGTGTTCCGCCATGTTGCATTTAGAATGACGTCACATAGCTAACCATGCATTGTCATCCAAACTAAACGTGTATACAAAATTTCAGCTCAATTGGTTGAAGATATCTGCTTCAAAATTGAGTTGCAAGATTCCACCCGAACAAACATACATTTTGCAAGTTAAATAAAAGTTTTTAAAAAAGAGAAAAGTAGTCATGAAGACTGCCGACGGAAGTGAAAACACATCTCTTATAGTACAGGAGTGGAGTCTTCGGCTCCACAGTATTGCAATCTTGCCTCACGGTTAAGCAGTTTGGGCTGTACGCATATATTTCTTCTACACATGCGCAGATTTTCTCCAAAAAATTTTTTTTAAAAAACTTGTAAAATAAAATAATGAACCGTTATGAAAAGTATACCATTTATTATGTAAAACAAAACACCGTTATAGCAGATATCTCTTCTGCGCATGCGCCGATTTTCCCTAAAATTTAAGAAGTTACTTGGAGACGAATCGAACAAAAAAATTTTTTTCAAAATCGGTTGAGCCGTTTGGGCTGCACGCATATTTCATATTGAAAAAATACACAGCATACATTTATTATTGTATAAACTAATTAGTAATTTATTTTTTATACTTTTATTTTTAGCTCAATTCCGAAGAAATTCCAAATCCGGATCGAAACGATAATTGGTTGAAATATATTATTTAATTTTTGTCAATATATTGTCTGAAAAATTGGTAATTTTATTTGTCATAATCTAATAACTGGGACCAAAACGGCCGGGACCAAAACGTCCGGTACCAAAACGGCGGGACCAAAACGGCCGTACCAAAACGTCATGTACCGTGGAATGATACTTAATATTATAAAACGATTAAACGGGATGCTATTAGTGATTAAAATATTGCTATTTACAATTTTTAATAAAACTAGGGTAGGTACTAGGTATTATAATAGATACTATCCCCTATATTATTAAACGAGTAAATCTTGTATATATGTTTCTATGTATAATATATGTTTCTATGTATCTATATAAATATTTTCTCGAAAACGGCTCGACCGATTTTGATCAAATTTACCGAAAAGGGGTTTCGGGGGGCAAAAAATCGATTTAGCTAGGTCTCATCCCTGGAAAAATTCGTTTTCCTATCGATTTTATCATTTTTAAAAACGGTTTTTTGACCTGTCAAAACATTGTAATATCGTGAGTAGGCTTTGGAGAAAACAAACTACTTTCATTATTTATATGTCAAAATACTCTGACAGAATTTTTAACTTATTAAAATAATCCGTGAATTATTTGTATAGTAAAAAATAACAGAAATAAAAACTAAACATAATTATGTAAGTAGTTTTAACTAATATTTAAATAAATAGGTACCTAAGTATGTTATTTTTATATTACCTATATAAAATATGTATATTATGTACGTTAAATATAGTATGACGTATAATCTTACCTAGACTTTTTTTTCTCAAAAACGAATAACGATTTTGATGAAGTTTACAGAATGGGGATTTTTCGGGGCGAGAAATCGATCTAGGTAGGAATCTTGGTCCCAGAGGGGATCAATTAAAAAAAGGGTTTTTTTATTTATAACTCGGTCAATTGTCAGATCGATTCGAAGCCTATTTCGACATAGATTTTGTATAATATATCACAAGGGTTAAAACTGTAAATGAACACTAATATAAGAAGTGTCTTGCACAATATGTAAATAATGACAAACAGGCGGCCCGAAGGGCCGCACTTCTGGCACCGCGAGTCTGTGTAAAAACACATCGATTTTTGAAAACTATTGTTAAGATACATACAAAAAAGTTTTGTTTAAAAATTTGCACGGCGGCCCGAAGGGCCGCACTTCTAGCGACGCAGGCATGCAGTATATCAAAACACAACGATTTTTAAAAACTATGGTGAAGATGCATGCAAAAAAGTTTTGCGCTGCAGGTTTATAGTCTGACGTTTGTTATTAAAAGATATAATATGAATTCTATTTCTTCGAAAATCGATTTTTGTGAGTTTTTCAGTAGGTACCTTCTATGCAAAAAAATATTTGAAATTTACTGGAAGTTGCTAAGATGACATCACAGAGAAAAAGTACTTCGATAAAGTTGATATTTGGTATCAATGTTTAAAAATGGATTATTGAAACGACAACGTGCAAGCAGAATTTCATCTGATTCGAACATTTTTACAAGATATTCAATCTATGAAAATCGGTTTTTGCGAGTTCTTCAGTCAAAAAAACAATAACGGCGGTACACTGATAAAAATATTTTGTAAAATTACACACTAGGTCATTGGTTATTTTTACGCCACATTCATGTTACGCCACATTCATGTTAAATTACATTTTGTAGGTAACATTACATTTAACATGTAATTTCACATTTTTTCTGTAAATCGTTTAAAATGTAAACTTACGTTAAAAATGTAATATTCCATTAGTGAGGTAAAATTACAATGTAAAATAACCTCATATTTAGGTATGGTATTTTTACTTTCTGAGGGATTCAAGATAGGTATGTTTACGTTGTATAATTCATTTAATAACAATGAGAATTTTATTCTGTATATATACATTATACATATTGCATTATAATCTATATGTAGTATTACATTCTATTATTTCCACTTAGAGTTTGCTTTGGTTCCTGAATCTGAGTGGATTTTGAGCCTCTGAACAATTTCGAATTACAGCAACTTCCTTTGGGAAAATAAGGTGGATATCAAAAATTACTCCAAACCAGATCATGAAGGTGTCAATAAACAAATGAATTTCTTGTCGCTAAAGAAAAACTTGAAAACATTTTTCGCCTTCAGGAGCTGAAAATAAATCAATTATGATTGTAAACTCTGAAGTATTTACTAAAACGAAGTAAATGATTGATTCAACAGAAACATGCTTACTTACAAGTTTTAAACATAAGTAGTTTTAACGACACATACGGTCCATTGATAGAAATAAAATCGGGAATCTAAATTTGCATCAATATACTAAAAATTAAAAAAAAGTAAATCATTACATAATATATATTTTCTACAGTACACTATTGTCAAAATGAACGTCTACTCAAAATATATTTTCTCAATATACTTACATTATTAAATAGTTAACACATTCTGCAGGTATAAGTCGTGGATTTGAGCTTGGGAATTTCACATTATTTCCGTTTTTAATGTGATTGTATACATGACTCAAGTTTTTTTCTATCTTGAATTCCATAGCCGCACTTTCAAATAAACTGGAACAGTAAAAAACTTTATCAGTATAATTGGTTTCTGCTGAGAGCAGCGATTTCTAATATTATGTCTGAAAATCAAATAAGTACGTCTTAAATTTTAGCCCACCATTTTGACGCTGATATACATACCTAAGGTTAGGCGAATTACACGATGATAATATTGGTGTGTTTCATATTTTTCAATAGCACTAAATGTTGATTTACATAACCTACAGACTACACACAATCATATCTATTTCGTATTTAATTACCTATAGGTTTTTTTTAATTAACTACTTGACAGCACTGCACTAAAGTTGAACAAAATAATTCGACAAACAGCCAGGAATACCATTGCGACATATTCATGCACATCGTTGGCAATTGGCATGTGATCCAACATGACGATCTGATTGGTCGAGTCAAAAATGTCCACAGTAAATTCACAGACTTCGGGTATTTTCACATTCGTATATGTATTCCTACATCGGGTAATGATAAAATTACATGAAGGTATAGAATTAATACATTGTAAAAAGAATTAATACTTCGTAAAAAGTATTAATACATCGTAAAAAGTAACATTACTTTAAAAAATGAAATAATACTGCAGAACTGTAAATTCTATATACTCTCTTATGTACTTACTTGTTTTTCACATTTTTTTGTGTGGAAAAGCCATGACGAATATGTAAAAAAATATGTAATTTTACCCCAATTTTTATCAGTGTAGATTTGAAAATGGCGACCTAAGTAATATTTACAGGAAAAAATGCTTGATTCAAGTTGATACTTAGTTATTACGCTTAAAAATACACATAGGTATTTAAAATATTTAACAGAAACAATTATTTAAATTATGTTTCAGAAATAAATTCGTTTCGGAATAATATTCTGAGAAAATAATATCTCACAGCATACAAGTACTATTTTTTTGAACTCATCCGAGCAAAGCTCGGCACCCAGATATTACCTATAATATGCGTCGATATATCTGTTATGTTATACTAGGTAGGTACCTATGGTCCTGTATGTATTGTAGATTATTCTATCCAGATAAATTAAAACGACGGCGGTTTTATTTTTCTAGTTGAACGTAATAAATATTATTTTTTCATTTTTATACAAAACCGAAATTTTAGGTCATATTTGAGTCATTATTGCCAAGTAATAATAATAAGTGTTTTGGTTTCTTTTTTTGACCATTATCATAAAAACATATCTACATCTTGTACGTTGATAATAAATGACATTTATTATTGAAATTACTGTAACAAAATTAATATGTTGTAACTTATAAACAAAAGGTTTATATGACAAAAGAAATCTTTGAAGTAAGATTACTCATCTTACAGTATTTAATAACATTTAGAGGAAACTTCGACATTAAAGGTAGAAACTTTTAAGAAATATTATCAAGATATAGGTCAGATTACAACATTCAATTAATTTATGTAATATATATATATAAACTGGAACAATTCAACACGATTATCTATAGTATAATATAATAAAGCTGAAGAGTTTGTATGTATATTTGAACGCGCTAAATTCAGGAACTACCAGTCGGATTTGAAAATTTTTTTTACTCATAAATAAGGAGATAGTTACTTTTGGTAGCACTTAAATATGATTAGGAATAGGTGATATTTAAGAATATTTCTTAAATATTGTAGATATTCAAAAATTTCGATGTAACCCAGGCACCAGGTAGTTTTTTATCCGATTAAGTCAGGAAGTTTTAAAAACTTGGTGAATTTGTAAATTTTTATGTCCTGAATGAAATACATTTTGTAAAATCCGATTGTTGTCCGCGCCGCCATGGCGTCAAAAATCATTTTTTTTCAGAAAATCTCAGAAACGGTCGACTTAAGCGATTCTTCCACTATATAATGTTTTAAAGAGGATTACATTTCCTACAATTTTCATTCCCACAACTTTTCTGTGGTACCAGTGGTAAGCGCGGCGCTACAGCTTCTTGCTTTTTGTAACCTTGGTAACCAATGGTTGAAATGTAATGTCCTTTTCAATAGCTTTATTTATTGTGTTCTTCATCGAATTTTAAATTGAAAATACATATTATGTTCATAAAGCAAGGAACACCCTAAATCTTGATTTTTGTCCAATATCGATATCTTTAAAAATTGAGAAGTTATAGGCAGCCAAAGTTGAATTCATCACAGAGTTTTACGTGTTTTTTAACACGCGTTACGAGTACCTTCCATACCGAATGAAAAAAATCCGTAAATTCATATTCATAGGAAATGTAACGCCCTAAAGTCTAAACGATGTTTTTAGTCCTATCTCGATAACTTCAGACGTTTTTAAATTATAGGTATTTAGGTCCAAGTGAATTGAATGAAAAATTGCCAAATAGAAGAAAGCAACTGATTTTTAAATGAACTTAAATGCTTATAACTTGACCATTTTTTAAGTTATCGAGATAGAACAAAAAACATCGTTTAGGCCATTAAATTTCCTATACATTTCTAGACAAATTTTTTTTATTCGGTATGGAAGGTACTCGTCACTGTGATGAAATCAACTTTGGCTGTCTATAACTCAACTTCTCAATTTTTAAAGATATCGATATTGGATAAAAAGCAAGTTTGGGGCGTTCCTTGCTTTATGATCATAATATGTATTTTCAATTTATTCTATGAAGAACACAATAAATAAAGCTATTGAAAAGGACATTACATTTTAAACATTGGTTACCAAGGTTACAAAAAGCAAGAAACTGTAGCGCGTTTACCATTAGTACCACAGAAAAGTTGTGGGAACTGCGAATAAAAATTGTAGGAGATGTAATCCTCTCTAAAACATTACATAGTGGAAGAATCGCTAAAGTCGACGGTTTCTGAAATATTCTGAAAAAAAACAAACGATTTTATCAATATATGGCAGCGCCGGCGGCAACAATCAGATTTTTGTTCGGATGATCGGATCAAAGCCTCTTATTCTCGTCCTGGCGCATGTATTAATATATAGAAAATAAATAGTTATTGTTATGCCGATTGCCTGTGAAGTTAAGAGGTAATATTAAAATAATAATAGCTTTTATACTTGTTATAGGTAATAATTATTTGCAAAATAAAGATATTATAGGATAAACAACAGAAAAAACTATGTAAAGAAATAATTGAAAGTATCGATTAAATCAATAATTACATGATACAGCAACTCTAGTTTTGTGTTCCACGTGTAAAACCACCTTAACATTCAATTACTAAAACGCAGATGACTCTCAATTGGATGAAGAAAATCGCAGATGTGGCTTCTAATAAGCGATTTGTTCACGTCTCATTGAAAAAGGTAATTTTCGGTGCAGCGAAAAAAGAAAAGTAATAAAGCCATATATAAAGCTCGAACGAATTATATAACTTTTTAATGAAACAGAATGATAAACGGTTATTTTGCGACTATGAAAAAAATATTGAGAACATCTGTTAACTGTAATTACATCACACAGGCCTCTTTAAGTCAATTTGAGATATACCATCAAACTCCAGTCACATCTAACCGTAAATGCTACTGTGAAGTCTGATATCCAGATCTCATAGTGCTTTGTTCGAAATAGCAATTTGGCCACCCGTAGAGTTTCACATCAGAACTTACAGACTGTCGTGTACATCGATAAAGCCGTGTTTATGGAATGAAAGTAATGTAGTGCAGTACAGTAACTTGTAAATTGTGTACCTATGTCTGGACCAGCGTTGCCAGACGTCCCGATTTTGGCGGGACGTCCCGATTTTTAGCAAAAAATTAAATGTCCTGCACGGGACAGGCTCAGTGCCGCTTTTCGGGGATTACGCAACGGTGCGGTAATATTTATCTATACTATAATGGTATAGATAAATATCTAATTCTAATACATCCAACGAAGTTTTTATAATTAATTCTGACGTACTTATAGTTTTAACAATAAGCGGTGAGGTGCTACGGCAATACATTATATAGTTGGCAAATACATTTTTTGATCTCTGTCATATACATAACCAAACAATATAAAATACGCGCAACAATAATGTTATTTCCAATAATTTATTCTTTTATTATTGACATCTATATTATATAATATATTATATTGATATCTAAGTATATTAAAGAAAAAAAGGAAACTTTAAAGGAAATTAAATCTTCACAGAAATATAAATTAGTAATTCGTAAATAATGTTTGTTCAACACCCGTAAGAAATATGTAATTTCGTGGCTATACTGAGAGTGGGCGAAATAATGAATTCCCTGACTGTCGATCGTACAGAGTGGGCGAAATAGCCATTTCGCCCACTAGTGGGAGAAATAGCATTTCGCCCACGCTCATTACGGGGAACGTTTACGCAAGTGTTGATAGTTTCGTCAATCAATCAGGTCACTCACTATTTCGCCCACGCTCAGCAGAGCCACGAAATGACATATTTCTTGCGGTAGTTGAACAAAATATTGTGTGCGACTATTGGTCGAAAGAGGAGATTCCACTCGTGTGTTTTACCGCACTCGCTACGCTTGTGCGGCAAAATCCACACTCGAGGCTCCTCTTTCTCCCACTAGTCGCACAATATACTATTTACTTAATAATAATATTATATTATAGATTTTGTTATGATTATATTGTTATTAATAAAGTAAAGTAACGTATTTTCTTTAAAACACATTTTATATGGCTATTTTGGCTATCTAAGTATCTAATGTCATGTAAACTTCATTTGAAACTCAAATAAAAGTATAAGCATTAAAAAACTACTGATTATATACATTTTTTTAGTATGTTCCCATTTCGACGAAAGAATCCCGCTTTTTTTACTCAAAATGATTATAAAATCCCGCTTTGCCCGAAAAAAAAATCTGTCAACGCTGGTCTGGACTATTGAGTATAAATAGATTTTGAAATTTTAATTTTACTTTTTTAAGGCCATCAACAACCGTTATTTGAACTTCGTCCCAACTCATACCTTCAATTTATTATTTATTAATAATTAAATTGAAAATCCAATTAATACTTTTACTGGTTTGCGGATAGGAACTATGGGCTGAGGGATCACGGAGACGCTATATGTATAAACAACGGCTTCGCAACATGCTATGGTTATTTTTACGCCTTATATGTATTTTGAAAACAATGTTAATGACGATTTAACCCAAGTCTTCACTTTTCGCTACTATGAAAAGAGGCAGCACAATCGGCCTTATGCTTCAAGGCATTCTGCTACACGAACGTCACAAATTCCCCAACATATATTTTCAATATAAGTAGATAAACGTGAATTTAGTGTTTTTGCGAGTTTATTTCGATTTGAAAAATGTACGTTGGTTAATAAATTTTATTTAAGGAATGTGAACTGAGTATGATCGGTATGTGATCTTTTAAGAAAAATAGACTCACTCATTCCAGGTGAAAAATAGTAATTTTGAAAAGCAATCTAAATATTGTTACAAAACTGTTTTCTGAGTTAGCGGAATAAATATTTATTTTCAACAATTAAAAACACAACAATAATGAATGCAACAACGAAAAGTCAGTTCTAACAATCAACACAAGTAAACAATAACTAAACAGTATAATTACAAAGCAAAACAAAACAACTATATACAATAACTCGTAATTATTACCACTACACTAGTATTTATTTTATCAATCTATTTATTTATTTATATCACATTTATCTCACTGATCCACCGTAGACTTGACTGCGTGACTCACCGTTGACTGATTCATTCACTCACTCGCACTGGCTGTTTATATATGCTGCGTGGCCTAAGCCTAGTGCGTTCTCGCTTTCTCTAGAACTTTCGCGCAGGTACTAGTTGTTACAGTAAGCAGACCCCGTTTCTCAGAACTCTGAACTGCCGTTTATATACAGGATGATCCGTAACAATATGAAATACATATTTCTATTTTATACGCAAACGTTACACAAAATAGAATGAAAATGGATCGTGTAGTTAATACTACAGAAGTGAAACTTACTTACGCAAAATCTACGTACGTCCGGCAAACAGTGATTCTAATCAGTGATCTGGAACGCGTTTTTAAGTGGGTAAAGCTATAATACAGTTCGGCCAAACTGTATGAACGCCGTCGCCGCGCCGTCCGGCAAACAGTGATATGCATTATGCATATTATATGCACTATACACACAAGACGCTAATGACCTAAGTTGTCGACGCGTCTATAATTTACAATAAATAAATAAATGCACTACACACTGCAGAAGTGAAACTTACTTACGCAAAATCTACATCTCAAATGTTACAGACTATCAGAATAAAATATGATATATAATCTATAATATATATAAAAGAAAGTCGTGTTAGTTAGTTAGTTAGTTACACCATTTATAACTCGAGAACGGCTGGACCGATTTTCATTAGGTATCTTTTATTTTTTGGATTTGTCTCCGCCCTGGTTAACAGAATAACTATTAAAACATCGGAAAAATTCACCCGGGAGCGAACGAGCGAAGCGAGTGAGTAGTGTATTGCAGTCCGGGCCGCTAGTAATATATATATGCTTTGTTTTTCGTTGGCATGGTTACACCGTTACAGCTTTTCGTTGCGCCCTTTTATAATAGGTGCGTTTGGTATCAAGGTGTAGTGTAGTGTAGATAATTTTTCACTGAAAAGTGTAAAAAGTTCACCAAAAGTGTAAACTAAATGTACACTTGTAACAAACGGGCTAGTGTACATTCTGAGTAGATTGTACATGCGCATTACAAAATAAATTAATGACAGATTGGCTGAGTTCATTATTTCTAGTTTTTACAGTTTTTTTTGGTCGTAAAAATGTTAAACTCACTGCCATATTTATCTTGTACCATTATATTTTGAAGCTCATTCATTTTTAAGAGACAAAAAATGTAAAAAATTGAGTACGAAAAAAGTATCAAATCTGTCAAAGCGATTGTCAATTCAGACATATATCACGTGACCTACACTACACTACGTGCACCTGCTCAAAAGTCAGGACTAATAGTTGTTACACTTTTAGTCCCACACTGAAATAACAAACAGATCAGTTATTTTACACTTTTGTATAACAAACGTAATAGTGTCAAAAGTGCTTACACTTTTTACACTACACCTTGATACCAAACGCACCTAATATATAAGATGAATAAAGGGGTCTGTAAAACCGAAGCGGCCGCAATCACGGCCACGGCCCAACTGCGGCCAAATGCAACACGTTATTCTTGCCAGTCTACCTAAACTAACCACGACCTGGCAAACGCAGCTGCGACCTAGACAGCGTTCTACCTAGCGGCCACGGCCAGACGCTGCCTGCAATGTATTTCTTCCATATCTTCATTTTTATAGTAATTAGTATCTACTTTTTACAGCTGATACACAAAACATGGTTGATTTTTCCACATTTGGCGAGCAGCTATTTTATTCTCTATATTTTTAAAAGACGAAATACAATAGTTATTTTTATAATATTAAAATTTTTTTAACTCTAAGCGCCTGAAGCGGCTTTTTTGTACTCAAAAAAGTGGAGAAACACATACGTACGTACCAAAATTGTCATTTGGTAAACGTCCTTCGATAAATAAACAAGTTATAACTACGCGGCCCTATAAAATTTCAATCATTTCATTTATAATCTTTGTGTTTGTGCTGTCCTATATCAGCTGTGGACTGTGTGTGATTTGAAAGATATGTATGGTATGGTCGCACGTGTGCAAACATGGCTGTGGCCACGGCCGCTTCGGTTTGCAGAGCCCTTCGTGTTGCGCTTGGCCGCAGTTGGGCCGTGGCCGTGACCCTGACCGAGGCCGCTTCGGTTTGCAAACCCCTTTAAATTCACTCTATACCGTGCACACAGAAGTTTCGCTTGAGGAAATACTAACAACGCGACATAGGCTATTTTGCCTTTAGGCCACATAAAATCCAAATCAATCAGCTGAGTTTAGTAAGGGAATCTTTCGTATTCGCAAATATTTACAATTTGAATATCAACTGTTCCAGCGAATATTGACAGTGGAGAGCCGTTTTCTTTACGTCATCAATTTACAAGCGCGTTCGAAATGTTTTTCTAACGGTTTTTGCATAGGCAGCTCGCACATTGACACACACATATATTTTTTATATATTTTGTTGGCGTGAATTTGAAAAGCACGAAAACTCGACAACACCCAAGGGATCAATATGGGATGAGGGATTAGAACAGCAAACGTACAAACTGAACGCTGAATATAATGGTTAAAACCGGCTTCGAACGCATCGCTTTTTATTTTATTAGTGCTATATACGTAAGAAATATACCTGGAGAAACATTATACACTAACGATATACCTATCTATGTGAAACATTTGAAATGATTGCTTGGAGAGTTATATTTACTTTATACGTGTTGACTGCAGTTTTAAACAAAAAAGGTTATCCCTAATGAAAATCCAGTATTCGTATTTTTAGACCTGTAAACATTATGAATTGATAAAGCGAAATATTAGTTGATATGCCTACATTCTACATTTTCTATTTTTAAATTGAAATTTCTTTAGGCTCACTCTGCAGAACAAGACCGATGATGAGCCAAAATGAGACCGCGCTTAATTTCGGCTCAGCATCGGTCTTCTTCTTGCAGAGTGGGCAGTCAACGAAAACACAGTTTGTTCTTTTGTTTACCGCTCTATATGATTTTAATTTTTCTACTCGACTTGAGGGTTCAGGACTTTTCTTAGTCCAACTTTGTCGTGGATTCCGACCCACGGAGCGTACTTTCTTATTTTCATTTTACAGAGAATTTTGGAATACTGGTTTGAGAACCTATAGGTCGTGTTTAGTAAGTAAAGCCGAAAGCTAACAGTTTTTGGAAAAAAAGCAAATTGTATTTTTTGTAATTGGTTTTTAAAGAGTTATTATGAGACGATCCAGTCAATGTAATTATAAGGACTCTCCTATAATATTATATTAATTATACTATATCTACGAGCATATAATATTATTTGTTCAACACCCGCAAGAAATATGTAATTTCGTGGCTCTACTGAGAGTGGGCGAAATAATGAATTCTCTGACTGTAGACGTAAAGAGTGGGCGAAATGCCATTTCACCCACGCTCATTACGGGGAACGTTTACGCAAGTGTTGATAGTTTCGTCAATCAATCAGGTCACCCATTATTTCGCCCACGCTCAGCAGAGCCACGAAATAACATATTTCTTGCGGTAGTTGAACAAAATATTGTGTGCGACTATTGGTCGAAAGAGGAGATTCCACTCGTGTGTTTTACTGCACTCGCTACGCTCGTGCGGCAAAATCAACACTCGAGGAATCTCTTCTTTCTCCCACTAGTCGCACAATATACTATATATAATATAATAAATGTTCATTTGTATGAGGCTTATATTATAGACTCGGAAACAGCTGAACCCATTGAGCCCAAATTTACAGGCTATGTTTGTTTTGATGTCAGAAAGGTTTAGAACAGTTTGAATTCTATTTGCAGGGTGTAAACGGTTTTACCGAAAATACAATGGTATTTTTTTAATGCATCAATGATATACTTTGACCATTACTACATATTATTAGTGGCGATTGTCGTAGTAATGCATTCTTGTGATTGTGACTTATTTGAAAATAGTACTATAACCAATAAAACGTAATTTTAATATAGGTAAGTAGTTGAAAAAATAAATAAAATGCTCAAAATTTTAATTATCATGAATAACTTATGCTAATAAAGCAAGTGAGAAGCAATTTTTTCAAGATAGAATTTTTGAGGTAAAAAAGTAAGATCTTGGAAAAATTGCTCCTGTAGGGTGACCCCTTGCAGATTTTCCAAATTTTTCAACACAGTTAGA
Source organism: Mongoloraphidia duomilia (assembly GCA_039654895.1). Classification (NCBI taxonomy): domain Eukaryota; kingdom Metazoa; phylum Arthropoda; class Insecta; order Raphidioptera; family Raphidiidae; genus Mongoloraphidia; species Mongoloraphidia duomilia. The sequence continues at coordinate 22,199,715 of CM077519.1, forward strand.
TACCCCATGAATAAGCCTATAACCACCATATAGGATTTTTATATTTCTTGCACACACTTTTTACTAAGCACTTTGCGTCAAGTGTTCCAATTCCACGTTTAAAATACTACCTTAGGAAAAGTGTGTCTGTGGGGTGGCCTGAACCAGATTTTCCCCATTTTTCGATGCAGTTCGATAACCCATGTAACCCTTGTATATGAATTTAATATCTTAAATACTCTTCTTACTAGAGTACTTCGCGTTCAAATTCAAAATTTCATGAAGTGATACTTACGTAACTTTAACAGTGGATATTTTCAACAATAAAAAATTCGATTTCTGGCTTAGCGACTACTTTTATCAAAAAATGTGGACAATTTTACGGTAAACATTTTTTGATACCACACATGATTTTTTTAAATATTAATTGTTGTTTGCTCAAGATGATGGCCAAAAAAACGCATTTTGCGCAACAGTACAAATGTATATTTTTAGTATGTTGATTAGGGGCGTGTTACGTACCATTTACAATAAGAATCATTTTTGTTACAATTAGTTCCACTTCAAATGCTATTTCTACTGCACTATTTGTCTACGATTGTATATCCCAAACATTCTTATAGTATAGTGTCATTTTTCTTATCCTTTTATTCGCCTAATTTAATATGTTATTGAACATAGAAACACCAAAATTGTGTTTAAACCAAAACTTCACAATCTCTGACGAGTCATACATGAGCTTTGGCTGATAGGACTATCCTTGTACATCCTGGTGCCCTAGTTTCCGACTCCCGCATCGTTCGTCATCCTTATCTCTATGTCCTAACCAGCCAACTCGCGACATGTCCGGGCTATATTTTGTATTTTCTGGACTATGTTGTGCATAGCTGATACCTTCTTTAACGAACAAGACATACCTACTACTAATAAAAATAAATTATAATTTAAAACAACTAAAAAACACGCTTTAATGAACTAAAAAGTAAAAAATAATTAATTTAATTGTAAAAAAGCGTGGGGTATTATGAAAATATGATACAAAGCACCCCACGCTTTTTTACAATAAAATTAATTATTTTTTACTTCTTAGTTCATTAAAGCGTGTTTTTTAGTTTTTTTAAATTATAATTTATTTTTGCTTTTTAGTCCTGGAGATCCTGGTCAGGATAATGGGACAAACTTATGGAATTATTGTATTGTAATCGGTCCTTGATAAGTGTGCAAAGTTTCAGTTCAATCTGAAGTTTTTTGCTTTTTTTTAGTCCTGGAGATCCTGGTCAGGATAATGGGACAAACTTATGGAATTATTGTATTGTCATCGGTCCTTGATAAGTGTGCAAAGTTTCAGTTCAATCTGAAGTTTTTTGCTTTTTTTTTTTAGTCCTGGAGATCCTGGTCAGGATAATGGGACAAACTTATTGAATTATTGTATTGTCATCGGTCCTTGATAAGTGTGCAAAGTTTCAGTTCAATCTGAAGTTTTTTGCTTTTTTTTTAGTCCTGGAGATCCTGGTCAGGATAATGGGACAAACTTATTGAATAATTGTATTGTCGTCGGTCCTTGATAAGTGTGCAAAGTTTCAGTTCAATCTGACCGTTCAAAGTTGGTCAAAATCAAGTTCAAAGAAGTCGGTTACAAACAAGCAAACATACAAGTGAAGCTAATAAAAGCGTGTTAAAAACTGTTTTTATAACAAAAATTTAAAGTGAATATTTAGTGTAAGACAGGTTAACAATCGGCCATACTATAAAAAATTGATGGCAGTGAACAAAAAATAACAGTATGTCTCTAACTACTTTAAAATCATTAATATTATCTATGATAATTATATCTCGGTTAGTGAAACATACATCAAATTTTTTAATTTAATGTGTTGGGATAACATACTACGGAAATTCGCCATGAAGTTTCCTGAAAATCAGAGAATAAACAATTCTAAACTTGGCCGACGGATATACCTACATCGGGTGCTACTCTCCACACGACTCAACTTGGCAGTATGCTATACTATTTAACTCACTCTGTTGGGGACGTCTCGTCAGTGATCAGGCTCCTTCAATTTCAAGACGTCAAAAATTGAGAATTGCATTAGTTTTGTTACAAAATGTTCCCCTAATGCGAAAAAGAAAATGCTGGGCTGAAAAGTGGTTACTACAAAGAAAAAATGTAGCCATACCAAATATTCTCATGGTTACGCATATCTTTATCAATTCAAAAATATTCTTCCACACTTCTTTTTCCTTTTCTGTAGTCATCAGGTCACATATATGTAAGTACTTGCTAGTTGGCAGTTGTAGTTATCAAGACAAATGATGACAGGTCGTATACAGATCGGCCAACTGCTCTACACAAGACCCAACTTGCAGTGTGTTGGAGTTGGAAGTCTGTGGTCGTTTGAGTCAACCACCCGACATAAAAATAGTATTAATTAATCGACCTACACCATCCAATTTGCAGAGTTCCTGCAGATTGGACCCAGCAGATTGTGTCGTGTGTATAGTTGAATCAAAGAGTCGGGATTTTGGCTTAAAATCCGAACATTTTGCTAGAGTTACAAGAGCACCTACTTCCATCATTTTCGAGGGTGCTGAACACAGTAAAAATATTGAAAAAAGTTTTTAGCCATTCGCTATCCTTAAAACGCCCAAAAACCACCTCTTTTTGCAGTATTTCTGCACGGACGCCAGGGTTTACGCCAAAATTCTATTACTTTTCATCAGTTTGAGGTAAGTGGTGAAGGTTGGCACCGGGTAGGACACCGTGATCACCTTCGAGGGTTGATTATACCCTCCCAGGGAGTTGAAATTTCAACTTTCTGCTCTCGCGCTAAAAGTTAAGCACTCCCCCGTTTTCGAGGGTACTGATCACAAAAAAAATACTTTTTGCCGATTTCTACGCTTTCTACCCCCTAAAATGGCCAAAAACACCCCGATTTACGTTGGGAAGAGTTGAACCCGGCTAAAAGTATTTTTTTCGTAATCAGCATCCTCGAAAACGGGGGAGTGCATAGCTTTAGCGCGAGAGGGGAAAGTTGAAATTTCAACCCTCTGGAAGGTTTAGAATCAACCCCCGAGGATGATCACGGTGTCCTACCCGGTGCCAACCTTCACCACTCACCTTAAACTGATGAAAAGTAAAAGAATTTTGGCGTCAACCCAGGAGTCTGTGCAGAAATACAGCAGTGGTTTTTGGCCGTTTTAGGGGTAGCGAATGACTAAAAACTTTTTTCACTATTTTTACCGTGTTCAGCACCCTCAAAAACGGTGGGGGTAGGTGCTTTGGTAACTCTAACAAAATGTTCGGTATTCGTCCGACTCCTTGATTCTACTATAGGGGCTTTAAATGGGATAGATAATTAAGTTTTTTTTATCGCGCTGAAATTAGATTTTCGGGGGTTTCTAAATAGAATCCTGTGTAATTTTCTCAGAATTCTAGTGGGCTGACCCTAAATCGGTATATGAATGATATTCAAAATTATATTATTTCCCGGTTATTTCAGGAAAATATCTGGAGGTTTTCAAGGCCGATAATCACGATTCCGTCATTGCTTTTAAGATCAACGTTTCGAATAAGTAAGCTATTTTATTATTTCAAAATTTCACTAGCTCTCTGGCGAAGACAGGCTTAAATTTAATTAAGGATATTACATTACTACAAGCTCAATGCAAAGTTCAACACAGTGGTGAAAATTATTATGAATTCGATTCGTTTTCATTAGTTTTTGTAGGATTTATAATTTATACGGGTGACATTTTTCTATATTCAAAATCTTTTAGAGCGTACTTTGGGATAACCCTAGCTCCATGGCTGATAGTCGTGCTGCTTCTAAAACGAGGTTTGTCATTCACACTGACAATTGTCTTAAATTTTCTAACAACTGCTTTGCCACTGCGCTAAATGATATAGAATCTCTTTCGGAATGGCACGCACAGGGCCGTAGCTAGGGGGGGGGGGCATTAAGGGGCAATGCCCTACCTTAAAACATCTAGTGCCCTACTTTAAGGAATTATAAACAAACCGCAAAGACTGTCACGACAGAATGACAGACTTGATCTATCTGGCATTTGGAAAAACAAGATTAAATTCGTTGGACTAAATGAAGTTCTTCGGAAATTTGATAACATGGCAACTTCTGTATTTTTTTTTTTTTTTTTGAATAAATTGTCATTTACCGTTTTCTTGCTTTTGTAATTTGATATCATACCAGATGAGGTGGGCAATCCAATTAAAAAATTGTAGTCTTTTGCTTCAGCCCTACTTTAAACTTTCAGTGCCCTATCTTGAATTGAGCTCTAGCTACGGCCCTGGGGACGCATTGAAAGGTTCGTTACTTGGTGAAATGTTGGTGACGTCTTTAATATATAGGTAGGTACCTCAAAAGAAAACTATAAAAAAACTTTAATCTAACCTAACCTTACAACACCTACAATTTAGTAAGTAACATTTATGCATTAAGGCTGTGTGTCCAGACTGTATGACCAACGTGTAGATACTTACTTAATTTTATTTATTTTAAATCATTTAAATTTGCTATGGCTGAATTTTTAATGTTGCTCACTATATATTTTATTCTCGATTTTATTTAAAGGTTTTCGAATGTGTCGCTCTAAAAGAAATTTTATCTCATGTTTATTTTGAGCATAAATATATATTTTTATCAATAAAACATAATATATGTTTTTTGTTTCAGAAAAGAAGCAGACAAAAACGTTAATGTAAGTTCATGAATTTTCGTCTTTTTGTTATATTTTCTTTTCCGGGAATGTTTTTGGTAGCTCTTTTCCTTCTTTTGTATAACATGTCTTTAAATGTCAACATCATTCGAAACTACATTTTTAAATGGTTGAATGCATCTCTGTGTAAAAGTAGGAAAAATGTATATACATAATATATCTACCTACTAGGGGTGTGCAAATAAGTGAATTTTCCTTTTCGAGTTGAGTATTTAATAAGGTACCGGATTTTCAAGTCAAGTGCAGTCGAATGGTAGAAAACTTTACAAAGGTAATAAAAAATAAATGAATAAATTTTTTTTGGTAAATTGGACTGGATTATAAATTATAAATCATTTATTTGCCAACGTTTTGACTATATATATTAAATTTTTCTCAAGGCTTTGTAACAAATAACAATTTTACATTACTATTTTAACAGTTCCGCATAATTTTTGACGTAAAATATCTCAAAAAATAAATATTTACCTAAATATTTTATAACACTATAGTTCAATATAGTATAATTAATATTATAAAACATATTGTTAAATGTAACAGTTTCAACTAATAATTTGTTATAACTTTTAACCAAGAACTTTTTTCAAATTTGTATTAAACTTTTAATTTTTTTTAAAAAGACATGATTTGTTGCTTATAGCACAGTAAATGAAAGGAACAAAAAACATCGTTATAGGGTAATAAATTACCTATGGATTTCAGGAAGGATTTTTTTTTAATCGGTATGGAAGGTACTCGAAAACTCTCTGATGATTTCATCTTTGACTGCCTTTACCTTCTCAATTTTAAAAGATATCGATATGGGACAAAAAGGACGGCTTAGGGGCATTCCTTGCTTTATGAACATTAGTGTATTTTCAATTTAAAGTTCAATGAAGAACACAATAAATAAAGCTGTTGAAAAGGACCTTGCATTTTAACCATTGGTTACCAAGGTTACAAAAAGTGCGTGATTTTCAAGAAGCTGTAGCGCGCTTACCTGTAGTACCACAGAAAAGTTGTGGGGCTGAAAATTGTAGGAAATGTAATCCTTTTTAAAACATAGTGCAAGAATTACTTAAGTCGACCGTTTCTGAGATATTCCGAAAAAAGCAAAAAAGGTGGTAAAATTTCGTGGTTTTTCGGCCGCCAAAAGTTGTTTTTCAGAAATCCCAGAGGACTCCTAGGCTAACATTTATTAGTATAACCTAAAGTACCATCATACCAAATTTGATGCTTTTATCCGCCAGGTATCGGTAATTTCACTAAGCCAACTGAGGGCAGTATAGCGTGCTTAGTGCCGCAACCTCTGGACTGGACTGCCGTGGGTTCGAATCCCACCTGCGCTCATGGATGTTTTGTGATGTTATTTAGTTTTAAGATAGTTGTTATTTAGTGTAGTTGAAAGACGCTAATGACCTGAGATGTCGACGCGTCTATAATCTACAATAAATAAAAAAAAAACTCGGGTCGCAGTGCCAAACCCTGCCGACAATATAGTGTATTTGCTAATACAGGCATTGTGGCATTATTATGTGAACTTAAGTTTGTTTTTTGACAAAATAAAAAATTTAACCCCTTAATACATCCCTTAAAATAACTAAATTTTTCTAAATTTCAATATTAGACATGGATTTTATCAGTACACGCAATTAAATACACCCTTCCATAAGTAAATCCGTATCAACAAACTAGTGTTTTCATAAAATTTGAAAGTCCGGTCCTGTCGGGCCGATTTTATTAAAATTTTAGCAGCACATTTTAATCTTTACTAAAGAGTTAAATTTCAATTTTGAAACGATTCTGACAAATTTTTCGGTATTTTTAGGCCCAAAAACTTTTTGGAACCCCTAAATACAACCCTGAAAATGGTCCGATCGGGCCCATTTTAAATAGGCTTCTTGCGGTGATGGGTTCCAATGTGTGTACCAAATTTCGTTTTAATCGATTAAGTCTGTCGAGAGTTAGCGTGTACACACATATATATATAAATATATATATAAATAAAATTAAGGAAAATCGCAGGATAGTGGACAAATATTTGATTTATTAAATTAAATGTACGACGTTTCGTTTATATATTTAAACTTTTTCAAGTACAAATATATAAACGAAACGTCGTACATTTAATTTAATAAATCAAATATTTGTCCACTATCCTGCGATTTTCCTTAATTTTATTATAATCACGATGGACACGATTTCTAATATATATATAAATATATATATACATACATATATATATAAACATTTTTAAAAATGGTGCCAAAGTGTTCAGGAGGGTATGAAACGTCGAGAAATTTTGGTCCGACCCCTAGGTCCCGCCATCCGACCGACGCCAATAGTGTATGTGCCATATTATGGCAAATACACTAAAAATATCAACATGGGATAAGAAGGACGGTTTAGGGCTTGCCTTGCTTTATGAACATGTGTATTTATAATTTAAAGTTCAATGAAGAACACAATAAATAAAGCTTTTGAAAAGGGCATTACATTTTAACCATTGGTTACCAAAGTTTCAAAAAGCGCGTGATTTTCAAAAAGCTGTAGCGCGCTTACCATTAGTACCACAGAAAAGTTGTGGGAATGGAAATTGTAGGAAATGTAATCCTCTTTAAAACGTTACATAGTGGAAGAATTGCTTAAGTCGACCGTTTCTGAGATATTTCGAAAAAAGCAAAAAAGGTAAAAGTTCGTGGTTTTTCGTCCGCTAAAATTTGTAATTTAGAAATCCCAGAGGGCTCCTAGGCTAACATTTATTAGTATACCCTAAGGTACCTTGATATCAAATTTGGTGCTTTTATCCGCCAGGTATCGGTAATCTTGAAATACAGTTCCAAGCTACCTCACTAAATGCTAATTATGTTGGAATAGTACAGAGCAACAGAAGGTTTGTTTGAACGCCAGTCGGAAAACTCAGAAATGACGCACGCGCAGTGTATTGTTTTAAACTCAATACACTCAGGCGTGAGGCGTGCAATTTGTAATTAATTTCTGACTTTTTTAATTGGTGGTTTTGGCCGGTCCTGCTTCGGCCGAGTGAGAAAAGTGATCTCAGAAACGACTGAATCGATTTTAAAATTTTTTTCACTGGTCGATAGGTACTTTGCTTTAGGACATAATAATAATTGGCCGGCTTGACTTCACCCGAGTAATGCATTAATAAAATTCGAGCGAAGCGAGTGCGTAATGTATTAATAGTTAGCGTATAGGCAGAATCCTACTAATATAAATACCACCAGCATGACTGCTTCGCGGGAGGATAACAAATCATAAATTAACAACCGGGCGAAGCCAGACGGGACCGCTAGTATCAATAAATAATCCATATTATCATCATATTTTATTTAACGCCGTGCTTTAGGCAATATGTTCTACAAATAAGCTTTGTTCACGTCTGTATTTACAGGTAAGTATAATATAATATTAAAATTCAAAATTAATTATTATCATTAAAGTTATTAACTTCCCATTGAAAGTTATTGTAATGGGTCCGAAAATCAAAATGTACAACAAATTTTTATGTTTCAAGGTCACTACACTATTTTTAGAAAGATGTTTGTGTGTGTGTACGTACTTATGTGTCCATTTCTTTCTAAGACGAAATCTCGAAAATGAAAAATGATATCGACTACGTTAGGGTGCCAATTGACGCGTATTAACGTAAATATGATCTGAAAGACATTTTTTCAAAATCGGTTCAGCCGTTCTTTTTTCTTAACCAAATAGACTCCAAAAAAGTAGATTTTACACAATATCTCGCGAATAAAAAATTATATCGACTTCGTAAGGGTGTCAATCGAGGCGTGTTAACGACATAAATTTTATAAAAATCGGTTCAGCCGTTTTTTTTAAATTATTGTTAAAAATAAATAATAATTATGTTTTAATGATTAAAATGATAACTTTTCTGTGTAATATCTAATTTAATTATTATTATTAAATATTTATCAAACTGGGAAGTTCGTCGTGTGGACCTCAAGGGTCGCACTTTAGTCCTAATAAACGACCCACCTCACGGCTTGTTAATATTTTGATTTACATTTTGGACGGCATCAATATCAAACTAATTATAATCTATTCAAAAAACTCGGGTCGCAGTGCCAAAACCCTGCCGACAATATAGTGTATTTGCTAATACAGGCATTGTGCTGTTATTATGTGAACATAAGTTGGTTTTTGGACAAAATAAAAAATTTAACCCCTTAATACATCCCTTAAAATAATATTTTTTTTTTCTTAATTTCAATATTATTATTAATGCAACCTCTGTACCAAATTAAATACACCCTTCAGTAAGTCAATCACTATCCGCAAACTAGTGTTTTCATAAAATTTGTAAGTCCGGACCTGTCGGGGCGATTTTATTAAAATTTTAGCAGCACATTTTAATCTCCACTAAAGGGTTAAATTTCAATTTTGAAACAATTCTGAGAATTTTTTCGGTATTTTTGGGCCCAAAAACATTTTTCAACCCCTAAAAACTACCCTTAAAATGGTCCGATTGGGCCCATTTTAAATAGGCTTCGTGCGGTTATGGATTGCAACGTGCCTACCCAATTTCGTCAAAATCAATTAACTTTTTCGAAAGTTATAGCCCGTACACACACATATATATATATATATATATATATATATATATATATATATATATAATAAATATATAAATATATACATATATAAATAGACATTTCCAAAAATGGTGCCAAAATGTTCAGGAGGCTATGAAACGTCGAGAAATTTTGGTCCGACCCCTAGGTCCCGCCATCCGACCGACGCCAATAGTGTATGTGCCATATGGCAAATACACTAATAAATAAACTAAGCCACCTCACTATAAGCATGAAATTTATGAACAGCTTTAGCAGTATTATTTGTTCAATATCGATGTAATAAATTGGAAAACTAGAAACGCAAGAAGTAATATTTTACGTGTTTTGCAATAATAAACTCATTAGCATTCATGTACGTTTACCTCGCACCCACGCGGAAGTGACGTATAAGTGGAGTAGAATATAACGATGGAAATGTGTTTAATCAGAAGAAAGACTGGATTCTGAAACCCGCCCGTTCCAAAATACCTGAAACCCGCTAACCCAACGAATCCTATTCTAAATCTAAACATTTTACCATTCCAACTCCACAAGTGGGGAATTGTACTAGTTTGGATCAAAATTACCTCTTCGCACTTTTACAATATTTTTTCGTTTCGAGGTCACCGGAATCCAAAAAACATATTTTTGGAAAAAGTCTGTTGGTCTGTGAACACGATACAGGCCAAACGGCTGCAGAGCGGATCGAAACCAAATTTAGGTAGGATGTTTGACATGTAAAAAGGAAGAACACTATTGTTTTTGGGGAAAATTGGTGAATGCGCAGAAGATAATATAACATTATAACGGTATACTTTTTACAGCGATTTACTATTCTACTGATTTTAACAAAAAAGTTTTGTAAAAAAGTTTTTTCCCACACTTTGTAGTTTCGTAGATATTTTGAAAAGCACTCTCAGGATAATGCTCTATATAACCTTGAAATCGGTCCAGCGGTTTTCAATTAATTAGCGAATATACATACAGGCACGAAAAGGGAACATAACTTTATACAGGGTGTTAAAAAAAGTGTTCGTAAATTTTAAGGGCGTATAGTACCTATAGACCAAAATAAGTGAAAAAAATCTAATAAACATGGGCCCGCAAACTAACCGTTTCAAAGATATGAGCTATTTTCAGAAATACTATATCTAAGAAAATAAGAAAACAGAGTGTGGTATTATGGTATCAATTATTAACGCATTTTATTTAAGCCATTTTACAATATGTGTTCTACATGTCCCCCTTCCATCTCAACACATGACATCTTCTTATAAACGAGTTTCGCACCTTTTCAAAAATTCTCGGTTTTACTCGAATTATCTCACAGGCATGTTCTATTCGCTCTTGTAAGTGCGCTACATTATTAATTGGAGTAGAATAAACTAAATTCTTTAAATATCCCCAATCAAAGAAGTCCAAGAGCGTTAAGTCAGGAGACCTGGGAGGCTATGCCGCTGTGCCTCCTCGTTCTAACCATCTCCTATTGTACCTTTGATTTAAGTGCTCCCTGACCATATCTTTGAAACGGTTAGTTTGCGGACCCATGTTTATTAGATTTTTTCATTTATTTTGGTCTATACTATACGCCCTTAAAATTTCCGAATAATTTTTTTAACACCCTGTATACTACAGCTTTCCGGTCCGGTTTCGCCCGGGCAGATTTTGGATTGGAAACTAAATAATCAAGAGCGACACATTTCTCGTGATATGTCTATTATATCACTTAAGTTTAGCCAACGAACACCAATTTAGCTTAGAAATCGCGTGCGTGATCCACGACTTGCTTTATATTTTCGCTGACTGCTCATTAAAATTCAGGAAGACTTAGGATTTTAAACAGTAAAAAAAGTTTCAAATTCGTTCAGTATTTTTGGAGATTATCCGCGACAAACAAGTAAACTTATACCAAGTCTTCATGGTTTCCGGGCTTGTAGGCCGTGGTCCGGTGGTATTTCTACCTGACGTTTCGTCTACAACTGCGGTAGACATTCTCAAAGGCGATGTGGCAGCGGTCGAAGTGTCCTCCTTGGCGGCTCCACAAGTCAGTGTGTCAGTGACTGGTGTCCTCCCTTCTTTTATGCCTAGTACCAGTGTGTTCGCTGCCACATCGCCTTTGAGAATGTCTATCGCAGTTGTAGACAAATCGTCAGGTAGAAGTACCACCAGACCACGGCCTACAAGCCCGGAAACCATGAAGACTTGGAACAATGCCGGCCGTGAAAGCTTGCACACCTGGAAGTAAACTTATAACTTTAACCGAGCATCTTGCCGACCCCTGTTCATCCGATGGAATATTCTTACACTACCCTCATTATATATATTTAAATGTACTAGCTTGATAACATAGGTTCTGTCTGTGTTTAAGGGTGAATAAAGATTTATCTTATCTTATCTTATCTTATCTTATAGACCGTGAGGCGACAGTAAATTTTATGGATCTTAGGAAGCCACTTGATGTTCCAGTCATAGCTTTAGATGAATTATAGTAATCGAAAAATCCCGGTATGGCGGGTTTAGAGTGGCTCTTGTCTGGTATTAATTATCAAAGACACCTAATTTTGATACGTATTTGTGTGATAAGAATAATGAAACTTGATTTTTTTTAAAAGTCAGCGCAAAATGTATATGCCATACCATTCAAATGCGGCCATCAGTCCTCCATACTAATTCAAGTCGACCTTTTTAAGACCTGTTTTGGGTAATAAGAAGAAACGGATTCGTCCAAAGCGGCTATAGCGGCACATTTATATCAAATACATAAGGACGGACGACATCAAACAATTGCTTTCGCGAGCCGAGTGCTCTTATCAACGGAACAGGGATGTACAATTTCCGAATTAGAATTGCTAGCAGTCGTTTTCGCGTGAAAAAATTCCGAACCTAGATATTGGGATACCTGACTATCGTAATGAGTGACCACCATTCCCTGGTATTTTTAAGTTGACTCAACCAATCAACAATCGACTGATGCGTTGGATTCTGTACCTCCAAGAATATCAAATTGAGATACGATGTTTGTCGCGCTACGCGATCAAACCGACCCAAGACGTTGATAATAAAACTGAGAATATTTTGCAAGTCTATAATTTGCATATTCCCACGGATAAAGAGTTTCGGCAACGTATAAGAAAAATTGTGAAATACCAGGAAACTGATGAACATATATCAAGAACACATTGCAGCATTTAGCAACCGACATAGAGATCGGAGAGTGTACGCGAATGTTCTATCTGATACACAACTAAAGCTATGACCGGAACATCAAATGGCTTCCTATATGATCCATAAAATTTGTTGTTCCCTCTCACGGTCTATTAGTATAGATAAAGCAAAAATAAAGATAAACGTACTTAATCTTCAGGTCATTTTGATATTAGGCGTTAGTTGTAAAATATAAATTCGTTTTTATAATTGATTTAACCCTCCGGCGGGCGCACTATCGGCAGTGTATGCCGCTTTTTCACTAATTTAAAGATTCCGCAAATATTATTGGTTAAATCTCATTGTCCGTCTCGCTATGCTCAAATGACTATGTTAGGCACATTACTACACACAATCCACGGCAGTTTATGATTTGTTTAGTTGCCAGTGAGTCGCTAAACTTGTGGGTTTTGAGTTGACGGCATTCCGTGCCGCAGCGCGCCCGATCATGTAAGTAAAATTAGTTTTGGTTTTTATCGAGTTGCAATTTTTTTATATGGTACAATAAATTTAAAATTTAATTTTAGGGATAAGAGATATTCAAAAAAATATTTGACGGCCGCAGAATTACAAGAATTAGTTGATCATTTGTCAGATATCGAGGACGTATAGTAGACTTTAGCGATGAAGAGGAAGGCAATGCTGATTTTTTTACTTTTGAGAAATTAGCATTAAGGATTTCAATTAATTTTGTTAGAATTACGAATATTTTCATAAATTTTATTAGGAAATAAATTTGGCTGTTTTGAATGATTAATCCGTACGTTTTTTTGCTTGCAGAGCCGCAGCGCGCCTACTCTTGTAATTTTTAAAAGCGCGCCCGCCGGAGGGTAAATTAAAATATCAACAATATTATAACGGTGGAATGTCTATTTCTAGCTTATGAATTGTAAAGCTTTAAATTATATAGAAACATGTATCGCGCCTTGTATTGGCTATTGTAGAACTCGTTGAGTAAATATAACGTCTAATAGTTATTTATTGTTTCACGTACATTTCTCTATACTCCTTGTTCTCTTTGTCTCTTAATTTGTATTTATTGTTTGTTGTCATACATAATTATTGCGGTTTTGTGTCTTCTGTATTTTCTGATATGATGCACGGATTTACAAATTCTATTTGTTTGTCTTATATATGTCGCAGGAATATTGTAAAATCTGGAATATTATAATATTCGTAGGAAAATTGTAATCTTAGGAATTATTGTCAATAGATTTTAAAACTTACAATATTACTAGCAGATTTAGAATTATTATAATAATACTGGTCAGCCTTATCCCCGTATTTATGGTAAATAATTGTTGAGCAACACTGTTGCAGCAACGTGTTTGTGTTGTTGGCAACACAACGTGTTGCAGTGTTGCTGGCAGCTTGTTGAGAATAGAGTTGCCATAATAGTAGGATACACGACGACACTAGACACCAGACACTCAGTGTATACATTGAGTGTCTACGTGTGTCCACCGTCGTGACACCGAGTTGCAGACATAGTACCGGTGTCGCTCAGTGTATGTGTTGCTGCCGTGGAGACAGAGTTTGTATAGTGTCTGGCTCGAGTGTCGCTAGTTTCGACTTGCGCGAAATTTTTAGCTAGACTAGAATATTATCATGACGTCGCGCGTGTGGTCTGCAGAGGAAATAAAATCTTTGATTATATATTCTCCCACAGTAATAGCTGATCTCATATTCGTATCTTGTTTTTTTATCGCAGGTGAAATCTTGTTTAATAAATATTGAAAGTCTTCGTGTTTCATACGAAGAAAGTTTTTGTAGCATTCTGGATCTTCATTTTCCAGTTCAGATAACAATTGATTATAAGCCCCTAACTGTGCTCTTCTTTTAATCCAATCTTTAACCCATATGAATCTCTTTTTACGACGACGTATTTTATTAATTTCACATAAAGCAACGATCGCGGCAGCACGTTTATTCATGGCGACTCAATGTATGACGCTGAATTGCAATCAGTTTCGCATGTGCCCGTGTAGACAGCCAATTTACACTTGAGCTGGGACACTAGATGTATACACCGATGTCGACACAAAAAATTGCTTACCGTGTGGACACCATCAACACTGGTGTCGACATTTGTGTCGAGTGTCAGTGTCGTCGTGTATCCCGAGCTTTATTACTTATCGGGACACCTAGTGATAACTCGAAAATATCTCAGAAAAAAATAAAAAAAATAGTATTGGTTACCTAAACTTTATTAGTCTTCATCTCTTATATAAATCAGCTTAAATTTTAAACCTTAAAATTAGTCAATAATAATATAGTCCAAATCAAACACTAATTATATTTTTCAGATGTCTTTTCCTTCTTTAGCAGGTCAGGTTTACCCACAACATATTTATGGAATTCTCATGTCATCTTGAAATTGAATTTTATTTGAATTATGCTTTCGACTGTTTCTATTTGAAGGCGATTGCGTTCTTTAGTAGGTGGTTAAAACAATAAAACCCCAATATTTTTACACACCGGGTCATTTTGTAGACCAACCGGGACGACCGGGACAGAAGTTCCAAATCGGTGACATGTCCCGGTGTACCGGGATGAATGGCAACCCTAGTTGAGAAGTTGACGGTTAGCGAGCGTGAACATTAGTTAGGAACAATTATTTACGTGTATGGACGTGTTTTTAAAAACTTACTAAACATGGCAGTAGTGTGGAGTAATGGTAAACTTATGCTTTAAATTGAATTATTTCTAGTGTTACCATCTAGACACATCACTTAAGTCTTGTCTTGAAATATCAAGAGTCAAGACTTCACTAAGTCTAAGTCTAGATTAAAAAAACTCTTGTCTTGTCTAATATCAAGACTCTAGATTATTTTCAAGAGTCATACATACGTACACACACACACACACACACACAGACATCTTTCTAAAAATACTGTAAAAATAGTGTAGTGACCTTGAAACATAAAAATTTTTTCTCCATTTTGATTTCGATTTTCGGACCCATTACAATAACTTCCAATGGGAAGTTAATAATTGCATTGTATTTAAGAGCCTCTTCTTTTTATACTATTTATTAATGACTTACCTTTGAATTTATTTAATAGCTACCCCACCATGATATGTTGATGACACAAGTCAAATCATTACTATAATAATAGCTATGAAGCTGTTGTACCAAATGTTCTTAGCAGTCTCACTGAAATGAAACTCTGGTGTCAATAAAATTATCTTGCTTTGAATTTAAATAAAACCGCTTTAC
Source organism: Mongoloraphidia duomilia (assembly GCA_039654895.1). Classification (NCBI taxonomy): domain Eukaryota; kingdom Metazoa; phylum Arthropoda; class Insecta; order Raphidioptera; family Raphidiidae; genus Mongoloraphidia; species Mongoloraphidia duomilia. The sequence continues at coordinate 22,215,426 of CM077519.1, forward strand.
TTAATGTTCATTCCCGCGGAAAATACCCTGAAAATTCCTTTTATGTTAGAGTAAATACGACATCGTGAACCCTGCCTGTGTAGTATTCTGTACTGTGTACCTACCTATTATTAAATTATACAAAAAAGTGTCAGTTGTTGAGTTCTGAAAAAACTTTTTTCCATTTTACCTAGGTTCAGATAATAATATAATTATTATCAATTTTTTTGTGTGTTCACTACGTCAAAATAAAAAAATCTGAATAATGTCACATTAAATAAAAACGTTATTTATAATTAATTTTTTTGCGTTTAATTTAACGCGATAGATCAAAGCGAACATGCTGGGAATCGACGAAGAATAAAATATAATAGGGAGTGGCATTCTGTATTCTAATGATTTATTTATAATATAGAATTTTGCCTTATAACAAATTATCAATTTTAGATAGGTACTATAAGCTCTTCTGAAGTCTGAACGTTTGAACTGTTTTTTACAACGTATATTTTTATCTAGTTTATGAATATTTAAATTTGAATTTTAATAGAGTATCTTAAAAAGTACATGGTAACAAACTTGAAGCTTAGTGCAGATATTAGGTACTTGTAACTTGATACTCTTCTCAGATATAACAAAATATGTATGAAATATTAGTCTGTTCTGCAGCGTGTAGTTGTTTAAAATGAAATGCCTTTTGTAATAATGTAATGTAATAATGTAGGAACGACAGTATGTACCTACATTCAAGAAGAAATAATGGCCTCACTATCTTGGATGCTATTCCACATTAGTTATAATTTTTAACTTTTTAATAAAAGGCACGTCAAAAAAATCACAAAAAATGAAATATTTTCCACTAATTTACGTCTCCATAAAAAAGAAAAGCTTATTTTTACATGCAATAAGAAGCAATTTAACTTGGCCAAATCACCAAGTACCTATCTATACATTTTAGAAAAAAAATAATCATATTCATATTTTATCATCTAGAACGCACCTATTTTTTTACTTCCCGCCTCGACTAGTTCAGGGAAATATTGGATCAGTCCGAAAAAAAAATTCGTGATTAATATTTAGATATTCACGTTTTGACACTATATGGATCATTTGAGACTATTTAGCATTTTCTGACTTATGTGTGTTGTATAGTGAAATTTTTTCTCCTTCGATATTTCAAAAACGGAATATTAACTGTTAAACAATGCAATGTTTAAAAATGATTGTTAAAAACATGTATTGCCAATTACTGTCGATTTCTGAGAAATAAGAAAGCGCTATAGCAAATCAGCTATCGTAGTCGATTGTATTATGTACGATTAAACCAGAATTCTTTTTTCTCAGAAATCGACAGTTGGCAATTTACATGTTTTTAACAGACTTAAAAAAAGGAGGGAGGTTCTCAAGTCGACGCGCATATATATTTTTTTTATGTATGATCACTCATAACTTTTTACAGAGTAGGTCCAATTTTGATGATTCTCATTTTATTGGATAGCGATAGCCGATAGGGTATACCTCGAAGTTGGTCCCATATAAATTTTACTTAAATCGCTTCAGTAGTTCGACTGATTTTAATAAAAGTGAGTAACGGCGTGTGATTTATTTATGGTAAATGTCACTTTTTGACACATCACGCGGAGTAAGAAGTCGGTTAAAAAGTTTGTAGAAGTGAATCTATTGGCAAGCGACTAAACTAAGTTAAGTTTAAAGCCACTAGAAAGTAAGAAATAAAAAACTTTTTAACAAAAAAAAAACCTTCAAAAAAGCCACTAAAAAGAGGAAAATAACAAAACGTTGAGGTCTGCGCCAATTTAATAAAATATGAAGTCGGTTGAAAAGTATAGTAAGTACATAATATAGTGATTAATAACTTCTATTTAACCGACTTCATATTTTATTAACAGACCAAGTTTTATTATTTTCCTCTTTTTCGTGGATTTTTTGCAAGAGGTTTTTTTTTGTTAAATAATTAACAATCATATTTGAATATTGTATTGTTTGACAGTTTTTTTTAAAGACTAAAATGTATAGATACGATGGTACTTGGTGATTTAACTTGACGGCTGACGCCAAGTTAAATTGCTCACATAAGAATGCCCATATAACTTCGACATTTTTTGAGCACTAACGAACTGTGTGTATGTTTTAAAAACCACCAACAGCTAAGGTTATTTGGACCTAGCACCAATTCATATTTTCAATTCATTATTTTTTTTAATAATAAATTGAAAATCCATTTGACACTTTTACCAGCTCTCGGGCTAGAACCCGGGAACTGGGGACTTGTAATAGAGGAACCATAGCAACGCCATGTAAACAACAGCATTGCTACACGCTCGGCTATTCTAGCACTAACGACACTATACAGATTGTATCAAATTAAACCTGTGCATAAAGCATTCTGTGTGTAAGAAGAGATTGATACATAAAGCAATAAGTAAGAATGAGATAAATGATCGCTAATAGATTGTTACGTGGTTACTGTAAATTAAACTGATAAAAGATTTACATTTTTACAGCATAGAAGGAGCGAAAAAACAAAGATGACGCTATTAGGTTGTATAAATATTATTTATTTACAGTAACTACGTAACATCCTATTAGCGATCATCTCATTCTTACTTATTGCTTTATGTATCGATCTCTGTCTTATACACAGACCTATGCACAGGTTTAATTTGATACAATCTGTAGATACACTATTACAAATGATATTTATATTATGTATATTAGGTATGTATATTACTGATGAATAAGTGGAAATTTTGTTAAAACAAGCGGGGCTAGTTTTAACAGCTAGTCGCACGAGTCATAATATCATTATGCATGAGATATAATATATGGTATTTTTTGTCATACCCCCTATAAAATAGTTGCTTTTCACTTCATGACAGGCAGACAGCAATGTGTAAAAATCGGAGAATCCTTATCAAACTGGGAAAATATCAAAAAAGGTGTACCACAAGGAGGTGTTCTAGCTCCAAGCCTCTTTCTATTATTTATCAATGACCTCCCGAAGGTAGTTACAGAACAAATGTTTTTATTTGCTGATGACACTGCTGTGATATGTGAGTCAAATGATCCAGCGCTGATCAAAAATAAGTTAGAACTTGTGATGTCCAATCTAAATGAGTGGTTCACGAAAAACGGCTTAAAATTAAATGAAAACAAAACAGAAATTATAAAATTTGGAAATTACTTTAATATGTACAGTCACATAGATATTCTAAGTACAACTGTTGAAATACAAAACAGCGCAAAATTTCTGGGCGTTGTAATTGACAAAAATTTAGATTGGAAATCACATGTTGATAGCATAATACCCAAATTGTCAAAAGCAGCTTACATTATAAGGCTGATGAAATATAATAACCTTAATATCGAGACCCTATTAAAAATTTATTTTGCAATGTTTCACTCCGTAATGCAATATGGGTTAATTTTTTGGGGAGATAGTACAACGGCAAATAAGATTTTTAAATTGCAAAAAAAATGTATTCGAATCATGGCAGGTGCGAGATATCGGGAGCACTGCAAAAATTTGTTTTATTCACTAAAAATTTTAACACTTCAAGATCAATATATTTTAGACTGTGCTTGCTTTATAAAAAAATATTCAAGCCTTTTTGAAATTAATATACAGTCACATAAATATGAAACCAGAAATAAAAAGAACTTAAAAACAAATCAAACACATCTAAGCGTTGCTCGCGATGGTGCTCGCAATGCCATGATTCGAATATATAATAAAGTTCCGGAAGAAATACGTAACATAAAAATGTATGATAAATTTAAAACCCAACTTAAAAATATATTGTTAACAAAAAATTATTATACCGTCGCGTCTTATCTGTACAGTAACCGCCCCCAGGGGGAACATTGGAATGTCGTTGTTTATCGCAATTGCATTACAATGTTCTTTGGGAATTGGCGAACCCAGGGAAACCCGAGCACGCACCAGTCGGTTGTGTACCCGGCTGGGTGATTCATTTAGGGACTATTATGAAGGAAGGACAGTCGCAACTTTTTTCTTCTTCGTTTCTCTCTTCTTTTGTTGTTGTTAGCGGTATGGTCCCTCCGTTATGGGTACACTTTTGTTGCTGTCCTTTGTTTGTAGTAGTCCCTAATAGTACACCTGCGTGTTTGCCGTGCGCGGTGACCCGTAAGGCGGAAAAGAGGATCCTGGCAGTTGAGGTTCGCCTGGGTGCACCAACACGCTGCTTTGGCCTCCGCTTCGCTGTAAACGGGCGGCTAGACCTAACCCAGTCTAGTCAATCGGCTAACGTCGTGTTTATTTAGTATTCCGGCGGGGTGAGCCAGTGTCTTTGGATGGAGTGGCGCCGTCTCTTGAGCTGACTATATCACCGTGTAGCCCTGGCGCTCTGTACCGGTTTGCGGTCATCGTCCCCTTGTTGGGCTCCGTGGTGGGTGGGGAGCACGGTTGATGAATATAATATAATTATTATGGAAAACTTCCCCCCATTAAATAGCCCTCCCTCTAAGAGAGGGCGTAAAGATGGAAATTTGAATTTATTATTCGGTAATGACCTGGCGAATGTTACTCCTTGTAACAAATATTTGTTAATGACTAAGGTAACTGGAAACTTCAACGGCGACAGTCCCTTTTACATTAATAAACATCTTGATGGCTTGTTTGGAACTTTTCCAAGTGTTAAAAAGTTGCGTGATGGATCTTTATTAATTGAAACATCTTCCCAGCATCAAGCTCAAAAGGTATTGACATGCAAAAATATAAAAGGTGTCGACATGTGCACAGACGTACCGGTAAAAGTAGAATTGCATAAACAGCTGAACTTTTCTAAAGGCATTATTTATTGTTTCGATCTTCTTAACTGTACAGTGGAAACAATAAAAGAGGAACTTAAAGATCAAGGTGTTACAGACGTATATAGAATTCACGCACGTAGAGACGGTCAATTAGTACCTACACCGTCTCATATTCTTACGTTCTGTACACCGCAGCCTCCGCCATCAATTAAAGCAGCATTCTACTCTTTGAAAGTACGTCAGTATATACCATCTCCCTTACGCTGTTACAAATGTCAAAAGTTTGGACATTCGCAGAACAATTGTAGCTTTCCCAGTCTCTGTGATAATTGCGGCCAACCTTCGCATGAGGATATTCCGTGCAAAAAGGTGTCGCATTGCGTTAACTGCGACGGCACTCACTCTGCAAGATCTAGAGAATGTCCACAATATAAAGTGGAGTTCAAGATCCAAGAAATTAGAACAATTGAAAAAATTTCTTTTGCAGAGGCCAAGCGCAAGTATCGAGAATCTGTCCCTTCCTTTACACGTTCGTTTGCAACCATTGCTGCCGCTCCTGTTGTCAAAGTAGACATGTCAACACAGACATGTGACATGTCTACACAAACCGAAGTTTCCCCATCCAGTTCCAAGGTTGTTACCAAAAAACAAAATAAGAATAAAAGCAAGAAAAGTTCAGATGAAAGATCGAGATCGCCAGTCAAGAAAAATAAATCACCGGTAAAAACTCCGGTTAATAAAAATAAAACAGTATCTCCGGTAAAGAAAACCAAGGTTATCTTGAACCGGGATAATAGTCATACTATGACTATAACGCGTACTCGCGTCGACCATAGCAGCAGCGCAGACTCTGCTATGGACGAAGACATATGCAGACCTCCTCATCATCGGTCTGATGCAGCGAGGAAAAAAATGAGGTAGCTTTTTTCTTCTTTATAATAAACATTCACTTTCTTACAGTGGAACATGAACGGTTTTTATATTCATTTCAGTGAATTAAAACTCCTCCTAAACGATCATAATGCTACTGCTATTACTTTACAGGAAACACATTTGAAAGATATAAACACTCCGGTTCTTCGTAGTTTTACGATTTATCGTAAAGATAAACCATTCGTTGAACGTGCCAGTGGCGGAGTGGCAGTTTTAGTCCGAAACAATGTGTTTTCCGAAAATGTCCCATTACAATCTGACTTGCAGGTCATCGCTGTCAGACTTTATGCGCCGAATCCGGTAACTTTGTGTTCAATATACATTCCTCCAACAGAACGACCGACACTTGCAACCATTGCATCTGTTATAGATCAACTTCCACGCCCCTTTATCATCATGGGGGATTTTAATGCCCACAATCCCACTTGGGGTTCTAATCATGTGGATGCTCGTGGAAGGTTAATGGAGACGTTGATTCTGAATCAAAACTTGGTCGTATTGAACACAGGTGCCAATACACATTTCTCGGCTGCTAATGGGACATTTTCCGCTATAGATCTTACTCTCTGCTCTTCTTCTATCGCTCCATCATGTGAATGGGAAGTAAATGCCGATCTTTGTAGCAGTGACCATTTTCCTATCATTTGTCGGCTTCTTTCATTCCATGTGGATGAAAGACGCTCTCCTAAGTGGATAATAAAAGAAGCCAATTGGTCACACTTTCAAGAAGTGCTAAATGTCGGCGAAATGAACTTTGGCAATGTCGATGCTGCTGTGGAGCATTTCACGGATGCGGTCGTCGAGGCGGCTTTAGCTGCAGTCCCGCGCACGTCAACAACACCGCGACGTGTGCCTGTTCCCTGGTGGAATGAGGCTTGTCGGGATGCCATCCGTGAACGTCGAAAGGCTCTCCGTCGTTTCAAAAATAATATGACGGATGAAAATCGTGAAATTTTCATGCAAAAGCGTTCCATTGCCAGACGAATCATAGCAGAGAGTAAGAAGCAGTCATGGAGTGAGTTTGTTTCCACTGTAAGAAGTTGTACTCCCGCTCGCGAGGTGTGGGAGAAAATTCGGAGGATCTCTGGTAAACAGAGTTTTAATTATATTTCTGGATTGGTAATGGGGAATGATACAATTACGGCGCCTGAAGAAGTCGCCGATCACATGGGCTCATGCTACGCAAAAGTCTCGAGTTCCGCAAACTACCTTGAGCGTTTTTCTGCTCAGAAAAATCAAGCAGAACAAGTTGCATTAAACTTTTCCTCAGAAAATGAGGAGAACTACAACGCACCTTTCTCCTCGTGGGAACTGCAGTCGAGTTTGCATGATTGCCATGATACTTCTCCAGGATCTGACGATATTCATTACCAATTTTTGAAAAAGCTACCTCCCTCCGGATCGATATTCCTTCTCAAGATGTTTAATTTAATCTGGTACACCAATACGTTTCCTACCGCTTGGTGTAATTCTATTGTAGTGCCGTTGTTGAAGCCCGGTAAAGACCGGAAACAAGCATCAAGTTATCGTCCTGTCTCACTGACTAGCTGTTTATCAAAACTCCTCGAACGTATGATCAACCGACGATTGGTTTGGATTCTTGAATCCAGACGATTGATTACGAATGCTCAGTGTGGCTTTCGTAAGCACCGTTCAACTATGGATCATCTAGTCAGGTTAGAGTCCGCAATACAGGACGCTTTTCTTAACAAGCAGCACTTGGTAGCGGTCTTTTTCGACCTTGAAAAGGCTTACGACACTACATGGCGGTATGGAATACTCCGAACACTACATAATTGGGGTATCAGAGGACATCTTGGGAATTTTATAAATAATTTTTTATTCGAGCGCTACTTCCAAGTCCGTATCGGCAACACTTTGTCTAGTGTCTTTGTACAGGAGAATGGTGTTCCACAGGGTTCGGTTCTTAGTGTCACTTTATTTTCCATCGCTATTAATGGCATAATTGACAGCATTCCATCGTCTGTAGAGTCATCGCTCTACGTTGACGACTTGGCGATCTACTGCTCGTCAAAGTACATTCGCACTGCACAACGTCACCTGCAGTTGGCCATTAATAGCATTCAGAACTGGACAAGCAACAATGGGTTTAAATTTTCTGTGGGGAAAACCCAGTGTGTGCACTTTTGCCGCATTCGTAGTTGTTATCAAGAACCATTCTTATATCTATATGACACTTTGATTTCTGTACAAGACACTGCTCGATTTTTAGGACTCACTTTTGACCGGTCGTTGAATTGGAAGGCTCATTTTAATATTTTAAAGAGGAAGTCGATGTCTTCCCTGAATATTTTAAAAATTTTATCCAGCACCACGTGGGGTGCAGACCGTACGGTTTTACTACGAATTTATCGTGCAGTCGTACGGTCTAAATTGGATTACGGTAGCATTGTGTACGACTCGGCGCGTGAGTCGTACATTAGGACGTTAAACGCTGTTCATCACGCCGGAATACGTTTGTCAACCGGAGCGTTTCGATCCAGTCCTGTTGTTAGCATTGCCGCTGAATGCGGAGAGCCTCCGCTGAACATCCGGCGGAAACGCAATATGCTATCCTACATCTCTAAGCTCCGTAGTCAACCTGATCACCCAACTTACAGTTGCGTATTTCAACCTCGTTTTTCTTCTCTGTATAGACGGAGAAGAAATGCAACACGTCCTCTTGGTATCAGGTTGAATCTTCTTTTAGATGAACTTCACTTGGCGCTTCCTAGAACTCTTAAAGTAGGCCGTAATTCTGTGCCCCCGTGGCTTATTCCTCAGCCCGTCATCGATATGTCACTTTCCATTCATCCTCGAAATACAACAACTCCAGAGCTCTATCGCCAGCTTTTCCTGGCATGGCTGGATCAGAATCGAGACTACCGTTCCGTTTACACGGATGGCTCGAAGTCTCTCAACCGAGTTGGTTGCGCGTTTGTCACCGATAACGCCAGTGTTGGATACAAGTTGTCTCAAGAGTGCAGTATTTTTACTGCAGAGTTATATGCAATTTTGCAGGCCTTGAGACATGTTCACGGTCCACACAAATATGTTATTTGCAGCGACTCTTTGAGTGCTCTTCAGGCATTGCAGCGTTCCTATCCCAGCCACCCTCTTATTTGTTTAATTCAGGACAAATTGTACTCTTTGAAAAGAGGTGGAACCACTGTCCGGTTTTGTTGGGTTCCCGGCCACATGGGAATTGCTGGCAATGAACTAGCTGACACTGCAGCTAAGGACGCTGCAAATAACGGTCAGAGTGTATTTTGCGTTATCGGTGACGATCTCAAGAGCGTACTGATTTCAGCCGTTCAGCAGCTCTGGAAGGATGAATGGAGTGCTGTCGATGAAAACAAATTAAAATTTATAAAATCTACAGTTGACCCATGGTTCACATCTTGCCGTCCCTCCAGGTGGGAGGAAGTGGTTCTTACACGGCTACGCATCGGTCACTGTAGACTAACCCATGGCTTTTTAATGGCTCGGGAGGACCCGCCCCTCTGTGAGACGTGTGACACTCGTGTTACCGTTTCGCATATTTTAATAGAGTGTGTCCAGTTTAGGGACACACGACAGCAGATCGGATTGTCAGGTGATCTGTCGGTTGTTTTAGGAAATGATCCTGACAATGTCGATCTGCTGTTTCGATTTTTAAAAGAAACCGGTCTTGACCGGTTTATTTGATTTTATTTATTTGTATACATTTAGGCCCATTTACAGCCTCAATGGTTTTTTCTTTATATGACACATTTGAATTTGTACCTATTATGATTTTATGTTGTTGTGTGTCAACTTTTGATTTTGTATTGATTTTGCTTTGGTTTTATTGTTTTTGCTTTTCTTTTGTTTAATTTTTTTTTTTAGACGCTAATGACCTCTGTTGTCGAGCGTCTATAATCTACAATTCATTCATTCATGTACAGTAACCTGTAATTATTGTAAACCTGACACTATTAATATCCAATAAGGATTTTTTTAATAAAGAATTTTATTATTATTATTATTATTATTATTTTCAGTATTCTCAAAAATGTTGACAGCATAGGGTATAGCAAACTTCACTTCCCACACACGATCACACCTGCCTGTTATGTGAGCCATTACAGGCTAGTATACATGCATGTAAAGTAGCTATTTTTAAGGAGGTATAATGACAAAAACTTTTTTCCCCACTGTATGCAAAAGCTTGTGACAACTTGAATTCTGTTTAAGTGGAAGCGTGGACCTTATAAAACAAAATGTGAAAAAAGGGGCCAAATTCGGTATAAAGAACAAGTGGGTATGTTGGTTTCGCTGAAAAAAGAATTGAGATCTAAGTAGGTGCCAAGTTTTTACATGGCCTGTTTTTAAACACCAGTAATTTATTTACAATAAATATAAAACATAAAAACCTCCAAACTGAAAACTTGGCATCCACTTAGGTGTATCTCAATTCTTATTTAGACGAAGCTGACTGACCCACTTGTTCTTTGTTCCGAACTTCGCTTCTTTTTTCACATTTATGTTTTTGGTGGGATTTCACTAACTGGGATGGAACAAACAATTAATATTTATATTGCTCCAGAATTTAGATTTAAGTTTGTTTTGTTTCTTTATTAAATTACACATCTTTGTTCTTTTTAAATGTGTTAATAAGTGTTTCAAAGTTGAATTACCGAACCTTCGTGTTTTAATACAGAAATATTCATGATACGTTAGTAATTCACTATGCATAAATTATGTTTTGTTATCCTGTTTGCGTTATTAGCATAATATTATAAAACGTGGATTTGTTTGCATTTTTTGATATCATCGTTAACAATTCAAATTTATTCTGTGGCATTTACGTGTTCATATGTTTCTTTAATATTTCTGTGGACTTAAGGAAAAAATGCTTATGTCCAATTTTTGGTAATTTTTTTGTGTAATAAGTATATTCAGATTTTTATAGCTCTATTTAAACGGTATTAAAAAAATTCGACTGTACTTATAGCCAGTCCTATATACCTACTTCCCACCTTAGTAAACAATCGCTCGTAAGTGAAAATTTTCCCAACAAAACGATTCTTTTTTCTTTTTCTTAATATAAAAAGCATGGCCATCTCATTTGTTTTTGCTATATCCACTACAAAATAGCTACTTTCCATGCATGTATATTGTATACCGGCCTGTATTGGGTTATTTAACAGGCAGGCGTGCTACCCAAAAGTGTTTTCATAACATAACTAGTGTGGTAAGTAAACGGTTGCCATAGTAACTTAAGTTTATTCGCACACACGCACACAAACACACACACAACAATGCCGGATTTAGAGGTCTGGAGGCCCCGGGGCAACAAAGGAGTGGAGGCCCCCTGGCCCCAAATTATTTTCCAAATTAAGTGGACAATTTTTTTCATTCGAGTTTTCCAATAAATAATTTATTGTGTTTACCGCGTTTACTCATCGAAATACCAAAACCACGTAATTATTGTGCAGTGGAAGTCAAAAAACATTTCCTCATGATTACTTATTAAAATTATTAACGCGATTTAGCATATTTTCAACGACAAAATTTAATAACCGAGAATTCAGAGAATTTTTTTTTCTGAAGTCTCTATTGTGGGGGCTCCTCTTTTGTGGAGGCCCCGGGGCTGTAGCCCCGGTTGCCCTCCCCTAAATCCGGCCCCGACACACACACACAGTCATCAGTCGGAAAATGGTCTCAAACATCCTAGGATGTCAAAACGTAAAGATTTATTGGAAAACTAAACTGGACAATTATTTTTAATATTATTTTAATGTAATTAGTTTAGCGTCTGTATGAAATATTTATATCTATAATAAAATAAAAATGACCAAATTCACAGACAAGTATATAATATTAAAAAATGATCAATGTTTTAGCCAAGATGGAACGTTGATCATCTTTTAATATTATACATATACTTGTCTGTGAATTTGATTTTTTTAATTTTATTATTAATTTTATTTTATTAAAAATTTGACATGAAAGATTTTGTCTTGTGGTGATAATTTAATCGTATACAATTATGTAAGTTAATGGTAATTTGAAGTGGAGGGACACAAATTCATAGGTTAAATACGTATTTTAATCATTTGTGATTTTATTTATTACAATGTGTCTTTTTTTGGCCTCTTTAACGATTTTGAAAGACATGGGGTATATTTACCTCGATTAATTGGAGGAAACTAGTGTTAGTTTTTAAGTAGGTACAGAATTAAATTTAAACAAAACAACTATAGATGGTTATAACTGTTGTAAGGACATAAAGCAACAAAAAAATAATATTTTCATATTTGGTTATAATTTTATTTATTTAGACTCGAATTATAACTTATGCAGAATTTTTAAGCCAAGCCACACATTTATGGTCATTTTCTGGTAGCATATAGATACCTGTGTGTTACATTATTAGTGTATTTGCCATAATATGGTACATACACTTTTGGCGTCGGTCGGATGGCGGGACCTAGGGGTCGGACCAAAATTTCTCGACGTTTCATACCCTCCTGAACAATTTGCCACCATTTTTGAAAATGTTTACATATATATTATATGTATATATATTTGCGGGCAATAACTTTCGAAAGAGTTAATTGATTTTAACGAAATTTGGTAGGAACGTTGGAATCCATCACCGCACGAAGCCTATTTAAAATGGGCCCGATCGGACCATTTTAAGGGTTGTATTTAGGGGTTCCAAAAAGTTTTTGGGCCCAAAAATACCGAAAAAATTGTCAGAATTGTTTCAAAATTGAAATTTAACTCTTTAGTAGAGCTTAAAATGTGCTGCTAAAATTTTAATAAAATCGGCCTAACAGGACCGGACTTTCAAATTTTATGAAAACACTAGTTTGTTGATACGGATTTACTTATGGAAGGGTGTATTTAATTTGGTGCAGATGTTGTACTGATAAAATCCATGTCTAATATTGAAATTTAGAAATATTTAATTATAAGGGAAGTATTAAGGGGTTAAATTTTTTATTTTGTCAAAAAACAAACTTATGTTCACATAATAATGCCACAATGCCTGTATTAGCAAATACACTATATTGCCGGCAGGGTTTGACACTGCGACCCGAGTTTTTTTACTATTATTTTTGGTAATTTTTGTCCAAATTATCTTTAACTGACTTTATTTCGATAATTTTGTGAAAAATTGAGTAATCTCGAACTTACCGGTTCAGCCAAAAAAGACGTTTTTTTGCTGGAAGCCAATATAAGATAATATAACGTGTCGCTAATCGCTATAAAGAAATTGCCCTTATGTGTACAAAACATTCCCCTGGCACCGTATTCTATATTGAACTAATCGGATTCGCTACTTAGATATCCGTGAGTGTCCATTGAAGTAGATATCATTTACCCCAGACACATTTTTTGCGGAGTCTTTCCTTTTGTCTTGTAAGAACTTGTTTGTTCCTTTAACAAATATTTAGGTTAGCAAGGGTCACATTAAGATTCTTAATAGGTGCTCTGTCACATTAACTTCTTTTATTGCATCAAACGAAATAGCGTGCTGAGAGAATATTACTTTAAAATATGGCATTTATTCATGTGAAAAGTACTTTTAAAATTGAAGAAATTAATTGTGTATTCAGAATCTTGCTATGTTATTAAGTTTTATGTTCAACAGGCATTTACATAATTGTAAGACAAAATTAACTCTATCTTTACCATTATTTTGTTTGGAAGAACAGGGAAGTTGTCTTAGTCATGGAATAGGATGTTATAGTTAATATAGATTGTATATCTAGGACGTAATGATGAGTTGTGACATATTATTAATGTTAAACGATTCAGAATATCGGTATACACTGTATTTTTTGTCATACACTCTATAACATAGTGACTTGTCTTTATTTCCAGTATTTTCAACATTTCACTTGTGTAGCAAACTTAACTTCTAATAGTAGGGTAGGTAGAAGTGGAGTATTAATGAATGAATTGTAAATTATAGACGCTCGACGACTGAGGTCATAAGCGTCTGAAGTAGTGGAGTAGGTACTATACAATGTACATACTATATTATACAGGGGGGGTGAACTGCTCAGGTGCATATATAGCAATTTTTTTAGAGTAAAAATGACCAGGGTTAAATTATCTACAGGCTAGGCTACCTACTTAATGTTATAACGAAAATAATTTTTTATAGCATTTTAACAACTGTGTGCTATAAATGCATTATAGTTAGTTATAATATGCATTGCTATATCATTTATTATTGAAGTCAGATTTTGACGTTGAAAAAATTCTAAAGTATGAACACATAAAAAAAAATTATTGATAATCAGAATAAATCATAAAAAAAAAAACCTAATGAAACATAACACCTTTGATAATATAAAATGATAGAATATTGCGCTAAGTAGGAAGATGCGAACTCACGAACGGCCACTGGTACCTACAAGCCAGATTTTTTTTTATTTTTAAAGAACCATTGTTGTTTTTTTAAATTTGTTATTTTTTCTTTTATTCTAAATAAATATAAGATAAAAGAAAATTCCATTGAGAAAAGTTGCTTAGAATTGAACAAATTAAAACAGGCAAGGCAAAACAACCACAGCGCACCGTGGAGCATATATCACCAAAACCGTGGTCCCAAGTGCACGTAGATTTTGCTGGACCTTTTGAGGGCAATATGTAGATAGTAGTCATCGACTCCTACACTCACTGGCTGGAGATATTACCAATCTCGTAAGAATACAATTAATTATCCTCTATCTATAAGAATTATAGTTAGCGAGAAACAGCAAAAACAACGACAATAATTAATTATGTGTAGTAATGCCGTTGTTTATAATATGGTGTTGCCATGGCTCCTCTATTACAAGCCCTCAGTTCCCAGGTTTTAACCCGAGAGATCCTAAAAGTGTCAATTAGATATTCAATTTATTATTAAATAAAAATAATAATTTAAAAAAATTTATACGACTTCAAAAAATGCCTCTGAAAAGATTACAATAATTTTGTACAATCACCTTCACTAACCTACATTTAATCAGAAGTCGGCGTAAATACATTAGGTACTATAACTAGGTATAATAAAGCAATAATTACGCCGACTTCTAATAATTAAATGTAGGTTAAGGAAAGTGATTGTACAAAATTAGTATTTTATTATTTTCAGAGATATTTTTGCAAGTCGTATCAATTTTTTTTTAAATTTTTTTTATTTCGTCATTTTTATATTTACATTAATTACAATAATTATTGTTAACAATCACTTACTTATCAACAATTAAACATTATCCTTTTGTCTACTGAAATATAAAGTTTGTGAATTATAAGTTTTTATATTGACCGAGCAATATGAATAATGACCAAATTATTATTCACATAGTCCATAACATTTGTATAGTAGTATATGAAGAGGAGTTTTTAGTTTTTTGAAATTTTCCAGGAAACATTTCCGGGTTGCAATCTTTCTAAGAACGCTCCTAAAGGTAACTAAGCAATTTGGTACCCATTTCACTGTTCTACGATGCCTATACAGTGTGTCCCACCGAATTTGAGACATAGGAATTTAACATAGGATATTGATATTTTGTTAATATTTGCTCCCCATTAAATGTTTTTGTTATTTTTATTTTACGAACTGGTTCTAAATATCCTCAGGAATGATTCTGTAATTTATTTTTTTCTTAATTCTCGTTAAAAATTTAAAAACATCTCATTTTTGAGAAATAAAATACGAAGCTTAGTTTGTATACCAGTTTTATGAGCGCCGACATCGTTTCGTTCATAGCCAAGTTGACAGCGCGCAAGGGCAATAATTATACATTCCAC
This sequence comes from Mongoloraphidia duomilia, assembly GCA_039654895.1. Classification (NCBI taxonomy): domain Eukaryota; kingdom Metazoa; phylum Arthropoda; class Insecta; order Raphidioptera; family Raphidiidae; genus Mongoloraphidia; species Mongoloraphidia duomilia. The sequence goes on from CM077519.1 coordinate 22,230,903, forward strand.
CAAGCTTGAGTTCGAATCCCGGGCCCTCAAATATTTTTTTTTTTTTTTATGAAAATACATTGGAAAATTATTTTAGATAAAAAAAATTTAATTGAAAAGTTATTTAAAAATAAATAAATTTAATGTTGAGCGTCTATAATTTACAATTTTAATTTTTTTCGACTATTAGTCATTATAAAAATAAAACAATAGTTTAGACACTTCTTACCACAATAATTATTTTATTCGTGAATGTACATTTCAAGAGCTAAGCTCTCATCTTCAGCACATACTAAACTAAAAGTTTAGTATGTGCTGAAGATGGACAGTCGAAAAAAATTAAAATTGTAAATTATAGACGCTCAACATTAAATTTATTTATTTTTAAATAACTTTTCAATTAAATTTTTTTTATCTAAAATAATTTTCCAATGTATTTTCATAAAAAAAAAAAAAAAATTTGAGGACCCGGGATTCGACTCAAGCTTGGTGGAACGTATAATTATTGCCCTTGCGCGCTGTCAACTTGGCTATGAACGAAACGATGTCGGCGCTCATAAAACTGGTATACAAACTAAGCTTCGTATTTTACTACTCAAAAATGTGATTTTTTTGAATTTTTAACGAGAATTAAGAAAAAAATAAATTACAGAATCATTCCTGAGGATATTTAGAACCAGTTCGTAAAATAAAAATAACAAAAACATTTAATGGGGAGCAAATATTAACAAAATTTCAAAATCCTATGTTAAATTCCTATGTCTCAAATAAGGTGGGACACACTGTATAGAACAAGAGTATTATGAGTGTACAAGAAAGTAAGTCGTAAAAAATATTAAATCAAACATTAATTGGTACTAGGCCCGAATAACCTTAGCTGTTGGTGTCCTTAAATAACTAATTTCTAAATAACTAATTTCTAATTCTAATTTTCTAAACTGGTTACAACCAATCTTTACCGGAGCTAAGTCATGATAATAAATTAATGTAGGTAGGTATTGAGTTTTTTGATACTACAAATTATAAAAATAATGTTGATGAGTTATTTATGAACTGCAACCTTTTTTAAAGAAATTAGTAGTATTAGTAGGTATACCATTCAGCAATTCATAGAAAACCGGCAGTAAAGCGAAGACAGTTTCCGCTTTCTGGTTTAATTTTGAGCTACCTAAATTCAAGTTTCCGTACCTTAATAATGATATTTTATGCCGGCAAACTAATTTAACAGACCTGGAAGTGCTTAGAATGATCACCTTTGATCATGAGTTTATAGTTAACAGGACAATACTTAACCCTTACCCTTTGAGTACTATAAATTAGTATGACGATGATGTTGGCATAGCTACTTACGTCATACGTTGACGATCAATGTCGAAAATGACGTGATGATATTTGGTTTCTGAAAATCCGAAAATATGATAAAAAACAGACAAAGCGAGTGTATATAGGCGCTTCTAGCTTCGCTTTATTTCGCGCCTAATGAAGTAAAATATTAGTCACTTTAGATTTACAATTAAATTATTAATTCATATTAGTCGTTCAAAAAGTAATTTGATTTTAATTATTTAATTAAAATTGCAATGGTGTATAGAATTTAGAATTTGATTATAGGTAGATTTGAAATTAAAACATTAAAAAGAAGCATTTCGAGGAAAAGGCAAACTAGCCCTTCTATTTACGTAGAAAAAATGTTGACGGTACATATTTTTGCTAAAATTGTAATTTGATAGTTGACAAACACGACCTTAACTTTCGAAATTGGACACTTGTTAAGAAAAGGATTTGACGTAGGTCAAACGTATGGACAAGTGAACGGTAAGCTGCAGGTGTTTAGAACGAATGTTTACATCATGATGATTGGCGCCCTCTTCAAATCTTTCAGCTAGATAGATGGACTCATTCCGTACATAGATTTTGTGGACAAACAAAATCAGATGCAGAAAAGTCATCCTGAAACAGCTAATTTCGGACTGATGTGATCGAAACATAACGCAGGCTGGCAAGCAGGTGTTTTTTAAAATGTAAGTACTTATATCTTTAATTTACATCAAGTATTACGATCGAAACCCGAATATAATCTATATAAAAGAAATTTTATCAGCTTTCACATTGATAATTTTTTTTTAAATTGACTGTTTTCGAGCTATTCCCAAATAACTGTCTTTTGGACGCTAAGTAGATGTAGAATATTTCTATACTACTATACAGGGTGTCCAAGACTTGTGTTGTCGGTCGTTATATTGATTTTCGGTGAAGATAGAAAAAAAGTTTGAATACAAAAGTTGTTTTAAGTTTAATGGTGCATAACCTAAAAATATTTTCAATTATACGGCCTGTCCCATTTATGCGTGGGAGATCAAAGTTATGTTTTCTATAACCTAGCGCCCTGTTTTTATTTGTTTTTTCAATTCTGCACCTAAATGTGAATAGAAATTATAAGGGAAGCCATGCTCGAAAATTCAGTAATTTTTGAGTTATTCAAGTTTTTTAGAAATTTTTGACAAGTGCAGACCTTCATCTAAAATTCGACATAGCGAAAACAGAAATCTTTATCAAACTAAAATTTTGAGGATCACTAGATAATGGACGGACAAATCAATGTCTGTCCTAAAAAATGAATTTATTATACAGGGTGTTCAAAATAATGTAATTCTTTTACCTAACTTCAATCACGTGTAACTTTTGATTGTTAAATACAACGAGATTATTTTTTTACCAGACCTAAATCTAATATTTTAATACGAAAATATTAGGTTTAGGTTTGGAAAACCCTTAATAAAAGTCATAGTAAATATCCTAAAGAATACAATTCCAGCAAAAAAATAACCTCGTTGTATTTAACAATCAAAAGTTACACCTGATTGAAGTTAGGTAAAAGAATTACATTATTTTGAACACCCTGTATAATAAATTCATTTTTTTAGGACAGACATTGATTTGTCCGTCCATTATCTAGCGATCCTCAAAATTTCAGTTTGAAAAAGATTTCTGTTTTGGCTATGTCGAATTTTAGGTAAAGGTCTGTCAAAAATTTCTAGAAAACTTGCATAACTCAAAAATTACTGAATTTTCGAGCATGGCTTCCCTTACAATTTCTATTCACATTTAGGTGCAGAATTGAAAAAACAAATAAAAACAGGGCGCTAAGTTATAAAAAATATAACTTTGATCTGCCACGCTTAAATGGGACATGGACATGCTGTATAATTGAAAATATTTTTAGGTTATGCACCATTAAAATTTATACAACTTTTGTATTTAAACTTTTTTTCTATCTTCACCCAAAATCAATATAACGGCCGACAACGCAAGTTTTGGACAACCCGTATATCCGTATTTATACCTAAAAGAATATTTATTGATGTAAACTTTTATGCTGAATCTATCCACTAAATTTGTTACCGATTTTCAGTTACATTGTGTAAAACTGTGAGAACTGAAACATATGTGGGAGAGTTATAAATTCGTAAAGTTAGCAAATCGATGTAACGTTGAAGCGTTGAAGTTGTATCTTTTTGTTCTGAGATGTTATCAAATCTAGGAAATCAGGTTGAAACTATCTAGTATCAAATCGATTCAATAGATCTGTTGATAGATGTTCCAATACATACGATTGCCTTTTTCACATCGAGATCAGAGAACGTATTTCACGGCGCATCATCGTGTTATACACAGCTATTGTTCTTCTGGCTTGTCGCAATCTATTTCCTTATAGCAGGGATGGGAATTTTAAATTTCAGTTGTAAATTTGAATACCCTACGTTCGTTTTTTTAGATGATAGTTGAAGACGAAATCTTCTTGTGGTTTAAGGATCAAAAAAAAAAAAAAAACAAGCCGTGAGGTCCACACGACGAACTTCCCAGTTTGATAAATATATAATAATAATAATTAAATTAGATATTACACAGAAAAGTAATCATTTTAATCATTAAAACATAATTATTATTTATTTTTAACAATAATTAAAAAAAAAAAACGGCTGAACCGATTTTTATAAAATTTATGTCGGATCAAAATGACGTTAACACGCCTCGATTGACACCCTTATGAAGTCGATATAATTTTTTTGGAGGTTATTTGGTTAAGAAAAAAGAACGGCTGAACCGATTTTGAAAAAATTTCTTTCAGATTATATAATTTACGTTAATACGCGTCAATTGGCACCCTAACGTAGTCGATAGCATTTTTCATTCTCGAGATTTCGTCTTAGAAAGAAATGGACACATACGTACATACGTACGTACATACGTACACACACACAGACATCTTTCTAAAAATAGTGTAAAAATAGTGTAGTGACCTTGAAACATAAAAACTTTTTCTCCGTTTTGATTTCGATTTTCGGACCCATTACAATAACTTCCAGTGGGAAGTTAAAAAAGCGGTCATGTGCGTGTGGAACTCGCGTTACGAGGGTTCCGTACCGTTACAACAATTAAATTAGGTAGACCTATTCTGTGAAAATTTCAACCGGCTACATGTTACGATTCCCAAGATACAGCCTTTAAAAGGGTTTTCCGTTTTTTGTGTGGGGAGTGGGGACCCCCTTTAATTTTTACTTTTTGTGATTTTCGGATTTTTCCCTTTACTTGTGCTGCGAGACCTTGCTTTTTGCCAAATTTCATGATTCTGGGTCAACGGGAAGTACCCTTTAGGTTTTTGATGAGTGAGTTTGCGAATATCAAAATAGGTATAGGAGCCCCTTTTATTTTTACTTTTTGTAATTTTCGGATTTTTCCCTTTACTTATGCTGAGAGACCTTGCTTTTTGCCAAATTTCATGATTCTAGGTCAACGGGAAGTACCCTTTAGGTTTTTGATGAGATGACAAAATGGCCGTATCTTTTGATTGCGTGACTTAGAAGCTTAAATTGTTTACAACTTTAAGGGACCATAGACCTTAGTATTTCGTATAAATTTCAATTTGATATCTCTATCCGTTCCTGAGAAAATGGATCTTGAAAGACGGACACCCAGCCAGCCAGCCAGCCAGCCAGCCTGACGGACAAACGAGTGCTCCTATAGAGTTCCGTTTTTTCTTATTGAGATACGGCACCCTAAAAACGCAATACTGATGCTAAATTTTGCTATAGACGCTGATGAGTTTAGCTTTCAAGCGTCTATAATCTACAGTCTACCTATTTAAGTTTTGCTATTTAACGTTTCTCTCATCATTAGAGATCTGGTTATAAATGAAACAATAGAGATTTTACAATTTTTATGAAAACAATAATAATAATGAATAACGAAACAAAAATATACATATTATAGCCGTCAACATTTTTTGTCAGTAGTGAGTAGATTGTCATCATGATTCATGATATAGGTACCTACATGAGCTGTTATTATTATATGAAACATTAGATAATTAATAGCAAAACTTAATATCAGTATTGTGTTTTTATTCTGATCATTACGCCACACGAAACAGGGCCGTACCTACGCCGGGGTAGCGCCCAAGGGCCCCCGAGCATAAGTCCCTATGCTCTTGGCCAGCTATGAATGCAAACCAATCTTGCGGTCGAGCGCCACCCTACGCGATGGTTGTGAACTATATCTGGGAATTATTAATTTTTATTAAATTGTTATAACGGTCCGAAACCTTCTATGTGCAAGTTTTCCTCGCACTTGACCGTTTTTTTTATATTGATTGAAATAAATTAAAATCAGCAAGTAATTAAAATATTACATTTTTCCTTTTAGAGTATCGACGTAAAGGTTACTTTGAACAATTTACTCTTGTATTTAGCAGTACCTAACCTAATATTAACATTACTTATATTATATTTGTATCCGGCGGTTACCAGAAAGTACAAAGCTGTAAATTTACACAAGTGGTCTTTTATCAGAACATCAGAAAATAAACGTACATCGTTTGTATGCCTGTATTAGTAAAATGTGCTAGTTTTATATTTGCAATTTTATCATAATTTGCAATGATTTTTTATTGTTCAAATTTTATATTATTGTCTATAGTTTATACAATATACAGGGTGGCACATCTTAAACAATTCAGTGAAATATCTCGTAAACGGTATAAACCATAAAAAATGTTTTATGCAAAAGTTATAGAGTGTCAAGGGGGACAGAAGACTATGATATCAGATTTAACATAGGTGGGTGCTGTGAAGTTCAGGTGAAGGTCAGCTTCGATTTTTTTAATTGTAGCAGTGCATTTTTATTCCAGAATACGATACAGTATATTTAATAGTGAACACTAAATTATTAAGGTACATATGAGCTAAAGTTAATAAATATTGAGATATTTAGAAATTAAATAACAAATTTAATTTGTCAATTCGGTTCTTTTATGAATTGAATTTAAGCCAAGAAGGCCGGTGCGTAATATCATGGCATGATGGCTTATCTGCTATGCCATAATTTATCTTGGTAATTGTCGTTCATTTTGGCTGTTATTTAATTTCTAAATGTCTCGATATTTATTAACTTTAGCTCATATGTACCTTAACAATTTACTGTTTACTATTAAATACTGTATCGTATTCAGGAATAAAAATGCACTGTTATACAATTAAAAAATCGAAGTTGACCTTCGCCTGAACTTCACAGCACCACCTATGTTAAATCTGATAGTCTTCTGTCCCCCTTGACACTCAACTTTTGTATAAAACATTTTTTTATGGTTTGTACCGTTTACGAGATATTTCACTGGATTGTTTAAGATGTGCCACCCTGTATATGAACTATAAGTAATATCTATATTTCGAAATAAAAGTTTGTCGCATCACATTAGTTTCCACATGTGTATTTTTATTTGGACATATTTGGCAAGTATTTTAAAGTGCCAAATAATGGTTTGAAGTCAGAGTTCACGCATTTATTTCCTGTGATTTTAAAAATCCGACTGCCGGAAATTTTTTTTCTCGTTTTATACACTAGCATTTATTTCTGTCTTAAAGTTTTCAATAACGCATCCTTATTTTCCAAAAAAATAGCCTCGTTGAGCAGTGAATATTCAGACATTGTATTCAGAAGCAGTGTCTCATCAAATTGTATTTTAACTGTATTTTAATTTTCCATAAAAATTATAAATATCAAATTTAGTAATCGACGTTGATCTGAAAATAGTACATTGTGTTACAAGGGCGGAAGGCTGTCGTTTGCGACGAATGTGAAGTTTTCCGCTCGAGCGAAGCGAGGGTAGTGAATAAACGAGTCTCATTCGCCAATTTTGCCTGAGTTACACGGTATTGTTTTTGTAAAAAGTGCATTAAAAATGTTGGCAATCAGCGATAGAAACACCGTAAATAAAGATATTGTAGGTTATGGGCGAAACTGTCAGATATAGTGTACAGCCACCGCGTATGATGGCGCCACTTTCGCTTACTTTCAACCCGAAAAGCATTGCCCAAGGGACGAAAACACGTTAATTTTGATCCTCCAATGCTCGAATTTCATTTTTCATTACTTGTCTGCAATTGTCAACTTTTTTCTTCGAAAACAAGTACGAAACGCGTCACTTTACAGAAAAGGCAGTTTCTTTATACCACCACAAAACGTCATGTATCTTGACAGGTTAAGAATGTGATTGAAATTGTCTGTTTTTAGTGAATATTTTTTCGTTGCTATATTTCAACTGAAAGTTAACTCGTCCTTTTAATCCTGTTGTCTTGTACAGACAGGTATCGTAATTCGTAATGGCTTCTGGCAGCCATTAAAGGTCCTTTGAGTCACATGAAACTGATGTGTAATATATTATTTGTACCTAAGGTTAATAACCACTAAATCGATAGGCATTCACCCGTTACTAACTGTGGCCATTTCAACACGAACACTCTAAAAGGGACGCTGCTATCTTTCTATAATATTTTACGTTGAAGTTGATTGAAATGAATTTACTATTATAAATAAATAAATATTTTTTTAAAATAAATATTACAAAAATTAACATAAATTTCGTGCAATATTATTGTTGCTAGTGCAGACATTCGTATTTTAACACCAATACTCCGGTAATTTTAGATATTAAAATCACCCACCTGCAGAAAAATTCCCAGTTAGCTGATTTTTTTTTATTTACCTTCGTTATGGTGTTTTAAAAAACGTGTAAAAAGTCCCCATCGATATCGTGCCGGCGTTGCCAGATATTCGAAGTTCAAGTTCACGATAGACGGTTTTTTGCGAATTTCTCGGTTCCGTTCCATTTTTTGTAAAAAATGGTTATTATCAATCTTGTAGAGGACGATATTATCTACAACTTTTGTATAAACATTTTTTGTCTACGATTTATAGTTTGTCTTATTAAAGTACCCGCGGCTTCCTCCCCCTCGATTTTACATAACGGGATTATGCTGCTTCCCGAGGGCCTAACATAATAATTTGTACCATTATTTTAAGTTGAACTTAAAGCTAACGATTAATTATAATTTTATCGAAATTAATGCAGTAGTTCTCTACTTATAAGCAACCAAACATACAAATCGACAGCGCTCAAACAGACAGACAGACCGACAATTTTTTTCGAAAATACGATATTTATACTTGACATCAATTATAAAGACCATTCGTAAAGTAATTTCGTAAAAAAAATTTACAAGGGTTGAGAGAGTGCGGATAAAGTACGAGTATGCATTTGCATACCGTATAACGCACTCTAGTAATAATAGCCACATTTTTAATTTTTTTTTACAAAATTTTTTTACGAATAGTCTTTATAACAATTATAAGGAGTATTCGTAAAGGAATTTTGAAAAAAAAATTAAAAGTATGGTTACTCCGAGCTATTCTTAGTAGAGTGCGTTATACGGTGTGCAAATGCATACTCGTACTTTATCCGCACTCTCTCAACCCTTGTAAATTTTTTTTACGAAATTACTTTACGAATGGTCTTTATAATTGATGTCAAGTATAAATATCGTATTTTCGAAAAAAATTGTCGGTCTGTCTGTCTGTTTGAGCGCTGTCGATTTGTATGTTTGGTTGCTTATAAGTAGAGAACTACTGCATTAATTTCGATAAAATTATAATTAATCGTTAGCCTTAAGTTCAACTTAAAATAATGGTACAAATTATTATGTTAGGCCCTCGGGAAGCAGCATAATCCCGTTATGTAAAATCGAGGGGGAGGAAGCCGCGGGTACTTTAATAAGACAAACTATAAATCGTAGACAAAAAATGTTTATACAAAAGTTGTAGATAATGTCGTCCTCTACAAGATTGATAATAACCATTTTTTACAAAAAATGGAACGAAACCGAGAAATTCGCAAAAAACCGTCTATTGTGAACTTGAACCTCGAATATCTGGCAACGCCGGCACGATATCGATGGGGACTTTTTACACGTTTTTTAAAACACCATAACGAAGGTAAATAAAAAAAAATTAGCTAACTGGGAATTTTTCTGCAGTGGAAATCTAAAATTACTGGACTACAACTTAAAACTAAACATAATGCTGAAAAAGAAAAAAAAAACTATATCACAATAAATTCATGATAAAATTATGCATATAACATGTGTTTGATTTTTCTATGTTTGAATTTAGGGTTTTTAGGGTTGCGTACCAGAAAGGAACCCTATTGTTGTGCCAACGATGTCTGTTACAGGTAGTGTTGCTAGGTCCAGTTTGCCAAGTTTCGGGACAGAAGGTTAAAAAAATCGGGATTCTGGTTTTGAAATCGAGACATCTAAAAAAACAAGGTTTTTATAAATCAACATTTATTTTTATTATTAAGTGGTGAAAATAATGTCATAATAATGTCATCATAATTTTTGGATCTTACGCGGCGGCAGAAAAGTACGGGACAACGTGATACCTCTATCGCGCTATTCGCAGTCACAAAACAATACGGGGCGAAGTTTTGAACCTTTTATAATTACCGATTGAACCTAAATCGGGACATTCGGCGTCCCGATCAAGGGTGAATCGGGACGTGACCACATGAACTCCTGAAAATCGAGACGTCCCGCGCAATTCGGGACACCTGGCAACACTAGTTACAGGTCTTAAGGGGGGCGCTCATATATGCAAACGGGGATCAAAATAAAAAAAAATTGTACCTATTCTTGTTGAGTATCGTTGAAACGGGACTTTTGAGTAGATTATGAATGTGTTTTTATTTTTATTTATTTTATCAAATTTGTAGGTTTTAGAGACCGTGGAAGTTACAATTTTTAGACCTATTTTGTTACCACGTCTATCTTCAACGCCATTACCTATAAAGCTGTAATTTACGTCAAGTGTCACTCATATCTTCTAAGTCTAGTTAATCAACAAATACTAAAAGCAGAAAAAATAATGCGCCTATGCATGCAAACGGGGGACAAAACATTTTTTTTTGTACCTATAATTCTTGTCGGGTATCGTTGAAAAGGACCTTTTGAGTAGATTAGGAATGTGTTTTTATTTTGTTTATTTTATCAAAATTGTAGGTTTAGCATAACTTACATAGTACGGAACCCTACTCTTTGCGTGGATCGGCACTCACTTGGCCGTTTATTCAGTATTGGACAAGAGCGTGTTCTGTATTTATCTATACATAACATGTAGACCGATACACTGATTGTCTTTGGGTTTTTTTAATGTATGTTTACCGATTTCTCCTGCATTTGTGAATCGACTTTGATGATTATTATTTTATTTAGTAGGGCATAACTTCAGGGTGGTTCCACATAAATTTTACTAAAATCGGTTCAGTGGTTTTCTTCTTTTAGATTACTAATCAAATATCAAGACAAATGTCGGTTAATAACGTGCAAACTACGTAGGTATTGTAAAGCCACTAAAAAGAGGAAAATAACAAAATTTTGAGGTCGACGCCAAATTAATAAAATAAAAGTAGATAATATTACTTATATTTATAATATCTAATTAGATTAGCCCCGACCTCAAAATTTTATTATTTTCCTCTTTTTAGTGGTCTTTTTGAAGGGGTTTTTTTTTGTTAAACAGTTTTTACAAAAGTTTATATTTATATTTTTCTGGGTGGGGGTGTTGAAAAACGATAACTCCCAATATAAACGAAATTTGGTACGCACTTATTCGGTTTCATTTCCGCTTGACACAGTTAAGTTTTCGATTAAAACATGGAACATGTTACCAACATTTGCAACTGAATTTTTCTCCAAAAAATAGCTTATAAGGATACATTTCATTTATCTCTATCTTATATTATGGTTACCGCGCGATATCCATCAACATAATATGCATATAACATATTAAGTACATAAATTCTAAACTTAGTGTGCATTTCAAACCCTTCAGTGCACGACTATTCAGAGTCTATTTTTGTCTGCAATGAAAAAATACGGCGCCTCGAGGCTTCTTCCTACCACACAAGCATCTCGAACTCCGGTCCGAATGAAATTCATTTATCAATACACATTTTAAATCTAAATACACTTTCAAGACCTTAAAACTCTCGGGGGTCTCGCCGTTTTGGATTTATTTAGATTTAATGAAGAAACCTCATATTATGGTCAACCGTGCTGTCTCTTTTCAATGCAGGAAAAATAGAAAACTGGATTATCAAATTAACCAAATGATAAACATAAATCTTATTTTCCAAAAAGTAAGTTGTTCTGACTTATGTTCACAGAAATGTAAAGAGGAAAAGGTTACAAGTTCTCAAATTCTTTAAAATAATGATATTCTTCAGTGATACAATTTATAACAAAGTATAACATGACAGAACATTTTGTCTGAAACAGGAAACTTGCAGTATGCCTAAAGGCAAACTTAAGTTTTATGAAGTTCTTAAGTTTTCATCTTTACATTTGCAAATATCAATGACTGATAAATATAGTCAAACAATTTTGAATGAACCGATTTGTTGTTTTTTTTAAGTGACTTGTGGTGAAAAATATGTTTTTTTTCCACTTAAAAAAATTAGGTTCATTTATGACGATGAGGTCTGTTTTCACAGGGAACCCTGTCTTACTATTCCGATACGGGCGCGCGTACTTTGTGGCGGCGAGAGACATAAAATAGTAACACAACGTACGAGCTTCCTATTCAGTCGTCATTTGGCCGAGCGCAGTGCCACATGTGTGCACATATTATGCAATCACGTCATCAGTGGTGACTCATCGTAACTGTCATTTTGCTCTGCAAATTGTGCGAACAAGTGAACATTAATTATTCGTTAACAACTGTGTGTCTATAATAGTGCTACAGCAATGAAAGTGGTATCATTTTAAAGGGTATAAAATGGTGTATTGAATGGTACTAATAGACTGTAAATCTGGAAAATAAATGGACTGATGTTCGCAATAAGACTTTGATGAAGCCGATTAAGTTCGAATTGTTGATTATCCTGAATTTTAAACAGGATTGTAAAGATTTTTACAACTATATATGACCGCTAATAAAAAACTTCTGCAGTAAGCAGCTAGATCTGCTAAATACTTGTAAATTTTTAGTTTCTTTTTGTTCTTATGTTATTTTATTAAAGTAAATTTTTGTTTTTGTTTTTATGTTATTTTATTAAATGAATAGATATTTAAAAAAAAACTTATACCTACCTATATTATTTACTGATCTCATAGGTATATATTTCTGAAATGTATCATATATAAAGTTTATAATCATCTGGAAAACCTAGGTGCTCAAAACCTTTAAAAACCGCAAAAAAAATGAAATTAAAGACAGACAGACTGTCACATTTTTATTTATTATTTATTGTTATTATTTATTTATGTATTATATATCAGTTTAGTTCAATTTTACGTGTACCTATTATAATTTGAAAACAATCGTTCAACAAAGTTTTTTCAAGTCCGTTGCCTGTTGTTCAGAAACCACTGTTTTATGTACATACTCACTATGTAACTAAACAAAGAGGACGCTTTTAATTGAACGACGAACCTGGTAGCTTCATTAACCGATGTAGTTCAAGATTGAAACTTAACTATCCCCGGGGTAAATGCCATGTTGGATTTAACTAACATCGTTCCAGATGCATCACTTTGCTGACTGAGTTACAATTAGTATTCTACTAACACTTTTCCAAATATTTTGTAGCCTGAAGCTTAAAAACTCGAAGAGTAACATTCAGACACCATCAGTAGACAAATGCGTGAAAAAAATATTAAAAAAAGCGATTTTTGTAACGTGCTGTATTTTTACATTCTCATATCACCTACAGAGTACTTACCTCTATAGGGGAAGGTGATCGTGAAAAAAAAAAAATAGATTTTGAGTTTTTGCTGAATTTATTTTCAAGTCTCCTGAATACACGGAAGTTGTTATTAAAAATTCTATAACATCTGTCTGTCTGTCTGTGATTGCTCCTAGAACTCAAATAAATGGATCAGTTTTGCTCAAATTTTGCATACGTTTTCATGAGGATCACACCTCGAAGTGAAATCGCGATGATGTAAAAATTAATAACTGATGTGTAAAGGCTACTGTCTGATCAGAAAACTGTTAAAGTCAACTCTCTCTAAGAACGAGTGTTTGGGATCGAATTACTCTTTCATAGGGAGTAATTAAATATAGAGCAGTCTCCACTTATTTACAAATCAGGTTGAGGTTATGGACACATAGTTCTGAGGACTGAACTGAGGGATATGTGTAATGAGAGTTACAGTACTTCCCATACTTGTAGTCCATAGAGAGAAAGAAATAACGCGAGGACCGTTCTTAAAAAGAGCTGACTCACATAACCATATGACCCACATAAGCGCACGGTCTAAGTTATACTTCATACATTTTTGATTGGAACACGTTCCGTTAAAGTTTTTGGCATTTTTAATTTTGACATCTATTATATACTCGTATATAAAAATGAATCGCTATTTCCCTTGGTCACGCCATAACTCGACCGATTTGAATAATTTTTTTTTGTTTTGTTTGCTCTAATACAGGGTTGGTTTAAAAACAAAAAAATTAAAATCGGTCAAGCCGTTTTTGAGTTTTAGCAAGACTAACAATAGTGGCTTGACTAATTTTAACTTTTTTTTAATGTAAACCAGCGAGTGAGTAGTGTATTTATAACATTCAAACGAACGAGCGAAGCGAGTGAGTAGTGTACTTATAATATTCAAGTGAACGAGCGAAGCGAGTGAGTAGTGTATTACACCTGGGAAATTCCTAGCACCCGGGCTTTCTTAACATCCGGGCGAAGCCCGACCGGGTCCGCTAGTATCATGATAATTTATAAAATTTCTCTTAAGCCATGAAGTATCCAAAGCCTTCTTACAATATTACACTATTTTGAAAAGTCAAAAAATTGATTTTTAAACTTATAAAATCTATAAAAAAACAAATTTTTCCTGGGATGAGACCTAGCTAGACGGTTTTTTTGCCCTCCAAAACCCCTTTTCAGTAAATTTCATCCAAATCGCAAAAGCTGTTTTATCTCTGTCAATGTTTCATTAATGTTTGAGTCGATAATATTTATGTTGGTATTTTTTGGCTCGAGGTCATTCCAATTTACTACCCTTGCTATAGAAGTATAACTTCAAAAATTGAATGCACATTTGCATAAATATATGCTGATTCAATAAGAATAATATTGTGTTCCTTTTTAGAATCAATAAATAAATCGATATCGGTAAATAAATAATAATTAAACAAATATGCAACGGAATGCTTTGTCTTCTTCACAGTTCTGAACATCAGTAACTCAAACATAGTAATACATGAGTCCAAAGTAAGATTAATGTCTATACGATTTGTTGTGTGAGTGGACTGTTGAAAGAGTAGGTATATTGATGCAAACAAATCCATTTACCGTACGACCAACCTTGTAAAGTGTAAACGACAAACACATCCGAATGATCCCGCATTGTGCTATTCACCTATACCTATATACATGCAGTAAGTTGATTTCGGTCGAGACTCGAACTAAATCTACTGTGAATGTGAAAGATCAGGAGTCTATTAATTCAGAGATTCCGACGGGAATTGTGGCTCAAGAGAGATAACCGAATGATGCGAAAGTCTCTCTTTGCACAGCCTCCGACTGTTTAAAGTTGCTTAACAGGGGCGCATCATAATCACGTGTGACATATCGTGTATTTGCACTGCACTGATGCAATCAAATTAGAATGTTCAGATAAAATAATGTTCAGTCTTATTAAACAAAAAAGAAAGATATACTAACAAGCGAACGTTATATAAATTGAGGAACGTACTAGCATTATGTTAAACTAAGCTTAAAGACTATATTTATTTGAATCCAGAATCATGCAAATGCAATGTAATAGGTTCTTACAAAAATGAATACTAATAAGTCAAAACATAAGTAAATAAATGTTTCACGTTTTACTTTAAAACGTAGGCAGATGAGGGGTTGCGTTGTAAATTAGAAGATGTGCTCAGTGTATGAATAGGCTAATTATTTGGCATTTTAAATTACAATATCTTTACTCAATTCTTTATATTTTATATACAAATACACAAGGACGTAACCAGTATTTTTTTGCATGGGCCAGGGCTGGATCACACTGATGTAGATCTTCAACCCCATATAACTCAAGATGCTTTGAGTTACGTAAACATGACAATGTAAAAAAACTACAGACATTTAACCCCAATAACAAATAAGCATATTATATGCAGCCGCGAGGACGCTACTTAATGAAATGGCGGGGCTTTACTGAATCATACACTGTCACAAGCGAACGAATTCAAAGCAGCAAATCAGCGATAAATAAAAAACTGCAAGAGTTTTGTAACTTATATTTTCATTTTTACAGAACACCTTGGGTTATGTGGGGGTTGAATGCTTGCGGCTTTATATTTTACGTCGTGGGTTATCGCATGGGCCAAAGCATAGGTCAAAACTTTTATTCCATGGGCCATGGCCAATCTGGGCCTCTCAGTAGCTACGTTCATGCAAATACAACATATTATACAATCAAATCGTAAAGATAAAAGAATGGCACAGGATATGTCTGAACATTGGTACAGCACACTTTGAAAGTGTTTGAAGAATTTAACTTGCATCTAGCACTGTATTTTTACTTCCCACCTCTACTATGGTAGAGAAGTAATGAATTTAGTCCGAAAAAAATATTTCGAGATTTTAACAGATTTTCACGTTTTGAGACTCTAGCAATCGTTTAAGATCATTTTCTGACTGATGTCTGTATGTGTGTGTATGTGGTGAATTTTTCGCCTTCGATATCTTAAAAACGGAACAACATATACGGCCATGCCCATTATTCTATTGTGTTTATCAGCCTTTAACTTAGATCTGAATAGTTTTTGAGTCAAATCGGTTCAGTGGATCCTGAGATATTAAAGAAAACGTTCTCAATGTCACGTATTAACATAGATAAAAAAAAATATAAATGAATTCTAGATGTTATAATATGAAAAAAATGTAAATATTTTTTTTTCTAAAATGTACAGTTTTCGAGAAAAAAAATATTTTACTAAAAAAAATAAAAATTATACGTAAATTAAGGTAACCATGATTTTTGCTATATTAAGCTAGGTAGATCACCAAAAAAACAAGAGGGCCATGCTTTTTTTCAAAGAATAAAAAAAGATATAAATTGTAAATTATGTTTTAAAGACCACCACCAGCTAAGGTTATTTGGGCCTAGCACCAATTCAGATTTTCAATTCATTTTTTTTTTAAATAATAAATTGAAAATCTAATTGACACTTTTACCAGCTTTCGGGCTAGAACCCGGGAACTGGGGACTTGTAATAGAGGAACCATAGCAACGCCATGTAAACAACAGCACCGCTACACAAGAGTGTTTATTTTTTGCAAATATTTACTAGGTGGGAAGTATAGGACTGGTCATCAGTCGAATTTTTTTAATAAAAATGGATTCAAACTTTTTATAGATACTTACTTATATTTAGAATTTTATAAATTGTGAGATCATTCCTAGAACGTAGTTTGAGGAGGCAAATAGTCTGAGAATTTTTATTTAACGACGCCTATGGATATAAATGCAGAGCAACTTATAAATAATCATGATTGGTGTAATAGTAGATGTTTATTGTGAACTTATTATTAATACAGTCCCGTTAGGTACCTACCTACTTACTGCCGAATTTTTTTAAAGAAGAAACCTAATGAAGTTTTTGTGACAATTATTTTGGCACAAGGGAACACAAATTAAAACTGGTCTTACCCCATACCTACTAACAACTAACTACTAAGTATTTAATAATTACTCTCATTAAATCGGATGTATTTTAATTATGACTCAGCTGTTGGCAAGTGTTCAAGTACGAGAATACTACTGTGTGAATTACGCATTCGATGTCTTGTAATTATGTAAATATATTGCCTTTATAAACATTATTTTACACTGTTCAAAATTTTCTAAAATACTGTAGTTATCAATGGACAAGTTATTGGAGTCCGTCAAATGAGCATCTGACATCTGGTGGCAGAAAATTGTACTCAAACGAGGGAAAATTTTACATGCTAACAGTGCAAATTAATCATGAAATTGTTTATTACAAAAATAAAACAAGTAAAATAAACAAAAAGTTTATCGAAAATGGAATTCGCGACGTTTTCTAATATCATGGCAATAAACACTGTCAGTTATTGCCTTGTAAAACTTACTTTACAGAGAATTATTTTCTAATGAAATGTGGAAAAACTGTATTTATGAATTAAAAAAATATTTTATAGTAATAATAAGATGTACTTGTTATCATACTGCAATAAAATAGTTGAATCCCTGATGATTAACAAATTTATAGGATTAACTTCGTATACAAATATTTTGAGGTTAGTAACTTAGCTACTTATTACAATATAACTTATTATGTTGCAGTTATGTGTTTACATTATTCACCTAACCCAGCCTTAAAAGCGCATTGAACGCGCATGATTAATTTCGTGGAGATTTTCTTTCAATTTTGATGTTTTTAAGCAATATGTCGTAAAGATTACTACTTTTGACAGTTCATTTTGCATGCATTTTTCTCGTTATATTTCCGACATTTGATAATATGCCCGGCTTTGAGAATCCGTTCTCCTTCAACGAAATTCCTTTGTTTAGGATTCGTACCGGCCCAATCACAAATTGCACTTATATTTATCATTTTTTATCACTTTGAAAATCATAAAATTACACGCAAAAGTATACCCCGTATATGAAATTTCCCTCCGTCTGCGCCATGTTTTTGAAGCTCCACCTATCTGACGGATCCCAATAGGTGTACAATACATATAGATGTGTTAAACAAATAAATTCATTTCAACGAATTCTTAAAATGTTTAAGATTTTTTGTAAACTGGATTTTATCTGTATTAATTATTGTGCATATTGAGTATTAAATTATATAAATAAATTCCAGCCAATTGGACGGCGGGACCAATCCAATTCCAAAAATAGTGACATTTGGCATAATATTTTATAATAAAATAAAATTCCTGTTAACGCGTGTGATGATGCGAGTAACGGCTAGTAATAGATAAATATTTACATTATGATATTTGCTTTTCGTTTCCATGGTTTTCACATATAAAAAGTGATAGATCAATTATTACCTACTTCAGAACAAAAGAAGAACTGATACTTACGAAACTTTCTTTCTTTCTTGTAAAAATGAAACGAATAATAAACTGTTATGAAAAGTATACCGTAATTGTAGAAAAACAACGTTATAGCCCATATCTCTTCTGCGCAATCGCCGATCTTCCCCAAAAAAGAGTTCCGCCTATATGTACTACATGTCAAACATTCGATTCTACCAAAATTTGGTTTCGATCCACTCAGCCGTTTGACTTGTATCATGCTCACAGACCAACAGACGAACAGACTTTTTCCAAAAATATGTTTTTTGCACTCGATGGGACCTCAAAACGAAAAAATATTGTAAAATTATGAAAAGTGAATTTTCACCTAAATTAGTAGTACATAGTACCATTCCTCACTTGTGAAGTTGGAATGGTGAAACACTAGTGCCGACAAAATAGTGTATTTACTTGCATAGTGGCAACTAAATGTACATATTAGGGATGTCAATAACCGGTTTTTTTGTTCCGGTTAACCGATTATAACCGGTTTTTTCTTGCTGTCGGTTATAACCGGTAACTTTTTTTTATCTCAATAACCGGAGAAAAAAACTTACTGAAAATTTGTATTTATATATGACAATAAATAATATATTTTCATTTGCAATAATTTTGTGTTTATTATTTATATTATTTTTTGTAAATTAAGCCTTTTTTATTATCTATAAAATTATTGTAAATTACGGTATTTTAAAACCCTAGTAAGTATAACCCATACTAATTTTAAAAGTTTAAAAATAACCGGTTATTGGAATAACCGGCTTTTTAGGCACGGTTAAAACGAGGCGGTTATAGCCTGATTAAAAAAAACCGGTTAACCAATAACCGGTTATTTTCTGAAAATTGACATCCCTAGTACATATTGTAATGTAAAATGTAACCTATTATTTTTATCTACTATATTTAATAGGTATAATAAAGCTGAAGAGTTTGTTTGTTTATTTGCTTGCTTGTGTGACTATGTATGTTTGAATGCGCTAATCTCAGAAACTATAACCCAGTCCGATTTGAAAATTTTTTTTTGTTAGATAGCCCGTTTGTTGAGGAAGGTTATTCGAGTTTTTTTTTAAATCAATCTCAAAGGGGGTAAAACGTGGGTGTTGGATTTTTTGAGTATCTATACTAGTATATTATTATACTAATATTATAAACTATAGGCAAGTACGCAAAGCAAGAACAACAACAGTCGACTTCGCTTCGCAGGAAGAGAATTTCTCTCGGAGGGGGGGGGGGGTAATAATTCATAAATTATTATCTCTGGAACTACTTAACCGATTCTAAAAATTCTTTCACACATAAAAATCTACACTATCTACACTAATATAGGCTATATTATATTTTGATCAATTTTTTGCGGGGGATGGAATTCCTGTATGATAGTAACAAAACTAACTCTGAAATTCTTTTGCATTTTAGCGTATAAGTAGGCGAAATCCGCGAGAAATTCTCCCCCTGCGAAGATAATTAGTGAAAAATTTTTAAAATCTTTTCAGTAGTTCCAGAGATAAGAATTTATGATTTATTACCCCCCCCCCCTCCGAGAGAAATTCTCCCTTTGCGAAGATAATTAGTGAAAGAATTTTTAGAATCGATTTGGTAGTTCCAGAGATAAGAATTTATGATTTATTATCCCCCCCCGGCCCGCGAGAAACTCTCACCCTGTGAAAGTATTGAAACAGCAATACACACATATTTACACACACACACACACGTAACATAGCTACTGTGCACAGTATAGTGCGGGAAGACGCGACGTGGCGACGTGCGTTCTGAACGACGTAACATTGAACGACGTTCCATTCAAACGATTTTACACCCGTGCCTAAAGATGTTTCATATCAAAAAGAAAATCGAAATCGCACCATAAGGAGCTGAGATACAAAAAAAATTAATGCGGCTAATGACGACCGTCTTTATTGGCCGCCATTTTGATGTTCTGCACGAATTTTCAAGTGGCTCCCATCCGGAAAGTTACCTTTTGTCACAAATATGTTCACAACTAGTGGCACAATATTCCAATCAAAAAGTGCAGCTTTCTTTGGTGTACCCGACGAACTAATAGTGTATGTTACATTTAGGCCTATACTATGTATTAGTAAATTACGAACGAAACAATATATTAAGTTCTATACACTTTACAATCTACACTTTCCACTCTACAGGATTATGCTGAATGATCATACGGTTTGTTTGATATTTGACTGAATGAATTATATTTCATTGAATACTAAAAAAGATAAAGGTATCTAATATTATAATTATAAAGTTGAATAATACATTTGAATTAAATTAATATTTCAGTTTGAACTGAAATCGTGTTCTTATGAAATCTATTATGTTAGTTAAAATCAAAATGTTGACTGAATACATACATTTATATTATTACATTCTGCATATTCGTCAAAATTCATTGCGTGTACAAAATAGCTTTTGGAGGTTTGAATTCAAACCTACTCCCTAATTACTTACGTGGTTATTGATTCTGAAATGAATTTGTATAGTATAATGTTATGTTTATAGTATACATACATGTTGTAACAGAATCGACAAATGAATTACTGAAATTTGCTTTAAGGCGGATCCCCACTTATCATCAACATCATCTTTCACACGGTTGTTTACATAGCACTAAGGGCCAACGCACACATGCAACATTTTATAGCACGATTTTGCGATTAAGTCGCTTCGAGATCGTCAGATGCAGCTACCAACAGCGTAAGGTTGCACACTCTTCACTGAAATACAGTATAGGTACACAACTGATGTATCACGAAGCCTCGATTGTCGAAAACACTTCACACACTCACAGACTCGTGCTACTTCATACGCTTTAGATCGAGTAAAAATGCAACAGTCTCCACTCTTCACGCTGTTGTAAAAAACGCGTGATCAAACAAAAAATTTCTAGTAGTTGAGTAATCGTCAATTAGTCGCGATGCAGTTAATAAATCGCGCGTTTTCGATACAAAAAGTAGTATATGTGCGTTGGCCATAATATAAAATTTATGCCGTCTATTTTTCCTTTCAGAGGTTTTTTCGTACTCAGTGAACTAAAAGGTTGAAATTGGGCATAGACTTTCCTGAAAATGCGGGAATAATGTGAAAAATTATAAACCTAAAATTTTTGAAAAGGTGATGATACTGTGACCCCAAAGAGTCCCATGGTAATCTTTTATTTGTTCGATCGCGCTGAAATTCGATTTCCGGGGGTATCTAACGCTGGTAAATACAACCTTGTATTTTGTAATTTTTTCAAAATTATAATCTAACCCAGGCGAGAGGTAGTTTCTGATCCGAATAAGTCAGGAAGTTTTAAAAACTTGGTGAATTAGTAAAATGGCGTCAAAAATAGTTTTTTTCAGAATATTTCAGAAACGTTCGACTTAATCAATTCTTCTACTATGTAGTGTTTTAAAGAGGAATTACATTTCCTACAATTTTCATTCTCACAACTTGTTGTACTAATGGTAAGCGCGCTACAGCTTCTTGCTTTTTGTAACCTTGATAACAAATGGTTAAAATTTAACGTCCTTTCCAATAGCTTTATTTATTGTGTTCTTCATCGAATTTTAAATAGAATATAAAATTAGTAATAGGTAATAATACAAATTTTATTGTCATAATATGAGGAAAAATATACAAAAAATTTTACAATATTGTTATATTCAGTGTTCCTGAAACCACTACAATTTTGACTTTAAATTAAAATTTTAATAATATTATGCTTGAACCAAGTTTAATTTTAGAGAAACAAGCAAAAAAAAACCAACTCGCGGAAAATCGTAGCTTTTAATAAATTAATTTAAATTTAAAATACATATTATATTCATCAAGCAAGGAACGTCCTTGCTTTTTGTCCCATATCGATATCTTTAAAAATTGAGAAGTTATAAGCAATAAAAAATGGTGGAACCTTTGGTGTAAAGATACGAAATGTTACAATTACCACAAAACACCAAACCATAACAAACACTCTCGACGTACGTTTCGCCAACCAAGTTGGCATCATCAGGAGATGATTTTAATCATCTCCTGATGATGCCAACTTGGTTGGCGAAACGTACGTCGAGAGTGTTTGTTATGGTTTGGTGTTTTGTGGTAATTGTAACATTTCGTAAGTTATAAGCAGTCAAAGTTGATATCATAGAGTTTTATGTGTTTTTAACACGCCTTACGAGTACCTACCTTCTATACTGAATAAAAAAAATCCGTCTAGAAATTCATGGGAAATTTAATGGCCTAAACAATGTTTTTTGTCCTAACTCGATAACTTAAAAAATGTTCAAGTTATCAAAATTTAAGTTCATTTAAAAATCAGTTTTTTCTTGTATTTCTTCTAATTTAAAAATGTCTGAAGTTATGGAGATAGGGCAAAAACCATCATTTAGGGCCTAAATTTCCTATGAATTTCTAGATGAATTTTTTTATTCGGTATGGAAGGTACTCGTAACGCGTGTTAAAAAACACCTAAAACTCTTGTGATGATTTCAACTTTGACTGTCTATAACTTTTCAATTTTTAAAGCTATCGATATGGGACAAAAAGTATGATTTAGAGCGTTCCATGCTTTAAATGATTGAATGAATTGTAAATTATAGACGCTCGACAACAGAGGTCATTATTGTTTTATGAACATATTTATTTTCAATTTAAAATTCGATGAATATCATTATAAATAAAGCTACTAAAAAGGACATTACGCTTTAACCAGTTACCAAGGTTACAAAAATTGCGTGATTTCGAAGAAGCTGTAGCGCGCTTACCATTAGTACCTACCACAGAAAAGTTGTGGAAACAGAAATTGTAGGAAATGTAATTTAAAACATAACATGATGGAAGAATCGCTTAAGTCGACCGCTTCTGAGATATTCTGAAACAACCAGAAATAACCAATTTTTGACGCCATTTTACCAATATGACGGCGCCGGCGGCAGCAATCGGATTTTACAAAATGTAGTATTTCATTCACGACATCTATAAATTCACCAAGTTTTTAAAACTTCCTGACTTATTCGGACCAAAGTCCCTTATTCTCGTTCTGGGTGCCTGTATTAATCTGTTGACCTTAATTAATCGGTACGTGAATGCTTTTCAAATTTTCTGTCGTTTCACGTTTAATATCCAAAATATTTTTAACTTATGGATTTTCGAAGCCGGAAAACATGATTCCGCATTTGATTTTTCGAAATTCGAATTAATTTTTCAAATAATGAGGCTATTTTACTATTTCACACGAGTACTAACTCCCTGGCGAACACAGACTTCAATACTAGGAATGCTGTTATCATGTTATTTGACAATCAATATTTATGTAAAAATTTTAACATAGAATAAAATTAACATTTCCTGTTTAGGTTTAGGTAGTTGATTTTATATAAATATTATAAAACTTAAAATGAAGGGTAAAAATCCAAATTTGATTTTTGGACCTTTTTTTTTATTTTGACAAAATATATATTTTGAGATGAATAGGTTTTCGGATCAGTTAATTTATGTTTTTTTAATTCTCTGTCACGCGAAACGGCCGATCGAGAATATCTTTGTTTGTTGTTTCTTGGAAAACAATATATTGATTATTGAGGTTTTTTCCTGTAAGATAGCTGGATAGTCGGTACAATAATTGTATCTAATTTCGGAGGTTCTAAAAAAACTAGTAGGGCTGAAAGAACATCATAGCGAACAACTATTCATTAATTAGCTTTGTTGATCAATTCAACATAAATTTTTGACCTTAAATCCAAGAAGTATGAAACTCTGCAGTCAGTAAATATTTCATGAACTTATCTCATTCTCAGAAACCCAATTTACTATTAACCATACTATTGACTACCCTTCTGCAAAGTTTGACGCCTCTCGGAAATAATAACGGAAATTGTCTGGCATATTGACAAAACATGAAAGCCATTTGTAGCAAGACCTCTTCAAATCTTGTATAATTGTTTCGAACGTTGTGTTCGTGTTTATGATTTGGGTGAAAATATTTCGGTACACCAGGTAGACATAATTTTCACAACGCACATAGGCGTTATTCTACATAAATAAATTACCTATGCCAATTTAATAGATATATTATTATCGTGACAGCTCACTGTATTTACTATTCTGGCTGTCTTCCAACTTATATAATTATAAATGTTTCCAATAGTGTCTGCATATAGTAATAAACTAAAGTGTTTTGTTTATTAATGTCAAAAGAGCTACGTAAATAATTCATGTTCGATATATTATAGAATTTGTTCTTCAATTTGCTTGATTAATATCGTTTTTCACTGAAATATTTTGATTGATTGATTGATATTAATGGTCACATAATCTTCTTGTTAATTTATTAATAGTTTTTTAACATCGGACCAACAAAAATTGGGCTGTTATGTGTTTGGGTCGTATCATCGTCGTATGTTTCTATGTATGTCTGTGGCTTCATAACTTTAATATAGGAGGACCCTTTAGTAAAGATTAAAATGTGCTGTTAAAATAATAATAAAATCGGCCCAACAAACTTACAAATTTTATGAAAACACTAGTTTACATACAGGGTGCTGAATCGTTTTGCGGGTAATTGGAATTTAACCCGTAAAATCAAAATTTTGCGATTTCCTGTTCCCCTAATTATTTTAGAAAAAATATCTTCGAATAAAAGTTTTAGAACATAAAATTTTGCATCTAAATCATTAAACAAAATTAATTTTGCATGCTTTGTAACGGCAGAAATTTGATATGAAAATGTCAAAATTACCTCAAAAACATATAGCGATAACCATGGAACTTGAACAAAATGATGACGTTTTAGCTGTCAGAATAATTTCTAATCATTTTGTTCAAGTTCCATGGCTATTGCTGTTTTCGGGGTAATTTTGACATTTTCATATCAAATTTCTGCCGTTACAAAGGATGCAAAATTAATTTTGTTTAATGATTTAGATGCAAAATTTTATGTTCTAAAACTTTTATTCAAAGATATTTTTCCTAAAATAATTAGGGGAGCAGGAAACCGCAAAAGTTTGATTTTACGGGTTAAATCCCTATTACCCGCAAAACGATTCAGCACCCTGTATAGTGAATAACTACCGAAGGGTGTATACTCAATACTGTATATAAATTGGTGCAGATGTTGTATTGATAAAATTCATCTCGAATATTGAAGAAAAAAATACTTTGTCCAAAAACAAACAGTAATTTACAGAATAAAACCACAAAGCACGTATAAGAGCAAATACAGTATATTGTCGGCAGGGTCTGGCACCGATCCGAGTTTTTTTTATTCAAATATCATTGAAAATCAAAAAGTAAACTTAAATGAAGTTAGGACTTCAGTCAACATACCTACATATTTTATAGATAGGTATTGTAAATTATAGGCGCTCGACAATAGAGGTCATAAGCGCTATATTGTATAAAATCTTATTATTTGCTAACTTTAAAACACTTTCTCTTAGAAGTGATAATGAAACAATAAAGATATCGTTGATGTAATTATCAAGGACATTATAACCTTCTCAAATTTTCTCTAACTCCTTCATTACTGTGTATCAAGTTTATTTAATACTTTTTTAAAGTAAACTCGTCAACTACTTAGATTAAATTCTTATAAAAGTCTGTGAACTTTTGCTACAGATTAAAATGGAGAAGCCTCCATACTTTCTTTTAACGTGTTTTAATCTATAAAAGTGAAAGTCTATTGTCATTTTTTAAATTGAATAATATCTACTCCAAGATAGTCAAAGACCACAATATGTCTTTTTAAAACGTTTATTTGGCGTGTATTCGTGCATATAATATTTATTGACGGAATTTAATAGACGTTTTGTCTATTGCTATTTATTAATATTATGTAAAAAAGTTGGCAATAAAATGCAAAAATCGCAAACAAACAAAGTCTACGTATGGATTGGATACCTAAATCTTTTATTCAACACATGCACGCTTTAAGTGTTTTTTTGTATCTGTTTTGCGGACCTTACATAGCCGTTTATTGACTAGTGACCATTATGTAGCGCTTTTCAGTGCTATAATGGTTCATTATGTAACTAGTTACATAATGATCCAACAACGCTTTTAAGTGCTATAACTCGTATGCGGCTCGCGATACACACTCGCCAAGGCTCGTGTGCGCTCGCCTACTACTCGTGCTGAGAACATCGCACCTGACGTATAAAGATGTATCCAGTATGAAACTTTATATTACTTCGTAATATTATTTGAATATAGGACATTATAGTTAGAAGCTAAAACAGGGTTTTTTCATACATTTGTTACGTTAATTATGTGACGAAATTATTTTTAAACGTTTCTGAATTTATATTCATCACTCGACACTAATTTTTTAAATGCATTTTATATGTAGGTATACATTAAAAAATCGGCCAAGTGCGTGTTCGTTTGGACACGCATTTTAACTTACGGTTACAGAAGGAGAACTCAACAATAATATAATGACGATCAGGTTCGTAATCATATCCTATCTCAGGACCCTTTTAGTTACTTGAGTTTTTGTTTTTCTTTCATTTCTACTTTTCTTGGATTAGACGCTAATGACCATATAGTTATAGAACGCCTAAAATGTACTAACTAAGTCTAACTAACTTTCATATTGGAAGCTCGTTTACTTCTATATAATTACGTAGTCGGGTTTTAGTTTCTTTAATTTTTTATGTAATTTATTTATTATAAATAATAAAAAGTATATATTTTTGGAATCTCCACAAAATTTTCATTCATTTGATACCCTTCTCGATCGAATTGGCCGGGGAAAAAATTTTAACCAAGTTTTTTTCTACTTACGGTCGCCATATTGAATTCGCACACAACAATTATATAGCCTATAGCACTCACGTGATTAAGACAAATCAAATGACACCTCGATTTTTAAAATCGGCCCAGTAGATTTGGCATAACTACGTGGTAACAAACGCACACACTATTTTCGGTCTTTTTTTAGATTTTTTATATGACCTATTTATTATAAACCATAAAAAGTATATATTTTTGGAATCATCACAAAATTCTCTTTCGTTTTATATCCCACTCGTTTAATTTGACCGGAAAAATTTTTAGACCTGCAGATTTTTCCACGCCACGGCCGTCATTTTAAATTTATAAAAATATTTTATAGCCTATAACACTATCATGATTAAGATAACTCGATAATGAAAATCGGTCCAGTAGATTTGGCCCTACCAGGTACCATAATATATACATACATACATAGATTGTTAAAATCATAACCCTCCTTTTTTCGTAGTCGGGTAAAAATGTACCGACACATGACTAGCCGTCATAAGAATAAATTTAATTTCTAATTAAAATTGGCTGCATTTTTTCCAAAACTCACAATAAAATTCTTCAGCCGTACTAAATTCTCATCATATTATTTTTTTGTTGTATTGGCATATTTTTAAGACACTTTATATAGTTTATTTCATTATACTAAAAAAAACAGTTTCAAGTACACAAAGATCGTTTTAACAAGATTTTTTCAAATTAATTTAATATTAATATTCATGTCTCTGATTACAAAAACTCGAATGAGAGCCATGATCAAAACATGGTTCTCATTCGGTATTCAATTTAATTATTGAATAAAGAATGACGTAAATATAAAATAGATTTTAATTTAATTCTTGATAAAATATTTGAAAAAAATGTGTACCTATCTATCAAATGGTTCATATTTTTACTTTATGAGTAGATGGTACCCATAGTAAAGGTTAATATTAATTGTAATACGGAGTTGATTTTTGTAACGGCTTTAAACCGGAAACGTGAAGAATCCAAATATTTAGGTTAAGAGAGATCTAGTCACCTCCTTCCCGGCTGCAATTAAACCCAACAAGGAATGTTAAATTAATCATTTTACTGTCGGTATATTACGTGTAGTGTTAATCGGAAGAATGTATTTGGTTGTCACTTGTCAATGTGAAAGCTTCTTTAAAAGTGAAAAAATGATTATATGTCAAGTTCACTATCAAAAATCTTGTCATATTCACGTGACGTAAAAAGTAGCTTTCATTTGTATGACGTCACTGTGCAAATAGAGTGTATGATTTACTGTCAAAACAAATAAAAAAAGCTAGTTTTTAACACAGAAGTGTGCTTTATTCGTAGTTTATTTGCGTATTCAGTGCCGGATTTAAGGTTTTGGAGGCCCCTGGACTGAACATTTTTATGGAGACCCCTGGAGAGTTAGCCAGTTCCAAATCTGGCAGTCAGCACGGATTTTCTAAAAAAACCATGTAAGTGGTTAGTGAACTTTATAAGTCCTATAGTTCTGTCGGAAAACAAACCCTGATCTAATAAAACAGTGATTTCAAAATTAAGTTCAAAACTTAGTTATTCCTTTATGCAACATTTTGTACTTTTACTAAAGAAAAAATTACTAAACATTGTTAATTAAGAATTGACTTTTTGTTGTAATATTTAAGTACTATAAATAAATATTTTTACCGACAGTAGAAAACAGTTTTGTTACAGTACCTGTGTTAAAATGAGTGATAAGAAGTTTTCACAGTCACACGAGTCAGATATATCTACCTACTACATGGTATTTTTTCCATACCCACTATAAAATAGCTGCTTTTCAGTTTTTACTTCATTTTCAGTATTTTCAAAAAAAAATATTACAGTTTATTTGTGTCGCAAACTTTACTGATCCTATAGTAGGCACTAGGCAGAGGCACGCACAGGAGTACAGCGGACGGATCAGGCGAATAAACATAAATCACTATGGAAATAGCTTGCTTTCCCACACTAGTGTGGGAAAGATACGTTCCCGTACACCGGTCAGTGAAAACTCAAAAGTCATATGCATGCATGTGAACCAGATATTTTATAGTGGGTAGGGTAGGGCAAAAAATATATTTTAGATTTTCTAAACGTGCAGAAAAGAGAAAGGAATGGTCGACATTATAAAATCTAATTTATAAGAGATTTATATAGACATTTAATTTATAATCCGATTACTCTAAGAATGATACCGTTACGTCATTGACAGAAAACGCCTATTTATCTGGACGCCGCCTACCTGAAACAGTGGCGTAGTGTGCAAAGGGTTACTGAAAAAAATGAAAATAAAAACAAAACAAACAAAAGTTTTCTTTTTGTTTTTTTCCCTTTTTAGGTGGCCTTTTGATGATTGACGCCAATTCATTGACGACGTATCGGTACCATTCTGAGCAATTGGATTCTATTATTATTTTGACACTTTAGGTATACATTTATCCAGTGACATCAGCAATCAGCGGTTTGACAGAGTGTCTTTTTTTCTATAGACCAGGGGTTCCCAATCTTTTCTTTACTGCGACTCCCTTTACAGGTTGCAATTTTTTGCGACGCCCTTCTAAAAGAAGGTACCTGTGTGTAGCTCTAGCAGAAAATAAAATTACTTTATTAGTCAAAGAAAACTCCAAAGAATATAGAAGCTTAATTATTATTTATTAGATTCTAATTCTAATAATTAGAAAACATAAAAAACTACAAACAGTATAATTATTAACGAGCAGGATGAGCTTGCTTTTCTGAAATCTTTTCTCAAATCAGGACTGAAGTTCTGAAACTGCGACTCCCCTAGGGAACCTCTGCTATATACAATATAATAGTAATCCCTTTTCACAATTTGTAGAATAAGGGTTTACTATTATTAACATGCACAATTTTCTCCTATTTCTTATGCGATTATATGGTCCAGATTTCACTGTTTGGGTTTTTTTTATTTTTTAGACTTTTTCCCAATTTATATATATAGATTATGCCTCATATATACTTTCATTTCTGTGTAATATTTTTGTTTATATATCAATGTGTTTTTTATGGAAGTAACAAATTATTATTATTATTATTATATTATTATTATTATTTTTTTACTTTTAGACAGCAGGTTGTATGGAACGCTTTTTATAATAAATTCTTTGTTGTCTTTATATGTACGAATTTTATTTAGTTAATAAATTTTATCTTTATCTTATGGTCCAGATAATGTTTACAAATTCTATGATTCGTTAGCCATATTATTGATTACTCATTACACTAATTTAAAAAGCAACATTACTTTTCACCCATAACTCCAAAAATTTTAAATAGCTCTCGCATGTATGGAAAGGTACAAGTATCAACACTGAAATAATTAAAATAGCTTACGTACGCAGCATAAATTTGTATCGATTCGTTAATCGAAGAAAATTTATATTTTAAATATTTTTTACCTTGCTTTGGATTTTGAATATAAGTATGAGCTAAAATACAAATATCGCTGTATATTTATTTATTTTTAGATATTGACATTTCTATAGTGTTTTTTCATAGATAATTTTAATTTTTGTTTTAAAATCCAATTCACAGTAGGACAATGGAAAAGTATGCATTACAATAAAATAGTTACTATCGGTAACTGTAGGTCCTATAATAAAAACAATGTTTTATTATTGAGCAAATTGTACGTACAATAATAATTTGTTCAACACCCGCAAGAAATATGTCATTTTGTGGCTCTACTGAGGGTGGGCGAAATAATGAATTCCCTGACTGTTGACGTACCTACAGAGTGGGCGAAATGCCGTTTTGCATATACTAGTGGGCGAAATGCTATTTCGCCCACGCTCATTTCGGGATAAACTTGCGCAAGTATGTTGGAGATATTACGACCCAAAAATCACTGTTTTACACTGTTTTGCGGTAGTTTAACAAAATATTATGTGCGACTATTGGTCAAAAGAGAAGATTCCAGTATCGCGTTTTACCGCACTCGCTACTCTCGTGCGGCAAACTCCACGCTCGAGGAATCTTCTCTTTCTCCCACTAATCGCATAATATATTATTGTCTAAATTTGCTTAATATATTGTGTGTCCCTTCAAACAAAACATTATTAAATTTCCATAGAAATAAAAAAACTTGTCAATTTAGCGACATTTATACCAACTATCGTGGTGTGAATATAACATGGTGTGCTACCTAGGGTACCAGTTTTCGACCGCTTTGCGCAGTGACGTCATGTAGGGAGCAGATTTGAACTTGAGAACGCTATTTAGGGAGGTTTCACCGCAGTAATTTTGAATAATTTTGGTCCAGAGTATTCCGACCTGATACCTACACTTTCGATAATTTTGCGAAAGAACGAGATCTCGAAGTTACCAGTTACTCGATTTCTAGAACCTATTAGAAAACATGAATATTGAAAATGGATATACAATACTTCTAAACCAACTTCTCATAAACCTTAAAAAACAATTAGTAAACAAATTTTGTCGAAATTCCCATTATTTTTTCCCAAAAAACGCCAAAAATAGTATAACTAATCACTAGGTACTGTTCCCTACGTGACGTCACACGGCAAGAGCGGGACGAACGTATCTCACTTACTCGCTGCGCAAGAGCACACCATGCTATACTCACACCACACCAACTATGAAAAAATCCAGTTTCCACAAAGAGAAATATTTTGCTTTAACTCACACAAGTAATCATCATAAAGAAGATTTCAAATAATGTAGAATCAAAATGTCTTTCCCTTTTAATATTATTTTCTCACACATTTTATAACAGTGACGATTCTTACCAAATTATCTCAATTGCTGTCTATCGAACTGTACAGAAAATGAAAATTGACAAGAGTTACATGCAATCTATATTGGCTTTTGACAGTTTTGTTTCTTTTTCCAATCGTGCTGAACGAAAACGTAATAGTTTTGTGGCAATTGAATAAAATCTCTCAACCGCAAGTCTGCTAACACATTCAGTGCTAATGTACTTTATTGTATACATCAGGATTGACCAGATTTTCTATTTTGGGTTACGTTTTTGTTGGTATGCATTATTTTCAATTAAGTCACAATGACAATTAGGAAGTTTCCATTGGACGAAAATACTAATTATGATACTGTCACATCATTGTAATGAAGATAACTTTAAAAATTCTGAAACAATTATTTTGATATAATTAATTTCAACGGAGATATTCAATTTCTTGTACGTGGGGTCGCAAACGAAACTGATTTATGAATATGACGTCACGCGATACAAGTTTGCTGTTTTTTAGCTTTGTGAGTAATTAAAACCTAAGTTACTTAGTAAATATTTTGTTGTAATACAGACTTTTCTATTTATATTAAATTAAAATTAACTTTCAAAAATTTAGATATGTCAATATTTTCCGTCATCAACTGGTTTGTTTTTAGTGTTTCCATAACAATTTATGAGTTTAAAGAAAGAGATTTATCGGAAGTTACCATGTTAAATTACCACACATACAAACTGAAAATAGCTTTTAAAAATATCGTGCCGCGTGACGTCACTCGGACTGAAAACGGAATTTCTTGGAGAATTGTCAAATTCAAACTTTGAAGTAGCATAACTTTGTTGTTTTTAAAGAAATTTCAAAAATTCTTCCTCCATTAATTTTGTAATTTTTAGAACTATGATTTAGACAAAAAAAAAATAAAAAAGGGAAACTTCCTAATTAAAAAAATATGCAAATAAGAAGCTGAATGCGTTATCATAACAACTCGCCACTAATAACTGGTAATGGTGAAAGATATCTTTGATCCATTAAAAAAACCTAGGTCTATTGATCCATAAAAAAATCCCATTGTTATTTTCCCTATGTTCAGTACTACCGTTTACACACTGTAGGTTCTTTCAGCTATGCTTAAGGCGCGCTTAAAAAGTTAGTAATATGTAATATGCGAATAATATGTGAGCGGAAAGGACAAGGCCGAGCTGCATGCGCGATTTCACAGCTCTTAAATTGCAAGTACGGTAACCCCTCTTGGTAGGAATTTTAAACCACGACAAGTGATACCTGCAAGACGACCGATTCCAACGACACCTGATCTCAAAAAATTCTCAATAAAGTATACATATATCTTTTATGGCGTTATGTGATGGTGCGGACTGATAGCAGTGTCAATTAAGTAAGTTCAAAAATAGCGCTGAATCTGTCTCTATCATGTCGCTTTTTCATTGCATTGCCCTACAAATTTACCCTCACTATGGAAATTTCACTTTAAATAGGTTGATTTTACATATTTTAAAAATAATGTTTGAGTAAATTTTCGGGAAATTTAAATGGATTCATTTCATCCCCCTGTTAATGAGGTCAAGGTATCACTCTTTAGATGTTTTAAAGAGAAACGGCTAGTCCAAGCAATTTCTCTACACAACAGTATTGAGGAATGATTCAGAAAAACATACATATTTTTAAACTTTGTGAACTTGTACCCCGACATTGAGATAAACATTTTTTTTTGTTCAATATGTAGCTTTTCGTTTGTAGTTGTTTGTAGTGAAAAGATTTTTGTTTGTAGTTCAACAATTATTGAAAAAAAAAAGTCAAAATTTGCCCCCCCCACACTTTTGAATTTCGAAAATCCGACTTCACAGTCAAGTTCGGAATCGTTTGTAGTTGTTTGTAGTGATTTTATTTTCGTTTGTAGTTCAAAATTAAGAAAGTTACAGAATCCTCGAGATGGTGTTTATGACGCCGGTTTTTGTGCGTAAACGAATTCGGTTTTTTGTTTGTAGCTCGCTTAATTTTGAACTACAAACGAAAGTAAAATCACTACAAACAACTACCTGCGAAGCGAAGTTGGGTTGGTGGTATTTATAACATTAGTAGGATTCCGCCTATACGCTAAAACGTAAAAGAATTTCAAAGTTACGTGAGAACTTTATCAAAATAAAATATAGCCTATATCACTCAAGGATAGTGTATCTTTCTACTAGTGAAAGAGTTTTAAGAATCGGTTCGGTAGTTCCTGAGATAAGAATTTATGATTTATTACCCTCCACCCGCGAAATTTGTAGTTTTCAGATTTTTTCCTTTATCTACGCTTTATGATCTACTTTGATGCCAAATTTCAAGTTTCTAAGTCACCTAGAAGTGGTCTAGGTTTTTGATGAATGAGTCAGGCAGTCAGTCAGTGAGTGATAAAAATGGCACTTTTCAGACCTTAATAACTCAAGAACTATAATAGGTTTATTCATGAAATTTGGGATTCTAGGTGTTCAAGAGGGCCTTATTATTATTTAGTTATGGGGGGGGGGGTGTAAAGTAGTTCGGAATGGTTCGTGTAATACACACATTCGGTGTTGCCGAACTTGGCTGTCTAGATTATTTCGGTAAAACTGGTGTATTGATCCTTTAAAATATAAGCAGTAATCTGTTCAACCCTGCCCTAAGTATATATTTTCGCAGTATATAACAAGGCGTGGATTTTCATTCGGCTCGCTGAGATTTTAAGAAAACCAAAATGGTATTATAGCTAACGCAGATGGCAACCAATAAGTGTGTGCTATATAGAGATCCAGTGACTATAGAAGCCACCGTTTTATTCGAAAGCTTTTACAGTCGAGTTGTTTCACATGGCGCAACCTTGAATGTACATAGTTGCCAGTTGATCGATAGAGTTCTATTATCATTTTAATATGTCGATAATATACTCTTTTGTTCAAGATGCAGTATAAAATTACCTACGTTTATCTTATATTATGTACTGAGTTTCTGTAGAAATGTTACCAGCAAGGTAATCTAACGAACATATCAGTATATAGTTGCAAGTTGCAACGAATTAATTAATTTTATTAATCAACATTCAATGAAGGCTTGAGAATAGCCGAGAGTGTAGCAATGCTGTTGTTTATATGGCGTTTCTATGGTTCCTCTATTACAAGTCCCCAGTTCCCGGGTTCTAGCCCGAGAGCTGGTAAAAGTGTCAATTGGATTTTCAATTTATTATAAAAAAAAATAATAAATTGAAAATATGAATTGGTGCA
Source organism: Mongoloraphidia duomilia (assembly GCA_039654895.1). Taxonomy (NCBI): domain Eukaryota; kingdom Metazoa; phylum Arthropoda; class Insecta; order Raphidioptera; family Raphidiidae; genus Mongoloraphidia; species Mongoloraphidia duomilia. The sequence goes on from CM077519.1 coordinate 22,266,107, forward strand.
AATAACCTCAGCTGTTGGTGGTCTTTAACACACACAATTTAACATTCAATGAATTTATATTAATTTTATTTAATGTCTTGTACGATTTAAATGCGCTACGCACGTTCATATTTTGTGTTATGCATAATAGCTCGCGCGCTAGTTAAGCCCGGTCAATACGAGACGGCTGCATATAATAATAATATGTAGATTTTACTATTCGTTTATTGATATGAATTATGAATATTTAACGTTCGCATTATTTACGATGCGAATCTAAGTAAAATAATTGTTTATTTCAGCAAACAATTTCATTGTCTTCAAAACTACATAAACACGCTTTCAAAAATTTAATTATAAATAGGTGAAGAGAATAAAACTGAGAGTATGCATTTGTAATGTTTCATTCAAATCGTTTGTTCGCTTTAGGCGTGATGAAAGTTTTGTATTATCTCTCGGGAACTACTGAGTCGACAGGGATAAAAAGTAGCCCATGCACTATGTAATAATTCGGGTCATAAATTAGGTACCTGCCTGCAAAATATCATTTAGATCCGATGTGGCGTGGGGAGATTGAGTAACAATCACGCAAAATATATGCATACAGATTTTCACATATTTTCTAATATAGGTCAGGATTTGTAATAGATCTAGAAAATCTTGGCACTTGGTGACTTTAAAAACAGACGAGGTATTATCAGGGGCGGATAGGCCCACCGGGGCACCGAGATTTTCCCGGTGGGCCGCTACTTATATTCACGAAAATGGGCCGATGAAAAATACTGCTATTGTACATACATACAAATATTCATGGTCATGTGGGCCGCTAGATTCTATTTTTCCCGGGCCGGTTAGATCATGCCTATCCGCCCCTGGATATTATGCTTAGAGTCACAAAATGTTCGTGCAGAAGAATTAACGTCCTGTTCTCTTTCAGTTATTATACCACTGAAGCTATGATATTTTTATTCCCTGATGCAAAAAGAGAGGTGTTACCGGCCGGTAACATACATTTTTATTATGAGTGCTTTAACACGCTTCTGCAAAAAAATTGAAGAAAACCTTCACTTTGGGGAGAAAATTTAATTTGACCTCGACATGATTCGAACAAAGAATTTTTCCAAAACCTGTTCAATCTTTTTAGTTGTACGCGTGACTCACATCAAAATCCAATTGACACTCACTCCAATTCTCAGATTAGAACCCGGGAATTATTTTTTAGTCGATCTAACACTTAAATTGAAATTTTTATTCATAGAGTAACTCAACAGTACGTACTAATCTTTTGCGCTTATACAAGACAATATTACAGCAATTTACTCCATTGTTCAAAGTTTACTCACATTCTGTTTTCTTTGTCAGTGTACGTGACAGTGAATAAAAGTAGCAAAGCATTTTAAACTGCTTAATTGTTAAAGTCGATAATGAGAGCAGAAAGAAATTAAATATTTTTAGCACGCAGCGTTGCAGTCTTCTGTCGTCAAGTTAAAGGTAAAGAAGAATTTACGGTTTGTTGAAGTGTAATTTCTAATGCATGTTCGGGCCGTTTAACGCGTTAAACATGGTGCAACCATGACATTGAAAAACAAATCTGTAACTGTCAATTTATAACATTAAAATGTAGAATTCTATAGTGCGTAATGTAAACAGCATTTTGAAGTGCTTCTTATAGAAGTTCAGAACGTTTAATTCTTTAAATATTTAGCGCATTAAACACTACCAGAGAGAGGGTATACAAATGTACAAGAAGAATAAGGAAAGAGAGCCAGTAAGTGAAAGGAAGGCATGCGTAAATATCTCTCTTTTTAACACGCTTATATTAGCTTCACCTGTATGTTTGCGGGCTTGCGGGCTTGTGTGTTTGTCAGTTTGTAACCGACTTCTTTGAACTTGATTTTGACCAACTTTGAACGGTCAGATTTAGTTTAAACTTTGCACACTTATCAAGGACCGACGACAATACAATAATTCAATAAGTTTGTCCCATTATCCTGACCAGGATCTCCAGGACTAAAAAAAAAAAAAAGCAAAAACCTTCAGATTGAACTGAAACTTTGCACACTTATCAAGGACCGATTACAATACAATAATTCCATAAGTTTGTCCCATTATCCTGACCAGGATCTCCAGGACTAAAAAAAAAAAAAGCAAAAAACTTCAGATTGAACTGAAACTTTGCACACTTATCAAGGACCGATTACAATACAATAATTCCATAAGTTTGTCCCATTATCCTAACCAGGATCTCCAGGAGTGAAAAGCAAAAATAAATTATAATTTAAAAAAACTAAAAAACACGCTTTAATGAACTAAAAAGTAAAAAATAATTAATTTTATTGTAAAAAAGCGTGGGGTGCTTTGTATCATATTTTCATACTACCCCACGCTTTTTTACAATAAAATTAATTATTTTTTACTTTTTAGTTCATTAAAGCGTGTTTTTTAGTTTTTTTAAATTATAATTTTTATTCATTCCGTATACAATATTATGTAGCATGCACCTACTATTATATATTTTGTAAATTTCTTTCTTAACTCTCGCGTTATCGACGGGCTGGTGCGAATGATATAGATTAGTTTGCACTGTACAATATTGGGCAAGCAAAATATACAAAATATTTTAATAAACACAAAATAGAATGCAGGCTTCTTTTTACAATATACATACAAAGTATTGTTATCTATACTGGGCTGAACCTGGCCTACCTAAGAAGTTTCACTTTCGTAGTGTGTAAACTGCACGGTCTTACAAGTAAACTTAATTTTACTGAGGAATCTGTGAGTATTGCATTCATTCTTATCTGCAGAGAACTGCTAAAGTGTCAAACGGATTTTTAATTAGTTATGTACTTATTTACTAAAAATAATAATTACACTGGTCAGCAAATTTCAACTTTTTTTTGTATTTTAAAATCAATAGATTTAGTCTCTTATAATTTTTTATTACGTCTTACGGTTTTCCTGAAAATTAATAAACACTAAATACGAACAATGGTGGATTTTCCAACATGTAAACTAAACCTACTAGGAAAATCAAATATGCTCGCATTTGGTTTTTCTCGATTTTCAGGCAAATCAATTCATAAGTCATACTAAAAAATTATAAGAGACAAAATCTATTGATTTTAAAATTTCCTATTACCACGTGTGCTCAATTTTAGAATTTACTGAATGATAAAAAAATATTGCACTACCTATTACTTATTAGTATCAAAATTGCCATGATTGGTCTATTTCCAGTGTGCCGTTTTCCATCTAATTTCGTAGGATTATAGCTTTTCATTAATGACGAACGAGTTCCAAAATTGAAGGTCGTAACCAAAACGGTTGTCCCAATATGACGATGAAAATGTGTAATTTGCGCAATTTTATCCTGACGGACGGCGGTTGCAACCGCTTTGGCATGGCAGACGGTCGTTTTTGTGATCTACAGAGGAACTTTCATATACAATTTAAATTTTTTATCAGCAATATGACGTAAATGATCCTGAAATTTTGTCACTTTCAAAAATTTCAAAAATCGATAGGGGCGGAACACAACCACTTAGAGCCAACTGACAAAAGTTACATTATATGTGCTCGGTATCCTCTATCTGTTCCCCCCTAAACGGTGCATAAGCACTATGACGTGTGAATATAATCACTGGCTCCCGTACTAATAAATAATAATAAATAAATAATAATGCGTTTAACGTCCGTTTCTCGACATTATGTCATAACAGACGCCATTCGCACCATTACTATTTTCCATTTTTACCACTTCCCGTTTTATACATTTTTATACTTCAACTTAATTAATAGCAATGTGCGAATGAAGGAATTATAGGACATTAGGATAAGGTAGGCAACTTTGGGAACATAGGAGTCTGACAGGTAATTGGCCATGGCCTTGAATAAGGAACTATTTGTGTGCACGTGTCTGTTTTTGCACTCTTTTATTTTTTGTATTTTTTCTGTGTTTGGCAATCTTTATTTTGCTTTGTTATATTATCATTTCTGGTAACGGTACAACAGAAAAAAGAAAGCTTAAACATTCTGGAATAATAATACTTGTTCAGGAAAACATTTTTATTTTTAATTATCTCCTGATGATGCTAACATGGTTGGCGAAACGTGTGTCAAGAAAGAAGTTCTCGTGTTTTGGTGTTTTGTGGAAACTTTTTACCCGACTGCGCCAGAAGGAGGGTAATGTTTTTCGAGTGTATGTATGTATCTTTGTATGTATATTTCTTTATCACTCTCTGTAGCCTAAACGGCTTGACAGATTTTGAAAAATGAGGTGTCATTAGATTCGTCTGAATCCCCAGAGTGACACAGGTGACGTCACGGAAAATTTAATATGGCGGACGCTAGACGCCATTTTGTCAGAATGCAAAAGTAATTTTCCTTCTAAATACATTGATATAGGTACCAAATCAAAACAAAAGAAAGGTTTCGTTGACATTTCAAATAGGGTACATCACGTCACGGAAAATTCAATATGGCGGGTGCTAGACGCCATTTTGTCAGTACGCAAAAAATCGGTAAAACCTTGTGTGTGGGGTATCAAATGAAAAGGCTTGATGAATAGATTCAACTAAAAGGAAGGAAATAAAAAATTTATTAAAAAAACAAAAAACCCGACTGCGTAAAAATCGAACATAAAAGATGGAAACAAGATCAAATGATAACATGCAGTCGGAGGTATTTCTGTTCAATTTGTTACTACTATGCCTCCGATTGCATGTTATCATTTGATCTTGTTTCCATCTTTTATATTCGATTTTTACGCAGTCGGGTTTTTTGTTTTTTTAATAAATTTTTTATTCAATATACAATCTCTTCAAACTAAAGGTTCCAATCCTCTTCAAGAGGCTCGGTTAACCAATTTGTATCAAAATTTCAATTTAATAAATTATGTAATAGCTTTGAAATAAAACTTTCTGCCAGATAGCTTGAAGTTGTATGAAAACGCTGTACAATCTGTAAGGGATAATACCAGTTTTGCGCTACAGCCAACCGGCCGATTGCTGACATTCGAATTAAACAGTCGACAGTTAGGCGCCACTACGTCATATATGACGCAATAATATAACTCGCTGCTAGACGGCAACGTCCACTGAGATAATACTAATCAGGAGGGTTGTACCATTCACAAACAAGATGATTGGTACGTCTCACCAGACTATTAGTGCAGTCAATTGACAATTAGTCATTCAACCGTGCATTTTAGGTAGGCAGCGATTTTTTTTGGCGATTCGTAGGGGGTTCGGTAGTGAGTTTGAAGAGAAGGATGTAACGGCTTTTTTGCTGTATCTCCGTAACCGCGAGTCTCACAAAAATTTTGTAGATATCAATTTTGTGGACAATAAAATTCTCTATAACTTTTAATAATAATTTTTTGACGTAGCATGAATAATAAAAAGTTATTTAAATTTTTAATTTATTTTAAATTAATGGCAGCTATATTTTATCACTTAATATTGAATATTGTGTTATTTGTCTTTTAATAGCTTTTTTGTATTCTTTAATTTTCAGCAATTTTTTTTATCATAATATAAAGAAAAATCAAAATCGGTCCACCCATTGAAGTATGATGCCCATTTTTCGATCATTTGACTGCCCTATATTAGTTAATTTAGAATTCAGGATGCTAGGATCATTGTCTAGAGATGATGAGTTGTTATTGTAACATTGCATGATTTAATTTAAGGCTTATAATAATAGAGCCCAACATTAGAAAAAGAAGAATAGGAACAGGATGAACAATTTACCTTTCTTTATCAAGAAATATTAGTCATTCCTGAAGTTCTATAGATAAACATTTTTTCGTGAATTAGTTTGTGTAATGTGTGGAAAATAAACTAATAATAGGTGTGTGAGTTAGGGTTGCCACCTGCCGCTAGTTGATTAAAGGGTTACTATTATAAAAAATACGGGTTTCAGATATTTTTACGGGAGACAATTAAAACAGCAATGTTTAATGAAGATAATCTATTTTTTAAATTTATATTTATGGTTAGAAGAAACAGCTTTTAAAAGCTCTTCATTTTGAGAAGCAAATATATAAAAATCTTTGCAAGATAACTTAAAATTACATTTGACTTGTAACTTTACCCCGTATTTTATTTTAGAAATTATGGGTTTTTGTATTATCTTAGCCTGAAAAACGGGGTAACCCGTAAAATACGGGGCATCTGGCAACCCTAGTGTGAGTATTCGAAAAATTAAGTGCCGGTCGAATAGCAGAAGTACTCGATCGGCGAGTCGAGTAGAAAAAATACACAAAAAATACACGAAGCGAATTATTGCTGTGTCGGTATTGCGAACTGTTTCGAAATCGAGTCGAAAAGTGCAAAGAGAAAAATTTTACATTTTCAAAAAGGTTACCGCGCAATTCACTAAGATTGACTTTTTGTTTGGTAAATACTCGATATTACTTTTCGAATTGTGTCGAGCAGTGCAGGGAGACAAATTAAGATAATGAAAATCTTTTTTCAGTATGTATAATTGTGATTGAAAATTGAGAATTTATGAAATATGCAATTAATTTGACTAGGGTCAACGATAATCGTCTAGAATCCGATTACTCTAAGAATGATACCACTACGTCACTGACAGAAAATGCCGCTTACCTGACCCAGTGGCGTAGTGTTCAAAGGGTTACTGAAAAAAATGAAAAAAAAAAACAATAAAATTAGCTGGTCGCCAATTTCAGACAGTTTGTTGCTAAATGAGAGCGAAGCTTTGACGCCATTACATTGATGACGTATCGGTATCATTCTAAGAATAATTGGACTCTTACTTACTTACTCTTAGAATGGTACCGATACGTCATCAATGTATTGGCGTCAAAGCTCCGCCCTTACTTAGCAACAAACTATATCTGATTGGCGACCAGCTAATTTTATTGTTTTTTTTTTTATTTTTTTCAGTAATCCTTTGCACATTACGCCACTGGGTCGGATAGGCGGCGTCCAGATAAATAGGCGTTTTCTGTCAATGACGTAGCGGTATCATTCTTAGAGTAATCGGATTCTACATGCACACTCCTTATAATGTATAAGTGTACAGAATATTTTCAAAATTAGTAATCTATAATACAGGGTGTTTCATAATATATGCGCAGGACTTCAGGATGTGATAGCTCGTCCAAAAATATGAAAAAAAGTTTCTATTAACTTACCCTCTAAAATGCACCATTTTAGAGATACAGGGTGTTGAAATTGAAAAAAAAATTTCGTTTTTTGCGAATATCTCCGGAACCGTTTATCGTACAGAAAACAGCTTTTGTAAACATTTTCTACTCATAATAAGCTATGTTTTGTGCGGATTTCTTTTTTTAAGTCATAATTGGTGAAGGTTTTGAAGGGGTAGTGGGTGTTTTTACCCTCTAAAATGGTGCATTTTAGAGGGTAAGTTAATAGAAACGTTTTTTCATATTTTTGGACGAGCTATTACATCTTGAAGTTCTGCGCATATATATTATGAAACACCCTGTATAATATTATATAACATTTTATTTTGATAAAACCCATGTTAAGGATTTGTAAACCTTCGTAAGATGAAGGCTGAAAAACAGTTTTTTTTTAAATTTGGTCCTTATTGTTGGGTAAATCAATTTAATCAACTTTTCCTATAGTAAAATTAAAATTAAAAATATAAATAAAAGAGGTATTATTAAACGATTGTTTGATTCACTTTAAGCGTTTTTAATTTTTTGACAAGTTCGTTATATGTTCGAAGTTCGAACAACAAAATTATTGTTGTTCTTTTTACTTTCTGACTTATTTTTTCAGGTGAAAACTCTTCAAGGTAAAATTCCTATTTTCACAACAGTCTGTATAAATTCTTATTTTTTTTAACTGGCTTTGAGATTCGTTTGCGTCGATTTTCTGTATATTTTGAATCCGCACCTAAATTTCAATTTCATTTCCCCATATAACTTAAATACAACTTGAAATTTAAGTAAAGACGGTTCAAGTGAACGTAAATGGTGTACGTAATATTATACAAAATAATGTATATAAATATTTTCATTTGTTTAAATAGCTCTCGCATGTAGTGGATTTCTTAACAGCGTTCGTATAATAATGAATGCAAAATGATGGCAGTCATCTTGGTAGTCTGATGTTCCTAACGAAGCCAAGTAGATTGCTTGTCTTTCTTTAGAGAAGCTTTCTGTCTGTTTGTCTTGTATTTAACGCTCACTTTGCCCTTCGATAGAGGTGTTATTTGTGGACATCTCGTGTGTGCAGTTATTGTCCTGTGACATTAGCTGTTCACTTTAGTCAAATATTAACTTGTAACTTTGCTATTTCGAGACACTTTCATAATTAGCGTTAGTCTCTGCGTAGTGTATACAGAGAATTGTAAGTACTATATTCGGTGATTCATTTCAAAGTGTACGCTGCGTATGATAGTTTAGTTTGACCTCTATTACTGATATTATCTGTAGTTAAGATTTTCGTGTATTCGATTTAATTAGAATTACAACTTATCAGTGGTATTGAATCGGATATAAATTATATATTGTGGTAGAGTAGTGCTGTAGTACATCTTTGCTTACCCTCCGAATATTTGGTTGTAAATTATATCAATTCGGAGTTGAAATCAGTATTTGGGGGCTTTAACCAAAGTGTAGTGTAGTCGTAGTTTCATATGCTGTTTGACCTTATAGTTGATTCCATTACATCTAGGTGTCTTTGAATCGAATATTTGGTTGATTGGCGGTGTTAAGCGGCTATATGAAGGTTTGGATCTGAGCCCACAGACCTCTTCCATAAAGTGCTTTTACGCCTTGTGTTAGATGATAAAATATTGTATTCTCTTATCAGCAATAAGTAATATTTAACCATACTACATTATAATATATAATTAATATAACCTAGGATTAATTAGGATAAGGAAAAAAAAAAAAAAGAAAAAAATCCAGAAAAAGTAAAAAAAAATTAAAGATACATTTAAAAATACAAAAAAAAGTTGTAGTTCTATAAAACATATAATCCTTTCTTCTAGTTAATTTGGTGTTGGTTGGTAAACATTAATAATATTGAAAGTGTCTCATTTCTTCTTTCGGACTTTCTGAACTTCTGTCAAATTGATTCTCTCAAATTAATATAAACTTTAATTCTTTCAAAATTATAGTAAAGTAAGTAGCCCGAATTTCATTCGCACATTAATGTGTGAAGTAATACACTAATTCCTAGTATACATAGAAATCGTTGCTTCTACGCAACCCCGGCAAGTTAGAAATGGTTTCGACTACCCCTTTTTTATTTTTCCAAATAGGAAGTATATTATATAGGTGAGAGAAGTTTTGTGATCGTGCAAAAATTCGGTTTTGGTTTTTGGTGAATTTACATAAGTATAATGTATTTTCATGTCCCCTGAACCTAAAAAAGTGGTTTTTTAAAACCAAAACTACTGGATCGATTTTGGTCAAATTTTGCAAGTCACACTTTGAGGCGAAATAGAAAATATTAGAGAAGTGGCAAAAAAAAAACTGAAAAAATGTTTTTTTCGAAAACGGCTCTAATGATTTTGATATTCTAGTGCTAGTATGTGATAGCATTATTATTAGCCCATTCGCAAAATTATCGGTTAATTACCTAAAATTACATTTGCGTCTTTAAGGTGAAAAAATTCGTTAAAAATGTATTTTTTCCAGCTTTCAGTTTAATCAATGCGATAATCATGCTAGATAGGATAAAATTGTTGACATGCAATTTACGTCATTTTGGTAAGTTCCGCCGCAGTAACTTTTGTCCAAAGTATTTTCACCTAATATACTTTCGATAATTTTGCGAAAGAACGAGTTATCTCGCGATTGCTAGATGCATCAAAAAATACGTTTTCACATTCGATTTTCGGTACCTTTTTAGCGGGTTGAAACTGAGAGTTTGTAGTTGTCGGTTTCTCTGTTTTTTAACGTTGTTAAGAGAGAGATAGAGCGACTGAGCCGCGCCAACCTACATAACCCCATAGATTGTAGATAGTTTTATAGATAGGCCACTCGACCTTCAAGGTCGAATTTACTTTTTAGTTCTACACGACTCAGTGGATGCTTATGGCGTTGCTGGTACTACTACGTGCCTGGCGTTTCTATGGCCTCTCTAATATAAGTCCCCTATTCCCAGGTTCTAATTTGAGAATTGCTACAAATATCAATTGGATTTTCAATTTTTTATTAAAAAGTAATAAATTGATAATATGAATTGGTGCTAGACCCAAATAACCTTAGATGTTGATGGCCTTAGAATCGGGAATTTCAAATTAGTTTATGTAGATTATTGACACTCTGAAATTAGTTTACAGGACTTATATTATATTATATTTTGTAGGTATAGGAAGATTTAAACTGTCACTTCTTTCCAAAATTATGATTTATCAGACTAATTTCTTAATCCTATTTACAGTTTTATTTTTAATTGCATTTTTTTTTTTAAATCTAGTTAATAATGATAGTTTCTTAATTTTATCTGTGACAATATTTTGGTCTAAACATTTTAATTTATTAATTACGTGAGTCCGTATATAAAAATTAGACTTCAAACAGACGAAAATATTATCCACTGATAGAAAATTTGAAACAGGTGTGATACAAAGTCTCGAATAGTCGAGAACCAATTTTGTACCGATTTTTAACTGCATGCTCAGAATCGTCCCATCTACAGTGTTGTATTTTGTAATTTAGAACGTGAACCTGCAACAAAATCAATTAAAGATTAATGAAAATACTGAAAAACCTTTTTATATGATTGTATGATAAAATGAATTACATATTGGAATAAAATAATAATTGGTTTCGAGTCAATATGAATTTAGGTATAGGAATTATTAAAAACTCGGGTCGCAGTGCCAAAACCCTGCCGACATAGTGTATTTGCTAATACAGGCCTTGTGACTTTATTATGTGAACTTAAGTCTGTTTTTGGACAAAATGAAAAATTTAACCCCTTAATACATCCCTTAAAATAATATTTTTTTTCCTAATTTCAATATTATTATCAATGCAACCTCTGTACCAAATTAAATACACCCGTCAGCAAATAAATCACTATCCGTAAGCTAGTGTTTTCATAAAATTTGTAAATCCGGTCCTGTCGTGCCGATTTTGTTAAAATTTTAGCAACACATTTTAATCTTTACCAAAGGGTTAAATTCCAATTTTGAAACAATTCTGGGATTTTTTCGGTATTTTCGGGCCCAAAAACTTTTTTCAACCCCTAAAAACTATCCTTAAAATGGTCCGATTGGGCCCATTTTAAATAGGTTCCGTGCGGTGATGGATTCCAACGTGTCTACCAAATTTCGTCAAAATCAATTAACTCTTTCGAAAGTTATAGCCCGCACACACACACACACACACACACACACACACACACACATATATATATATATATATATATATATATACATATACAGGGTGAGTTCGACCACCCGTATCAGTAGTTTTTTTCGAAAACGGTTAGTCGAAGAGAGTTGTGTCAAAAATTTGTATCATAAAAGCCCTAATAAAGAATCGAATGGTGATAATTTTTTTTTCCGGGAAGGTCGGCTTCCCTATTAGTTTGCTCCAGAATGTCGAGAACTCCGGAATTATAAATGTAACGATAGGTCGAAAGTAGTATTGTTGAAAAGATCTTTAAAAAATAAGTAAGTTTTGTAGGAAAATTTTTTTTATTACTGCCACCCCTGTAAATTTCTATAAGTATAAATATAAATTATTATATGTTCAAAACTCCGGAATTTTAGAAAGCACGATAGGTTGAAAGTGGTGTTGTTGAAAAGCTCTTTAAAAAATAGGCAAGTTTTGTAGGAAAAATTATTTAATTACTGCCACCCCTGTTAAGTAACAATCGTTTGAAATTATTAAATCAAAATTTCATAATAGCGATCGAAGTCGGCATTAAAAATCTAGCAACTTTAGACATTGTCACAAATGTTCAAACTATCTTCCATTTACTCTTTAATACATACTACTGAGCTCTTCTGGTTATACTGTGAGTGTACTTCTTCAGTGTTTAATGATCGATAGACAGGTAACTAGATTTTAAATGCAGACTTTTAAAAAGTTCGTTATTATGACATTTTAATTTAGTAATTTCAAACAAATATTACTTAACAGGGGTGGCAGTAATAAAAAAAGTTTTCCTACAAAACTTGCTTATTTTTTAAAGATCTTTTCAACTATACCACTTTCGACCTATCGTTACATTTATAATTCCGGAGTTCTGGACATTCTGGAGCAAACTAATAGGGAAGCCGACCTTCCCGAAAAAAAAATTATCACCATTCGATTCTTTATTAGGGCTTTTATAATACAAATTTTTGACACAACTCTCCACGACTAACCGTTTTCGAAAAAAACGACTGATACGGGTGGTCGAACTCACCCTGTATATATAAACATTTCCAAAAATGTTGCCAAATTGTTCAGGAGGCTATGAAACGTCGAGAAATTTTGGTCCGACCCCTAGGTCCCGCCATCCGACCGACGCCAATAGTGTATGTGTCATATGGCAAATACACTAATAAATATTTAAGTAAATATTAAATGAAGAAAAAAAGTAGCAGGTATTTGGACAAAAATATAAAGATGTTAATTAACTTCTGTGCAAGGTTTCGTCAAATTTATTAGGACTTCCTCAAGTACTGTAATAATTTATAAAATAAACATACATTATTAATATTTGATTTAAAATTAAGCAAACAATATTGTAAATATTAAAATTGAAAATTTTGAATTTGATTCTGAATTTCACGTATTAAATTATGAAAAATGTATGTTTGTCAAACCATTAATTAAATAATTTTACAAAATATATTGAAAGTAGTTTTAGAATACTTACCTCGGGATAGCCTGGAAGAAAAAGTAGATGAATCTTTTTTCCACATTTCGACACACAAACAAACCGTCGGTAATATAGAGTCCAAATAGACGCCATCTGTAGTTTGGAGGAGACATGACGCAACCGTACAGGTCAGGTACATTTGCGTGGAAACCCCCTGGTAATGATAGTCGGTGAACTCCGAGGTGAACTCTAGAGTCTAGATCATTTAAAAAAAAAAAAAATTCGATCGATACGTCTCAGCGTGACTAGTGTATGAACTAAATTAGAAATTCTAATAGAAATATACGAAGTAAGCATTGCAGCATAACCCCAAATAAATTTAACCTGGTTCTGATAAATGTAATATTTTTGCGCGCCCAAATTGCAGGTACCTCAAATCGAATTGTCAAATGTCAATAGAGTTGTTGTGAAAAACAATATGCATTACTCGGAACGAAAAACAGCGAATGCAACGCGTATGATTTGCTGCCCGAAAAATACTAGTTGCAAACGCTGTGTTTCGTCCCTTGTAATGCAATATGGAATATACTAATGAGGTTCAGGTCTCTATTATGATTCCCTGTACTATTCATTTAGATTCATTCGAGTTTTTTGACATTCACATCTGATTTTATCAAACCCTAGGCAAAATGGAATTAATGTAGCTAAATATCTAGAGAACACGACGCCCAAGGTTTAACATATTCTCTGGTCCAAATCCACTGATTATTTTTATTTTAATTCAAAACATATTTAAGAAATTTGAGTAATGAGTTTCGTTAGTACAATACCGGTAGTAGTACACAGGGAAAGGTTTGAAGACTAGGTATAGGTAGTGGAAAGTATTTCAAAAATATTGTATTGCGAAAAAAAGTGTATTATTGTAATTAACATGAATTAATTATTAACCACACTTTATTTCTAAATCATATGTGTCAAATAGTCATTTGACACATATTATGTCTTGTATGTATTACAATTTCCTAATAATTTATATCTGCATTTTAATTAGATGGATTTATGATATAATCTGTCCGCTGAAACAGGAAAACCTCATGACTAATTTATTTATTTATTTCTTTATTTATTTATTATTCCTTCAAGGGTACATATTTATCAAAAAAACAATACAAATATTTGGAATTTTCCCACCCAACTTGGCAAGCCAAAAATTATATAATGACCGGACTGAAAATAAGAAGAAACAAGCCGTGAGGTGGGTCGTTTATTAGGACTAAAGTGCGACCCTTGAGGTCCACACGACGAACTTCCCAGTTTGATAAATATTTAATAATAATAATTAAATTAGATATTACACAGAAAAGTAATCATTTCAAACATTAAAACATCAATAATTAAAAAAAAAAAAAAAAAAAAAAAAAAACGGCTGAACCGATTTTTATAAAATTTATGTCGGATCAAAATTACGTTAACACGCCTCGATTGACACCCTTACGAAGTCGATATAATTTTTTATTCGCGAGATATTGTGTAAAATCTACTTTTTTGGAGGTTATTTGGTTAAGAAAAAAGAACGGCTGAACCGATTTTAAAAAAATTTCTTTCAGATCATATTTACGTTAATACGCGTCGATTGGCACCCTAACGTAGTCGATATCATTTTTCGTTCTCGAGATTTCGTCTTTGAAAGAAATGTACACATACGTACGTACGTACACACACACACACACACACAGACATCTTTCTAAAAGTAGTGTAAAAATAGTGTAGTGACCTTGAAACATAAAAATTTTTTTTCCTTTTTGATTTCGATTTTCGGACCCATTACAATAACTTCCAGTGGGAAGTTAATAAAAAAAAATGAAGTTATACTACTAAACGGATTGATTAATTAGTTAATTACTGAGTCAACCGATGATATCACACACGGCGATCATCGCGCTGCCATCCTCTAGTAACCATCGTGTTATAAGCCTACTAAATCTTTTCATATTTGCAACCATTTTATACTCAATAGGTAATAGATTGTATAGCTTGAAAGCAAGGAATGTAATGTGTTTCTGGCCAAAGGTCTTCGGTATTTTTGGAACTTGGGGAAGATTTAGGGATTGGGACCAAATTATTAAGTAAACTTATTTGTTACTAGCGGCCCGTCCCGGATCCGCCCGGCTGGTATGAAATTATGATTTAATAGCGGTCACCCATTTTCCGGTCACGTACATTTAGTATATTGTTTATTTGTTATCCCCCGCGAGAATATCTCTCCCTGCGTAGCTTTTTATTAGTGAAAGAATTTTTAGAATCGGTTTAGTAGTTCCAAAGATAAGAATTTACGATTTATTAGCCCCCCGCAAGAATTTCTCCTCCTACCCCACGCGAGATTCTCTCCCCCTGCGTAGCTTTCTATTAGTGAAAGATTTTTTAGAATTGGTTCAGTAGTTCCAGAGATAAGAATTTACGATTTATTCCCCCCCCCCCGGAAGAATCAAAATAAAATATTGCCCATATCACTCAGGGATAGTGTTGCTTTCTGTAAGTGAAGGATTTTTTAGAATCGGTTCAATAGTTCCAGAGTAATGAATTTATGATTTATAGCCCCCCTCCCATCGCGAGAACCAAATAAAATATAGCCCATATCATTCAGGGATAGTGCAGCTTTCTATTAGTGAAAGAATTTTTAGAATTGGTTCAGTAGTTCCAGAGATTACTTTTTTCACTTGGGCGAAGTCGGTTTTTTTTGAGACAAAAAGTGGCCTATACCCTTTCTCAGGATGCAGTTTATCTCCTTGCCAAATTTTATCGAAATCTGTTCAGGGGTTTAGGCGTAAAAAGGTAACAGAGAGATTGACAGACAGACAGAGTTACTTTCGCATTTATAATATTAGTAAGGATTAAATAAATTTAATATGCAATTTTACAATTCACCTATAACTAAAAACTAATTTATTAGCTGTCGCATGTGGTAAGGTTCAAGTCTCAACATTACAATAATTAAAAATAGCTTCTGCGTTCACTCATCACTGGAAAAAACAATGTGGGAAACAAGTGATTGTCTACTTATAGCACTGTAGATCTAATTAACTAGCAAGAATCTGGGAGTTTCGGGGTTGAATCCCGACGGTGACATGTGATGAAATAGATTTTTTTTGTGTAAGGCGTAAGCTTTGCAACGTTATAACAACAATGTGATTATTTTAATATATTGCATTCGTATGGTGGAAAAAGCATGCTATTTCTTTGCATGAATTATTTCAATAATATTTATATATTTAAAGTCAGGCAGAAAAGAAATCTTAAAACTATTTTCTTTCGATAAAAAAGTGAAAAGAATGATTTATACTGTTTTTTTTTTATATAATTTAAAATATTGAGTGAGAATCTAGGTACGTAGTGAATTTTTAAATAAATTTGTTAAATAAATTTTTAAATAAATATTCATGATTTTGTGTAATCATGAATATCACGATTTTAAAACAAATTTTATTCCATTTATATTTGCAGTAAAGGTAAACACATGGACACCCTCGAAGAATATGAAATATATAAAGCCACAAAATTCGACAATACCAACATTCTTAATGACAAACTAACACTAAAATGATAAAATCGAACATAATATACGACACAATAATTAACAACACACAAACATTCAATACTCATTAATCGTCTACACACATACACACACACATTTGCATTTCATCTACTTACCTACTATATAAATCATAAAATCCCGAAATTTAAATCAGTACTTCACAATCCACGACATAATACACAGTGCTTAGCATCATAATATTATATAGTGTTACGAACACTCAATGTGTGTTTTTAAAAAAATAGTTAACCACACCTGAAGATGGCAACTCGTTGCTGAAACGCGTCGTGTTAAATCACAAGAAGTCACAAGACGGACAAAATACAAGGTATTTCTAATACTTCATAATATTCATATAGTGACTTGGAGACCCAACACTCTAAAAATGTATCAGATTTTTAATCTTCGAGCTCAAAAATCTGAAAATTGCTGATAACACTATTTTAATTTTTGAAAGGCTATAACTTTTGAACGCGTTGTTCGATTTTGATCTTTAAAACGGCATTCGACGCAGTTTTTAAGCTCTAAAAATATTGTAACAAGTACAAAATCGATTGGTTGAGAAATCTCGAAGTTATTTTAAAAAAACACTTTTTTCGAAATGTGTTGACTACGATATCTCTCGAACGGATTAACCGATTTTGATCCGCTTAGCGGCATTCGACGCAGTTTTCTGAGGAGAAGAGCTGATTAGATTATCAAATATACATACATACAATATTCTAGAAGTTATTTTGAAAAAAATATCGTTTTAACAACTTTTTTTCCCGGTTTTTTTGGAATTTCTCAAAATTTATTGGGCCGAATCGGTTCAAATTTTCAGGAAATCTAAGTTCAGTGGAACCCTTTCGAATGCCGCAGATCGCGATTCGATCGGTCAAGCCGTTCAAAAGTTATGAGAGGTTTACACACACACACACACAGACATAATCGTAAAAATAGTTAGAATAGCTTCCTAGGATCACAAAACGTCGAGATCTGACGAAAACTCGATTTTCGAAAATCGGGGTAAAATCAATAACGTCCCTATTTTTGAAAATTTTCAATTTTCTTAGCGGGAAGTTAAAAATGAAAAAGTTCACTAAATTTCCTACTTTCATTGAATTAGGTAAGCTAATTTAATTAAATACTGCAGAAAGAATGGAATAATATTAAATACTATTAATAATTTAATAAATAATTAATTCAAACGATTTTTGTTTTTCCCTATTAAGAGCCCGTTTGCCGATCTCCAAGGGGAAATTGTGTTTTGCGGTGTGTGGTGAGGAAACATTTTGAAACATTCCATTCATAATAGTACAACTATTATATTGTGGTCTATCAGAATTGAATGCTCTCTCTCTCTATCTTTCACATATATGGGTAGTATTGACAAAGAGAACCGATTATCAGATGCCTATGTTACAGTGATATGCATAATATTATATGTATTGGTTCACAACACACACGCATAGTATGTAGCCAGTGTCACAATAGGGATGTGCTATATTCATTTCATATGAAAATAGTAAAAAAATCAATTTTTAATTAAATATAAATTTTTAATTATTATGTAAAAAAAGTAAAAATAGTTTTGCTATAAAACTTGTATAATAATCTTTGCATTTATGTCAAAAAAAAACTGTTTTTTTATTCATACAAGGACAGAATTACAAAACAGTACAACATAAATTATCTGCAGATATATAAATAAATATATAAATAAAATGTGATTTCTTTCACCTTACATAATAAATACTAATAATAATTCCTGGAAATAAAAAATAATACGCAAATAATTATATACGAGTACCTACATAATTTTTATATTTCAAAAATTCAAACACAAGAATTGAGTTATGGTGGACGGCTCTAAACAAATAATTAAAATCAAACGATTTTTTAATCTCTTATATTCACACCATATTCACATAAGGGAACAGATTCTACTCTCGGGCACTGTAGAGTGATTGGTAACTCATCCAGTCGGAAACTGGAAGTTTCGGGTTGAAGTCCCGACAGTCAAGTGACATTTGATTTTTTCTTAGATGTAGCCAACCAATTAGGACAGCCGTGCTTTGCTGCCTGATACCACTATAAATTCACTATACTTAATTGTTATGTGAATATGGTGTGGATATAAGGGGATAAAAAATCGGTTGATTTTAATTATTTATTTTATATTTTAATTCAGACGTTTCCTTTTTTTATTTTGAGCGTCTGTAATATATTTTGGCTCTCTTATTTCCATGTTACGAGTATGTCGTGGATCGATTATTTCTGGGACTAAGCAATTGAAATAAAATGTTTTTAATTTATTTACCATTTCATTTTCAAAAAAAATACTATCTCTTTCAATTTTCATTATTACACAATCAGCCAGTGTCCATACAACAAAGATGCATACATTTTTTTCGCAGATATTAAGTTGACCTTGAATCTGATAAAAATATTCATGATTTTTTTTAATTTCATATGCCCCATTAGTATCTTTAATAATATATTTTATCACCCCTCTTTGTACACCTTCTGCAACTGTCATATCTTTAGCAGAAAACGGGCATTTAATTTCAACAATTAGTCCATCTTGTGTTACACCATCTGGTGTTGCACCTAAATACGGCCATTTTGGATTAATAAACACACCACAGTTGCATATTTTAGTATTAAGGACATTCTCAACAGCTTTTTTTGCTATGTCTTCGTTATTTCTGCCCCACATAATAGATTTAACATATAAATCTTCCTTATATAAAATAGATTTTACAGTGGATCTGCAACTTGTTGTGGGACGCATTCTGCAGATTTTACCGAAGTTAGACGCTGTCAACACTTTTTTCCGACATTCTCGCCACTCCATACTGTCTGCTTGCAGTCTAGTTCGCCTTTCAATATTTTGACTTTCTTCAGCCATTTTTGATAATTGTTTATTAAATTTACGGCATTCTTCGTCAAACTCATCTTTATCCAAATCCAATTTTTGACATAATTCACCGTAATCTTCATCTGGTCCTTTGGTATTTGAAGAAAATGGCAATCTTCTTTTCTTGCCGCTTCCTGAATGCCGTTTTTTAGTTTCTTCATATTTTTTCAAAATGTTTCCGGGACTAGCACCATTATTTAAATATTTATGTACTTTGTAAAGAGGTCTTCCATTAGTATTTCGGGACAGAGTAGCAGCCATACATCGTCCTTGATAGCAACGCCTCATGGTAAAATTGATTCTTTTACCACCTGTATATTTTGCTATAATTGAATTAAATTGTTCCACCGTATTGTTGTCAACATTTTCAATTAAACTTTTTGCGTGGTTGGCTAAATAGCGTACCGCTACCATCAAGCGTTCTTCTAAACCAAAACTTCTAAACTCTGACATATAGTTTATGGAATCAGGATTTTCTTTTACACAAAAATATTTTAAAAGTGAACACTCCTTATGTTCGCCAAAAATGTGACTAACACTGTTGATGATATCCTTTTTTAAAAAAAGAATTTTTTGACTTCTATCTGTGTCTTCATTTCTTCTATACAATATTGCTTTTGTAACAGCGGTTCTTGCTTTTAAAATACTCTTATTAATTATGTTTCTTAGAGCGATAGGCACACTTTTTGTTTTTCCAATTTCCTTCAATTTATTGCTGTAATTGCGTAATAAATGATTCCGGCATTCTATTTTTTCCACTGTATAATTTTTATATGGCCTGGAATCTAATATCTTACGGTAGCAACTACTATCTCCATCAGCGATCATTTTGTGGTAAATTATGTTATACATTTCCAAACTCCGAGAGAAGCCTTCTGCAATTATATTAGATTCCATGGCTGTAGATGAACCGGACCAATTTTTATAGCAAGAATGTTCATTTGGTTTTACATTTTTATTAACTGCTCGTTGACATATAGTACAATATTTATTTTTGATGCCAATATATAAAATTTTTCTAGTTTTGAATCCAATAATTGCAGCTACTCCCGATAATGAATTATAATTACCTCCACCACGATACGAACGTTTAGCCCAGCTGCCATCACACACTACGGTAATAAGAGGTATTCCTTCTTCTGTAACACTTCCACACTGAACTGCTAACCTCGCTTCTTCTTGGGCAGCTTCATGCATTGACTGGATTGCTGTTTCTTCCCAAGCATTACATGCTGTTGTGTGTGCAGTCTTAAATATTTTAAACCCCATTGGAGGAATTTCCATAGCACTCTGTAAAGACTGCATCTGTGAATGACCGATGCCAATATTCATACTTCCAATCACTGCAGCTGTATTAATATTAGAATTTGAATTTTTTTGAAGATATGTTGACACAGAATCGACGTAATTGCACATATTGCACTTAAAAACTAATTCACTTTCCAGTCCATTCCGTTTTTCAGCTATAAGCTGTAAAGTATTAAAATTACACCCAAAGTGTGGCGCATGGTTACTTAATTGTTGCAGGGATTTCAAAAATGGTTGCATAAGAACGATTCGTGCTCCTTCTAAAGAAAATTCTGGTTCTGAACTTACTTCACCTGATACGACAATGTCTGGAAATGTTTGTTGAGGAGGACTGTTCTCGTTCGTCAGCTCAAAAGTCGGCAAATTTTTTAATGGAGAATTTCTATTTTCAGTTACATATTCTTCAAGCGTATCATTGGTTGTTGTGGTTTTTATTTCAATCGATCTTTGAAATGTACTGCTATCTTGTCCGACTATTGTATACGAATTGTTTAGATTACCATTTTCATGTTCTTTTCTGCGTGTCATGTTACCTTGCAATATTTCACTGGTAAGACAGGGTAAATCTAATTGACGAGCTCTATAATAAAATTATATGAATTATTAATATAATATTATAATTAATATAAAGTTGCAAAATAGTGAATCCCCGATTTAGTGAAAACCCCTTATAGTAAACAAAAGTTATAATAAGCAAAGGTGAATTATTAAAGTCTAATTGATCATTTAAGCGATATCCTGACTTTTTTTTTTATTTATTTCTAGTGACTTTAACAAATTTAATGTTGTACTCTTGTTTGCAATGTGTAAAATTTTAAAATCTTCCTGAATCTTCCTTAAAGAGTGTCTTAACCAAAATTATTTCCAATTTAAGAATACTTTTTATAAAGCAAAAGAAGGTTTGATTATGGGTAACCCGTTGAGCATTCTATTAGCAGAAATCTTCATGAATAAAATAGAAGAAACTATTTTACACATTGCAAACAAGAACACAAAATTAAATTTATTAAAGCAACTAGAAATAAATAAACATAAAAAGTCAGGATATATCTTAAATGATCATTTAGATCTTAATAATTCACCTCTCCTTAATATAACTTATGAAAGTACTGTACAAAACAACTAATTATAAACAGAACAATAATTAGGGATTTCCCATTTCTTACAATTAGAAAATTAAATACCAGCTGTCTAAAACTTTATTGTAAATTTCTACCTGATAAGAACCTATCATTAATATTCGTATATTTATAGATCACTGTGTTGATAAAACAATTGTCAAAAAAGGTGGGAAAGACGGAACCCTAATAATTCCTAAACACAGTGTTTTATTTTTCAACAAAATGATGAGTAGTAAAAATATGATATTTATCAACAATAGATAATCTATTGTTGAAAAAAGAATATTTTTTAATAAATAAATAAATTTATTAACCCTTAGATTGATTAAAAAATGAACGGATCCACCCCAGAGCAAAAACATATCTCTCTACTAAAATTGTTATTACTAATCGTTAACTCAAGTCTAACTGAAAATTTAAGCTACAAATCATTATGTTAGGTCAACAATAGCACAGAAAAGTAAGCATTTTTTATTTTTTTATTTGAATTTCATATAGTTTCAAATAGTCTAAAAATACTGTATTGACCTTGAAACATATAAATATGTTAACAATATTAGATTTCCATTTTCGGATCCATTACAATAACTTCCTATCGGAAGTTAAAAATAAATATCAATACAAATCAATAAAATGAGTACCTATTATAAATAAAATATTTACCTATTATATTTGGCAATGTTGAATTTTTTCTTACGCACTGCTGACAAACGTAATTTAGATTTATTTCCACAGCGATAATCCATGTTAAAGTATTAAGTTAAAATACAATATAACGAATAAATCAAACGCGATAAACTTTAATAAATAAAACACACAAAACTGGCTATAGCTGTCCAATTTTATTTTTAAATACCACGTTTCGGTCTGTTATAAGAGACCCTTTTCAAGCACTAATGATCTATACACTGTTCACGAATTCTTAAAATTAAAAGTAGGTAAATAGTATAAACGTAAAACCCATTATAAAAGAACAAACTTATACTAATTACTTAAGGTAAACATTTACAAACAATGTAACTAAAACACTACAGACTACACAGCCCTAAGTTTAACAGCACAGCGAAGCGATACCAACAGCAGCGATGCTGACATCAAAAGTACACATTATTTCCGTGGTGACAGCACAAATCAGTTCGACATATTACGATGTTTTTTCATTGCAGAGGCACGGCTCGTCCTATAAGCTGGCTCGTAATTTTGAAAAACGGGCTACAGAGTATTTTTTTCTGGTTATATTAAGGTTCAATCTACCGCCGTATTGTAACAAATTTTTCATTTTGTACTCCGTTAATTAATGGTAAATGCTTGAAAAAGACATTTTTTACGGTTTTTAACATTTTTTTAAATTTTTTCTGCGACAAATATTAAAAAAGTGGTACAATACGGAAATAGAAGGACACTAAATCTTTATAAAAATAATTTTACATAAGTTTATTCCTTGTTTTACGATCAGATTTATACGACGCCGCAGACCACTATATTGCAATGAGAAAACCAGGGGAAACGGGCTCTTAACTCCACGTCGAGCTCCACGTCTTATTCACATAACAATTAAGTACGTGAAAATATATCACACAATAAAGCGGCAGCTGTCCTGATTGGTTGGCTATATCCAAGAAAAAATCAAATGCCACTGTCGGGATTTGAACCCGAAACTCCCAGTCTCCGGCTGGATGAGTTACCAGTTACTCCACAGTGCCCGATATTAGAACCTGATCCCTTCTTAAATATAGCAGTTTCAACGATGAAAACGCACTACATGCTAAACAAGCCGTGAGGTGGGTCGTTTATTAGGACTAAAGCGCGACCCTTGAGGTCCACACGACGATCTTCCCAGTTTGATAAATATTTAATAATAATAATTAAATTAGATATTACACAGAAAAGTAATCATTAAAACATAATTATTATTTATTTTTAACAATAATTAAAAAAAAAAAAAAAGAAAACGGCTGAACCGATTTCAATAAAATTTATGTCGGATCAAAATGAAGTTAACACGCCTCGATTGACACCCTTACGAAGTCGATATAATTTTTTATTCGCGAGATATTGTATAAAATCTACTTTTTGGAGGTTATTTGATTAAGAAAAAAGAACGGCTGAACCGATTTTGAAAGAATTTCTTTCAGATCATATTTACGTTAATACGCGTCGATTGGCACCTCAACGTAGTCGATATCATTTTTCATTCTCGAGATTTCGTCTTAGAAAGAAATGGACACATACATACGTACGTACGTACGTACGTACACACACACACACACAGAGACATCTTTCTAAAAGTAGTGTAAAAATAGTGTAGTGGCCTTGAAATATAAAAATTTTTTTTCCTTTTTGATTTCGATTTTCGGACCCATTACAATAACTTCCAATGGGAAGTTAATAATTTTAATTAAGCTTTTAATACAACAATTTGAAATTTCAACTCGTCAAGCAAGCGAGAGCTGATAATCCTTAGGTTGTAATACTTAAAATGTCAACTCGTTCGGCCGGGAAGGCGAATAATAAACACAAGGTTTGAATTTCTGTGGATCCAGATCCAGATATTTAATAGAATAGAATATAGAATAATAACTTTATTCAGTAAAATGTCACAATGACAAAGAATGCGTCGGTCAAGAATGTACAATATTAAATGTGATAACTTCAAAAAATTTGGTACGGGCACTTGTCAATAAGATAATTTACAACTTTTTTTTAAGTAGTTTGTAACTTTTGACGCTTACAATTTCGGCGGGTAAGCTGTCAAATAGTTTAACAGCTGAGTAACGGGGTCCCTGAGTGTATAATGCGAAGTGATGTTTCGGAACACCGTGATTGAATCGACCTCGTGTATCGTAATTGTGATCCGGCAAATGGCGGTGAAAAAGATGTTTATTTTTCAATAGAAAAAAAAACTCGGGTCGCAGTGCCAAACCCTGCCGACAATATAGTGTATTTGCTAATACAGGCATTGTGGCATTATTATGTAAACTTAAGTTTGTTTTTTGACAAAATAAAAAATTTAACCCCTTAATACAGCCCTTAAAAGAATTAAATTTTTCTAAATTTCAATATTAGACATGGATTTTATCAGTACACCCAATTAAATACACCCTTCCATATCTAAGTAAATCCGTATCAACAAACTAGTGTTTTCATAAAATTTGAAAGTCCGGTCCTGTCGGGCCGATTTTATTAAAATTTTAGCAGCACATTTTAATCTTTACTAAAGAGTTAAATTTCAATTTTGAAACGATTCTGACAAATTATTCGGTATTTTTGGGCCCAAAAACTTTTTGGAACCCCTAAATACAACCCTGAAAATGGTCCGATCGGGCCCATTTTAAATAGGCTTCTTGCGGTGATGGGTTCCAATGTCTGTACCAAATTTCGTTTCAATCGATTAAGTCTGTCGAGAGTTATCGTGTACACACATATATATATATATAAATATATATATAAATATATATATATATATACATATATATATATAAACATTTTCAAAAATGGTGCCAAAGTGTTCAGGAGGCTATGAAACGTCGAGAAATTTTGGTCCGACCCCTAGGTCCCGCCATCCGACCGACGCCAATAGTGTATGTGCCATATTATGGCAAATACACTAACAAACAGATTTTAGTATGTATATTGCATGATATATTGTCATAATTCTGTAATTAATGAATACTGGCTTACAGGAATCGGTAGGCTTTAGATGGAATACGAGTCTGCTATCTATCTTTTTCTGCATTATAAAAGGCCTTTCAATATCAAGAGATTTACCCCAGAACATAGTCCCGTAGTTTAGTACAGGATAGATATAGGCGTAGTTTGCGGTTAGGCAAGTTAAAATGTCACTTATAGTGCGAAGGCGGAAAATGAGATATTTAAGTTTGGATAATTTTGAGCATACTTTGGCGACGTGTTGTTTCCAAGCAAGATGGTTGTCAATGGTGACGCCAAGAAAGTTGAACGTGGATACTGCATCAATAGGATCACTATCGATCAACAGGGGGACATCAAAGTTAAGACTCGGTTGTTTGAGAATAGCATACACTTGGTCTTTGAAGTCTTAAGCTTATTATTGACAGTCCATTCGGATATGTCATGGGAAGCCTGAGTAGATACGTCATACAGCTCTTGTACATTTTTATTCCGTGCCAGTACGGTGGTGTCACCTGCGTACATAACAACTGCAGATGAGTTACAAAGTGACAATGGCAGATCATTAATAAATAATAAAAGGAATAAAGGACCCAACGAGGATCTTTGTAACACACCGCAAGAGATGTGACGTGCAGATGATAGGAAGTTAGAGCTGCCACCTGCAGATATATCTGGGGAGAGATTCTCGCGGGGGGAAGGTAATAAATCATAAATTCTTATCTCTGGAACTACTGAACCGATTCAAAGAATTTTTTCACTTATAGGAAGCTAATCTCCCTGAGTGATACAGGCTATATTTTATTTTGATAAATTTCTCGCGCGGGGGGGGGGGGTAATTCGTGCGGGATAGTAACAAAACGTAACTCTCACATTCTTTTGCATTTTGTCGTGTAGGCGGAATCCTACTAATATTATAAACACGCTTCGCAGGGGGAGAATTTCCCACGGGGGGAATAATAAATTATAAATCGAAATATACGTGAGCGAAGCCACGGGTAGCGGCTACTATAAAATAAATATAAAAAAAATAATAATTTGAAAATAGAAAATAATAAATAATAATATTTTTTTTAATAAGACGCGCAGCTACTTATGTGCGTCGTTATAAGTCTATTGTTTGAGACAGGTAAGTGTAGTAAATAATTCTGTTGTTACTAACAATGCGTGGTTTGCATTTTGTCGTATCGTTGCAGTTTTTCGTGTCGTGTTCTCGCGCGCTAGTTGAGGTTCCGCCTCGATATAATAGTTTTTGTAATTTGATATATTGAATTCATGTCTAACAGTTAAATGTTGGCACGATCAAAGTATTCGTAACTTATTAAACACAAATAAATGCTTCAGTTAGCATTACTGTTAGGAACACCCACCGAATGACGGAATGTTACAATGCAACACTAGAAAAATTCATTTTTAATCTACGTCACAGTCGGGACTCAAACCCGAATCTTCCACTATCGCGGCGGGTGAGATATGTTTAAAATTAATTTTTCTAGTGTTGCAAGTATGAATTGCCACAATTTATAATGTAGACATGTAGCGATCTTGGAGGTAAATAAAATGTAAAATTTTAAGATCAGATATTAACAAATCTTTACAAAAACTGATACATTAACATCAGATCGCTTATTGTCAAAATTTTCGGCAAATCGTCAATAACCAATCAAATTACCAAAACAATTTTAATGTGTATTTTTTATTGTTTTTCATTTCACGTTCCTTAAAGAAATTGAAGTGTATAGTGATATTTCTTTACAAATCGAAAAATAGTAGTTCTCAAATGCGTATGAAAAACTGCAACACGTAACAAGTCTATTTAGAAAAAAATTCTTCCGTAAATAGATTTAAACATCAAACTTAAATCCTATATTATTCAACGAGACAATCTTGTATATACATATTACCTACATATAATACTAGCCGTTACCCGTGGCTTCGCCAACGTATATTTCGATTTATTATTGATTATCCCCCCCCCCGCGAGAAATTATCCTCCTGCGAAGCGAAGCCGGGCTGACGGTGTTTATTCACTCGAATTTTATTAATATATTACTCACTCGCTTCGCTCGTTCGCTCGAATTTGATTTATACATTACACACTCGCTTCGCTCGTTCGCTTTCATATTATTAATATATTACTCACTCGCTTTGCTCGTTCGCTCGACTTTTATTAATACATTATTGCTCACCTACGTTATATAAGGAACTCCTGTGCAAAATTTCTAGATTCTAACTTCAAAAATGATAAACTTCCATACAAATTTTCATTTCCTATTTAACTCCCTTAAGGGATGAATTTTCAAAAATCCTTTCTTATTATTCATCTACGTTATATAAGGAACTCCAGTGCAAAATTTCATGCTTGTAACTTCAAAAATGACAAACTTTCATGAAAACTTTCATCCCCTATTTAACCCCCTTAGGGGTTGAATTTTGAAACGTCCTTTCTTAGTATGTGCTTACGTCATAAAAGGAACCTACTGTCTAAATTTCAAGTTTATATCTTTAGCGGTTTGACCTGGGCGTTGTCTGTCAGTCAGTGAATGAGTAACGGAACTGTTTTATATAATATATAGATATGCAAATTTTTTCTCGAAAACGGCTTTAACGATTTGGATGAAATTTACTGAAAAGGGGTGTAGTACCTATTTATATAGGTATGTAATTTTTATTCAAAAACGACTAACGATTTTGATAAAATTCACTGAATAGGAATTTTTCGGGACAAAAAATCGTCCCGAAAAATCCCTAAAGGTAGGAATTTCAGTCCCAGGGGGGAGCAATAAAAAGGTGTTTTTTGCTTATAGCTCGATTCGATTTGTATAATATATCTCAAGAGTGAAAACTGTAAGTAAAAACTATTATAAGAGGTGTCTTGCACGCGTGACGCGTAAATAATGATAAAACGGCGACCCGAAGGGCCGCATTATTAGTGCTACAGGCCTGTATCAAAACACAGCGATAAAAGAGATAATAAGAATGGTACTATTTCTTCGAAAATCGATTTTTGTGATTTTTTCAGTACTTATGCGAAAAATTCTTCGATAAAGTTGACACTCGGTATTAAATCCGAATCGAACATTATTTAAAAGATATCCTATCTCTTTTCTGCGAGTTTTTCAGTAAAGAAAAAAGAAATAAATAACGGCGGTAGATTTCAAAATGGCGGCTTAATTAGAAACAATTACTTTAAATTATGTTACGGAAATAAATTCGTTTCGGAATGATACATTCTGAGAAAATAATACCAAATACTATTTTTATTGAATTCATTCGAGCAAAGCTCTGTCATCCAGATATTGACTATTTATAGGGCCTCTGTTAATGAATTGTCATTTGTCAAATCTAGTTTAATTTATTAAATAATTTCCGAGTATTTTTCTAAAAACATATAAAAAATGGTGTTGACATAACGTGCTTTGAGGAAAATCAATCGTGTTCGTATTTAGTTTTCACCGATTTTCAAGAAAACCAAAAACCGTACTAAAAAATCATGAGAGACAAAATTTATTGTCACCTATTTAAAATTTTTATTAATGATAAAAAAAATTTTTGCACTGGTGTCAAGAGTGCTGTTGTCTATTTCCAGTGCGCCGTTTTTTTCTAAATTTCGTAGGATTATAGCTTTTCATATAGTGACAAGCGAAAAATTTAAGGTTGTATCTAAAACGATTCTAATATACAATAATAAAAAAACTATTTTGAAACCCCTTACTTTAAAGGGCTGTCCGTATTTCCGAAGGGGTGCACTGTTATGTGTAGATAATTCGGCCTAATATATTCTCATGAGTTTACTGTAATTTGTAAAGCGTCGTCGGTCGTTAATAGAGACATTATTTTGATTACATTCGGCTTTCGCGAGCAATCTTTATTTAAGTATCAAAAAATGTCGATCCATTGTACAAGCGAGAGCTACTTAATATTCGCCGTTCTGTTAATACAGTATTACAATGCATCTCAAATTCATTCACATAGCTGTTATTAATTATAAATTACTTTTGTATTTAGTTGTCTTTAGTATGCAATCTTTATTAGTATCAATCCACTCTATAACCAAGAGCTTATAAATATTTAGTATTCAATTATTAGATCAATAATAATGAATCGTAAGTTCAATCACAGCAGATCGATTGCTATTGGCTCTCGCATGCAGTGGATTTTGACTTTCCATTGAATATAAATATCAATACTGAGACGATAGCAAGCATCGGGCAGTCTGATGTTACTCGGCAAGCCTGACTCAAGTCTGTATGTCTGTTCACCTACCGTAGTTCTGTATACTTTAATGTTCTTCATTTGTTGTCCCCCAGAATAATGTACATGGGCAATATATTAAGGTGCCGATGTATGTTATCATCATTCCCATGTTCTCCTATAGAACCGGTTTGATTTAGATGTTGATTATGTTTCTTAGGGGTGGCTGATCCACATCTTGGTAAATGCGTGATATTTATTCATATCTGCTAGAGGCGTGACTATTGTGAAAGTATTCTTACTTCACAGTACCGCGTCACTGGTGGATAGAAATGCCTGGATATATGACTTCATAAGTATTAAGGTTCTAACCAGACCAGTACTTATGAAATGATATATCTGGCAGCAAATATCACGCACTTACCAAGAATGGATCAAAAACCTCAGTCCGTCTGTCCTAATGCACTTGCAATATATACCTTTATAAGTGTTGTTAGTGCAGCCATGCTAACAACACAGCAACTTAAAGCAATATTCTAAAACAAGGTTATATTTTCAGAGATATATTTATTCTTATATTCTTATATGATTTAGCTATAGCTTGTACAGTTATTTAATTAATTAATTAATCGATGTTACAATTAAGTATATGTTACTCGTTAATGTATGTTAATTGTCGCATGTTATATTATAATGCTAGATTAAGTTGCACTTTATGGGAGTAGTGGACATGAGCCCCCCACTGCTACCGCCTTTTCGCACCAATCGCCATTGCGGCAGCACGTAACGGATTTGAAAAACGTAGATAGTTTTTCAAATTAAAGCAAGTGCATTAACTATAATTAAAGACCCTTTGCACAAAAACCTAATCCTTTGTATAATATTTCATTCTACATATTTGCAATAGTCGTGTATGTGGATTTAACCTCTGCGTTAATCTATGGATTTAACCTCTGTGTTAATCGCATACACACAAAAATAGAAATCGCTGGTATTACCCAGCCCCTTGCTTACCGAGAAATGGCGTTGACTGCCTACTTTTTTCGTATATTTTTATTACTTAGAAATAATCAAGGAATTATATTAGATTAGTTAGGCATTGGCTGTGTTCGTTGGTCTTCTTTTTTTTGAAGATTTCCATCAAAATGATGAGAGCGCACGCGAACAGAGTACAGACACACGCACACAGTTGCTAAAATTAGACAGTGCGAGTTTGCCCCATCATTTTGATTGAATTCTTAAAAAAGAAGAGAACAACGAACAAAGCCATTACTAAATGAATATTAAAATAATATTAAGGATGTCTAAATTTAGGCAAAATGTTGGTGTAAATAAATTTCATTACCTATATAAAAAAGATTTATTTTTTGTTTTTCCATCAAAAATTTCTTCAATATGAAAATTGCTATATAACGATTTTGTTAAAATATCATAAATGATTTTAAAAAACAAATGTGTTGTCAGTAATATCAGAAATTTCTATTTTAATTCCTAACTCTATGATAGGGAAGTATTGGATTCAGTTTTTCGGGATTTTAATAGATCTTCACGTTTGATACCCTAGGAATCGTTTGAGATTATTTTCTGATTAGTATCTGTGTTTGTTTTGTTTTGTATGTGTGTATTTGGTGAAATTTTTCTCCTTCAACAATCAACAATCATATCGTAAAGACGGTACAACATAGGATCATGTGGCTTTTTTTGTTGCATTTGCCGTCAGCAACTTAGATATGATTATATTTTGGGAAAAATTGATTCAGTGGATCCTGAGATATTTTATATTAGAAATCGTGTCCATCGTGATTATAATAAAATTAAGAAAAATCGCAGGATAGTGGACAAAATATTTGATTTATTAAATTAAATGTACGACGTTTCGTTTATATATTTAAACTTTTTCAAGTACACAAAAATAACAATATTTATGAAAATTAATATTAATTACTAACCGGGCTTGAGAATAGCCGAGAGTGTAGCGGCGCTGTTGTTTACATGGCGTTGCTATGGTTCCTCTATTACAAGTCCCCAGTTCCCGAGTTCTAGCCCGAGAGCTGGTAAAAGTGTCAATTGGATTTTCAATTTATTATTAAAAAAAAAAAAAAAAAAAAAAATAATGAATTGAAAATATGAATTGGTGCTAGGCCCAAATAACCTTAGCTGTTGGTGGTCTTTAAAATACAATACAATTAATTACTAACCATAGCAATTAACATAAGATAGGGTACATAAGACAAAAAACATGGTAACATGGTAACAAATTATGTTGACTAAAACTTTTTAACAATCAATAATAATAATAATACAAATGTTAGTATAATTTCATAACATAATTGTACTGACTACTTAAATTTTGAGTGTCTGTTCTATAATTGATTGAATTGTTTTTTCTAATAAAACACATTTCACTGATATTGCGTTTCTTCCAATTTGACTCTTTATCTAATATTTTAACTTCATTGAAAAGAAATTTATGCCCAGTGTCGAAATGATGAGATGACAACGCCGTCTTATTATCACTTAATAAGATAATTAAA
Source organism: Mongoloraphidia duomilia (assembly GCA_039654895.1). Taxonomy (NCBI): domain Eukaryota; kingdom Metazoa; phylum Arthropoda; class Insecta; order Raphidioptera; family Raphidiidae; genus Mongoloraphidia; species Mongoloraphidia duomilia. The sequence continues at coordinate 22,298,161 of CM077519.1, forward strand.
GAAATAATTAAAGATAATTAAAGAAATGTTCTCAAATTCAAGTATTAACTTACCTATAAAATATAAATGAATTTTAGATAAGGAAAAAAAATACAACAGAAGCGAATTATTGAACGTATGAAAAATGAATTTCAAAAGTTAAAATGGCCCTTGCATTTTTTTGCCAACAACAGCTAGGGTTATTTGCGCCTAGTACCAATTCCATATTTTTAGTTTTTAATAAATTGAAAATCCAATTTATACTTTTACAAGTTCTCAGATTATAATAAAGAAACCATGGTGGTTTGTAAATAAAGGAATTATGGAAATGCCACACGCAGACACACTCGGCTATTTTAAAGCCCATGGTCCTTGTACACACCATGGTAATTCACATGTTGAATGTGTGTTCAAAATAACGTAACTGATAGTTGTTTTTATTACGACTAGAAATGAACCATTCTGTACAAACTATTACGTATACACATATTATGCTTCATCCAAAATTTTGTAACAACGCGGCGTTCCTTTGTATTATTTATGGATTGCCGCATTTGCATGTTGGCAATTCACCAGAACGCGGAACGAAATTCTTTCAGTTGGTTTAGTTTAAAGGTCGACTCATCAATAACTTATACAGAGTATCGATTTTGGAATTCTTTCATACTGTCGAGCAATAGGGTCGTCCCACATTTTTTTTACTGGAATCTACATTATCTACAAATAGATTATGAAACAATTTTTCTGAAAATTTTTCGGAAGCTTTATAATAAACAAATCCCCAAAAGTGTGTATTTTTAATGGAATTTTAAAGATAGAATTGTGCCGCTACCGAAATGACGTAGATAATAATTATCAGCCTGTGATTGACTGATTAGATCTATAGTGATCTGTGAGAACCAAAAGGAACATAATTTTTTAAATACATCTATTTCTATAGATAAAGAAGTGTGACTAGTCTTCTATGTCATCATAATATGGCGATTTATGCTCCGCGTTTAAAATATATTATATATTTCTTTAATTCTTGTTAGCAATTAAGAGGAAGGATATAAGAACGAAAAAGTTGGTTTATAGATAGGTACAGTAGCGGACTTAAAAAAGTTTACACCTGTATCATCTAGTTACCGGTTTTTTTAATTATTGCATATTGCAATTTGGCTTTTGATAGTAATGTATCAATTACTAAGGTTACATCCTAAAAATTCAATAAAAAATTATTATCAAAACACCTCAGTTGGTTTATTATACAATCCAAATTACTCAATATTATTCAATTAAAACGTAAAAAGATTTGATAATATTTGATACTAGCAAATTCGTCTTTTTTGTTTATCGTTTTAATAATTTCGAGGCATTTAAACGACAATTTATTATTTTTTTTAATTTTTGACATTAACATTTACCTATTAAAAACTAAATTTGTTGCTAAGCTACTGACTTTTTGTACATTATTTGTTTATGTATAAGGAAAAACATGCACTGTTCAAAATTATCAAATTTTGATGGTGGGACAACCCCATGCTATGAGTTGTTGTGAAAGTTTATCTTCGTCAAGTACCTGTAGTTATTGCATATTTTCAGTGTTTGAAAACTAATAGCCACTTGCATCAACTTTAATAAAAAGTTTACTAGCCAGCGTTGCGAGAGTTATTACGTTCGTACTAGATCTAATACTAAATTTTATTTTCTAATACGTTAGTACACCGCAAACAAATCTAGTACGTTTTTAGAACATCCAAAAATTTATGTACTTAATATTTACCTTTTTTTTAAATAAAATTTTTGGTTTTAAGTAGGTAACTAATTACTATAAATGTAGAAGCGTGGGGCGCTCGATGAAAATATAGATACAATGAACGTCTCACTTCATTTGTTTTCTACATGTTCTTCACCTATCTGCCATACTAAAAGACTGTCAAACGTTGATTGTTGTCTGTCAAACACTATCAAATGATTGCAATAGATAATTTCTAAAAATTTACATTTGGGGGTGCTAACCTTAGGCAGTATGTACACATAAAAAAAGAACAAAAAATTTTCTAAAATAAAGTCTGTCAAACGTTAATTGTTGTCTGTCAAACACTGTCAAACGTATTTCCAACGATTGCAATAGATAATTATTAATTTCTAAAAATTCACAATTTTGGTGGTACCTACTAACCTTACATACAAAAAAAGAACATAAAAAATTTACTAAAATAAAGTCTGTCAAATGTTAATTGTTGTTTGTCAAACACTGTCAAACACTGTCAAACGATTGCAATAGATAATTTTTAAAAATTCACATTTGGGGGGCTAAATACCTACACGCAAAAAAGAACATAAAAAATTGACTCAAATGAAGTCTGTCAAACGTTATTTATTGTTTGTCAATCACTGCCAAACGACTATCAAACGAATGCAAGAAATAATTTCTAAAGACTCACATTTGGGGGGCTAACCTTACACGCGTAAAATCTAACCACTGGCAACGCTGTGACTAGCATTTACTAATTACCTACTTGTAGACAATTAACTTAATCAGTCTGATAAACTGCTGTTTTGAAAAACTTATGCTGGGTTGCAGAAAGTATTGTTAGAAAATCTAGTTTGACAGTGGCCTTTGACCTTACATTCTAATCACACATATTTAGTAATTGATCGATTGAAACATTTTTTTTTAGTTGTATACATCTATTTAACCCTCAAGCGGGCGCGTCTTGTAATTTTTCAAGAGCGGGCGCGTGGTGCAAATATGCTACCAAATTGTAAAAGTACTCTTTTGACCCAGCCTTATCACTTTAATCACTCTTTAATGCTTTAGTAACTAGAATAATAAAATTCTTGATAGTACTTTCTATAGTTTTTTGCATATATTTATTGATATTTCATTTTACATAGATACTAATAATTAAAAAACTAAACATCTTCTTGTTAAGAATTTTTTGCATAATTATTAATGAAGAGTAAAACCCGCTCCTTTAGAACCAGGAAATGGTTTGATAATATTCTTTGATTTATACTTGGAAGTTATATTATGGCACCAAATCAGTTTTTCGCCATTTTGTTATTCTGTCTTTGCCGGTATAAAAAGTTATCATTGTCTTCCTCGAGCGAAACATCAGAAGAATCATCATCTTTTTGTTCCAATTCCGTCTGTGGATTGGAATTACGGGCGTCCTAATTTAAAAATTCTTGATCATCTTCATTTTGTTCCCACTCCAGCTCGGAATCAGAATTAGGACCTTCTTGCATAATAAAATCGTCTTCACTCCATTTCCCAGCATGCAGATCAGTCATTTCTTCTATACTAGTTGCCGAATCTTTTCTTCAGAAAGACCTTTCGGCCTGCAATGAAATATAATAAAGTACGATCATGAAATACCATTATACAGAACGTTTCCTAGTTGATAATAACAAAAATCTGTTTGATAATACCATCAATAGATAAAAATATTACTTACATGACTGGGCGCGTGGTATCAAATATGATACCAAAAAAACTTGAGTCGCCGCCGATCGCAGACCTTTATCAATTTTGACAAAATAAGCACTATTAACACTTATTCAGCAATAGTTGATAAGATACTGAAACGGATGGCGCTGGTAAATAAGTCTGTCATACCCCACCACCTCTCGATTTAATATTGGTAGCATATTTGCACCGGCGCGCCCGCTCGAGGGTTAACATAGTTTTTTGTACAATTTCCGCTTCGAAAAAATATTTTTCTACGCATAGGTATAGATCAAAATTTTTCTTCAAAAGCGATCTTTTTCTATGTATCAATTATTTGTTTTTCTATGAGTACAATCTAATGTTCTACATGACAGGGAGTTTCACAACGACATTAGACTGCTCCTGCATGTATAAAACTGTAATTAATATTATGATCACAATCAAACATTTCAGGTCTCAAAATTTCAGGATTGGGTGGGCTCATCAAGCTTGTATAATATATACCAAATTTCATTTTTATAATTTTTACTTCCCACCTCTACTATGGTAGGGAAGTAATGGATTTAGTCCGAAAAAAATATTTCGAGATTTTAACAGATCTTCACGTTTTGAGACCCTAGCAAACGTTTAAGATCATTTTCTGACTGATGTCTGTATGTGTGTGTGTGTGTGTGTGTGTGTGTGTGTGTATGTGTGTGTGTGTGTGTATGTGGTCAATTTTTCGCCTTCGATATCTTAAGAACGGAACAACATACGGGCATGCCGATTGTTCTATTGTGTTTATCAGCCTTTAACTTAGATCTGATTAGATTTTGAGTCAAATCGGTTCAGTGGATCCTGAGATATTAAAGAAAACGTTCTCAATGTCACGTATTAACATAGATAAAAAAAAATATAAATGAATTCTAGATGTTATAATATGAAAAAAATGTAAATATTTTTTTTCTCTAAAATGTATAGTTTTCGAGAAAAAAAATATTTTACTAAAAAAAATAAAAATTGTACGTAAATCAAGGTAAGTAACCATGATTTTTGCTATATTAAGCTAGCCATCAGTAGATCACCAAACAAAAAAGAGGGCCATGCTTTTTTCAAAGAATAAAAATTAAATCGTGTTTTAAAGACCACCAACAGCTAAGGTTTTTTGGGCCTAGTCAAAGAATAAAAAAAAAAAGAGTGTTTATTTTTTGCAAATATTTACTAGGTGGGAAGTATAGGACTGGTCATCAGTCGATTTTTTTTTTTATTTAATAAAAGGTGTTCGACTGCATGGTCATTACACCACTGTTGGTTGGTACAATTCAAAATGCATTGGTAGTATGTTACAATAATTGATTATGATTACCTACACTTTTTATAATTTAAAATAATTTTAAATTTTTAGATATAAATTTTGGAAAAAAAACTACTTTTTGAATAGGTTTGCAACTAAATAATTAAAATATCTAGAAAGTCCTTGAAAATATTCTTGGTTAAAAATCACTTCATTTGTCATCTTTTGTTATAGAAAAATAGATAAACGGTTGGACTTAAACCGTTGAAAAGTTACAAAAAAAAAGTTAGATACTGACATCAGCTGTAAGCAGAAAACTTTGCTTAAATGTATTTTTCTGTTACGGAACGCATAAGTTTACAAACTCTTATGTCTTTCAGTCTTATTAAAAAATCTATAAGTTGAAAAAAAACTCCGCACTGATGTGTTATATGAAAAAAATTCGTTGTTTCATGACTGGAATTCATGCAAAAGTTTTTAACTTCTGGTAATAGGAAATGAAGAAACATTCTGATTGTATATGCTGTTTTTTTTCCTTTATAAGTAACTAAGAGTTATATTTGGGAAATTAGGTTGACACAACTCACAAGTCTTGTCATAAATAATGAATTATAATGAATAATTGTTGCAATCTTTAAAGTATTTTATCATCATGGTCTCTATCCATTTTGACATTATTTTTATTTCATAAACAAGAAATATTTTCTGTAAAATGTAAGTAATATTTAGCAAGAGTTTTAAGTGAAAAATTACAATTTCAAAGCAGAAAATTAATTTTAAAAAATGGCAGTTATGTAATCTTACGAAAAGTGTACCAAAAATAGTACAAACCGAGGTACAAACAGAAAATTTGATTCAAGAAGAAAGAATTAGGAAGTTTCCATTGGACGAAAATACTAATTATGATACTGTCACATCATTATAATAAGGATAACTTTAAAAATTCTGAAATAATTATTTTGATATCTTTAATTTCAACGGAGATATTCAATTTCTTGTACGTGGGGTCGCAAACGAAACTGATTTTTGAATATGACGTCACGCGGTACAAGTTTGCTGTTTTTTAGCTTTGTGAGTAATTAGAACCTAAGTTACTTAGTAACTTTATATTAGAAATCGTGTCCATCGTGATTATAATAAAATTAAGAAAAATCGCAGGATAGTGGACAAATATTTGATTTATTAAATTAAATGTACGACGTTTCGTTTATATATTTAAACTTTTTCAAGTACACAAAAATAACAATATTTATGAAAATTAATATTAATTACTAACCATAGCAATTAACATAAGATAGGGTAAATAAGACAAAAACATGGTAACATGGTAACAAATTATGTTGACTAAAACTTTTTAACAATCAATAATAATAATAATACAAATTTTAGTATAATTTCATAACATAATTGCACTGACTACTTAAATTTCATAACATAATTGTACTGACTACTTAAATTTTGACTACTGACTACTCAAAATTTAAGTAGTCAGTACAATTATGTTATGAAATTATACTAAAATTTGTATTATTATTATTATTGATTGTTAAAAAGTTTTAGTCAACATAATTTGTTACCATGTTACCATGTTTTTGTCTTATGTACCCTATCTTATGTTAATTGCTATGGTAAGTAATTAATATTAATTTTCATAAATATTGTTATTTTTGTGTACTTGAAAAAGTTTAAATATATAAACGAAACGTCGTACATTTAATTTAATAAATCAAATATTTGTCCACTATCCTGCGATTTTTCTTAATTTTATTACTTAGTAACTATTTTGTTGTAATGCAGACTTTTCTATTTATATTAAATTAAAATTAACTGTCAAAAATTTAAATATGTCAATATTTTCCGTCATCAACTGGTTTGTTTTTAGTGTTTCCATAATAACTATTTACGAGTTTATAGAAAGAGATTTATCGGAAGTTACCATGCTAAATTACCACACATACAAACTGAAAATAGCTTTTATAAATATCGTGCCGCGTGACGTCACCCGGACTGAAAACGGAATTTCTTGGAGAATTGTCAATTCAAACTTTGAAGTAGCATAACTTTGTTGTTTTTAAAGATATGATTTAGACCAAAAAAATAAAAAAGGGAAACTTCCTAATTGATCAAATTTCTCCTAGAGAAAAAACTAACTACAAAAGATCTAATGGTGCCTCCACACAATCGGCCATGATGGGCGATTACAGGCCATCACGATTGTGTGGAGGGCATAATCGCCTGTAATTGTCCATGATTGCCAATGATGGAGCGTGATCGCCTCTGTATGGATTTTTCGGCCATGATTGCGCGCGTTTCCATACGTTCGTCGATCACTCAGTTCATATTTGTTTCGATATCCATGTCGGACAGATGACAATTCACAAATGGCACGATTGTGTGGACAGATGCGCAATGATGGTGACAATCAGGGCCCATTATGTGATTGTCCATCATGGCCGATTGTGTGGAAGAGGCATTAGAATTAATTTACAGTAGCTCACAATATAATAATGAAAAAATCTGTATTACAACAAAATAGTTACTAGGTAACTAGGTTCTACCTACTTTTATAAACATAAAAAACAGCATATTATATTGTTTGTATATTCACGGTCATATTATCATATATGACAGATTAAAAGTATAACATTGACCAGTCTTGAAAATTATTCTTAAAATCGAAATATGTGATTATTTCCAATTATTAATACTTTTTTTTGTTTTCTTTTATTCATTAATTCTTTTTTTTTGTATTTTAAAGGCACCCAACAGCTAAGGTTATTTGGGCCTAGCATCAATTCATATTTTCAATTTATTATTTTTAATAATAAACTGAAAATCCAATTAACACTTTTACCAGCTCTCGGGTTAGAACATTCATTATTTTGGTGTAATTATACAATATAACCTAGACGCCTACAAAAGTACGGTTAGACAAGAGAAACATTCGTTATGTGAATTTAGGAATTTCCTTATGGACTAATAAAACTGACGCGAATTCCGTACGGAATACGATTCGCTCGCGCCGATTGTGCCAGCTAACATACAGGGTGCTGAATTGCTTTGCGGGCAATAGGGATTTAACCTGTAAAATCAAACTTTTGCGATTTCCTGTTTCCCTAATTATTTTAGGAACAATATCTTCGAATAAAAGTTTTAAATCATAAAATTCTGCATCTAAATCATTAAACAAAATTAATTTTGCATGCTTTGTAACGGCAGAAATTTGATATGAAAATGTCAAAATTACCTCAAAAACAGATAGCGATAGCTATGGAACTTGAACGAAATGATTAGAAATTATTCAGCTAAAACGTCATTATTTTGTTCAAGTCCCATGACTATCGCTATCTGTTTTTGAGGTAATTTTGACATTTTCATATCAAATTTCTGCCGTTACAAAGCATGCCAAATAAATTTTGTTTAATGATTTAGATGTAGAATTTTATGTTCTAAAACTATTCGAAGATATTTTTCCTAAAATAATTAGGGAAGCAGGAAATCGCAAAAGTTTGATTTTACGGGTTAAATCCCTATTACCCGTAAAGCAATTCAGCACCCTGTATATGAACGTATTCAAACTGTAAGAAATAAAGATTCTCGGGCATCGTGATATCTAGGTAATTATAGACGCTCAACAGCTGCGGTCATCAGCGTCTATGTTTGGTTTAAAAGTTATAAACTTTTCTAAAATTTATAAAAAAATAATTTGAACACCTAAAGTTTTTAAACCAGATGTTGACTGTTACTTAAGTGGTCTACGTGCGAGTTGCGACTCCCCTGCAGGATTTGGTTAGCCTAATGTCCATTTTCACCGAAAAACTTATTTATTTAAAAAATGTACGGGATATTTCAAGCAGTGTTACGACCCATAAACGAAAAGCAAAATATGATTTACCGTGGAAAAATGTTTCTGAGCACTGTTATACAAGTAAAGGGATACTAACATTTGCTTGTGTTTAATGGGATCAGCGTCTTTTTCAATAAGTGCGACAGCTTGGTTATATTTTATCAATATTCATATACCTACTTACTATTGAGGGGTCCATATACATTTAAGCATGCTTCACAATCATTGTGATTGCACGAGTATTTTGACAGTCTATGGGTTTGATTGAAGGCTTGCATAGATGCACGATGAATATCAAACCATGTTTGTTGTTTCGTCGTCAAGCATGATGTCGACGCAAGCTTGCTTGTAATAGGTACAATATTGCTTGTGCTAAAACACTTATTTATTAAGTTCCTGCTGCTTTAGAGAGCGCACCAGAAACGCAATTCTGGCGTTATAACTTATTGAGCTATGTAGGCGATAAAATTAATAGATACCGTAAAAGGTTTTTAAAACCTTTCTTTTAGTTTTTCTTCTGTCTGCTTAATTTCAAGAGAAGAATGATTAAGTATATTAATAAGCCAGCTTCAAACATGTGGCTCTTCCGGGGCACTAATATGAAATGCATTGTCTGTACAATCACCATACTTATCAAGTATCTACGCATCTGCAAATCTAAAATTATTAACTATTAAATAAATATTCTTAAAATACAGAAACCGGCAAAAATTAAGTAATAATTATAATTAACTTGACTACAATAGTAAACATTTTCAATTTGAGAAATATTCGACATATTCTGATGCTTGTATTTTTTTCAGTTTTTAATAAAATTCAAAATCTTTCTGATTTGTTTCTAGAAAATGACACGCACACTTTAATGTTTTTTGGTTATAATTAATGTTTTTGTGCGAGTGACATTTTATTTAGTGTCGGTACCTAGCTCCGAGTCAGCTAACAAACTGTCTTTTAAGCGTTTTGAAAGTACAATCGAGGATCAATACATTATGTATGTGGGATGCTATTAACGCGAGAGCGGCGGAGATTGCTAAACTCGCGTGGAGTTTTGATTGTACAAACTATTTATCGCATATAACTCTGTTATCTTACTTCAATTACGTTCAGTTAGATACCTTGAGGTGTTTATCTACGAGTCGTTCAAAAGATAATAATTAATTATTGTTCATATACACTCACAGACAAATATATTGTTTATTTTTTTTTTAAAAACAAAATAAAATATAGTTACTTCTTACCACAACAGTTTTATTGATGGATGTACATTTCGAAAGCTAAGCTTCCATCTTCAGCGAACACTATACATGTATAGTGTTCGCTGAAGATGGAAGCTTAGCTTTCGAAATGTACATCCATCAATAAAACTGTTGTGGTAAGAAGTAACTATATTTTATTTTGTTTTTATTCCAACCACAGTGCTCATATATATTTTTATTTTTTTTTTATTTATTTCTTTTTTAACTTCCCATTGGAAGTTATTGTAATGGGTCCGAAAATCGAAATCAAAAAGGAAAAAAAAATTTTATATTTCAAGGTCACTACACTATTTTTACACTACTTTTAGAAAGATGTCTGTGTGTGTGTGTGTGTACGTACGTACGTATGTATGTGTCCATTTCTTTCTAAGACGAAATCTCGAGAATGAAAAATGATATCGACTACGTTGGGATGCCAATCGACGCGTATTAACGTAAATATGATCTGAAAGAAATTTTTTCAAAATCGGTTCAGCCGTTCTTTTTTCTTAACCAAATAACCTCCAAAAAAGTAGATTTTATACAATATCTCGCGAATAAAAAATTATATCGACTTCGTAAGGGTGTCAATCGAGGCGTGTTAACGTCATTTTGATCCGACATAAATTTTATAAAAATCGGTTCAGCCGTTTTTTTTTTTTTTTTTAATTATTGTTAAAAATAAATAATAATTATGTTTTAATGATTAAAATGATTACTTTTCTGTGTAATATCTAATTTTATTATTATTATTAAATATTTATCAAACTGGGAAGTTCGTCGTGTGGACCTCAAGGGTCGCACTTTAGTCCTAATAAACGACCCACCTCACGGCTTGTTATGTACTTTTTTTTGCTAAATGTCTTATCCTAGGGTGTTTTACGTACATAAGGTACTAACAGTAGCGAACTTTCCATAAGGCCCAGGCATAGGGCGGCCAATCTGCGCCCGCTATCTAGCTGAAGCACGTGTGGGACGCGGTGAGCGCGGCGCGGCGGCGTGCACTGAGAAAACTCTATATGGTCTTATAACTATCAGAGACAGAAATAACTCAGAAATAAAATATCTCTAGCGGATTGATCCGAACGCAATGCTGATTTTCGTACCGGCCGCCCCGTTCTGCGAAATATGAAGTTTTACGAACAACTTCACATTTCGCAGAAATGGGATGGCTGGTACTGACCGGTTTAAACTGCTAGTTCACCTTTGGGTACTAATGGTCAAATAATTTACATTAGCGGCCTTACAACAGATTTTAAACGAAAAGAAATAAACATAAAAAAATATGCAATATTTTTGTCTGTGAGTGTATTATTATTATCATTTAACAAACGATTTCTTGATGACACTTTTTTCTGCTTTTAACTGTATTCAAAAAAATAAAAGATACATGAAAAACAAGTACAATGCTTGGGGGAACCCGGGGCATAATGTCCACCTTAAAAACATTGGATACCTACAAATACTCCCTGCACTCTTCATCTCAAATCCTTTCCCCTCGCCTAAAAACGGTTATTGCTCTTCCGACGCTATTTTTACAATGGAAAACGCCAAATGAAAGACCAAGAATCAGACTAAAGATTCTACAGGCGATGTTTTTGAAAAAAAAGCGCTGGTTTACGTAGTTTATTTTATTTTTTAAAATTGTAAATTTTTCCAGAATTTTTTCTTTTATACTTGTGTGATGAGACCTTCCGTTTTTTCATTCTGAGGAAGTACGGAACCCTAAAAACATTGTAAATAGATATTGCAGATATATTATAAAGATTACAATCATTGCGTAGCATGGCGTCACTTTCGCTATAGGTTTTGATGAGTTAGTCAGTATCAGAAATCACGTATTTCATAAAATACGTGATTTTTTCTCTCTTTTTATTGCATTGAGTTATAGAAGCCTGTATTTTTACATGCTTGTGGTGTTGTGGGCCTTAGCATTTGATATTAATTTCAACTTGATACCTCTAGCCCTTCCTGAGAAAAAGGTTCTTGACAGACAGATAGACAAACGGACAAAAGTGATCCTATAAGAGTTCCGTTTTTTTCATTCTAAGGTACGAAACCCTAAAAATGAAAAATGTGTATTTTACCCATTGTGCTCAGGGTTCAGTGCAACTGGGGAAAACGGGCCGCAATAATCCAATTATTTTATCTTCACCAGCCCTACGAATTATGCTGTCAAAACGATGACTTAATTAGTTGATTCTCCATTTCTTTGACATATTTCAAGAGTTCCAACGCTTGTGTTTTAGCATATATATATACACTATTTGGTCGGCAGGTTTTAGCAAGCGACTAGTGCTTTTTTATTAACATGCTTATATTAGTTCCCATGTATGTATGTTTGTATCTAAGTAACGGATTCTTTGAACGCGATTTTCACCCACTTCAAAACTTCAGATTAAACTGAAACTTTGCACACTTATCAAGGACCGATGACAATTCAATAAGTTTGTCCCATTATTCTCACCAGTATCTCCAGGACTAAAAAAAAAGCAAAAAACCTCAGATTGAACTGAAACTTTGCACACTTATTAAGGACCGATTACAATACAATAATTCCATAAATTTGCCCCATGGACTAAAAAAATAAAAATGAATTATAATTTAAAAAAACTAAAAAACATGCTTTAATGAACTAAAAAGTAAAAAATAATTAATTTTATAGTAAAAAAGCGTGGGGTAGTATGAAAATATGGTACAAAGCACCCCACACTTTTTTATAATAAAATCAATTATTTTTTGCTTTTTAGTTCTTTAAAGCGTGTTTTTTAGTTTTTTTAAATTATAATTTATTTGAATTCTCACCGCAATAATTTTTGTGAAATATTAAAATAACATATTTTAGTTCTATTATAACTATTATAATTATTATAACTATATTATATAACTCATGACCATACCGGCATGATATAAACGCCTCAAGAAATAAAACAGTTGCAATACCAAATATACACTTTTAGAGAAAAGTAAGAAAGTATCTACAATAAAATAAAATGTCAGTGCTATAAGTTTATACGCAAGTTCTTTTTTGTCTGTAGTAGATATTGGTTCAAGGATAGGGCTGCATTAATCGTGTAAAATTTAGAGATACCTATATACAAGAGTTGTCTAAAATCCAATTTATCTTTTTAATAATAATTATAAAAAAAATGAAAAATGAAATCATCATAGAGTTTTACGTGGTTTTTTAACACGTTAACCGCCCATATATGAGTCTCACTGAAAAAATGGCATTAAGCTCTGAGACCCAACTAACGTAATGGTTTCAATGCATGAATTTATTTCGGGATCTGTGTACTGTGGTACAGTTCACCTATTGCACTGTAACTTACGGGCAACTGAAAGGTGGGCCTGGAGGTCCAAAAAAAATTTTGAGCATACAAGATTTCTTTATATTTGCATAAATAAATGAAATTAAAAAACATTAAACTGAGAAACGTTTATTTTTCTGAAAAAATATAAAAATTATAAAAATACATGTAAAATTTGTTGCACGATATGCAATGAACGCATATGGTGCACATGGCTTAAATGGTGTAAAGGCTCCGAGAGCCAAGTGTTAAGTCTCATTTTGAAATTTTTTTTCTTGTTCGAAACGTTACTAAAACTCAACGAAAACTCAACGTATATGACACTACTCATCTGTATTTTGAAAAAAGACAAAAAAAATCGGGCCCACGGGCATTTTTTTTTTGGTACTATTTGGGCGGTTAACGTGTTAACACACGTCATTCATTCCGGCGGTAGTAGCTCCAGCCTCTTTGTAAAGCGACTAAATATGTTAGTTATCTCTTTTACAAAAACGGCGCCGTTTTATTAAACGACTAGCCGCTTTGTAAAGTGACTAAAACAATTTGGCTGTTTGCCCTGTTGGGAATGAATGCATTGTAAATTATAGACGCTCGACAACTGAGGTCATTAGCGTCTAAATTCTCTGCTACAGGACGTGCATATTTGTAAATACTGAAGTGAACAAAAATCAGGAATTATTCAATTACTATAGGATTAAAAAACAAAATCTAAAATTTACTGAATATAACCCAGCCATATACCTATTTTAAGAACACATACAAATAAGTCGTACAAATACAAATACGAGCTTCACGAAAATTCCTGATTCGACGATAAGAACGAATTGTTCTATTTTGCATAAATAAAGTTAACTTTATTTGTTTAAACATTGTTTGCATTTACTTATTTTTCTCTTCTTTTTGTTTTAAATCAAACGTTCCAATTTTTCCTTGTTTTCGTAAAATTTGAATAATTAAAAGCGTGCCATAACTTGAAGGCATAATATGACAAATGGTTGCGTAAGATAGAAGTTATTTTTTATGTATCGTGAGATTTTAAATTAGGATTACAATTTGCATTGTATATCAGAATCTGATAAAAAATTACAATATAGTTCTAAACAATTTGGTCAATAATTATTTTAAATAATTGGACTGGCGAATTTATGCTTCCATAATGTGGGATTTAGCTCTCACCACGAAATTAGTTGTCACTCGTCAGTGAACTGTTGTGTGGCTCTGATCTCCAGCTTTCTACGTGTCCACCATTAGCGCTAGTAAGCGCTGAAAACAAGCGCTGGACAGTGCAAGCAATAAGCGGGATGACTTCCTAGCGTTCTAATTAGTGTGTGTACCAACAACTATCAGTATTAATACGGAAACTTAATCTGTAGGATATTTATAACCCGGCTACCTACGCTCGAGTTAACAATGGCTTCCAGTTCTAACCGACGTTAATGAAAGCGAATTTGTGGACAGGCGAGTGAAATTGTTTGACAATGCTCGCATAATAATATCATTATATACGTTGCGTGCAAAACAGAACCAACTTGTGATTTTATTTAGTATTAAAAAAATTAAACCGACTTCAAAAAAAGGAATCAGAAGACCTCTAAACAGCATGAAATAATTTTGTCCTTAATTTTACAAGCAGTGAACCTACATTTTCTAGAGAACGTCGCAATTAATTCTCTATAATATAATAATAATAATATTAATATTTGTTTATTTTCGTTAACTTCAAATTAAATGTAGGTAAATACGAAACCAAGCAGAAAATGATTGGACTCTTTTTAGGAGCATTCTGATATCTTTTTTGAAGTCTGTTCAATTTTTAAAATTATTTTGTTTTGTCGCTTATAAGTTACATCGTCTAATTGAGTCAACAGAATGAAGTTGAATAATGTAAATAGGTAGGCTAGATTCCTTTCGCATACAAGCCTAAACAATATGCGAATTAGTACCTAGTTTTTTACTCCTCAGATATCGCGGCCATGCATAGTATAAAATTAAGTCGCTTTCCGCGTCTGTCTGTCTGTCCGTGTGTATAACCGCTAAATACTCCTAAACCACGCAACGGATTTTAATGCGGTTTTCACCATCAGCTAGATAATTTTTCACGGAAGGTTTATATATATAGCGAACGAGCGAAGCGAGTGAGTAGTGTGTTGCACTCGGGTTTTCTTATCACCCGGGCGAAGCCGGACAGAGCCGCTAGTATTATTATAAACAACGAATTCAAAGTGTATGATAGTTTTGTATGTCATGTGCCTATATATTACTTATGTATAATAGTATATTGCATTACAAGGGACGTAACACAGAAATCACACGCGTTGCATTCGCTGTGTTTCGTTCCGAGTAAATGCATATTATTTTTCACAACAACTCTATTGACAATTCAATTTGAGGTACCTACCTACAATTTGGGCGCCCAAAAAAGCCTAAAAAATATTAGATCTGTCAAATCCATGATGTGCAATTTATGTGGAGTTGTCTGTCATTTTGACATTTATATGCGAATTAAAGTTAGCGCGACTCAATAGCTCTATTTCTCTCTTAATAACGTTAAAAATAGAGAAAACCGCCAACTGAAAATATTCATCCCTAGGGTTGAAACTCTCAGTTTTAACTCGCTAAACAGGTACCGAAATTCGAATTTTCAATAGCGGCGTTGTAAAAGATACTTTTCATAGATAAGAGAGGATATACTTACTTATATACGCAACTTTTTTATCAAATTAAAAAAAAGTATCTTTATAAATTAATAATAATGATCATTAGGTACATACATGTGATTCACACCAGGAGGCGAAAAATAAAAATTCGTATTTGGGATTGGATTGAAAGCATAAAATGCAAAATGAAGTTTTTTACAATCGGTTTTTGTTTTGGAGATATCGAGGTTCAAACTTTTTAAAGATGTAAATAATTGTAAGTTCAATTTGCATAAAAACGAATAATAGGTATGCCATATGAAAACTTTATTTTATCTCTGTAATGGTTGCACAGAAAGAAAAAATCCATCACCGGCCGTGAGATGCTGTCGAGCGTCTATAATTTACAATATCAACCAACAACGAGGAAAGCCTGGAAACGTGAAACCATTGCATTATTATTTGCCGAACTGCATTCTTTGCCAAAATTTGATCTTTTTTACTGCACTAAGAATATTAAGAGCAACACGCAAAGTATGTGACAATCGTCAACAATTAGTAAATAAATCATTTGTTTCCAAGAAATTTTTATGACAGAAGCAGTCACTCCACTGGTGTCGTCGCCGATTTTTAAACGATTTTATTTTTCACTGCTACCTAAGGAACTAACCAAGTAGTACATTTTCATATTATTTACGCAGTTACGCATTTTTTGCTGTCAAAATAATATATTTTTTTTAAATATTTTTCGCCCGTTCGAACGACACTGCCGGCAAGTGTGAATATAAAATACTGCTGGAGTGTCGGTGTCGGTGCTGTGCTGATGTCGTACCGGTGTCGGGGTCATAATAAATACTACCTTCCCTGAAAATTTCATCCTGTCACAAAGGGGCTTAGTATATTTACGCCTGGCTCTTGGTCTAGATATGTCGCTGAGTGTGAAAGAATTCCCAATTTTACATGAGATTGGCGTCCACCGGCATTGTTATCATTGTCTTGCCGGTGTCGTGTCGGCAAGTGTGAAAACATTCATACTCACTAGGCATACTGTTAATTTCTAGGACAAAAATTAAACAAGTTCAGAACATGAATTTTCATTTTTCGCCTCCTGGTGTAAATCATCCTAAAATGTATACACACATAAATGTTCATTTATTAATATCATTTTCTGACTCTTAATGGGTAATTAAATATTTTCTCTAATGAAACAAAATTTAATTGTAAATATGGCTCTAATTGTTTGTTTATTGTCATAAAAACGGCCGATCTCTAAATAGAATATTGATCGAAACATTATATTAAATTGTGTACAAGAGACAAATTTTCTGTATATTATATAAATAAACACAGGCAGACACGTCTTGTTTCATCTTGTAAATATGATTTTTTCGTTTGTGATAGTCATTATTAGTGTTCAAACGAGACAGTTTTTATCAAAAGGCTATTTGATGATCGTTAAATTATATCAAAATGGCATGTGTCTGGATATATTTTGTCTTATACGAAGGTTGTTATAAAAAAAAATGCGGTAGATTATTGACTTCATATTTTTTGTCGTCTCAGCAATTAATATGAAAATTTCAGACTGAATATAAGTAATAACAAAAGTGATAAAATGCTAATAGTCTAAAAGCCCGTAACACTTTTTGGGACACAATCAGGCAATAGGTAAATAACAACTAAAAATACTTAATAGTGGGTAGATCACGGGAAAGTGGACATACATAAATAAACACTAGTAATTCATATGACCAACGTTTCTTATTTAATTAATACTACTTCAAGCTCTAAAATTATAAAACAAACATAAGTCATTAAATAATAAAGAGTTTAGTCACGTCTAACCACAATAATCTTATTAATGAATGTACATTTCAAGAGCTATGCTCCCATCTTCAGCTAATACTAAGTATTAGCTGAAGATGGGAGCATAGCTCTTGAAATGTACATTCATTAATAAAATTATTGTGGTTAGACGTGACTAAACTCTTTATTATTAAATTAAACCACAGTGCTCTTAATTATTCTTAATAAGTCATTAACATATTGAAATACTAAATTAAAATTCTGTAAAATTAGATAATTAAAATTACTAATAAAAAAACTAACCTCAATGTTATAGGTTATAGTGTCTTTGTCATTATTACACGTAGTAAACAAATTTTTGAAAATTCATGCACAATAATTATGTTCTAAATCAAAGTAATGGGATGCTAATGCCGTTTTGTTGGTTTTTAAGTAACTAGTAGGTATATCGACAGTCTTTTTATGTTGTTTTAGTTATTCTTTAATTTCTGTCTTGTTTGTCCGATGTAGTTTTTCCCGCATGAGCACGGAATCTTATGTATGACTGATGACAGCTCCAATGTTTTTATTGGGTCTTTTAATTTGGTGTAGAAGTTTTTAATAGTTTTCAGGTTATAAAACACCAATTTAGCGTCATGCTTTCTTATGCATTTATCAATATTTAAAAAATATGGACACGATTATTAACTTCATTAAAAATACATAGGTATTCTAAGTGAAATGTGATCGGTAGCCTCATCAATCCTGCAGTACCGATTGGAATGAAAGGGTTAATTTCTAATGACTTGTTGTATCCAAATTTGGGCAAAAAATAAATTTGTTTTCTATTCTATTCTATTAAATTTTTTACACATTTCTACGTCGCATGGCAATGCGGTGAGAGTTTTTATCAACTTTTAGAGAGGTTCAAATTCCTCGATACTCGTTAGGTCGCCACATTTACCTTGAACATATAGCCGAGGTGAGTCCATTTTAAATGGAATTTTTGTGGCATTTTTTCGCTATTAGGCGATTCAAAAAGGCAACCCGATTTTAAATGTGGAAACTGAACGTTTTTTAGCGCACTGCCGCAGTCCTCTCTCGATTCTCTAAGCGATTGTGCCCACTAGTCCAGTCGTAATCTAGATTTTACTTACATTTTTATCGCAGGCTCTTAATTTTTATAGGTTTGTGATGGGGGCATAGGATAAGGAGATCATAGATCCAGATTATCACCTATCATTTTGTTTTTTCCCAAATAATATACCTAATGGTCCAAGCTCCTACCGTATAAAAAGGTACCCACAGAACACCTCAAATTTAAAAGGTGAAAATGGTTGGAAAACATGTAAAAAACATGTTACGCCCGGCAGACAAGTAAAAATTTGTTAATTGCTATTTTTAATAAATTATTGAAATTAGCTTAAAAAAATGAATTTTCTTTTAACACCTGCTTGAAATTTACACAATTTATGGTAAATAATGTATCTTTTTTTTAATTTGCCTGGCTGACAATTTTTGTTAATTAACATCTGACAGACCTTTTGTTATAACTGTTTTTTTCATGAAATTCATAACACTTCCTTGGTTTTTGTTTTAAAATCAAGTTTGAGATCTCCCCTATCTATTAAAATGTCTAACTTGAAATTTTTGTTAATTACTTTGTCAGATTTAATTTTGAAAGCGCAACCTCCATGCGTGAGTTTTTCATGATATATCATAAAAGAAAAACCTATTTTAATATAATATAAAAGGGATCAAAGACTTTAAATTAGAATTAGGAAAAAACATTGCAATTATCACTTTTGCATTTGTATTTCATCAGCCGTTAATTTTCAATATACTTACATAGCAGTTTTAGTAAAAATGGTTCCATGACATTTGATCCCAAAAATTTGATCCCACGACATTTGATCCCACGACAATTGATCCCAACGACATTTGATCCCAACGACAATTGATCCCACGACATTTGATCCCAAAAAATTGTCTATAAACTAACAGAGCCTGATAAGTAATAAAGTTATTAAATTTTATTAATTTAATGAAATAATTTAATCGATTATTCTCTTTGTCGGGAAATTTGTTTGAATTAAATTTGTAGACGTTGTGATATATTTGTAATTACATTGTTATTAGAATTCTAACGAATGTAATAGTATAATGTGTTTATGAGTTAATAATCCTTTAGAGATTATGTAATGATCAAGTTGAATAATTCACTTTTATTTATCATTGCCCGGGATACGTCGTAATTTTGTCAAATATTGTTTTTTATAAATTTTGTCAAATATTGTTTTTTATAAATTTTGTTGAAAAATTATTGTACATAGAAACTTTGAAACGTCAGGTGTGCAGTTAATTTGGTCTTTCGTGCTTTTCACATTATAACGAATTGTTAAATGAAATTGTTTATGAAAAGTCAGCGTGATAATTTGTTATTAATTCATAAAATACAATATTTGACAAAATTACGACGTATCCCGGGCAATGATAAATAAAAGTGAATTATTCAACTTGATCATTACATAATCTCTAAAGAATTATTAAATAATAAACACATTATACTATTACATCCGTTAGAATTCTAATAACAATGTAATTACAAATATATCACAACGTATACAAATTTAATTCAAACAAATTTCCCGAAAAAGAGAATAATCGATTAAATTATTTCATTAAATTAATAAAATTTAATAAACTTTATTACTTATCAGTCTCTGTCGGTTTATAGACAATTTTTTGGGATCAAATGTCGTGGGATCAATTGTCGTTGGGATCAAATGTCGTTGGGATCAGTTGTCGTGGGATCAAATGTCGTGGTATCAAATTGTTGGGATCAACTGACGGCACACCAGTAAAAATGTTCTTTGTACACTCAGAAGGTATTCAAAAATTACCTAATTTGTGAATTTCGGCTTTTGAAGTATAACTGCAATATCTTTAGGCATTCAAATGACCTTAAAAGTACCTTACCTATACAGAATTACAAAATATTTTACCATTTTTCCAACGCGCGTGTATTTTCGTTTACAAAATAACGTTTTCTGATCTTTATTTTTTAATATTACTTTATGTTTTTGTGCCTATATGAGGAATTATATGTCTCTTGATTCTATTTATACTTGAGTACAAAATTTTATTTCCAAACATAACTTGTAAATTACTTTTAAATCGATCCTCGTAAATATGTACACGTTCGCTTTTTCAAATAAAAATGAGGGAAGAAAAGTCATATAATATATACGTTGGTGGAAGATCAAAGTGCCAGAGTAAATTCATACGACGTATAGGTATATCGTCTTATAGATGGAGAGCTAGCTACGTATTTTTTAACTGACTTGGTGCAAGGCTGACAATTTACATACTTACTTATTGTTCAAGTGGAACATAATGTATGGACAAAACGTCAGAAACCTAAGTGGAGCCGAAACCGGAAAAATTGGGGTCCAAAGTGCGAGGACGCCTTAGGCGAGCGACCGCTTTTCTCTAGATTTTCACATTTTATATCGTTTATTGCGCTTCCGAAAATTTATCAGTACGTACCTATATTTTTACCCGACTGCCAAAGGACAATAATGTTTTTTGGGTGTATCTTTTCATTTTAATCGGCGCCTTCTGTAGCGTAAACAACTTGACGGATTTTGAAAAAATGAGATGTCTATAGATTCGTAATAGCCTCACGAGTGCTACTGGGACGCTAGACGCCATTTTGTCAAAGTTCTAAAGTAATTTTCCTTCTAAATACATCGATATGGATATCAATAGAAAGGTTTCGTTAAGAAGATTTCAAATAGGGTAGTTATATGACGTCACGGAAAATTCAATAAGTATGGTGGACGCTAAACGCCATTTTGTCAAAATTCTAAAGTAATTTTCATTTTAAATACATCGATATGGGTATCAAAAGAAAAGTTTCTTTGAGAAGATTTCAAATTGGGTATATGACGTCATATACCTAATTTGAAATCTCAACGAAACCTTTTTTTTGATACCCATATAGATGTATCTAGAAGGAAAATTACTTTAGAATTTTAACAAAATAGCGTCTAGCGACCGCCATATTAAATTTTCCGTGATGTAATATACCCAGTAGCACTCGTGAGGCTATTACGAATTTATAGACATCTCATTTTTCAAAATCCGTCAAGCTGTTTACGCTACAGAAGGCGCCGATGAAAATGAAAAGATACATACATACACTCGAAAAATATTACCGTCCTTTGGCAGTTGGATAAAAATACAGGTACTGATCAATTTTCGGAAGTGCGCAATAAACAATATAAAATGTGAAAATCCAGAGAAAAGCGGTCGCTCGCCTAAGGCGTTCTCGTCGAGGTTCTCGCACTTTCGGTTTCGCCTCCACTTAGGCTTCTGACGTTTTGCACATACATTATGCTCCACGAGAACAATAAGTACGCGAATTGTCAGCCTTGCACCGAGTCATTTAAAAAATACATAGCTAGCTCTTGATCTATTACTAGAGTAATTCTGATGATATTACATTTGATGTTTATCTAAATAGGACATTCTTCTTACTAATTTATAATAGTATGTATTTATGTATACACTCACGGTTTGTCGATGACACAATTAAAAAAATTAATATTTAAAATAGGTACCTATGATAAAAAATATATTAAAATAACAAAAAAAAAAAAACCGACTGCGCCTATAATAACACAAAAGTGTAAAACAAGCTTCCAATATGAAAAATAATTGGGTAAAAACATTTTAGTTTTAGTATATCATCTCACCACTAGCACACTAAAACGTTTGGTAGTATTTTTTAGCCGACTGTTTTTTATATTGAAAGCTTGTTTTACACTTTTGTGTTAGACGCAGTTGGGTTTTATGTTTTTTAAATTTTTTTTATTTTATGCGTTTTAGTTTTTTGGACAATTTTTTATTGAAGATTGCAGTATACAGTATGTAAACAGCCTAGTAGGTACCGAACATAGGGAAAATACAATGGGGTTTTTTTATGGATCAATGAGACCTGTGAGGCTAAAAAAGCAAGCTTTTCAAGGTTACTAACCTTGCAAGCTTTTTCCCGACTTTTCCCTGTTCTGTGTCTCGTTAAGAACCATTCGAAATGTTTATTTCGCTTAAGGTTGTTCGGACAGTACTCCGTAAGTCATAATAGAATCTAAATTTTTTTTTTACTAAAATTAAAAATTTTAATACATAAATTCATTATTATAATTTAGACGTTAACTATCATTATTTTTATTTGGATTAATTTAATAACTTAATTACCAAAAATAATAAATAAATCACTTTTGACTCAAGTATTTTTTCACATAAAATAGATCTGGCAACATCGCGTTTAATAGCTGTTTGTTTGACAGCTGTTTATGTAAATCTTGCTGTATAGTGTTCAGTTGTAATTTGTATTTTATCTATAATATTACAATGAGTAATGCAAATCAATTTAGACACTTGCGAGAAAAAATATCATAAATTGGAAAAAAAAAATGTAAGTGAGAGCGTGAAAAGACTACATACGCAATATAAAAATTTAGACGTATAATTACCAAGTAGACGACGAATCGTCGATTTGGAAAAATTAGCTGCGGAAATGTGGTGTATGACATGTGATTGGCCTTTATCTTTTCGTTTTCTCATACAAGAAGATATTTGTGGACTAGCAAGTGTCTATCATTTGAAATGTTCTAAGTGTGAAAGAATACGTCAGGCGAAAAGTTCAACCAGTGAGGGAACTGGTTATATGTTAAAATTTTTTTTGTTTCATTTTTTTATTTTGCCGCAGTTTATAAATTAAAAAAAAAATTAATTTCTTTTCATAAAAAAAACGACCCATAGAAATAAACAGAACTCATTACAATTCAAAGTTGGCGCGTTTTATTTTACGTGACGTTGCCACACTTTTGTGAGTCACGTGACTTATTCATTTTTAAGCATGGCGGACTGACATTTTCGTGAATTTTTTGTCATTCTTGTTAAGATATTTTTAAAAGCCTTCGTCAGAAAATTTTTATTTTATTTTTAACGTATTCTACGAAATTTGATTAATAAAAATAGAAGTTTTTTGTTTTTTCATCTTTATCAGGAGAGGCTACATAATTCGGTATATGTGCATTTTGTCCACATTCTCTATAGACTACATGTTAAATTTCCGTTTTTTAATAATTAATTACGCGATAACCCTTCGTCAGATTTGTTTAAAAAAATTATTTTAGACGTATGTGATAGCGATTAATAACATATTAAAAAATTAGCTTTTAATCTTATAAGTGCATTAATGTCCGAACAACCTTAAATTTGACAGTTAGATTATTTTAGATAAATTCAGATTTATTTTCAATATTTTATTAAAATAATAACTAATTATGAATTCTTATTCAATAATACACCTGCAATGATTAATGTACGCACGGAATTTTATAACAGGCTGACAAAGTCAACCATAATATTAAGCTCATCTAACACTCTGCTTTAAGTAGCTGCACAGTTATCCAGCAAAAAATATTAAAAAAGTACTTTTTGAAAAAATAGAGCTTGAAGAAACATCCGTATTCTACAACTTATCAATTAAATTCTTTAACAAAAAACAATAGTTTGGAAAGCTAGTACATTTCTGCCAGGTGTAAATGTTCAGACGCTTATAACTTTTGTTGTCGAACGTCTGTAATCTACGATAACTAACTAAGCGGTGTAAATGTATTTTTATACTTGAAAAAGTTGTGTAAAAAAATAAATAAAAATTCTTGAAATATAGCTTTAGCCCACCGTGTGAAGTATACAATAACGTACCGAATCTGCACACTCATGTTATGGTCCTTAAACTTTTTTGGTATTCTGTTACACCTTGTATATAAATAATTTGGCTTAAAGCAATTAATTCATCGTTGATAAATCTGTAACATTTCATTAAGTAGAACATTTATACTATGAATAATGATATTTATAATTATATATTTTGAGGTAGGTATTACAATGTGGTAAATTATTACAATTACATTTTGTGATTGATTGTATTAAATTTACATAATACAAGATTACTAGTATACATAGCTCATAATAATATTGCGTTTAATCAATATACGAAAATATTCAGTTCACTATTACCTAATTTAATTTAAAACAATAACAGTCAGACAAATATGTTAAATATTTGGCAGAACTTTGCCTTTGATGATATAGAAGAATGAATTTTGATTCACTTTATGTTTCACCATATGGAATATAATATTATGTGGATATGAAATCATCGCAAATTTTTTCAGTGGAACGCTCCAGAGGATTGCGAAACCGTATTTGAGACATAGGATTTTATAAGATAGGGTTACTATATTTTGTTGATATTTGCTCCCCGTTAATTGTTTTTGCTATTTTTGTTTTATGAACTGGTTCTAAATGTCCCCAGTAATGATTTTGTAGACTTATTTTTTTGAAATCTCTTTAAAAATTAAAAAAATCACATTTAAAAATAAATAAAATACGAACTTTACTTTAATGGCGAGCCGCTCAAAATCGCTAAAGTCTTAACGGTTAGAACGCCGGCTATCAAGTTACATACGCCAAGCTCAGAGTTTGAATCCCGAAAACTTACAATTTATTTATTTTTTCAAATAATATAAATACATTGGATAGATAGATAGATAGATAGATAGATAGATAGATAGGATTTATTCAGCAAAGGCCAAAGCCATTGAATATGTCATACATAAAATACATAAAATTGTACATCTTAATAAAACTTATAGATTAAAATGGTATTATTTTTGCTTGGACTGAGAAGTGAAGTCACTGACATTGTAAAAGCAACTATTGACTAGATGTTGATAAAGCACACTTTTATATCTTTTAAGCTCAAGGCTTTTTATATCCGTTGGTACGTTGTTATAAATATTTATTAAATTGTTAATTACACTGTAGGGCATGTTAGCTCCTGGATACAAATCCGTTTTGTGACGTGTTTGGTAGCCATGTCCGTTTATATGTGGTAGGAAGTAACCAAAATGTTTTTTTACATAACATGCACATTCAAATATATATATTGACGGCAAGGGAAGTAATTTAAGTTTTTTGAATAGCGGAACGCATGAGTCCCGATAACCAACTTTCATGATGTTGCGAATGCATTTTTTTTGTAATCGGAATAGTCTGATTAGATGTTTGGAGCTTCCCCAAAAAATTATGCCATATTTTAAAATTGAGACAACATAGGCATGATATGTTACCAAAAGAACATCTTGGCTTAGCATTTGTGATAAGGATCTTAGCAAAAAAGAATAGGAACTAACTTTATTACAAAGGTAATCTATATGCTCCTTCCATTTAAACTTACGGTCTATAATTATTCCAAGGAACTTTACAGGTTCATTTTGTAAGGTAATGTTTAGGTCATCCGTACCAATTTTATTAACGTTGAGTGTTTGAGCATTAAAGCAGATAGCACTAGACTTGCTGATGTTTAATTTTAACCCATTAAGTGAGAACCAAGAGTCTAGGCTTTTTAGAGTGTCAGAGACTTCTCTGTTCAGATCCAGCATTGAATTGCATTGTAGAATTACCGTCGTGTCATCGGCATATAAAATCGTTTTATGATTTATAGTGTTAGGTAAGTCGTTTATATATATATTGAAAAGCAGTGGCCCTATTAAGGAGCCCTGGGGAACTCCTTTAGTGATTCCAAGCCACGATGATCTATTTGAGTCAACTGTGACCTGCACACTTTGCATTCTTTCGCTGAGATAGGATTGTAAGAGTTTTAATGGCTGTCCTCTTACTCCATAAAATTCTAATTTTTTTAATAGAACTGCATGGTCAATACAGTCAAACGCTTTGCTCAAGTCAAAAAACATACCAATGCATATTTTTTTGTTATGTAAACTATTGATAATTTCATTGATGGAGTCAAATAATGCTGACTCTGTTGATCTATTTGCTGTAAATCCATTTTGAGACTTGCTTATAACATTATATTTAGAAAAGAAGCTATTGAGTCGATCATACAGAAGTTTTTCAATGATCTTTGATAAGTTTGAGAGCAGAGCTATAGGCCTGTAGTTGCTTAGTGAGGATTTATCTCCGTTTTTAAAAATGGGACGTATAATAGCAGCTTTTAAAATTTTGGGAAAGCATGCCTGTTCAAATGATTTATTTATTATGTATGTTAAAGGTGTTATAAATGTATTTACACACCTTTTAAGGAAAGTAACTGATAGATCATCGTGACCCGTTGAATTTGAGTTTTTTAAATTGCATATTATATTCCTAATTTCATTTATAATTTATAACAATTTATATTATAAATAGTCAAAAACAAGACGTGACAACAAATGAAGGATTTGGTATTATTGTTTGACAGTTAGGTATTAATTATTTCCATTAAAACTAATAACATGTACACTAGGGTGGATCGAAAAGGACAAAAAAAAATTTTTTTGCGATATTAAATTTGCAAGAGTTTAGAATACTTGCATATTGACTTCAGTATATCTCATAAAAAATTTGGATTAAAAAAAAAATTGTTTTGAGGTGCCGCCACGGTATTGAAAATTTGAGAAATAAAAAAAAAGTAGTTTTAAAATTTTATCATTTTTGTTTTAAATTTTAGTCAATATATATAACTCAATTTTAAATTCCAGTTTTATAATCGGATTTAGTACCAAAGTTTGACATTGTGTTTCGGGATTCAATTCTAGCACGAATAAACCCATCGCGCGAATTGGCGCCACAAACAGCAGCAGAAGCTTCTGTTACCAATTTAACAGATCTCTCAACTGCTTGAGTATGAGATGGAAATCGGGGAAAGTCTATCGTTGTCTCTTCGTTCTTCTGCAGGATCATAGTTTTCAACTCGTCATCGGTTATGCAAAAAGTTAAAGGTGGTTCATAAATGTCTGTGAGCGTCCAGTCGATTAAATTAAAATACTCCTTGGCGTCAAAGTTAATATCTGGAATTTTAAATATGCGAATATTTTTATTTGTTCGTTGTAATCTGGCTTTCAGAACTCTTCTAATTCCCAGTTCTCGAATGTGTTGCCGATCATCAGTTATCATAGACAAAAGAATATTTTCTGAGTGAGCAAAAAATCCATTTCGCTGAATCACGGGATCAACCACAGTTCGTAGGTCTGAACTAAGGTATCGGCTAAACTGGATAGTTTCCCACAAATGTTTAGCTCCATCTTTACAAGAAGGCTTCATTTTGATTCGGAACCACATAGGGGCATACACTTTTAAAATGAATGTCACCAGTATGCTAAGCTGATTTGTTGGTAACTCAGTTCCGACATACAAACGTAAAACACGATTCGCAGTTGTAAGCCATCTTGCGTGACCTATTTTTCCTGGATTTTTTTGAGCCAGGTCCTGAGAACAGTGTCCAGAGGAAATTGCTAGACATATTTCCAATAAATATTTCTGATCAGTACTCAAATCATCTATTACCACTTCTGGCAAATTACTACGAATGCTCTGAAATTTAACGACTGGAAAGTTGACACAGCCTTCTAGTTTTTTCCCAATAGGCCCTTCAAATGATTTAGGTCCTTTTGTTGATCCGTCAATATGCTGGAAGAGATGTCGGAATGGTAATTCGTTGCCATGTAATTGGCATATATTCCACTGTAGAGGACAATTCAGTTTTATCTCTAATTTCCTAATTACACCTCCTTTTTGACCAGTATTAACCACTGTACCGTCACAGCCAATTGCTCTTAGATTGGAACTATCTATAGAATAATCTTCAAAAAACTTTAAAATGCTTTTACTGATTGCATCTGCTGAGCCAGAAGTGGGAGATATGTGGCCAATATATTTTGATCCTGGCTCTTCTACTAATACATAGTGCTCCTCGGTAATTGTTTTTTCTGTAATATTTATTATCTTTCTTTTCTTGAATTAGGGTTTTGTCCCTACGGCCGTCAAAGTATAGTCCTCTAATTTGTAATGGCTCTGATCTGGATTGCTTTTGTAGATTGGATCTTAAATTCTTTCGTTGTCGTCTTACTTTCATTCTGTCTATCACTTTAGTTTTATCCTCATTTTTAATTAAACCAACATCTTCTAAAACAGCACTAGCAATGGCAGCCGCAGATCTGTCGGAGATACCGGTACGATCACATACTTTTGCAAAATTGGGTAAGGGAGTTCGCATTTGAATAGAGTGTGTCTTCCGTCTTTTAAGTTTAGGTAATGGTGCATTAAAATCTGGGTCCGAGTAAGCTTCTTCTTCAGTTTCTGGTTCTGAGTCAGAAACCTTAGAAGTTGAAGGCTGTAATTCTTTTTCTATCAATGCTTTAGCTTCTCTTGCTTCTTCTTCAATTTTTCTCTTCATTCTTTCAGTCAGTTGTTTTGATTTTTCGATATCCAATGCTCCTATAATCATTTTCCGTTCTGACCTCTGGTCTAAAAGAAAGGGACGCTCTTCAACTGGAACTTTTCTTTCTCTCGGACACGAGCAAACATTAAACTCTTTGCATTTGCATGCAGAAATATCGAACAGTTTCCTTGCATCGGTTTGAAACACTTTAACTTTTAATTGATAACTCTCACGACTGCCTTTACCTTTAAAAGATTTTAGAATATTTCTATACTTGTCATGATAATTACGGATCATTTGTAAAATTCTAGTGTGTGATACGATCGGGATAGATGCATTGTGCCAAATATCTTCAAGTTTTTGGGCAATAATTTCTCCGATTTCACCTACAGTAGGTTCTTTACTTGCAGCACTAGGTTTTAAATCGTGCTTCACGAAGAGGTAACACTTCATCACAAATTCATAAGAGGGCAAAACAAACCCATCAAATTCTTGAGGATTACCAAATATAACACATTTTACTTGTTTTCTTGTCTTCATTTCACGTAGATTTCCCGTCATATTAGAAATTAGCCAACTAGCAGAACACAAAATGTTAAAATTGATCACAAAACACCACAGTTAAAAATCTATCTAAAGACCAAAAATTATTACCTACCTATTTTATAGATTACCATTACGTTTTTCTGGTAATAGCAGGTAAGTTTTTCTGGTATATGGACTATGGAGGTATTTTACATTATTTTTAACCAGTAGGTAAAATAATAGTAGTAAAATACCTCCTAATACCAGAAAAACTTAACGATCGATTGAAAACTATACAAATAAATCATAAAGTGTACCTGAGAAAAAAATCGAAAATGTCATTATTTGAATGCCGTGGCGGCACCTCAAGATGTTAACCGATTTTAAAAATGTTAAGGTACTTCTATTTATAATCACCATACGCAACTATTCCGCACTCTTGGAATAAAATTTTTGAAAACAAGTATTTTCGATCCACCCTAATGTACACTGTACAGTCGCGGACTTAATAAAGTTTACACTTGAGGTTTTCAGTGTAAGTTCACAAAAAGTCAGGAGCTTAGCAACAAATTTAGTTTTTAATAGGTAAATGTAAATGTCAAAAATTAAAAGAAATAATTGTCGTTTAAATGCCTCGAAATTATTAAAACGATGAACAAAAAAGAAGAATTATTGCAAGATTGCAGGAAGGAATTTGCTAGTAGCAAATATTATCAAATCTTCTTATGTTTTAATTGAATAATATTGAGTAATTTGGATTGTATAATGAACAACTGAGGTGTTTTGTTAATAATTTCTTATTGAATTTTTAGGATGTAACCTTAGTAATTGATACATTACTATCAAAAGCCAAATTACAATATGCAAAAATTTAAAAACCCGCTAACTAGATGATACAGGTGTAAACTTTTTTAAGTCCGCGGCTGTAGGTACGTCGTACAACTTTGTTTTAATGAAAATAATTAATAACTGTCAAACAATAATACCAGATCCTTCATTTATTTTCACTTGTTAAAATCCTATGTCTCAGATACGATGTGACACACTGTATATAGCTTTGGAGAACAACTTTTATTAATGAAATAAAGTAGCAAAAACGGCGTTTGTATTTTAATCAAGACATCAATTATTATAGGTACTATTATTTATATAATATATTTTAATTATTTTGAAAGAGGTCACCCTTCCAGAGTTATCTTGACTAACTTTATTTGCAAATGTTTAATAAATATTTTTTTAGTTAGGGAAGCTAATTATAGCTACCACAGCCTCTGCCGGTGCCCATAAATAGAAATTTCAAATCAAGTATTTCTTCCCCTTGATTCTAACCTGATAATTTATTTCTTGTGTTCCTGTAGTATTATAGCATTAATTAATATAAACTTTACTAGCATATAGTAAAGTATAGCACAGTTAAGAATGCCATATACAGGATATAACAGAAAGCTAGCAGTGCCTATGTTAAAATTAAGAGAATCGCTGTTACCAATGAAATATTATTTTTATTAAATTTTTTACACAAGTCCGTCCCTGTTTCTGCCTTCTCATATAATAACAGTATAAAATTCTATTGCCTTCTGTCCAATTCATCATTAGAGGCGGTCAGAGGCTCTAGCACGTTGACTACGGTTCTTGCCCTTGGAGTCAAGTAATGATCATTATTTATGGACGGCGCCCAATTTCATAACATTGTGTTAGGCGACGGGGTCTGTCTTTCAAAAACATAAGTTTTGTACGGTTTTTGTCTCTGAAACATTTTTTAATGACGGCTCTTGACCTCGGCGTCAAGAATGCATTACAATACTAAAGTGACAGTTGCTATAAATTAGACAGCTGTAATGTTGATTTTGTTACGGGAACTGTGAAAAATAATTTTGTCATACTTATTTGTAATCTAACAATAATTTGTAACAAAAAGATACTTGTAACGTTATTATAACACAAATGGTAAGAAAATTACGGGCCCGTACAGAACTAATATTATGTGAAAATGAGCCCCGTCTATAAGTAATGGACGGTTACTTGACCCCGGGGTAAGAACTGTCATTTAAGTATGACTTAGTACTAGACCCCAGGGACAAGAACAGTACCAGACTTTGTTTTAGAAAAATAGCTTCCGTGCGGTCAACGTGTAATATATTTTGATCTATATTTTGTTAAAAAATTGTTAGAATTTGTAAAGATTGATCTGAAATAAGAATTAGATACTTATAGAATTTAGGGATAGTTACAAAATAAGAGTTCCAGAAAATAACTTCCGAATCTACTGAAGTGTATTATTGATAACTTTCTGTGGTATCCGGATTCAGTGTTCAGACTTCGTTAATAAATAGTGTCGTTAATTTTAAACGAACGTTGTAGTGTAATATCCACGTCAGACTGGTCTGACGTCGGCCAAGAGCTACCGTACCTAAGCTAAAAGGTCGTCGGGCGTCATTGTTGTAACTGAGCAGTTAGTTGGCTTCCTACAATAATTGAAATTCGTTTCTTTTTAAAATAAGTTCGTTTTGTAATTTTATTGAAAGAGAAGTAGGCCAGTTTTTTTTGTTAACATTTGATGTATTTTTAAATGACCGAGTCTAATAATTTAATATTACATGTTATAAAACAAAATAAAAATCAAACTGGCGTCAGATTTCAAAATGGCGGTTATATGTTTTTTTTGTAAAAATTATCCGATCCTTTCAAAAATTGATATTTGAGAGTTTTATAGGATAAAAAAAAAATAAAATGGCGGCCACACGTACTTTTGTAAAAATTATCCGATCCTTTTGAAAATTGATATTTGCGAGTTTTATTGGACACAAAAAAATAAAATGGCGTCATATTTCAAAATGGCTGCCATATGTAACTACTTTTTTGTAAAAATTATGCGATCCTTTTAAAAATTGATATTTGCGAGTTTTATAGGACACAAAAAAATAAAATGGCGGTCAAATAATAATTTTTCATTTACTTATACTGATATTTTTTATAGCTTTTATAAATTCAATTTTATATACAATGGGTAAGAAGCTCCGCTTCTGTCGGGTATCCCACGACACCTGATGTTTTTTATCTTTTTGGTAATTTTTTTGGAGGTTAATTTAAAAATAATTTTTTTTACCTTTTAGTGGCTTCGCAATGCATAGTTAATAACTGAATCCTTTCGTAACCAGAAAAAAATTACCGAAACGATTTAACTAAAAATTATATAGAACCACCTCGACATCTTTCTGAACACAACGGAGTCGAAATCGTTCAAATCGGTTAACCCCTCGAGAAGATAAGGCTGAACAAACATTAAAAAATATATACCTACCTAAGTATGTACCTACACGTCGAATTGATAACCTCCGTTTTTTGAAGTCGGTTGAAAGTGGTACTTTGCAGGTCTTAATTGGCTTCTTATAAGTGAAATTACTTTAAATTACTAGTTTTAAACAGACTCATTTTGTATAATTTTAAGGAAAATAGAACAGTAATTTGTTAATTTAAATTATTAAAAAAAATGTATCGAATAACTTATCTAATGTTTTATTTATAGTTATTCAAATGCTTACAACATTGTAAAATGAAAATTACAAATTGGAATTAGTACCTATCTAATAATAAATATTACAGAGTGAAACAATACGGCTATACTACAAATTGATTTTTAACTTTGTTAAACATACATTTTTTTAACTTTTTTGTCATAAATAAGTATTAAAATGAAGTTAAATGATCACGAAGAAGCTGACAGTAGAAAAAATAATTTGTACAAACAAAGGTATTATTAAAAAGCGACGTTTCGTCTTTATTATCAAAACTTCTTCGTAACCATTTAAGTTAATATATAAATTTTGAGATCCAATGAAATTTGTTAATATATAAATTTTTATATCTCTAATTATAATTAAGAGTTTAGTTCTCAGGTTCTGGACCGCTGCAATAGATTCAGTTTATACGTATTTGTTTTATTTTTAAACTAAATCGCTTTGTTATTAACATTAACAGTGTGTTTAAAATGTTGGGATAGGACTAATCAAACTAAAGGAGTACAATGTGCATTTACATAATATTCAGCCGAAGGGTACTAGACGCTCTTAGTTTAGTTTATGTGATGCTAGTTGGAAAAATATTATAATAATAACTACACTGAGAATTAATAAGGCTGTTTCCCAACACATCTTTTCCAAATAGACATTAAAAGAATTTTCCGTATTGCGACTGTGGTGATGTATTTTTATGAGATGGCAATATTTGGTTGTCGTAAAATACAAAAGGTGATGATTTACTATAAAAATCGCAAGTACTTGGACTGCAGGAAAAAAATAAGTCAGTGATTTTTCATCTACTAATAATTATACCTGCGATTTTTATAATAATTTGAATAATAGATATGGACAATAATTAGCATAATGATTTAATTTCGCATCTAATTGAAATAGATTATATCTTCCGTTAAATATTAGCCATTTGTTAAGTAAACAGGATCATTTGGTCCATAATATTACTATCAATGTCTGTTCTGGACATGGTAGGTATTAGATAAAAATTCATTTTACCTTAGTTTTAGAAAATATATTATCTCCCTGTCCTTTGAACTATATAGTAACTGCAACTGTTCATATCTGAATTCTTGGCTCGTCGCTTTCCATGTCTCAAATCCTTAAAATCCGTATATCTTTCTTTTGTGTCCCTGTCTATATAATATGCGAAAATTTTGTAGTATTCTTGTAAATGGTACTAGGGGTATTAACCCTAGAAGCCAATAGGTACTGCTGAAAGTTAAATAAAAAAATTCTATTGAATATTATAATTTTTGCACTAAATTTATTCCAACATTTAACCTTGGAGACGAAGTGCTCGCGTGGTGTCGAAAAGACAGCGCCGTTTTTTTTACATAAAACTCTACTTTATAGTTTAAAAAGTTGAATAATGATGTAGAATGTAGATTATGAAAGTTGTTATGAAAGTTGAAAGAAATAGACATTGTCACATTACTTTGGAATGTACAATGTACATATTATACATTTCTGTCGTTAGCACTAAAATTATGAAATATTTTCCAGAAAGTTATTTTCCTAGGGATAGTTTAGTTACTCTAAAAGGTAATTTAGAGTAACTAAATTGCGATCTTTAAAAATACAAATAGAACTTGAAAGGAGGACATCATGGCACAGGATCGATAAAAAACAATACTGCGGTAATCTAAAATTGGATTTAATTACTATACAAAAAATTCTGATAAAGTTATAGCTGTTGATTCTAAATACTAAAGTAGGTAAATATACCTAATACTTACTGATTTTCACCATTATATACAGGGTGTTTAATCATGCAATATGCATATAAAATTATACCTTAGCCAAGTAAGAATGACTGGAATATAATCAAAAGAGTGAATTTTAATTTAGCAGCACGGTGCTATTGGTTGAAATATCACTGAATATTATGTTTTACGCGTGAATTAAATAATCAAATATTAAAGGGCTGGTTCCAGGAAAGGCCATAGTCTGAAAATTTCAGGTGGTGCGTCATATACCGGTTAAGAAATAATTTATTCAAAATTGATTTAACACATTTTCAAATTTTATAACCGTTAACTTTTAAAATAATAATAAAAGAAACACACAAACACCCAACACTCAGTAATCGTCTAGATACATACTCACATTTCCATTTCATCTACCTACTAATAAATCATAAAATCTCGAAATTTAAACCATTACTTCACAATCCACGACATAATACACAGTGCTTAGCATCATAATATTATATAGTGTTATGAATACTCAATGTGTGTTTTTTAAAAAAATAATTAACCACACCTGAAGATGGCAACTCGTTGCTGAATCACGTCGTATTAAATCACAAGAAGTCACAAGACGGACATAATACAAGGTATTTCTAATACTTCATAATATGTATTAGGAAAGTCGACACATTTATTCTCAGCTAGCCATAATGTGGGCGTTTGTCTTACATAGAATTACATGAAAATTTTTTTCGCGAATTTTTTTTCTCGTTATTTTTACGTGAAAGGTGTACCTAAATACAAAAAAATTAAATGGGTGCCCCACCCACATAAGCGCACGGTTGAAGTTACACTTCATACATTTTTAATTAGAATACGTTCAGTTGAATTTTTTCGCATTTTTAATTTCAACTCTTTACTTATTTTTATTTTTGACCTAAGTATCCATTTTCACAATTCATTATAATATAATGAAATAGTGCAATAATCTAAGCAGGCTTTGAACACTACTTATGTATAGATGTTATGCATAGTTATTATTATAGTAATTTATGCTACATGTGGGATAAGTAGCAAATAATCTGACAGTCGTGTTTTGCGACATGAGCGTAAGGTTTATGGGGCATTCGTATGAAGACGAGTGTGGTTTGTCGCAACGAGCCGTTAGGCGAGTTGCGATAATCACACTCGTCTTCATACGAATGCCCCATAAACCTTACAGCGAATGTCGTAATCACGACTGTCATATTTGCTACTTATCCCACCTGTAGTATACAATACTTTTTACAACTACTGCTCTGGGAGTTGACTTTGAGAGAAATAGGGTAGAAGTACCGTTTTTGGCCACCTTTGCACCGTTTTTGGACAGTTTAAATTTGAGTTAATTTATAAAAAATTGCAATATTAAAATGATTTTTTATTGAATTTTCATTTTTTTACACCTAAATTAATTACTATACGCATGAACGATAAAAAGTAAATTATTATCGCGACATCCGTAACATCCGTACATGCGGAATATTCGCATTAATTCAGACATCTGTATCCGCATTCACATCCGCATCAATCAATGCGGAGTTTTTACGGATTTTTGATTATGAAACTCGAAGCTTAAAATTCTGTTGTGTCATAAGTAAAACTAAAAACTTGTGTAATTTTGTTCTAAAAATATGATTAAATAAATAAAAAGTTAAAATTAAATTGATTTTCAGTTCAGCACTTAAAATTTAAATAATAATCCTTTTAAAATCCCAAAATCCGCATCCGCATCGCATCCGCATCCGCGGATGTGAACTTCTAATAATCCGCATCCGCATCAAATCCGCATCCGCGGATGTGAACTTCTAATAATCCGCATCCGCATCGCATCCGCATCCGCGGATGTGAACTTCTAATAATCCGCATCCGCATCGCATCCGCATCCGCGGATGTGAACTTCTAATAATCCGCATCAAATCCGCATCCGCGGATGTGAACTTCTAATAATCTGCATCCGCATCGCATCCGCATTAAATCCGCATCCGCGGATGTGAACTTCTAATAATCCGCATCCGCGGATGTGAACTTCTAATAATCCGCATCCGCATCAAATCCGCATCCGCGGATGTGAACTTCTAATAATCTGCATCCGCATCGCATCCGCATCCGCATCAAATCCGCATCCGCGGATGTGAACTTCTAATAATCCGCATCTACATCCGCGGATGTCTAAATTTTTGAATCCGTAACAACCCTGGTCTCTAGTAAAGTGAAAAAGATAGAGTGAGTTAAGTACAGATTGTGTTCGTGAGGTTATATTTCTATAGTAGTATAGTTTAGGCGGAATCCGTGCAGTTATGTGATATATAACCGAACATGTGCGTTTATGAAACACATATAGTCAAGTATGCGATTATTGAGTATTTCGGAGATGACATACAGCGCTCGAAAAGTCAACTTCCAGAGCAGGCGTTGTAAAAAATATCATTTAATAATAACCATGCATATAACATCTATACATAATTATATTCAAGGCCTGCTTACATTATTACACTATTTTGAAACGTCAAGAAATGATTTTTAAATTTATAAAATATACTAGCGGCCCCGTCCGGCTTCGCCCGGGTGCTAAGAAAGCCCGGATGCAATACACTACTCACTCGCTTCGCTCGTTCGCTTGAATATTATAATTACATTACTCACTCGCTACGCTCGTTCAGTATATATATATATAAACTTTCCTTGAAAAATTATTTAACTAATGGTGAAAACCGCATCAAAATCCGTTGCGTGGTTTAGAAGGAGTTAGCGGTTAAACAGACAGACAGACAGACGTGGAAAGCGACTTCATTTTATACTATGTAGAGATAAGAAAACGAATTTTTCCTAGGTTGAAACCTAGCTAGAACGATTTTTACACCCCAAAACCCCTTCATAGTAAATTTCATCCAAATCGATAGAGCTGTTGCCTGTTTTATCCCTGTTCATTAATTTTTGAGTATGTTTATCAATATGTCGGTTGATGTTTAGTTTTTCCGGTTCACTACCGTCGCCAAAAAGTATAACATAAAAAATGTGGAGTGCCAAAAACACATCTGTTTCAGGTTTATTATGCGTCGACTTTCCTAATGTTTGTTTATTATTTTGAAAGAAAACTGTTTTTAAATTTGAAAATGTAAATACGAATTAAATGCATTTTGAAATTTTGAACAAATTATTTCTTATCATATTGCTCTAAAATACAAATGGTTTATTTTACATGGTATAATTCCCTATGTGCCAAATACCTATTTGAGAATCTATTATTATAGTGAGGTGGCGGATAAAAGCACCAAATTTGGTATGAAAGTACCTTAGAGTATACCAATAAATATTAGCGTAGGAGCCCTCTAGGATTTCTAAAAAACAACTTTTGGCGGCCGAAAAACCACGAAATGTTACCACCTTTTTTGCTTTTTTAGAGATATCTCAGAAACGGTGGACTTGAGCTAACATTTATTAATATACCCTACAGTACCGTCATACCAAATTTGGTGCTTTTATCCGCCAGGTCTCGATAAATTTGAAATACAGTTCTAATAAGCTACCTCACTAGTAGGAGAGCTGAAGCCGAGTTTATTCCAATACAAACTGACCCTACGTTTCTGCGCTGGCGACAGCATCAACGTTATTGAGATAGCATTTGAAAATTTACTGAATGAAAGATCACAATATACTGAAGCGAATATCCGAGGAGCGAACAGCTAAGTGGATACAAAGTAAATGGCGGACAGCAGTAAACTTACCCAAAATTAATGTAAAAAACGTCATTTGTCCGCAAATTACACAGATTGCCATAGTAACATGTTTATTCGCTCTATCCGCCTGCTATTAAATACTCACGGCCTGCTGTGAATGTAAAGATGGCGAAGCAAATGAACTCGCAACATTTTTTATTACTTACCGGTATCAGAAGTCCCAACTGAAGATACAGTTTTTTTCATATTTATTTTTTTCTATTTATAGTATATCGTGATCTTTCATTCTGTGAATTTTCAAATGCTATCTCGATGACGTTGATTAAAAAAACATACGTTATATACTTTCACCCCCCGTATTTACTGGGCTGTCCGCCAGCACAGAAACGTAGTGTACGTTTGTATTGGAACATATTACCATGAAGTTTGTCCATATTCCGAATGACGACGCAAACTCGACTCCAGCTCTTAGTCTAATATACCAATATACTAATTAGTACAACATAAAATAAAATTCTCTACATTTTTATTTCATCAATATCCTTCGTGTTTTCTTCCAAATTATTCCAATTTATTTTTCCAGATTTTGTACCGTTTCAGTTTTTTTATACGCATAAGTAGATGCAATAAACGAACAGCTTCGCAGACAGTTTTTGCTTTTTATAATGGATTTTTTTACAGGTCTCCGTGGACGTTGATATTTTTTGCAAAGTTCACTTTTACAATACGATGGGTTGTCAAAAAGTAACCATGATAAGGATTAAAAATATTTGTTTAAATAGTATTTGTTTAATCTATTATTCTTCTGGAGTTTATCATAATGGTTAAAGGTTTTATAGTGTTACATTTTTTTTAGTTTATATATTTTGTGATACACTGCTAGAAATAAGAAGGCCGATTACATAGATTATCGATGGTCCATTTGTAGCCAGCGATTAATCTGGTAATACGCACACAAAGAGACAATGGCGCCGCAAACAGGTATTGCCACATCGCGTAGATTCCATAAAAACACATTGCGCATGCGTGGTTACTAATTTTACAATAATTTGTTTTGTATTCATCCATTTTATATATGTAGCTATACATTTTATTTTGTAATTTTTACACACTTTATTGGAATATTACACAAATACAAATTATGTAAACAATAATTGGAAAAGAATGAATCCTCACAAGATATAAAATTCAGTAAGTTATATTTGTTATATTTGCTTACTGAATTTTATATCTTGTGAGGATTCATTCTTTTCCAATTATTGTTTATTAAACACACAAGTGATTAGAAGTATATTCATCACAAATTATGTAATTTTAATTTACTTTATGTAAAAATCACAAATTTGTTTAACTTCACACTAAAAGTCCAAGCTTTTATGAAGTTTTCTGTGTAAAAATAAATAATAATGTAAAATCACTTAGAAAATCGAGTGAAATCTACCTTCACTTTCAAAGTATTTTTACATCCATTTTTTACAGTGTACAATAGAATCAATAGATAAACACGTAAAGATAAAAATATTGATTGTTTCGACAATATTACAGTTTCTAGTGGTATATTGCTAGCAAAAAAACTTAAAATAAAAATTGAAACGCCTTCAAAGCCATTAAAAAGAGAAAAATAATAAAATTTTGATATAGGCGCTAATTTAATAAAAGTAGGTACCTGCTTATGTAAAAGGTTTTTGGAGGCGCTTCAATTATTTTATAAAAAGTTTTACTTTTCACTTTTTAATGGCTTTTGACGTGAATTTTTAGTAACGTCTAATGTTTCACACTGGGGTAGCATTTTAGAAGTATTAGCTGTAACGGAAACAGGGGAAGTGGTTAACATGTGAAACATGTATAACTATTACATCACAAATAATAAATTAGAAACACCCAATGACGGCACACTACAAAGCAATACCAGTAAAATTTATTTATTCAACCTGTCACCGCCGGGACTCAAACCCGAAACTTCCACATCAATTACCACCACAGTGACACTTCTTGTTGCCTTTATGATTCATAATATATAATCAGAGCTGTTCGTCTTAAAGTCAAACTTTCTCAAACCATAGGTATATTCTTATTTTTATGTTAATAAACTTCAGTAAATAAATTACTTTCATATTAAAAAGATATTTTTCGTTCAAGAAATTCGCTGACACAGCTTTACAATTCCTTGATTAACTGTGTAGTTGTACTTCTCTAGATTCTAGAATAGCCTGGATACTCCCCTTCATTTCCTTTTCTCATTGTTATGAACTTTAAACAATAATGCAACAATGTCTTGTTTTCATTTCATTTCTGTGGAAAGTTACTTTATGACAGATTTTCTGTAAACTAAGATTAAACACGGTGCTTAATCATTCAGTTCATTTTATGATCCAGTCCTCTATATTTTCTTGTTTCGAAGAAACAGCACTGCCAATCACATGCCTTGAGACATCTTCTTACTACACGAACGTCTTCAACGTTGAGTTGAACGAAATTCGCTCATATAAAGCTATATTTTAAATTTAAGTAAAGTCGAAAAACGACGCTGTATTGTTGTGGAATTTTTATAAACTGTAAGTATATATTATATTTTGAATGACGCAATTTATATTCTTTAAAGAATGTATAAATAAAGACTGCATTATTTATCTATCTATTATATATACAGGGTGTCCACGACGATGTAGGCTAACATGGGTATCTTTGTTATTAGCGGAGATAGAAAGTCGATTAAATGGGCAAAGTAGTGCAGAATTATGTGCTCATTAACGTCCTGTCGAAAAAACAATTGAATTTTGACACACTATGGATTTATTTAGAAAATAGTGAAAATTGCCGTTTTTGAAAACTGGCCATAACTTTTTTATTTATGAAGGTATCTGAAAATTTCTTTAACCATTTTTTTGATAACTTTTTAAGATCTTTCTAGTGGCGTAGGTTTAATTTTTTTATATTCACTACATAATCAGATATTGACATGAACTTTGGTTTTTCTTATGTGCGCCATTTTGGATTTTTAGATATTCGAATTCTGCTTATTTTCCACATGCCACATTTAAAAAATTTGCACTTAACGTCCCATATTAGAGACACATTACAACAACT
Organism: Mongoloraphidia duomilia; assembly: GCA_039654895.1. Classification (NCBI taxonomy): domain Eukaryota; kingdom Metazoa; phylum Arthropoda; class Insecta; order Raphidioptera; family Raphidiidae; genus Mongoloraphidia; species Mongoloraphidia duomilia. Next base: position 22,339,514 of record CM077519.1, read on the forward strand.
GAGTGTCAAATTATAATTCAGTTCTGCTAAACTACGATTTATTATTAATAGTCACTCGGTTCGCTCGTTCGCTATATATATAAACTTCCGTCAAAAATTATCTAACTGATAGTGAAAACCGCATCAAAATCCGTTGCGTGGTTTAAGAGGAGTTAGCGGTTAAACAGACAGACAGACGCGAAAAACGACTTTATTTTATACTATGTAATAAAAATTTTACACTTCAAAATTTCGCACTACTTAATTGTAATTTGACTGTTTTTAATGTGTCTAATATGCGGGCCGTTAATTGCAAATTTTTTAAATGTGGCATATGATACACCAAATTAATCAGAAAAACAAGTAGAATTCGAATATCTAAAAATCCAAAACGGCGCCTATATGAAAAACCAAAGCTCATGTCAATATCTGAATTATGTAGTGAATATAAAAAATAAAACCTACGCCACTGGAAAGATCTTAAAAAGTTATCAAAAAATGGTTAAAGAAATTTTCAGATATCTTCATAAATAAAAAAGTTATGGCCAGTTTTCAAAAACGGCAATTTTCACTATTTTCTAAATAAATCCATAGTGTGTCAAAATTCAATTATTTTTTCTACGGGACGTTAATGAGCACATAATTCTGCACTACTTTGCCCATTTAACCGACTTTCTATCTCCACTAATAACAAAGATACCCATGTTAGCCAACGTCGCCGTGGACACCCTGTATATATATAGGGGTTCCAAATTTAAAATAAATTAATTGGTGACCTACACATCTACTGGAGGATTTGTTTAAATGTAGAGATGAAAAATAAATTAAAATAGAATGTACGAAAATAAATACAAGAAAAATTCTAAGAAAAAATAGCAACCGTAATCTGGTTTGTAATTTCACTGGCTTTTTTGGCATGTTTCTTGAAAATTTGTCATATGAGAAGCTAGAAATAAATGTAGGAACCTGGAGCTAATGGCCTTTGATGCCGAAGCTCTACATTTCTAATAAAAAATTTGGAATGATTAAACATACATATAAAGCAGAAAAGTGTTTTTAAAAATGTTTTTAGTGTCAACGAAAAACGCTTAATAAGATTTTTGTTGCAAAAATTTGCCCATAGTTTGGAACTTACAATTTAAAAAATATATAGATATAACAGCGAAAATGTTTAATCGAAATCGAATAGAAAACATTCTTTACGAAAACATTCTTTTTGTGTATTACACAAAAAATAAATAAAATAAAATAACCAAATTAAGAGCTCTTTATACGAAGTCACTAATTATAAACTTAAAGATAAGATGTTATTTTGATCCGTTACCTCCACCACAATTTTATTCTTTAGGTGTTTCCTGCTTGAATGGAAAATATCATTAATACTGACACATTAAGAACTCTTTTGAAATGTAAATAGCTATTAACTAATAAAGTGTATGAAAACTCAATAAACCACTTAATTAACGATGAATGGAACGCAAAGAAAAATTACTTTTCTTAAGACCTTTTACTTTGCCGCAGTTTCACGCTATAAGCATGTTTACGAAAGTTTTTGTCGATAAATATTTTTATTTTGAAGTTCAGTAAAATATTCATTGTTATAAATTATAGCACTAATATTATTAGTGTATTTGCCATATATATATTTTATTAAATTGGCGCAGACCTCAAAGATTTATTATTTTCCTCTTTTTAGTGGCTTTAAAAATCTATATTGTATAGTATACCTCGTCGTGATACTCACTTATATGTGTACGGGCTATAACTCTCAAAAGTTAATTGATTTTGATGAAATTTGGTAGTTTCACGAAACCTATTTAAAATAGACCAAAGCGGACTATTTTAAGGGTGGTTTTTAGGGGTTCCAAAATGTTTTTGGCCAAAAAATACCGAAAAATTTCTCAGAATCGTTTCAAAATTGAAATTTAACCCTTTAGTAATGATTAAAATGTGCTACTAAAATTCTATCAAACCGACAGGACCTAGTTTGCAGATATGGATTTAGTTATACTGAAGGGTGTATTTAATTTGATGCAGATGTACTGACAAAATCCATGTCTAATATTAAAATTCAGAAAAATTTAATTATTTTAAGAGCCATGATACTGTAAATATTGACCTGTGTTGAATACCAGTGACTGATTTGAGAAACGCCTCACGTTCTCCATAGACAGTATAGCTTTCAGCTTGTTTTGTAGTGATAACACCACCTCTCCGACCCGCTTACCTAGTCCTTATCTAAACCGCGCTCCTCCGCCGGTAGTGGGAGTCAATTGACTCCTCGCTCGTTGCGAGCTACTGGAACCTACAGTCAGCCGGTGTTTGGGTTGATTAACCCCCGACCTGTTGCAGGTCACCGGCTGAGTCCGTCACAGCCTGACTAACCGTTCCCCTATAACCCGTACCCCCTGGCGATCGTTGCGGCACCAGTACGTTGTGCTATCGCCAGGTGTCCAACCGCTGTTTCCCCCACCGTTTTAGATAAGGGGTACGCCCCTCCGGTATAATACCGTTGTATATATTTTCCTGTTGATAAACAGAGTTTTGAGTTTGTATCGAGTCGTTACCGTTGTCCCGCAAAGTAGGGATTTAGTTTATATAGAGTCGTTTGGATACTACGGTATCATTTGAAATATATATGTACATATTATACTGTCTTACTTTTTGTAAAGGGTACTTTTTATTTTTATCTTTGTTTCTAAATAAATATTATTATAAAAATACTCTGGTTATTCATTTCATATACAGTATTCCGTTTCCACTGGCTTCGTACCATGGATTCCGACGAGCTATCCGCCCGACGCAAACCAGTGGACCGTTGCGACACATGTGCGCGAACACCTAAAAAGCCACGACGTTGCACGCTGTTTTGTTAGATAGATAGATAGATCGCTGTTAATCGCTGTTAAATTTTTACGCATAGAACATACGAAGTAACCATAGAAATAACAGCGAATTGCCATAACAAGCGTGATTAAAATGTACGATAAAGACGACATAAGAGATTTAATTTAAAAATAATTTCAAAAAAAAAAATTTAATTTAATGTAGTGTATTTAAATTGATCATTTCTTAGTTGTACGGAACCCTATGCGAGTGAGTCGATCTCGCACTTGACCGATTTTTTCATATTGCGCTGTGCAACCCTAGCGTGATACTTCCAATGTAATCCATGCTTAAGAGATACAATAAGTATAAGCAGCATTTCCATTCTTTTGGTTTATATTTTAACAGTTAATACATATTTATGTTCCTCTGTTTGCACACATATTCATTTTATTATTCACATCTAGAAAAATAAAACTGCCTTCCTTAATAAAGTATGTACACAATATATAGATATTAACTATGTTTAAATAGGACTGGGATAACTTGGTTCTTGTTTCGATGTTACAAAGTTTACAGAGCTTATATAGAGCAAACATAAATCTTCTGTCAGGGTTGTGCCTAGCTACTTTCGCCCCTTGGACAGATAGTTGGTTTTGCATCCCGTCACCTCTTGAGTTTCCTCCTATAAAAAAATTATTGTGTCTAGTACTCTCATATTATGTGTAAACATCTTAATTAAAATGCCTGCAACAGCTGCGACTAAAACAACATCCCTTGCGTCTCGCATGTAAGATATTAAGAAATCGTATGTTGTTTCGGGTGGGGGGGGATAGTGTAAAAATGTTTTTTCATCGAAAAGTGTGTCGTTTGACTCGAATTTTGGAATGACTATGAGCATAATCCAACACAAATGAAAATATAAAAATTAATGTGGTTTTATGATTCCACGATGCAAATAAAACTTTATTGCCATAACCCTAAACGATTTTAACCCGAAATCGCCGAAAATATATAATTTTGTTTACGTGATTTTGGTAATGTAATTTGAACCCTGGTCAGTATGAAGACGAACGTAAGAATCCAGATTATATCGTTGGTGGTCATTGGGTATTTGATGTGCTTCTCGCCTGAATATTCGTACGATATTAGTTATGTAGACGTACAATATAGTTATAATTCTCTCCCTGCGAAGCGAAGTATGATTTATTACACCTCCCCACGAGAATCTTTCCCCCTGCGAAGCGAAGTCGCGCTGAAAATCACTTGGAAATAGTTTGCATTAACGGTGTCACATAAATAAATTGTCAATCCAACCCTACATTTCGACATTTCGTCGTCTATCTCACGAAGTGTCGTATCTCAGTTTTCGTGATTTAGCACTAGAGCTGTTTTAAGTTTTGGTGGTTTTTAAAATGAATGATAAACATATAAAACTTGCCTTTTCGTTGTTTTTTTTTGCTTATGTTGTGTACTGGAATATGTAGTTACCGGCATGAGGTCTATATTAAGAGTGCGTATTTCCAAATTTTCAGAAAAAAATTGGTCTGAAAATTTGGAAGTGAGATACGACATTACGTGAGAGACAAAAAATTAAACTTTCTAAATACAATGAATTACGTCAACTTATGTGATTAGCATCTTATTGTTGAAAATAAAGATACATTCGTAAATATACAACACAATTATTGACATTACATTCGTGAAAAAACTCTCGCTTTGTCCGTGGTTCGTTTAAAAAAAACGCAAAGTTATCTCTTCTATGTTAGTGCAGTGGACAACAGCATACAGAAGCATTGTCGCAATGATTGTTAGTCTTATTTTGCCCACTGCAACCATCGGCAAAAAGTGATAATTTTAGTGCCTTTGCTGTCGTAATTTTGAGGTACGACGTAATTTTCGAGAGCAATGGATAAAATGAAACTCACGATATGACTAAAGTGACCATCCGTCCCGATTTAGGCGGGACTGTCCCGATTTTAAGCCACGAGTCCCGATTCAACAAGCGTCCCGCTTTTGTCCCGTTTTCATTAAATCACGTGCATTAAGAATGTTTATTTTTTGTCATTAGATATTTTTACCCACTTAAAGTATTTTATTTATCAATAATTATATATAAGTAATTGATACCTACCTTAAAAAATAAATAATATTTAAAATAAAAATATTAGCGAGTTTTTGGGGGTTTCTAGCGAGTTTTTGGGAGTTTCTGGCGAGTTTTTGGGGGTTTTTGGCGAGTTTTTGGGGGTTTCTAGGGAGTTTTTGGGGGTTTCTAGCGAATTTTTGGGGGTTTCTAGCGAGTTTTTGGGGGTTTTTAGCAAGTTTTTGGGGGTTTTTGGCGAGTTTTTGGGGGTTTCTAGCGAGTTTTTGGGAGTTTCTGGCGAGTTTTTGGGGGTTTCTAGGGAGTTTTTGGGGGTTTCTAGCGAATTTTTGGGGGTTTCTAGCGAGTTTTTGGGTTTTTTTAGCAAGTTTTTAGGGGTTTCTAGCGAGTTTTGGGGGGTTTCTGGCGAGTTTTTGGGGGTTTCTAGGGAGTTTTTGGGGGTTTCTAGCGAGTTTTGGGGGGTTTCTGGCGAGTTTTTGGAGGTTTCTAGCGCGTTTAAGGCTTTTTTGGACGTGAAACCCAACGGTTGCCTGCGCCGGGTTTTATTTATTTATTGTAGATTATAGACGCGTCGACATCTAAGGTCATTAGCGTCTTTTCAACTACACTAAATAACAACTAACTTAAAACTAAATAACATCACAAAACATCCATGAGCGCAGGTGGGATTCGAACCCACGGCAGTCCAGTCTAGAGCTTGCAGCGCCAAGCACGCTACCATCTATAGGCTATATTGCCCTCTGCGCCGGGTTTTTATAGACCTTGTCCCGCTTTTTGATATTCAGGATTTGGTCACTTTAGATATGACCTAAGCCAATATACGTCAGTTCATGAGAAATTCATTATAACTAAATTGAGATACACCAACGTCTACATGCATCCATTCTCGCATAGTATACGCACTTGACTTATGACAGTTCGTGAGATGCAAGAACATGTCAAATGAAGTATATTTGCCGCCTTATCTCAAATATCGATTTTTTTGAGATACGACACTTCGTGAGATAGACGACGATTTGTATTGCACGGTGTCACAACGCGCGCGAGACGAATTTTAAAGTTGACATTTCTTTTTAATTTAAATGAAACAAACACTAAATGTTAGCCCAAGCTTATCTCAATCATCACTGAAAAGCCTGAAAACCATTTCTAAATTGGTTCAGCCATAGCGAAGATTAGCGTGCACACACCGACAGATAAACAGACAAAAAATCGTCTATGATTTTATTATATGTAAAGATTATTTTAATCTCTTATAGCGAGATAATATAAATAATTAAACATATTTTGATAATATGTGATTTTCAGAAACTGTTGTCACAAACCTTTTATCTGAAGGGACATCAACATCAATAATATTGGTATTTTTGCATTGTTATCAAACAAACAAATTATAATTAGCATTTCAATAATTATTCTGTTAAAAAAATATTTTAATCCAGCAGAAATATTAATTTTATCATTATAAAGCTCGGTGCATAAATGACCCTACAATACGTCGTCCATTCAATTATTTTGGGAAACTCCAGAAGGGGTAATAATAATAATAATAATCATAATGTAACTCTTTATCTGTTATACCTAAACATAAAAAATAGTTTACTGATGAACGAAAATTGAAAAATGCGATTTTTTCGAAAACGACTCAAACGATTTATATCATATTTCATAAATTGTTTCGGAAAAATCCAGAAGTGTAGTTGACTGACCAATAAAAATCCGCTGTTGATGCAGCTCAGCGAGAAAGTTCGTGCGGTGAACCCAATTTTAAAGATCAGAATCTGTTTTATTTCGTCTGAAATTTTATTATACTGTCACAATAATACGAAAACCAAGAATAACTTTTTTTCCAAAAGTGCTTCCCTAACAAGATACAGGGTGTTAAAGGGTCGATTTGGAGAACATTTATTTGATCGTATCTTTTAACTGGGTTGAACAATTTAATTCATTTTTGGTAGACATCTACTACATAATAAGGACCGTAAACGGACAAAATTTTGTTGCATTTGAACAACCCAGTGGCGTAGAATTGGGGGTCATGTTCCAATAGAGGACACTTTGAAAACTTACTTTAATTTTATTTTTACTAATTTTTATTTTTTTGTTAATTAAACTTTATTACCTAGATGTATTCGACTTTAAGTATTTTATTTGTTTGTTAATAAAACTTTTTCTGTGATAACTTTACAGCCTGGTATTTCACGTAGTGACACACAAGTCAGAATATCTCGGAAACGGACGCTTCTGGGCAAATGAAACAAGTGTACCTTTTTTGTTGTATTTGAACCAATAATACTAAAAAAACAAAGAAAAATGGAAAAAACCCAACAGCAACTTTTTTTGGGGGGAAAAAGTGTCACATGACTCCCAATTCTACGCCACTGGGTTGTTCAAATGCAACAAAATTTTGTCCGTTTACGGTCCTTATTATATAGTAGATGTCTACCAAAAATGAATTAAATTGTTCAACCCAGTTAAAAGATACGAGCAAATAAGTGTTCTCCAAATCGACCCTTTAACACCCTGTATCTTGTTAGGGAAGCACTTTTGGAAAAAAAGTTATTCTTGGTTTTCGTATTATTTTGACAGTAGGTACATTCTGTATCATTTATGGTACTCATTACAGAATCACCTTGTATATATCGACGATATACGGAATGTTTTCCTACCCTTGAATGCAACATTTGTATGTCGTTATGACATAAACACGAGCTAGAGGAAAAAGAATGGGCAGATTTTAATGTCACCCCATACGGCTTTTGGTAATGTAATAATGCGTTGAACGTTCACGTTGGTGGATATTCGTAATGCATTATATATATTTTTATTGTACCTATTTTTAGACTGCTACTATAGCTTAATAGATGAAGAGCTTAAACTAAGAACTAGTTTTCTACACTTCTAGATTGTCTATTCTATGCTTATTCTAAGCTTATTCTAAATGAATATAATAGACCGAGAGCCCAAGGAAGGTTCGTATGCAAAATATGAGGAGCGCATTCTAGTGCGTGATTTAGGTTTTAGAGGTCACAGAGGTCGATATTATTAAATGTTGCCAGGAAAAAATAGGATGCATATTTTTTTACACCTTAGCAC